>JBAJHW010000007.1:15737086-16337086 GCA_037013535.1 Intellagama lesueurii | reverse complement strand
TTCTGCAGGATTCTTTCATCAGTCTAAGCTTTACAGAGCTGACATGGCCAAAGTGAGGGCACAGATTATTTAGGGCAGATGTTGAGGCCAGCTCTGTTATTTTTAAAAGGGAGTCTGCAGCATTTTAGGGTCATTTTGAGGGAGCAGGTTTCACAGTATTACTGTGTAATTGTAAAGAAAGCATGTATCATACTAAATATGAGGATATTTAGTATCATATGTTGTTGCAGCTATTGTCTACAACTTTACTTGGTGTGGGGGAAGATGATATAATGCATTCTTGGCATCTCTCTCTCTTGTTTTGTTTTGTATAAAAATATAACTTAAATAATATGGATGGTAGTTTTATTCATCTCTCTGTATGACATGTTATGCAAGCTACCTAAATGGTGTATTTTCAAATATGTATAGTACATCCCTCTCCTCCTTACATAAACATAGTGATGGGGTGTATTAAATTTGGCTCTCTCAAGAGTGATGTCTGGAATAGCAAAGAAAAATTGGTTGCATATAAGCAAAGGAAACTAATCATGTCTAGAACTGGGAAGAATTTAGATCACAGTGGTCTAGATAATAAAAGTTTTCCTATGAAGTTTAATTCACAGTATATTTAAAACCATGGCAGTTGTCAGGCTACCAGCTATGTGTGTCTGTACAAAACCTGGGAATTTTTATACAGTACTGTGATGTTGTTCAGTGGCTGTGCCCACACGTGTTATATTTTCCCCCTTCGTCTGAATCTCCTCAAAACCCACCTTTCTACTTCATGAGGAAAGACTTGGGGGCAAAACTCAGGCACTCAGTTCAGCAAAATAAATATGAGAACCTTGAAATACAGCAGAATTGGCACACAGGTAGACCATGTAGACCTTCCTGATTGGGCTGTTCCAAATTTTGAGATGGAAGCACATCTGAAAAGCTCCTGTTTTTCGACGCTAACACCTGCCATTCTGGTACAGAATGGAAGAATTAAAACAGGCCTTCAGAAGAAGAATTGAGTTAAAAAGAAAGAAAGAAAAAAGGTGGGGAATGGAACCTAGAAGCAAGTTGGCAGCAAGGGCAGCAGGTATTAATTAATATAAATATTTAAAAATTAGTATGATGAGATCACCTGGCACTTGACATTTTGAACCACTTAAATTTTTGTGACTGTCTTGGGGCCAGATCTACCATCATTCGCAGTGTACACAATTGGTAGATAACTGCTGGAAAGAACTCCTGGTGACAACTGTTGTTATGTTTTGTTAGCAAACTGGGATCATATAAGTATTTTAAATAAATGAAGAAAATAATATGATTATTCTGGGATCTTGGGCATTGTGTATCGTTTATTGGTGGTGGAACATATATCAAATGGTTTAAATAATCTAGGATAGTTACTGTCTGTCTTTGTTGCTCTGTATATCTCTCTGTCTTCCTCTGTTTCTCTCTTACACTCTTTGTGTCTATCACCTCTTTATATCTCCAGTATTCTTTTATGTTTTTCTTTAGTGCCTGTCCGATAACCTTTTTCTGTCTTCTTTGCCTGTTTCTGGTACTCTATGTCTTTGTAGTCTTCACTGTCTCTACTACCATGTCTGTCTTCATTGCCTGGTCTGCCTGATACCTTCAAATAATCACGTAGTAGATGACTGAAAACACTGCTGTTTATCATCCTGGAGAGCAGTACCAGTTAGAGTTTATGGTTGGATTAGAGAGCCAAATTGCCTGAAAAGGCACTTTTCTATGTTCCTGATTGCTTGGAGGTCTGGATGTGAAACCACGTGCAGTAAGAGTAGACCCATTGAATCAATTGCTGAATGGTAGGAAGACCTACATAACTCACATTGATTCTGTTCTACTTTAGTTGGGACTAGAAACCAATTTTAGGCTCTGGAGTTTTTGTCAGCCATCCCTGCCCTGTAGTACCAAAGAAATGGACTAAATGTTGACACAAGAATTCATATTAGCCATAAGGTGGATGACAATATGCCTTTATAAATACATCCAACTGTTAAAATTTACTAATACAGCTCCATAGAATAAATACAGACTGCTTAAATTAACCTTTCTAGTTGCGAGTTTGGAGCCACTGTTTTTATATCCACAAGAAAGATCTGCAAAGGTACTATTCAGTGCCATCTTCACTTTCCAGTGGTATGTTAAGAATGACATCTCTATCATGACAGTGAGAGAGAACTGTTATTTTGAGAGATAGAGAAAACATGCTTACGGGTAGTCAGTGATAAATGGTGCACAGAGTTTTGCAGCCTTAGAGGGAATGTGAAACACCATCTGCCTGTACATGTTGCATATTCTTCATGATTTGTGCATGGCATGATTCCAGTCCTCTTCTCTCTCTTCCTGCATCAGTGTGTAATTATTTCAGCTGATATAAGAGGGTGAATTCTCAAGTAAATAGTGCTGAGGAAACTGAAAGATTGTGTATTCTTGAGTGGTCATTCCTTCTTTTCCTATGAAGTATGTGCATGTCAAAAGTATCATTAGGATTGGCATGTACAATATACAAGCCACAGTCAGACCAAGCCAGCTGCCTGTATATTATGCTTAGATTTACTGAAATGAAGAATTGTTTGTCAAACATGTTTAAGGACTCATGAAACAGCTAGTATATATTTTCTGGGAATAATGTGCTCATTTCTGGTCTTAACACCTCAAGGAAGATGCCAAAATTAAAGATTAGTCAAACATGAAAAATGTGAATTATAAAAATATATGGAAAGAGCCCCCCCTTTCAGAGATAGAATTAGTCTATTTAGAGAAAGCACTGCAAAAACAAAGAGTTGGAAGACAGGAGACAAATGGGGAAAGATGCTAATTTCTATCTTAATATGTGAACAGATGGACGTTGACGCTAAAGGAATCACACCTTTCAGTCACATTTTTAACAGTGAGAGTAATTGACCATTAAAGTCTTTTTAAGGAATGTAGAACATTCACAGATTTTTAAACTCACATTGAGATGGAGATTGTAGAGGTTCATTACAAAGTAGTTAGGCTGATTTCTGAGTGAATATTCATAATATTGACCATCTTCTAAGCAAAAGTGTACTAGTTCTCAGCTCCTTGCAAAAGAAAGAAAGAAAGAAAGGCTTAGATCAGGTTTTAAGGACTATAGCACATGCTGTCTGTGCTTAAAAGGACCAGGCTGAAGGCGATGAAAAGGACCTCTGCTTGGTGAGTAGTACAACTGGTACCAGTCAGACTAAGGCAATGCTGTATTAGATAGATCAGTAGTCTAAAATGGTGTGGGAGTTCAGAAATATTCCTTTTTTTGGACTACAACTCACATAATTTTTCCAGCTAGCCACTGGCTCAGAGATTCTGAGAACTCTGGTCCAAAAAAGTAAAGTTTTGAAGCTCTGGGTATGAGACATGTTCAGTCCCTTATCATGGGGCACGTGTTTAGCTTATGTAACTCTCCCATTTCTTATATGACTGTCTCATTCTACCCCTGCCTGGGCTTTATCCTGCATACAACATCTATTTGTTTATTACATTTATATCCCACCTTTCCTCCCATGAACTCAAATTATTGTGCATCGCTTTTCTCTCCCCTCCACCCCCCCATTCTGATGTGGATGAGGCTTAGAAAGAGAATGGCTGGTGCAAAGGGTATCCAATGAGTTTTGCTATTCTGGGGGGACTTGAACCTGGATCTTCTAAATTCTAGTGCAAGACTTGTACCACATTTATCATGCTGGCTTAGTCACCAAACTTATGATGATCCTAAGTTCCTTTTGGGATCAAATGACAGCAACAACACCTGAGTAGAGTAAAAGCTTGTACTTGAAAGAGAAGGAGTATGATCCCATAGCTCTCTTACAGTTCAGTTTAATCTACTTCATGGTTTTGGGCCCAGCTTTAAAAAGGTGAATGAAATTGTGACAACGTAAATGGATATTATTATTGCTAACTGGTGGTGACAAGATATATAATGGCTGCAAAATGGTGTCACCAGTTCATCATTAAATGTAATGAAGCAGGGATGGAAGCTTATGGTACTCCAGATGTTTTAGACATCAGTCCCCAGAAACTGTACTATTATAACCAGGGGCTCGTGGGAGCTAGAAGTCAAAACATCTGGCGGATCAAAAGTTTCCCATCTCTATGTTAATATATATGAAAATACTTTGGAGTAGGAGGGAAGAAGCGGCTCTTTCCCTTTAAAATGGATTTAGAGGAGTTTCCACTGTAGAAAAGTGGTTCTTATAGACTGAACCAACTTGTATTTTATAAATGGTGAAGCAATCCAAGTCCAGACAAAGTGCAGCAAAAATTGCCAAGGTGACATCACTCAGCAGCACTGCTCTCTCTATCATTAATTTAATACACTGTTGAACTGAATCCATCAAAGGATATGTTTGTGTGGTAGGGGTAGAGGGATTATTTAGGATTAAATAATTTGGAATGAAAAAACATAATATTGTGAGTGTGCCCTAATTCATATTCTTTAATTGCAAATTAAGCTCTGCTTAGTTCTATACCCAAAGTCTGAAATTTGAAATTGCCAGTGTGCACATTAAAAGAAGGTCAATCTATTTTCATTGCTCTCAAATGCACATTTTTTAAAAAAATAAATGTTCATATCTGCAATGTAACTCTTCCTTCTATGGGAGTAAACCTTATTAATTACAATGGAGTTTTGCAAATAATTGCAGTGTCAGGAATAAACCTTCTGGAAAGTTTATTAAATGTTGCACCAGATTATAATGCCGGTGCAAAATTTAACTCTAATTTAGGGGGAACTCCAACCCTCTTAGACTGTCTTCTGCATGATTATAATGCTGATGGTATGATTTTATTTATTTCTTCTTCTTCTTTTTAAATATCTCTCTGTGAATGTGGTTCCAAATGATTAAAAGAAGAGAGGTATATCTCTGCAACGGACACTGAGTAAAATTATTGCCGGTGATATGCCCATTGTAATCATTGCCCCCAAGGCATGTTAGATATTTAAGGAGTGATTTTACCAGTTCTACACACACTCGTGAGTTTCCATGGCCAAACAGGAATTCAAACCCAGGTCTCCTGAATCCTGGTCTGTTACTCTATCCACCACACCATGCTGTCTCATTTTTATTTACCCCATGCAATATACAGAGCCTTTGGTAATGGCAGAGGAATATTATTCCTATTCTATGTGTTATTGTAACTCAGGGATAAGGAATTATTTTTCAGCTATATTTTTTTGTACGGCAATACTCCCAATCTTTTATGATTTACTGTGTTGGCGGGGATCCAGAATCCAGAACATCTCTGGAGAGCCAGTGGTTTTCTCACTCCTTTTGTAGCCATCGTTAGTTATCTGGATGATAGCTGCAACTGTATAAGCACCACCTTAATGTCAATAGCAGATGCTTGATACCATCGGTGTTACAAAATGGTGCAAAAAAAAAATGGTTGTGAATATGAAACTTGAGGAACTTGGTATCGTGGCTTGTGGGAACCCTTAATGTATATGTGCAACTAATGTGAGCTAAATTGGGGGCAAGTGTAGATTTTCCCCCTCACCGCTGCAGCCCTGTCATTCTACATGTGCAATTACCTGTCTGTTCCGTTATTCAAGGCAAAGCAGCCCTAACTCCTTTCCATTTATCTGTGGATAAGCCTTGTCAACATTATTTGAGTGTAACCTTGGCAGTCCTCAAAATATTGAAGTTGGATTTTGACCTCAGAGCTGTAGCTTGACTGTTAAAATTTAAATTTTATCCCAGAATTCAAATGTTGCCTTTTGGGGGCTTGTCATCCACTATAGGAGATATTAGATATCAGGTACAGTCACCTACTAAATGTTGCTGTATGTTAGCTATTGGGTACACTCAAATATCAAACTACACCTGTAACTCTGAAGGTGTTTACACAGCTTTTTGGAACCATGTTCTCTTTTATGAGAGCAGTGGGTGAATAATTGTGTCCTTCATACGTTGCTCTGTGGAATTAAGGATAACATGGAAAATGTTGGCATTTGGATTTGGGGAGAAAATCAGGCAGAGGAATTAAAAGGAGCAGGACCAAGGGTTACCACTGGTCCACGTGCAATACAGGGCCTTTGTCCAGTTCAGTCACTTTCATGCAAAACAGACCTAGCATAGTAAGCAAATTTTGTGCCTCAAGTGGAGCTGCAAATGCCTCCCACTCCTGTCAAAATGCCATAGTACCTCAAGCCAGCTAAATTACTTTGGCATATGCAGCAGAAAAAAAAAATCACTCAAGTTTCTCATCCCATCTTTCCTAACAAGCATAAAAGAAGAAGAAGAAGAACTCAAGAAGCATGAAAGATCAGCTGCTTATTGATAAAATAATAGTAAAGAATGCAAAAAGATGAAAAACAAATCTTAACATGGCCTGGATGGACTATAAAAGGCATTTGAATCCTTGCCACACCACTGGATTAACACCTGTCTAAAAATTTGGAAAAACATGGAAAAATGAAAAATGGCAATATTATAAAATCACTATCAAGTGATGAAAATTATAAATACCTTGGAATACTAGAAGCAGATAACATCCTGCACACAAAAGTTAAAGAACTGACAAAAAGGAAATATATCAGAAGACTGTGAAAAATCTTAAAATCAAAATTAAACTTGCCTTTTTATCTGGCCTGGCATGCGTTTTATCCGCACGTCCCCCATGGGAGTGTGTGCAGGGGGGGCGGGAGTGCACACGTGCGGGAGTGCACGCGTGCGTGCAGGGGCAGGCGTGCACACACACGTGTTCCTTCGGCCCTCGAAAATGTGGAAAAGATATGATCTGGCCCTCACGGTGAAAAGTTTGGAGACCCCTGCCTTAGAGGGAGCCTTGTTTCTGATATATATAAAGAGAATATATATTCTAAATATATATTCTGATATATATAAAGAGGCTAAATTGCCCCTTGAAGCAAGAGAGAAAATAAACTGGTACCATGGTGTAGCCGGCCATAGCAATTCAAATAGCAAAATAATTCAGTACCATTAACAGTTCTTGGGTTGTTGGTCCCAGGATATAAACCTTGTGACCACAATTTAGTACAACAGAGGTATGGAAAGTATCGGAAGAAGTAGAAAACATTTCCCTCATATGACCAGGGCCTTAGATGGAAACAGCTGCAGCATGTATGTTGGTTTCAAGCTCTTCAGCTAGCAATTTGGAATTTATGGTCCATCTCTTAAAATAGAGGACAGTCACAGGTAATCTGGGAGCTCCCTCCTTCTCCCTTTTTGAAACTTGAAGAGTTTCTCTTTAGCTGGGGGAGGGAAGGCTGCCCAAGTTAACATGGCCTGCCTGTAAGAGAGTTGAGATTAGGAATTTAGTTAAACCACCAGGAACAGTCAATTTAATGCCAAAATAAAGCCAAATAAATAGTTTTACCTGGTGGACAATCTCTTTAGACAATCACCTGGCAGATATCCTTTGATTTGTATTCCTGCATTGGACTCGATGGCCTCATAGACCCCTTCCAACTTCATGATTCTATGATTTTGTTTGGCTTTATTTCAGCCCTGAGTAATTTATTTATTTATTTAATTTATATCCTGCCCATCTAGACCGAAGTCTACTCTGGGCGGCAAACAGCAAATTCATAAAACAATTTCATAAAAACAGTAGCTGTATAAGATAACAACAACAACATAATATGATACAAGATGGCAAAAATAAATTAAATAATGACAGGAAGGCAGGCCTGCCTAAAGAGCCAGTTCTTGAGTTGGCTCTTAAAACACCCAGCGAGGGAGCCAGGCAAATTTCTGGGGTAGATTGTTCCAGAGATGAGGGGCCACTGCCGAGAAGGCCTGGTTTCTTGTTCTTTCTCTCCGGGCCTCCCTCAGCGTTAGGCCCCTCAACCGCCCCCTCCTGGCTAGAACGAGTGATACGGGTAGATCTAGGTGGGAGAAGGCGTTCCGCCAGATATTGAGGTCCTAAACTGTTTAGGGCTTTATATGTCATAGTTAATACTTTGAAATCAATGTGGAATTGAATGGGCAGCCAATGCAGGGCAGCCAGAGTGGGGGAGATACGTTGACGTTTTCTCATCCCAGTGAGAATTCTGGCCGCCGCGTTCTGCACCATTTGTAATTTCCGCATCAATCTCAAAGGCAGCCCCACGTAGAGCGCATTACAGTAGTCTAATCTCGAGACTACAAGTGCATGGACCAGAGTGGTGAGCACCCCACCATCAAGAAAGGGACACAGCTGGGCAATCCACCTAAAGTAAAGTAATGGGTAGTTCTGAAGTAGAGATGTAACACAGTGAAGAAGAAACTGAGCTACAAATGAAGTCTCTGGTTCTGAATCTCATCTCTGCTATGAACTCAGTAGGGGCCTTAGGCAATCAGCATTGTCACTTAGCAGGGAATTTCACCATCTGTATTATAGGGGATAGTAATACTGACTTATTTTGCAGGGTTATTGTACAGATTGCAGTAATGCACCGCATCCAGTGTTCTGAATACTTGAAAGTGCTGCTGGTTCTTGTTTCCCTTGTATAGAGACTGGATGTCTTGAAGCAGCTCTGAGCAATGATGCTCTGCTGCACCCAAGCCAGTCTCCAATATCCTTCTGTCAAGACATTTTTCTTCTTCCTGCACGTTTAACCATTTATTTTATCTTTAATGATGAGGTATAACAGTCTGCTTTTCTTATTATGTGAGTGAAGTGTTCTCTGTACATTTTGCATGTTTTATGATTTCTTGGTCTTTATTCATTTTTTTTGGTGCTTCTTCATTGGTCATCCTCTGAGTCGAATATATTCCTAACGCCCTCCAATAAATCGACATTTTAAATGCTTCTGTCCTTTTTCTAGCACCCTGTTTTAATGCTCTCAATTTCACCTCATATTGCACTGTGCCGTGTGCATTCTCAAAGCCGATTCTGAATTATATTCTTCATCTTTTGAAAAACTATTTGGGGGGCATTTTTATTCTGACTTTGGTTGCATGCCTATGATTACATTGTTCATTTAACAATTGAAAATGCAATGAATATGCTTGTTGTTTTTGTTACCACTGTCATTGTCATCATCATCATTTCCTTATGCTAGGGATAGACAACAATGGCAGAATTTGCTCCCTTGGCACCCATGGGCCGCACTGCTTCAAGAATGTGGGCTTTTAAAAATACAAAATGTTTGCCTCTTTTGCTTCATTGACTGGAAACTCACATTGGTTTTGTGGGGGGGGGGGGGAGGAAGTGCCTCACCATCAAGATAGTGGGACTTACTTTGGAGGAGAGTCACCAGTCAAGGAGGTTGATCTAGAGTGACAAAAATGGAGGGAAGGCATGTATAGCCTGCAGCCCAATGCTTCCTCCTTCTGCTTTAGGTCCACGAAGATGCACAGGGAGCCCTCTAAACTCACACGCTTTCTCTCTTTTCAGGGATCATGAATTCTAGTTTGCAGGAGCCTTGTTTAGATGTCCACCTTGAGCTCAGGCATTCTTTCCCTTACCCTTGAAAATGGGTAGGCACATTTTCATTCCAGGCCTTTTTCTTTTTCTTTTTTTGGCTGTAGTGCCCTTGCAGCAATGCCAGTTAGACCTGCTGGCAGGTGCCAATCTTCCTCTGCTGCTGTGCTGTGCCAGCTCCATGGCAGATGGCTGCTCTATTAATCTCCTCCCTCTGGATTTCCTCTTGCTTGTCTCTGAATGGGGGCAGCTGTTCTGCAGAATTACTCTTTCCCAGGGAAACGGTCATCTCTTGAGTCCTGTCTTCTGTGGCTGTTGGGAGCTGCTGCGTTAAAAGCCCTGTTAGCCCAGCAAATATTGAAACTGGGACTTTTAAAGTAGGATTTAATACTCCTGCTTATCCTAGAAAAATAGTTATGTTCTCCTCCTTCTGACCTTGTTAATGTTTCTGCATTTAGAAACAGGACAGTTCTTTGTACTATTTGCTCATGAGGCATGAACAAAGTGACCCCAGATTCACCTATTCTGAAGGCAGAGTAATTCTAGTACCCTAGGAAGTTAGAGAAGATTGACTTCAGCCAGAATATTTTGGAGAAATCTTGTATATTTTTTAAGAAAAGAAAGGAAGAGAGAATGTGAAAACACTTGAAGAATGAAGATGACTGCACAGTCACTGGCTGAATTTTAAGCACTGTAGATGGGGGCAGTTCTGTGGAGTAAGCCATAGCAGTTGTAAACTGAAATGATTTGGGAATTCAGAACACCTGACTTTCAAATGTATTGCTGCAGTCTCTAGACCTAGATATTTGAATTAATGGTTGAAGCTGAGCTTTTTTGCATCAAATGCTGCACTCATTTTGAAACAAACAACTGATTTTTAAAACATTGCTGTACAGCCTTTTCTGTCTCAATGGGGTGGGTGAGGGTGGAGATATATTGCAGATCCAATATATAAACAGTCAGTTGCCAAGATGCTGTCACACAGTCTAAAATGTCCCCAAACTGTGGACCAGAGTGGAATTTGTAGACTGGCTGTGCTTTCTGTTTCCCAGTGGCAGACAAATACCGTAAGTGCGTGTTGGAGAAATCAAGACTTCTCTTAAGTAAAGGAATACACAGGAGCAAGATATTTCTCAGTAGACCATTCCTCACATGGCATGGATAGCGTGAAGCTGTGTTCTGGGTGGGATTTAGAAGTTTCAGCCTTAAGAACTTTTGTTAGTGCTGAAACAACAACAGCTCAAGACTTGTGTTTCTTCTCACCATCTAACTCTTCACTTATATTTAGATCTTTGGTCTGGACTTTTTTTTTTGATCTTGTGTCTAATATTAACTCTTGTCAATACCTGGCTGCTTGCGTAATAATGAAAGCAGTACAGATGCAGGCTCAAGAGTGTGCGAGACCAGTAATTCAGTGTAAGGTGGCCACATCTCAAGACACTGAAAGAAGTCTCAGAATTGCTGTGCTTAATGCGGTCTTTGTGGGAGCAGTTGGGGAGAGAGACAAATGTGAACAGCAGGAGAGAAAAAGAAAATATGCACAAAAGGCAGTAACTACTGCAGCCACTGAGTATATGTAGCCACCTGCCTGGCAAACAATTTTTTTTCTCTCTTTCTGGTTCTCCATTGCTATATTATGTGGCTAAGTAGGCTTGCCAAGATCCTGGCCCTTTCCCGAGATTCTATTTATGCCTGTTTCCCCAGTCAGCTGGTCCAGAAGCAGTTCCAGCCCTTGCCTGTCCCACCTCTGTGGCAATACAAAGGTCTGGTCTCCCTATTCTTAGGTTTTGGACCAGAATTTTGCTGTCTTTCTGCAAGCAGGCAAAGACCTTTCTCTTCAGGCAAACTTGCCCTCAGTGACTGGCTGCATCAGTAGGATTTTTAAACGGATTGTTATGTCCTACTGCTTTGTATGTGTTTTTAGTATTACTTATGTTTACTATTTTTCAGAGTATTTGTTTGATCCTTTTAAATCTTTGTATGCATTGTTTCTGGCATTAATATTGTCTTTTAATGATTTAAGGCACCTTGGGGTTTTTTAAAGGAGAAAGGAGGGGTAAAAATATTTTAAATAAATAACCACATTTTGCATCAATAATCAAGCATAGGGGAAAGTAAAATAAAAATATTTTCACCAGTCCTTTCAAAAGTAGGAGAAATATTTCCTCTGTAGACAGGATAGATGTTATTTTGTACCTTTATTAAATGTTTGTTTGAAAAAAGAAGCAGGTACAATAGTACTACTGTACTTCATAACTGTGGCAAGGGGAGGTGATGTCCTTGAGTATTATTCTGCAGCAACCAATGAGGGACAATTATTACTAGTGTTTTTGTGGCCTAGCCCTTTCCCACTGTACAGGGCTTTGCAGTTCTTAATCCTTTGATATTTTATCCATGAACACAATTCGTTGGAATAGACTAAGCTAAGGGAGCTTTAGGAAATCTATTTTCTTTGTATATTGCCTTCCTGTATGTAGTGTCAAATGATTTTTTAAAAATTAATAAAATGAACAATATATGCTGCCCAACGAATTTCATGGATTTGTAGGGATTTGAACTTCAGATGTAAATCCAATTTTAGTCCCAACTAGCATAGGCCACTTTAACACTGTGTAACAAGTCCCCTTCATTTCAATGGGTTTAATCTACTTGGGACTAAAATTGGATTTAAGCTTCAGTCTCTCTTGTACTTGTCTTTGTTGTTTTATCCATTTTCTCACAAATACTGTACTCACCCTGGCAGAAACTGAAGAGTTCTTTTTAAGAATAGGTACAATGACATGATGAGGCCACTCATAACTAAGAATTGGTAGGATGCAGAGCAGGATCTTTTCTTTACTCAGTCTTGTGATCACTCAGAAGCAATGAAAGTCAGCTGTACATATGAGCCCAACCCTCCTCCAAAGGCTGTCAGATCTTTTTGTGTTTTAATATGGTCTGCAGCAAAGCCGGTCCGTGTATTGATTTATATCATGGATCCCTTGTAAGGCACAGCTCTTGAACACAGAAGTTTTGTAAACACATTCAGCTGAACAGAGATTACGCTACAGATCTTCACATTAAACATACTGAAGTCTGCCTTATTTCCAGGTGGGGTAGGAACAGAGGAGGTGGAGATTAGGTAGATCTTGTATCCTTACCACGCTTTAGCCATATCTAGGTTCTGGCCTAGTGCCTGAATAGGGCTAGGAAGCTAGATACCCATCTCTGGATTGGTGACAGTCCAGGACAAAGTATGTTGCTTACTCATGTTTGATTAATGGAGTTGGAACAAGCAAACTAACACATCAGGTTCTCTCAGAGTCCTTACAGACGTGCTTGCAGGGGTTATCAGCAGGGCTAAAGATGCTTAGTTGCAGGAGTTACAAGAGGAAGTAAGGATATTGTGCTTGAACCAAAAGTCTGTGTTGTGGGTAACTTGTGAAAGTTACAGACTTTTGAATATTTTTGTATTCTGTTGCTGCTGGTTGTGTGTGTGTGTGTGTGTGTGTGTGTGTGGACTGCTAAAATTCAGTTTTCCTTGCCCTCACCATATCTACCGCTACCAAATATTCTTCTCTGTGTGTAATTCCCATCTCACAATTCTTTCAGCTTCTGAAAGATCACCCAATTGTCAGCACATTTTCAGGTATATCTTTATGGCCTTAAAAGCTTGAAACTCAACCAACTCCCCAAAGTAAACTGAGAGTCCTTTGTCTATGCAGCACCCTTCTGCAGTAAAGCTGCAGAACTGTTTCACAGTCCTGCTTGGAAAAGTAAGGATATGTGTTTTTAAGCATTGTGCAAAGGAAAAGAGAGCCCTTGGTTCACTTAGCTACTCAGTTGTCAGCACTGACTGAAGTGGCTCTCGTAGTCTTTGGGTGGGCATCTTTTTAAATCTTTCCAGGGCAGGGAAAACCAGAGATTGAACCTGGAACTCTCTGCATGCAAACTATGTGCACTGCCACTGAGCTACATTCAGAATAGTACTGAACATGGGGAAAGTGACATTTTTTGGGCTACACCTTTCTGAATCACTCAGCTAGCATGGCCCCAGCAGAACTGTTATGAGGAATGCACAATGCATAGCCTCAGGTGGTTCTTCTCCAGTCTTCTTGACAGTCTCGGAAACTAGAGTGAGCTGAGCACAGTGCACATGCTCAAGGAAGAATAGGAGGCATACAATCAGAACATATAATCCACTAAATTGGACCCAAATGAAAATGTCCTCATTCTTGATTATTTGTATATTCACTGGTGAATATATTGTAGAGGTTAGTCTCTCATTAGTCTCTATTTCATTCTATAGTTGGTTTTTGTTCACTTCCAAATATGCTGCAGGTAATTTAAGCTGTATGAAAGTAGAAGAGAAATCAGAATTGAGAGGAAGGGAATTTTAATTTCCAAAAATTGCCAAGTGGCAAAATCATCCTGCCAGTGGAATTTTTCAGAAATTGAAGTTTCTCTTATGGCCTCACTTCCCAACAATGATTCCAAAGGAGCCTCAAGACCTTCTAGGTGATGGTGGAAATTGAAAATGTTTAATTTCTGAAAAACCACAATGGCTGATGATGTCAACAATATTACATGGTGTAAGTTCCACAAACAGGATTTCAGCCAATGAATCTGAACTCAGCAGCACTATGCTGTTGTGCACTGTGATATAAGACATGTCTACCTGTCTTGTATCAGTGATGGATGCTTTGCACAACAGGTGCAGTGGTGCCATCTGCTCTTTAAATCTGCCAGGTAAGTTGGAAAATGCAAGATTGTCCTTTACCACACTGTTTCTCTTTAACTAGATACACTTATCTGCAAAATGGTTCATGGTATAACATTGTCACTCCAGTCTTAAGTGCAGAAACCACATGTTGCTTCTGTTAAACATGACTTTTTATTCTTTAGCCGTTGGGCAAAAGCCAGTTGCTAGGTTTTGTTTTTTGCATGTCCTTTTTGCTGCAGTTCCTGTTGCAGTATTTTTTGTTATCTGCTCCTGTTTGTTTTGTTTATTTACCATGTTTTATATGCTTGATTAGTCACTCTGATTTATTTGAAGAAAAGCAGAGTATGCATTTGAACTACAAAAAAATCCATAAAAATAGATGTCATACTGTGATGGATGGGGCATTGAATGGGCGTGAGATGCAATAAAATGGCTATAATGAAACAAAGGATTGAGCTAAATAAATGGAAATGCAATGAAAAATGATTGACCTATGCAAAATAAAGTAGCTATTGAAATTTGGAGTACAGAAAAAACAGCTGTTCTTGGAGAGCATTTGCCATCCAGGAATCCAAGAGCAGCATGACATTGCTGATCACTTGACTCACGGGGCTGTATATACTCCATTATTAGAATGCAGTGGCAAAAATTAAAGCATAAGGGTAAATTGATGCAGCTGCAAAAAAAAAAATACACATGATGAAATACAAAATGGGAGCATATTCTCCTCTGCATGGCTAATAGAGTAGTCTTACTGCTGTATTACAACATGTTTCATAAATTACTAATTAATGGACCCCTTTAAATATCTTTTGTTGCCATGCGCTACCAAGACTTAACTCAAGATTTAAAACCTTCAAGTGCATTAAATATTTATTTAAATTTTCTCATGAAGGGTCTTATTGACAAATATTCCTTGCTGTAACGGTGACACTTTTTAAGATGACTGGAAGAAGCTTCATTTTGCTTTGAACAGGATGCATTCACCCTCATCAACATCATCAGTTTGTTTGTGTTTCAAATTCAGCCAGTGATCCATTCTGAGGCTCAGCCAAAAGATATTGTTACAAAATTCACTGTGATAATATCAAAAAGTCACTTTGCCTGACAATAGCCAAACGGTGTTATTAGCAGAAATTGAAGAAGAAACAATCACAAAGTCCATCCAAACACCCACTCACACTGACACTGACTGACTCTGTGTGAGCCTCCCCACCTCCCCTTCCATCATGAGAGGGTGAGTCTTTTCAGAAGAAGGAGCTTTATTAAAGGGAGAAAACAACTTGCACCAAAGTCTTTTACAGAATTGGGTTCGGCTTGATCCTGAACAGAAATAAGCGTTGGCAGGCTCAGGCCCCGACAGGCAGCAGATACATGGTCCTTTGCAGGCCCAAGACCTTCTGGGCAGATAACTGAAAAGTCCTTAGCAGGATCAGGCCCCTCCTGGCCAGGCGCAACACAGGCTCTGTCAAGCTGGGGACAGAAAAAGCCATTACAGTCAATTTGAATAATATATACTCACTATTTTCCTCTTTTAAAATACATAAACAGGCAAAACATTTTTAAATGATTTCCCAGTGTCCTCTGACACCTTTCCAGTGATTGTGCCAAACACGAAGAGTGCACAACAATGGCCAGCAGTGCCTAGGTATTAGGAAATGATTGTGTTGGGCATACTGAGTGAACCTTGAACAGTGGGAATGTCAGCAGGCAATGCCAGCAGCATTGGGCAAGCCAAGGACAGATTGCACTGGGGAGTGGGCAAAGACCCTGGGCAGCACTGGCAGGCAGATTCGAGCAGCAGCTAGCCTGTAGTAGGTGAGAAGTTCCAACAGCACAGTGGAGTGAGTGAGCACAATCTTGGAGTAGGAGTTTGAAGAATGAAAGAGTTAGAAGGAGAGGGCAGCAAACTGAGGCATGGCAGACCTAATACTATGAGCAGAAAGATCCAGATTCCAGGCATGAGCAGTGTGGACTGACAATGTCCCTTGCCTGATATAACACTTTCTCAATGGGCACGATAGTTGGTGGGCAAGACAGTCGCCCCACGGCCACCTTAACCAGACCTCCCCAAACAGACTCCTTCTCAGCCCTGTAAGAGAAGCGATTGTTCTTTTTTGGCTTGTGAGGCTCCTACATGTACACCTCTGCCTCTGCCTCTGCCATGTCCTTCCTCTGGGATGTTATCCGGTGATTCTAACACAGTTTCAGCCTGTGATGTCAGCTGAGGTTGACAGAGGCCCGAAAAATGATGACCAGAAATCGGACCTTCTCAGCGGTCGCCCCATAACTATGGAACAGTCTTCCACCCGAAATTCTCCTGGCCCCTTCATTGGGAACCTTTAAAAAAAATCATTAAAAATGTGGTTATTTAGGCAGGCCTTCTGGATTTTAAAGCACCCTAATACAATAATGCTTTTAACAGCTAACATTCAGCCCTCCGCCATGCTTTCATTTTACTTTATTATGTTTTTATTACGTGATTTCTTAGTGTAATTTGTTTTAGTAGCTTTTATATTTTGTTTGGTTGTTGCTGATTATCTTTGTTTCTTATGTTATTGTTTTATTCTGTTTTTCTAAACTGCCCAGAGTGGCCTTGGCAGACAGATGGACAATATAAAAATCAAACAAACAAACAGACAAACAAACAAACAAACAAACAGTCTCTGGAGGACAAGCCCCTGCCATTCTTGTCAAGAGAGTGTCCCAGAAAGCTTGCCCTGTTATTGCGCGGTTGAGGGATGGACTCCAGAATACAACTGCTGGTGCTGCTGTTTGGGAAGCTATGACACTGCTAATTTCTTCCTACTCTGTGTGACCCTTCATTGCTAGCTGGACCATTAGCTGCTGCTACATGAGATGGAAAGTTGGCTGGCATTGTACCACTTCTTGATGCTGCTAAATATCCATTACCTGCTGTTTAATTTGGAGGTCCAAGGGGGTTGGTAGAGTGTATTCCTCCTCCTTCTACAAGGAGGCAAATGTGTAATGGAGTATGTTCTTTATCTTGCTGGCCAACCAAGGCCTGGAACATTGGCATCCCCTAACTAAGAATGGCTGTCTCCCCACTAAGGACCTACGTTATACTTTCAAAGTTTCAGAGGACAAAGACTACTTGAATATCCCAATTGTCTCTGCCTAGAGGAGCAGTCACACCAATGGAAGTCTCAAGTGCCAAATAATGGAGTGTTCTTTGCTGCTCCAGCACCCTTTTAAACAGGTAGAAAGTGGAATTCTCTCAAGTTGCTATCTCCCACTTCTTGCTATTTGCCCATCTATCTTCTTGCTTTTCTGGACTGGTGGCTCAAACTTTATTCTGTGATGACTCTTATCTTTCACAATAAGAAAGCCACTTTGCCCCCACAGGACCCACTTCATTTGCCAGCAGCAATGCTCTGTGCCAAGTCTTCAAGTGGCTGAGCATGCTGCTATTGCAGAGGTGGCCTGCCCATGCCTGAGCACTTTCTTGCAACTCATGCACTCAGCCATGCAAGCATCTGTTGCACACTATTGAATATGCTTCTTGGGAGCACGGGTTTTTAACTGCACATTCCTAACTGAAATTGCTAACTCATCATCACTACTAGTTCCAGCAGCTGGAGAGGCAGGGATGATTTCAGTGTCACATGCTTCTGAAATAGTGCTCACTTGAGTCCCTTCAGTCTCCTCCTCTTCCAGATCAGAAGTGTATGTACTTGAAGAGGAAGGAGTTCCCACTAAACACAATGCTGCTTTGCATGGGAGAGATTTGCTGGCAATGGGGGCTGGGGGTGAACCCTTCCTTGAATATGATGGAGCTGCATGGTATGGATACGGAAGGCAATGTCTGGTGCTCTTCATAAATCTCTTTCCCAGCTGCAAAAGCAACAGCACTGCTGGTGCTCAAGCTGACAGTTTGAGTCCGAGCGCTGATCTCATTCTTTTCCTTCTCTGCTTGGAACAAGTACTTTTGCTTCCATGTGGACAGACAGACCCTAAGGTTTTTAGGCTACTTTTTCCCGAGGAGGGAGGGACTGAAAGGAGGAGGATTGAGCCAAATGCTTCATTGCTTCTCAACCACCTTCCTGCCTTGTGCATTGTTTGCAGTGGGGGAGTAGACAGTGAGGAGCCTGATGACATGGGGTCTGTTTCCCAAAGGAAATTTAGTTCAGCGTTTGTATTTTTGGAAGGTCCAGTGTAAGGTGTCTGGTTCAACAGTCTTTGTGTTGTGTCCAGGCTAACATTCAGAATCTATATGACTTGCACTACTAGTCTTTCAAATCCACCTGCTACTTTTTCCTATTTGTCAGAGTCTTCATTGCTGATGAGGTCAGGGGTTGTGACAGAAATACAGTGAGAGAGAGGCAGGAAGGAGAGTAACTCAGTGCCCTTGCTTTTGTCCAAGTGTGTCACAGACTTTCTCTTTGGCACCCACACCTAGGTTGGCTGCCTGTGTACTATGACATAGCTTCTTCCAAAGGTGTTTTTTTACCTTTTGCATTGTTCGTGCTACATGATCAATACTGGGGAAAACCTACAGAAGAATTCTGCAATTAGACCCCTGCAAAATTCCTCTCTCTCTATGTATATATATATTGCTTTAAATTAGTTTTTTTTCCCCTTTCATTTTCTGAAGGCCTTTTCATTCATTCAGTCAGGATGGGTTTAGGTCATGATGCCCATCTGAGTGCTACTTAGAAGACCTGCAAATATTACTGTTCTTTCATGTTCTCTGATGTTCTCATTTCTCTGTGCTTTCACCCCACTAATGTGGGCTTGATGGGCTCAGTGCCTTCATTCTGGGCAATGTGTGCTCCAGCTGTCTTGAAGCTTTGTGTTCCTCATTTATCAAGTGAACCACCTGGATAAAAGGTGAATGAAAAGGTAGAACAAAAGCCAATGATCACTAAGACCCTGTGACCTAAGAGATCCAAAAAAGTGTTTGCTAGCTCTTTGACTCATGCAAAAGGTGTGTCTCCTCTGAACCATTTTTACACAGAATGTCATTTACTTAAGAGGGAGAAGCTTTTTTTTTTCCTTATCAGTTAGCACAATCATTTCTGAGAGTACCTGTCTCTTTGTGGGTCAAATAGCCAAAATACAGGTACAGAGGCAGTGCTTGCTAACTTGTACTCCTTGTTTCATTCCAGAAAGCTGTCTGGGCAGAGGGAGCTCTGTGTATGTGCCGAGGTCTTGGAGGTGCTCTGGAAGCAACGACAATTGATTGTTCCCCTCTGTTCTGTATTGGAGATAGGAGGACACCCCCCAAACCTCTTATTCATATTTCAGGGTTCTTCTCTCTCACGGTCTCCTCATGTCTTCATCCCTTATTGCTGCCTCATTGCTTAGCAACCATCCAGTGATTCCATTCCTATTTCCCCCCTACTTATCGGAGGCCTTATACTGATCTGTAGCTTTACTCTGTTTATGTACAGCAGCAGTAACATTCAGCCAATGGTGGCTATTCCCAAACCACTAGTTGATTATTTCCACTGTGTGGCTTTTATGATAAGGATGTGACACCCATCTGATGGGATCAGTATCTATTCTTCATTGTCTATTTATTGAACAAGAAGCTCAGCATTTGAGGGAAATACGGAGCATCTGGCCACACTGTAGATCTTTAGACATTTAATATTTATTTTGAGTGTTCCAGTAACAATAACTGCCTGGGAAAATGATAGGTACCTCTCCTTCACTTTTTGAATCAGAAGGATATTCAGTTCTTTGACCTCTGTGTGGGCAGGTCTGGAGCACAGAGGAAGGTTCGTACTGTGAACCTGATACAGGCATCCTTTTTTTAGATGAGACTTTATGCTGGTTAGCAGAGCATGTTCAATGCTGCTAGAGTTAAAGGTCTTCACAGCATGATGTCAAGTCACATGGCTTCTAGATTCAGATTTGGCATAGGGACGTGTGCTTTTGTCTCTGGTAATTCTGTCAGTCCTTACTCAAAATGAAAGTTAGGAGGACTTCAAAGTACATTTTAAAAGCAAATTTTAAAACACACTGAAGAAATTAACAGATAAAATAAAGCTTAGTCATGGAATTACAGAACTGTAAAGCTGGAAAATATGTTTTCAACCTGGATTTTTATTATAAATATGCAAGTTTCATTGTGTATTGTGCTAAAAACAACAAATAGATATCTGAGTGTCAGTCAGAAGCTATGGCCAGTGATTTATATGGGAATTTGTCTGCTGTCTGTCCTGGGGAATAAATCTTCTGATCCATTAATATAGCACAAATTAACACTACAGAGTTAATAGCAGTTTGATATCACGTTAATTGACATAGTTCCATATTACGGAATCCTGAAATTTATAGCTTGGCATGGTATTTCTAATTATCTTATAGAGAGCTCTTATGAACTCCCCTGAAGTGTAGCAGAAAATTCTGTATACCCCACAAAACTACAAATCCCAGAACTCTGCAGGATGAAACAGAAGAAGTGGTATCAAACTGCTGTAACTGTGTGCTGTAGGTACACTCACTGTCAGAATCCATTCTCATTTTCCTTGGTGAATAAGTATAAGATCTAATCTTTTATGGATACAGCTGCAGATTCTAACTGGCATTTCCCAAGATCATGAGGGGGTAATTTCTTTGAAACAGCCTGAGTTATTATGCATATCATCTTGTAGTAATAATAATGTGTTGTCAAGTTGATTCCAAATTATGGCAATCTTCCTCTCTCTTTTTTAGGTGTAAATTCTCCTCCTAGTAGTACTCTGGGACCCTGTAGCGTGGCCAAGTCTGCACAGGTGCCAGAACCAAACCCTTCTGCCACACACACTTGGATGACCTTGGTTTGTCCCTCTCTGTGGAGACACAGTATGGATTAGTTTCTGGATTTGGTCAACTGGTAGAGTCAGGATGTACCTACAGGACCTTGGACAGCTCCAGCCAAAGTCTGGAATTCAACAGAAGCCATGTATTTTTCTTTAGTCTTATTATCCCTCTCAGTTTCTGCCCACTGGCTAACAAGTAGAGAGCATTAAAGGGGTACCCTCTGGATTGATGTCCTGCATGTAGTCATCTCTCAGTCACATCCTGTAGTGTGTTGTCAGCCTCATTAGCCACACACACTTTAGATAATCTTGGCTGGCCTGCCACAGCCAGGCTCCCTGCATCCAGCCACCCTATGAGGACTTTTTGTGTGTTTGGTGAGTGGGACAACATGTAGGTAAAAGCGGAGGTGTGAAACAGACAAATGCTTTAACCTGAATGTTGTGATGTGTAAAAGGCATCCTTTAAAGAATTCTGTGCTGCCACGCCTGCTCAAACCCCATAATGTTAAGGATAAAGTCAGGTCACAGCATTATGGCTGGTCAATAAGATTTATTATACTGCTAAGCTGAACAAATGAAATCATGACTGAGTGAGATACTGGGACTTAATGCAGACTTAGTGGTATCTTGCATGTAGAGTATTTAGTCATCTTTGCTGTGTGACCACATTGACCACCTCAGGTGGAAGATTTGGGTTGTTGTGAAAGGTCAGCAGATTGCTAGGTACTTACTTCACTATTATTGTATTTTTACTGTCAAGGAATGGGACGTGGTGGCGCTGCGGGTTAAACCGCAAAGCCTCTGGGCTGCAAGGTTGTAAGATCAGCAGTTCGAATCCACACGACGGAGTCAGCTCCCGTCGCTTGTCCCAGCTCCTGCCAACCTAGCAGTTCGAAGGCATGTAAAAATGCGAGTAGATAAATAGGTACCACCACGGTGGGAAGGTAACGGCGTTCCGTGTCTAGTTGCGCTGGCCATGTGTCCACGGAAACATTCTATGGACAAACGCTGGCTCTACGGCTTGGAAAGTGGGATGAGCACCGCCCCCTAGAGTCGGACACAACTGGACAATTTGTCAAGGGGAACCTTTACCTTTACTGTCAAGGAGATGGAAAGAGGTGCTTGTGGAATTTTCTGCTTTACGTGTCAAAATAACTTGCCTGGTTTTAGTACTTTGCATGTTGACATGGTTGCATGCTCCTGTGCCTCTAACTCTGCATTCTTGGGTCTGCAACTAGGTGCTGCAACTCACTCAGCTATCCAGTTAGTACCTGTAGCCACATGTTAAAGTGTACAGAACACTTATTTGTTTAAATAGTTATATGGGAAAGGAAGTTTTAGCCGATTAGGCTTGCACAAGAGGTCACAAATTCTGTGCAACTATTAATCCTACTGAAGGCCTGTCCTCGTTTGCATATGGTCACCCTACACACAAGGTATCTCCCTCTTTGCAATTTTAGGGTGTGATTTTAAATAAAGGGCCAAAAATAAAAGTTAAAAAATTAAATAAAATGGGAGTTATATACATGGACAGAGAGGAATGTTAGCTCACCAATAGTGGAAGTGCGTAAAAGTGAAAGCATTTTGGAGGGAAGTGAATGGTCATATTTCAGAAATAACTAATCAAAATATTGAGTTTTATGTGTCTTTGTATTTATTATATATCTTTATGAAGACTGAGTGCACAAGCAATTAATATTCTTCTTAGTGATGCAAAATAGCTAGAAATAGCAGCGTGGTGAAGGACACTGGACGGGTTGAGAACAGAGAATTGGTTTAAAAGAATAGGGCAGACAGCACCAGCAGAAAAAATTAACATATGCTTTTAAACTGTCAAAAGGAATACCCAAACACGATGCTTTCTTTGTAACATGGGAACCCCTTATTAAATACCTCACAGAATCCACAGGGGAACTCAAACCAAAAGGACACTGCCTGAAATTTTGGCAGGATATGTTTTAAACTCAGAAGAGTACTAAACTCCACAAGCAATAAGCTTTACTTCACATATATGCTGTACCTACATGAATGTACTAGTATTATGAAATTGTTTGATTTTGTTTGTCAATTTTGAAATGTGGATAATAAAAAAGAAAGAAAAAATGGGGTTATATCTGTAGTAATTTCTTGCAATGGAAACTGAATTTTGTGGCGCCTGGAAGAGATCTATTTGGCATAAGCATTCATGAACTGTAGGTTATTTCATCAGATTCCTGATCAGGTATATGTTATGTGGTGACCTGCAGTTTGTGCCCAATGAAGACTCTTTGCTGATATCAGTGAATAGGAGCTTATGGCTTTTAATTGTTCTGTAATCTGGAACACTCTTCATACTATATAAATTTATAATTTCACTTAATTTTGGAATATTAGCTAAGCCTTCAAAATGTATGTTTAAATGAAAATATATGATGTATATAAAATGTAATAATAAATAATACATAGTGACTATAGGAAGAGGAAAAGCACCCAGAGAAACAAATTAGGACATACATTGGTTTGCAGTGATAAAATTTGTTGCATGTTTTAAAAATTACTTAAGAAGCTGTCACTCATTTCTGTAATCGCTGTAGGAGTAGTTCTGACCCATAATAAGATGCCTTATTTTGAAGCTAATTTTAAAATGAACGCTTCTGTTCTGAAAAGAACTGAGAGCATTTGCCAGAATACTAGAGTTGGCCCTACTATTATACAGAATGAGGTGAAGGCCCCAGGTGGCAGATTTTGTGTGTATTGCAAGGGCACCGTTGTTAGTTACTTAGGTTTTTATTTTTATTATAATTGTTGAAAAATATTGATGCAGTATATATACTGTTACTAATATTGCCGGTTTTTGTGGCTCTGACGGTGTGATTTCTGAGATCTGCAACTGCTTATAATACTATGTGACATTTCTTGATATTGTTCCCAAAGCCCCAATGACTACGGGGACCACTGAAGTGTGTTTTATCCACAAGCGAGATGTTTCAATTGCCAAGTCTCTGTATTTTGCTAGTTTTTCCAATTCTTTATTTTCAACTCTGACATCCCCTGGAATTGCAGTGTCAATGATCCAGACATTTCTTCATTCGGTTACTATTATGTCTGGTGTGTTACATTCAAGGAGTCTATCAGTTTGGATCCAGAAATCCCACAGGATCTTGATATTGTCATTTTCTGACATCTTCTCTATCTGATGTTCCCGTGGGTTTTGGAGGCTGGCAAGTTATATTTTTTGCATAATGACCAGTGCCCTAACTTTGCCACTCTATCATGTCTAACTTTGTAATCTGTTTGTGCAATCTTTGGACATTCACAGATGAGGTGTGACATGGTTTCATCTTTTTCTTGGCAGAGTCAATATTTGCTGTTAGCACTAACTCCTTGGATCTTAGCTGTCATCACGTTGGTTTGGAGTGCTTGTTCTTGTGTAGCAAAAATCAAGCCTTCGGTTTCTTTCTTAATGGTCCCCAGTTTTAGCCATGCCTATGTTGAATTATTGTCATGCCTTCCATCAATGTTTCTCAGATGTTGTCCATGCACTCCCCCCCCCCCAACTGTTTAATCTATTTTCAAATTGTTGTTTTTTCTATTGAGCCTTTGTTTCTGTTGTTTTCCAAAAAAAAATTCATTTTCACTGCCTTAAGTAATTTTTCTACTAATAGAATCATTAAGGCTTCTTTTTTCCTCTTCTACTACCTGCTGTACTTGCAGTAATCCACAGCCTCCAATTTTTCATGATGAATATAATCTGTCCACATCAGTTTTTGGACGTTGTGCGTGATGCATGTTGTTGTAATGTACTTTTGTATTATAGATAGGGAGAGATACTCAAGAGATTTTTGTCATGGGAGACAAAATAACTCGATTGGCTTTCATTAATTTACATGTTGCTGAATGCGTGTATATGTGGGTGCTGGTATGCCATTTATATTTCCTGGTATCTGCCTTATTTATTTGTTTGTGTGTTTGTGTGTGTGTTTGTTTGTTTGTCTATTTTTCTATTTGTTTATTTATTTACATTTGTAGGCCACCTTTCTCCCAATAAGCGGACTCAAGGCAGCTCATAACATTAAAAGAAGTCGAATTGAAAAGATAATACATTATACATTTAAAAGGAATTTTTAAAAAACCAATGATAATAATTAAGAATATATTAAATGATTTAAAACACTTAAAACTTTTTTTAAAAAACTTACTAAGCTAAAAACCAGCATGCAGGGCCCAATTATTAAAAGCCTATATGAAAACGTGGGTCTTCAGCTGTTAGCGAAAGGATCAAAGGGAGGAGGCCCAACTGATCTCCTGAGGGAGAACATTCCACTGTCTGAGTGATGTACAGAGAAGGTCCTCTGTCATGTCCCCATCAAGCGTACCAGTGGTGGCAGTGAGACCATGAGAAGGGCATCCTTTGAGGATCTTAACAGCTAGGAGGCTCATATGGGAAAATAAATCCTTTATATAGCCTTGTCATGAGGTAAGTGAATGTCCTTTGCCAAAAGAGTAAGACACTGTGAGAGAGGGAGAGAGGCAGGGAAGGAGAGGTAGCAGTAAGGGGGATAGAGAAAAAGGGATAATTCCATTTACTTTTTTATTCTGGCCCCACCTACTCTTGGCAAGCAGCTCTGGATAGATTGCTTTCTGCAAGGAATGTGATCCTCAAAGAAAAAAATGTTCCACACATCTGTTGTAATGGAAAAATATGCTTGTTGCAGCTGTTTCTTTTGTTGTCTTGGAGAAGATATGCTGAGATATGTTGGAAGCTCCACTAGGCATTGGACAGGACTCTGGAAAACAGACTTTTAAAACTTGTAAATCATGTCGCCATGGAAGTATGTGCCTGGTCAAGGAGACATATGTTGTTCTTCTCCTCCTTACTTTATCTTAAAACAGCCCTATGAGATTGGCTGACAGATCGTGACAGGACTAAGTGGAGGCCTGAACTCATACGTATGTCCATAGCGGTTGGACATACGTATGAGTTGATCTAGGTTCAACTCATACGTATTTGAACTTGAGAGATCTAGGTTCAAGTCTAGGTCTCCAAACTAGTACCACCCAGATATGTTAAGCTACAACTCCATTTGGACACTAATTGAAAAGACCCATATAGTGTTTCAGCATTAGGTTGGAGGAGGTATATATTAGGTTTGTATTAAATAGATTAGATAAACATTAGATTTAAGGGAACTGGGAATGAGAGAAGCACAGGAAGTTCGCATAGAACTCTCTTTGCTCTTCCTGGGCCCAGCTCAGTCTAGGACTAATTCTAATTCAGTATGCCTTTCAGATGGAGCTGCATGCTATTTTTTTTTCAGTGACAGAAGTCACACACTTCAAGTAGCTGTACAGCAAGTCCTCTTCCTCTCAGTAAGAAAATACTGTTTTGGGAAATATTGTGGTGTAACAGAAATTGGGATATTTGAAGACTGATCACAGAGGCTATGCTTAGAGATTATATTTTTCTAGAGACAGCTGGTATTGTAATGCTGCCTTTTACCCATGATGCATACAGTATGCTAGTAATATTTACATTATTTTTAATAATTTTCACATTATTACCATGGTCTCTTGCTAATCATGTGTTTCAGGATTTTGTAGCACTTCCAGATGAGGAAGCTGACATCTGAAAGTATGGCTACACGAGATGCAGCAGGCACGTATAGAATCATAGAATAATAGAGCTGGAAAGGGCCTGTAAGGCCATTGAGTCCGACCCCCTGCTCAATGCAGGAATTCAAGCTGAAGTATATCTGATGAGTATGCATGTTTCTCATATATATCTTGAGTAAAAGGCAGCATGACAATACCAGCTGTAAATCTCTAGAGAGAGTATATGTGTGTCCTGTGGTCTGATGTCCTGTTATTTGCAATATGTAAATTTATTATGGTTTCCCTGCTTCAAATCATTGCATGTTGAGACTGTAAGTTAAAAAGAATTTTTACTCCTTTCATTAAAAAAAAGTCGCTCCTGTTTCTCTGGTTCATTATATGCTGTGTTTTAGTGGTTGATTGATTGATTGATTGATTGATTGATTGATTGATTGATTCTCAGCTTGCAGGAGTCCCCAAATCAATGCAAAACAACAAAATGATAAAAATATTCCCTAACCACTGATTTAAAACAATTTGCCTTCAGATACCAAGGTAAATAACGCTCATGAGGAGTTGCACACTTTTCTCCTTATTTGTTCCCAGATGTGTTTTTAAAGTTTAGCAAGAATAATAGAAGCAAACAAATGAAAAGTTAGGTGAATATTTGTGTATGTGCTTATGTAGGTTTTAAGCAAAAGAAAGCACTGTACAGTGTTTCCCTTAGGAGCAAAGCTGATTACTCTCAAGGTTGCATACTGTATAGCCAATCAAGTCAATTTCACCACTGTGTTGAACTGACTGAGGAAACAGTGCAATTAGAAACCAAGGAAATGGAATGGACCTTCTGCCTCTGCTGTGGTGCTTGAGTTGTCGTGAAATTATTTATATATTATTGTGTTTATTGCTATTATAATGATAAGGGGGAAACTGGTCAGTTATTCCACAGGGCAAACTATCTGTACGCAGCATATGTTGGATTTTCCCAATCAGTGTGGAAGTCCTTCAAGACAGCAGTGCATGGTTTTGTGAGCACTACCTCTCCCATTGAGCAGAGTGAGGGAAGTGTCTTAGGCTGCGGTCACACAAGTGAAGTGTTCCCCTCTGCTACCAAGACTTTTCATCCCTTGTACTGCTTTACAGCCACATGGCATATAAACCAGGATGTGTATCCTGATATGTTTTTGGCTTTCTGCAACATTTCCTTAAATTTGATGCATTATGGCCATCTACACTTAAGTACTGGCATATTTCTCCTCTGGGTTTTTTATGCCTCTGTGGCCCAAATTTATTTATTTATTTATTTATTCATTCATTCATTTTCTGCTGTATTGATATGTTGGCAACAATTCCTTCAAAGGTACACTTTTCTCTGCTGTGCCGACATTGACACTCTGGCTGCGGGGGGGGGGGGATAGGGACATCCGAACTACAGTAGTGGCAGCAACCTCCCACGGCAAGTTTCCGTCAGAAAAGTTTCTGTCCTGTTGTCCACACAAGCTGTAATAGAACTACGCCTCGACTTACGACCATAATCCGTTCCAGAAGATGGTTGTAAGTCGAATCAGCATTTCCCATTGAAATGCATTGAAACCCGATTAATCCGTTCCGGCTGTTTTTTGGTTGTATCTAGAGGCGCCGGTTGCAAGTCGAAGCATTCGTTCCCATAGGTAATGCAAAAGCGGTTAATCCGTCCTCTACCACTAGGGGGAGATTTTTTCTTCTTTTAACCTAAGATGACTTAGGTTAAAAAAAGGGCGGGAAAGGAGGGAGGGAGGGAACAATGGGGAAAAGAGGAAAGAAAGAAGGTCATCACTGGGGCACATAGACCCCTCAGACAAAGGTTTGTGCTGTTAAGCACAAAAAGAGAGAAGATAGATAGAGATAAGACAATGGGGGGGGGGAGAGTTTGGAGTCTAAAACACATTTTAAACAAAACACCTTTTAAATCAAACACTTTTTAAACCAAACACATTTAAAACCAAACACCTTTTAAACCAAATCAAACACCTTTTAAACAACACACCTTTTAAAACCAAACACATTTTAAACCCACCCACCAACACCTTTTAAAACAAAAGAGAGGTCACTTAGCTTTCGGTGTCTTCTGGAGGACATCACGGTGACTTCTGGCTGGAGGACAGGCAGGTGGGTGGTGAGATGGTCATCACTACGAGGTAGAGGTCCCCTCCTTTGAGTCATCTTCTCCAGGGGTTCCCTGTCACTGTCTCTTGGCTGCAGGCTCCATCCTGGTGAAAAATGTGTCCAATTTCGCCTGCTTTGTCCTGCGCTGCAGAACCTTTCTGAAATGGCTGACCACGTTGTCGTTCATCATGTCCAAAACTCTTCCTGTCACAGTCCTGTTTGGGTGGTGCCTCTCAAAGAAGTCCTGGCACTCGTTCCATTTCCAGTTCAGTCACACGCATGCCATCTTCATGCTTTTTGATAATGTCCTTTTTCATTTCAATGGAGATGATATTCTTCTTCCCTTTGCTCTGCTCTTTTTTTGGAGCCATGAGTACTGTTCAGCACACCACAGTACACAAACCCTAGGAGCCACAGAATCCAGCAACCATTATTCCAGCAAACAGACCCCCTCAACACAAAAAGAGAGGAGAGAGAGAGAGAGAGAGAGAGAGAGAGAGAGAGAGAAGACAATGGGGGGGGGGGAGAGACTTGAGTCTAAACCCCATTTTACACCATGCCAGCCACCACAGCAGCCCCTCACAGAAAATGTTCTGATTTTAAAACAAAAAGACTTTGGAGTCTAAACTCCATTTAACACCATGCCAGCCACCACAGCAGCCCCTCACAGAAAATGTTCTGATTTTAAAACAAAAAGACTTTGGAGTCTAAACTCCATTTTACACCATGCCAGCCACCACAGCAGCCCCTCAAAAATGTTCTGATTTTAAAACAAAAAGACTTTGGAGTCACATTTTAAACCCACACATTTTAAAACAAAAGAGAGGTCACAGTACACAAACCCTAGGAGCCACAGAATGCAAAAATTAATAAATAAATTTTACATTTTAAAATTACAGTCTAATTTTCAGATTTAATTTTAATTTAATATTACAGTCTAATTTTCACATTTTAAACCCACACTGCAAGACCCATCAGAGCACAGAAACATAACCCCCCGCACCTAGCCCAAACCCAAGCTGCAAAAACCCTGTACAGTAAATACAGTGTGCTCACCCAGAACAGGCAGTCTCTCTGTTTTAAAAAAGAAAGTCAAAAATCCAAAAAGCAAAAATAAAAAAAGCCAAAAAAATACAGTACAGTACAGTACCAGGCAGTACCAGGCAGTACCAGGCAGTACGAAGTCTCTCTCCATATCCACACTCTCTAACCGCTGGGGCGAACAAGGTACAGACAAGCAGCCTCTTCGCTGACCAATGGTTAACTGAAAACAGTTCAAATTTCCTGCTTTCCCCGCCTTCCCTGCGTTTTTTTTCCCGGTCGTAAGTCGAAGCTCCGGTCGCAAGTCGAAGCAAAATTTTGCGACTGGAGCTGTTTGTAAGTCGAAATGGTCGTAAGTAGGGATGTTCGTAAGTCGAGGCACCACTGTAAATGTTTTGCAGCAGCATCAGAACAAAAAGAGTAGAAGTCTCAGGAAGGGCAGGACATGATGCAGAGTTAGCACGGTGGAGAAGTAAAAGATTGGGTTATGGCTGTGTGTCGTATGACCACAAATTTAAGATGCAAATTCAATGGGGCACAACTAGAAAAATTTTTGCTGGTGAGGCGGTGGCCTTAGATACACAGACTGGTGCATAGCAGTGGCAGTATCATGGTTCTTCTTTCTGAACTTTGCAACTATTTCACTCTGATTATTTCTAGGATGCTGGAAGTAGTTTTTCTGGATTCTTTTGATACTGGGGCCTATTTTGGTTGTCAGTACTATTATCAGCTTTTCCTGTGTTTGTTAAATTTAATTTGGACCTGAATTATAATGAGAAGAATGCAGATTGGTATTTATTTATTTTATTTATGCCCTACAATCCTCCCAAAGAATGCCATTCCAAGCAGCTGCTTTACCAAGAGTTTTATCAGTGGTTCAGTGCTGGAGCTATCTCAGCCTAAATAGATATAGAAAAAAACTGTCAATTTGGTATCTCGGTAGTCTAGAGAGGGATTATGGCATCATGAACTAGGAAGGACAAAACTGACTAGCACCTTTTTTTTTTTACCATATTGCCAGTTCATAGTGGGTCTGCAGACTTGTACAGATTGCCTTGGTGGTTATACATTGTCACAGAAATGATACACAATTGTCATGTACATTTGTGCTCCACCAAAATTTTCTTAACAGTGGACATGACCTATAACTGTGTTCTTTGTCTTGTAGAATAATTGAGGATGAATGGCATTTTACAAGTAAGCAAATAAACAAATATTGGGTGAAAACCTGTTGCTTAGCATAGAACACACCCTAGAGTAGGCCCATGAAATCAGTGGGAGTTTAGTGAGTCACTTCTTCCATAGGTTCTATTGAATCAAATGGCCTTCTCTAGTTGCAACTTATTACACTAAGCATGAGGATTTCAGCCTTCATCACACAAGTATTAATGGAAAGTATTGGAATTTTGCAAGTGAGTATCTTCTAGGTGCATGCAATGTTTTTGTAATCATGAAACCATCTGCTTTTTCCTAGGATTACAGGTTTCTTAATCTTCAGATAGACCCTGACCTTGCAGGATGTAGTTTTACTTTTCTGTATGGATATTTTGCAGATTTCATTTTAAAGCAGTTTGCTTATGCACTGCCAATTCCTTTCTAAATTTAGTAAGAAGTAAGTCCTATTAAGCATAGTGGCCTTATTGTCAAAGTAAGTGTGCGTAGGATCTCTATTTTGATCTCCAAAATGTGAAAAAAATGTGTTTATAAGATAATATCCCTTGGATGAATTAAATATTGATAAAATTTTATTTTTTATTGCTCTTGCTGTATATTTTTTCATTATCTTTTATGGATTATACTCTTCAATATGATAAGCACTAAAATCCCATTTCGATCAAGACTGCTTTAGGATTCTGCTTCTTTTACCTGCTGCAAACCATAGAAGCGTAGAAATAACAGGCTAAGATAACATGATTTTCTGTTTCCATATTTTTGACAGTACAGTGGTGCCTCGACTTACGGCCATAATCCATTCCAGAAGATGGACGTAACTCGAAATGGTCGTAAGTCGAAGCACCATTTCCCATTGAAATGCATTGGATTAATCCGTTCCGGCCAAAAAAATAATAACAAAAACCAAAACCAAAACCAAAAAAACCCCCCACACAGCAAGCCCCATCGGAAGGCACTGGGGCTTAAAAAAAACCCCAAACAAACCAAAAATAAAGCACCCAGCAAGCCCCATCGGAAGGCGCTGGGGCTTAAAAAAAACAAACCAAAAATAAACAACACAGCAAGCCCCATCGGAAGGCGCTGGGGCTGAAAAACACACTAAAACACACCAAAAAATCACAGCACAGAAACATAACCCCCCCAGCCCAAACCCACCCTGCAAAACCGTGCAAATGTACTTACTCAGAACCAGAAAGCAGCACCAGGCAGTCCGAAGCCTCCTCCGACTCACACACTCTAACCCAGGGGTGGGCAATTAATTTCTATAGGGGGCCACATGAAAAATCTGAACTGTGTTCGGGGGCCGAACCAACTTTACTTAAAAATAAAATGAAACAGTGATGTTATGATTGTTTTTATTTTAAACTTGTTAATCTTCACAAATACTAAAGAGGTTTTTTGCGGTATGTTAAAGATAAGCAACTGGCGGCGGGCCGCACTTTGCCCAGGTCTGCTCTAACCGTTGGGGCGAAAGAGCTACAAAGGAGCTCTTCGCCGACCAATGGTTAGCCCTCTAATTTGAATTCCCCGCCTTTTTCCCCTGCCTCTTTTGATCGCAACTCGAAGCTCCGGCTGCAAGTCGAAGCAAAATTTTGCAGCCGGAGCTGGTTGCAACTCGAAATGGTCGTATGTCGGGACAGTTGTAAGTCGAGGCACCACTGTATAGTCACTGTACTTATTGTGTATTGATCAGGTCTTTGTTCTCTTGGCTTGTTTTCTGAGCTTCCCAGTTGAAATGAACTGACAGAAGCCAATGGTTATGGATGACTTTGTCAATGACTATTAAATGTGATGCAATGTAACCTCAATATAGAGAGGCAATGATGGGTTAGGGTTCAGGAAGTTTAGGTTCAGGTCCCCACTGAGCTATGAAATTGACTGGGTGATATTGGACTAGTCACTGTCCAGTCTAACCTACCTGACAGGGTTGTTCTGAAGATAAAGGTAGAGAAACAGCAAAATCCTTTATGTTGCCTTGAGATCATTGAAGGAAAAGTGGGATATAAATATATCAAATAGGTATTTGTTTAGAAATCTTCATCCAACTTGATTCTAAGTGTTGTAAACTGCATTAAAAACATATGTGACAAAGTTAAATTCAGACCTAGTCATGCTTAGAGTTGTTGTTGTTGTTGTTTAGTCGTTTAGTCGTGTCCGACTCTTCGTGACCCGATGGACCAGAGCACGCCAGGCCCTCCTGTCTTCCACTGCCTCCCGGAGTTGGGTCAAATTCATGTTGGTCGCTTCGGTGACACTGTCCATCCATCTCGTCCTCTGTCGTCCCCTTCTCCTCTTGCCTTCACACTTTCCCAACATCAGGGTCTTTTCCAGGGAGTCTTCTCTTCTCATGAGATGGCCAAAGTATTGGAGCCTCAGCTTCAGGATCTGTCCTTCCAGTGAGCACTCAGGGTTGATTTCCTTTAGAATGGATAGGTTTGTTCTCCTTGCAGTCCATGGGACTCTCAAGAGCCTCCTCCAGCACCACAATTCAAAAGCATCAATTCTTCGGCGGTCAGCTTTCTTTATGGTCCAGCTCTCACTTCCATACATCACTACAGGAAAAACCATAGCTTTGACTATGCGGACTTTTGCTGGCAAGGTGATGTCTCTGCTTTTTAAGATGCTGTTGAGGTTTGTCATCGCTTTCCTCCCAAGAAGCAGGTGTCTTTTAATTTCGTGGCTGCTGTCACCATCTGCAGTGATCATGGAGCCCAAGAAAGTAAAATCAGTCACTGCCTCCATATCTTCCCCTTCTATTTGCCAGGAGGTGATGGGACCAGTGGCCATGATCTTAGTTTTTTTTATGTTGAGCTTCAGACCGTTTTTTGCACTCTCCTCTTTCACCCTCATTAGAGTAAACCCACTGAAAGCAATGGCCAGTATCCTGCTCATGCCAGCGTAACATAAAATTAGCCTGGCATAAGCATGCTGGTATTACACCTGGCAACAAGGAATTGCACAGTTACGTGTTCTCAGCACAGTTTATTGGACAATGCCCAGCTAGAAGTAGTTTGGGTACAGCACTTTGCCTTGGTGCTCCCACAACTACTGTGCATGCAACCTTGAGTTGTGTGTGTGTAGTGCACAATAGGATTTTAGCCAATGGCAGTTAAAATTAGTCATGGCTATCTTTACTATTCAAAGTATGGCCAAATCTGCATCCAATCAAAAATAATTCTAATTCCTCAACATGTCTTTGATTTTAAAAAAAAAGATACTGGTCATAAACAACAGAGTGTAGATATTGTCTTCATAAACTTGTGACTTTCCGTAGGAATCTCCTTTTGCTACTAAAAAGGAAGTTGTGCACTTCCGTGGGCTTTGTGATTCAGCAAAGGCAATTCTTAAACATTCTTCTGAGAATCCCTTACATGACGAACAATGTGTACATTCAGTTTCAGATACACACACTGGCTTCTGATCTGAACTATGACGTCAACATAGTTATAGTCCAACAGCTCCCCTACTGATTGAAATTATGGAATGTGTAAGAGACATCTGTTTGGAGTTGTTGACAGAAGAGCATCTGAGGTCACTACTAAACTTGTGTACCAGTCTGTGATTTGAGAACCATAGGACTATAACTCCGGAAACTGACTGGCTTACACTCTGGAATAGAGTTAATTAGCCTAATGACCTCATCCAGATGTTTAAGTAGCCTGTTTTGTGAAAGATCTTGAAGTGAGATTTTTTTTTTTTTAAGGCAGAAGCTAAGTGCATTTGAAGAATTTCCAGATAAGAAATACCTTTTTGTCGTGCATAAAGGGAGAACTGGGCTCAAATTCTTACAGAGCTCTGAAGCATTCTTGACAAGTCTCTATTTTTATACTGGCTAGAAGGAAGGTGTAATAAAATGTAGTTAATCAGTACATCTAATCCAAGCAATAGAAGTTACTTAAACTAATATGCATTAGAGAATTTCAGGGAGACCACTGAGAACAGTATGCATGATTTTATGTAGTCATTAAATTTTCAGCACTTTGAAAATGTAATGCACTTCCGTGGGCTCTTTTTAAGAAATAACAAAGAGAGAAAGAAAAAGAGAGAGAATTAGGGTGTTTTTACATTGCCCCTCTATCTTAATCTAGGAACACATTATTCACTGAAATTGTTTGGGAGGGGCAGAATCTATACGTTGGTATCTTCAATTTGCACTACTTTTTATCACTTTACTATTTTTTCTCCCAGACAAAAAATCTGTTAAGGTAAGAAAAGTAGCTGTACAGTGCTTCTAGGTGTGAACAGTAGGATTGCTCAGTCTAGAAGCATCCCTAAATTTCCAGAATCTGGGCTAAGCCAGATGTTTTGTGAAAGGGCAGGTTCTTCTTTGTGGTGTCCAAAAGGGATTGTGTGCCTGCACAAACACCATTTTGGAAAGTTCCAGAGCCTCAAAAATGAAAGTGCCTCTAGCCTATACCAGGTAAGTATACCTTGTAAGTATACCCTGCTCTTCTCAGTCCTTTTTTGTCTGCCACTGCAACAGCGCGTGAAGACTGCTCCAGAGACTCTGCTCACTTACCTTCTTTTTTTCGATGTCCTCTGCCCTTTTCCTTCCCTTTTCCTTCCCCCTTCTCCTTTTTCTGCAAAAAAACTGAGAAAGTTGCTTAGAGAGAGGATTTAGGTTTCAATTTCCCTCCACCCCACAGCTTTGCCATTCCCCCTTTTCTCACCAAGAGCACCATCTCCTTGGATCTCATTGCAAGAGTCTGAGGATGGGCAATGGTAGAAATTGAGATCCCTCTCCCTTATCCAAGAGACTCCACAACCAAGACACCATGATAGAGAGAACAAGAGGTCCAGATTGTGTTCGACTTTGCAATCCCTGCCGCACTGATATTGACCATGCTACTCGAGATCGCCTTCAACGAGCTCTCGATATCGTGAGGATGTTTACTATGTACCTGTCTTTTGCCCTCCTTGCTTTATGTATGGGGACATGAGCTGGCCTTCCCACTCATATAGAAGTCATCACTGATCTCAAGACTGCAGCAGGTCTTGATCACACACATGCACTTGCCCTTGATCTCGAGAAACCTCGAGGCTGATCTCCCCGGAGCAATGAGCAGCATCACGACTCCCTTCCTCATTGAGAGCTTCAAAATTGATTGTGATCCCCACACCGTCCACTACTCTATGTCTTCCATGAGACCAGCATCGACAACAGGGATCCCCCCAGTTATCGCCCCATGCCCTGGCTCTCTAACCCACCTTGTCCGAGGTCCTTCTGCCTCCCCCTAATCCAGACGTTTTACTCACCTTGCAATTACAGCACAACTCACACCTTTTACTTGGAGCACCTTCCATCCCTGCAAGAGAATGAAAATCAGATGACAGCTATGCTGACTCCAGTGGGGAGGAGGGAAAAGACTCCGTTATTGTCCCAGAATCCTCATCTGGTTCTGATGTCCAGGATGCCGTTCCTCTCTCCCTCTTGGAGAATCTCTCTTCTTATAATGACCTGATAGAGAGAATGGCAAAATCATTGCAATTGCCAGTCTTCAAACCAGTGCCAGCAGCCAAAGATGCAGTTTTCGCCCATGTCCATAAAAAGACAAACATCCCCATTGAAATGACATTGCTTGACACCCTCCCCTTCGACGGAGAGGGACTCTTCAATGACAAGACCAATAATTCTAAGCAGGACCCCCTCAAAAAGAAAACCAATGCAAAGAAAATAGGTATAAATACAACAACTCGTCACTTCCACCCTCACTGGAAGAGATCCCTTCCATACACTTAACTATCACCGTCTGAGCTGTCCAAAGCGTCTGATCGGTCAACTCACCCATGTCTCACCCCTGCCTCCTCTTATGCCAAATACAAGTGTGGCAGATGCCCGTCGCTCCTGTCAATCACAGCGGAACCTCATGTGCATAAGCCAATGAGAGGACAGGAGAGGCAGAGGAAGAGTTTTGTCAGTTAGTCAGTTGGAGAGTTAGAGAGAAGAAGGAGTGAGGTTTGCAGAGAGAGAGAGATAGTCAGAGATAGAGAGAGAATTGTTACTAATAAATATAAACTGGTTAAATTGAAAATAAGTAAACAAGACGTGATCTAGTGTGAAACATAAAATATAATATTTCAATGATTGTGATCTAATGAAACTGAATAAAGACCATCTGTGATTCTGAGTTACCCTTTCATACCCTTTAATAAAACTAATTCTGTTGTTGGCAGCAAGTGTAAGAGTAACGTTATTTACAGTGTGGATAAAAGAAATCCACTGGTGGCAGCGAGAGAGAAAGAAGGAACGTCGCCAGCGTGGACCCTTGGGTTGAGGGAAACAAACAGGGGCACGGGGTGTACGTCACAACAAGCAAAAAACCTTCCTCAAGAAGGCAGACACAAAACCTCAAACAGCGGTTTTGATGCACACCACCACCATCTCACACCACCACAGCTACAGCTATATGATTAGCCCTATTCATCCATACTTGGAATGCCATCATTTTGGATGTGTGGGTTTTCAACCTTATAACCCATGACTATGCGATAGAGTTGTTTTGCTCTTCCACCCGCAGGCCATATCTGACACACCCCACCCTTCCCCATCCTTCAGGAGGAAATCCACATGCTACTGGCAAAAGAAGCCATGGTTTCTTCTCCTGCTACTTTACTCTACTCAAAAGGGACAGAGGGCTACCCCCTGTCTTGGATCTACACACCCTCAACGAATTCATCACCCTAGAACATTTCCGGATGGTGATGTTACAGTCAACTCTCCCCCTGCTTCACCAGGGAGACTGGTTTGTCCACGACGTGTATTTCCATCTCTTGATTCACCCACAGCATCACTGCTTCCTAAGCTTTCTTGTCGTCTCCCAGGCCTACAACTTCTGTACACTTCCCCTTGGGCTCTCCACGGCCCCAAGAGTTTTCACTAAATGCATGGCGCTGGTGGCAGCATTTCTCAGAACTCAAGGCATCATTGTCTTCCCCTACATCAATGATTGGCTTCTGGTGGTGCATGAGAAAAATACACTACGTACCAACACTGCATTCACCCTGCCACTGCTCTTGAGTCTCGGGCTACAAGTCAACATGGAGAAATCTCACATCGTCCTTTGTCAAATTATCCGCTGCATCAGAGTGCTCCTCGATGCCACAAGCACATGGACCTTCCTGCCTCAACCACGGGTAGACATCATCATGCGCTTTGCACAAAAACTGATTACACCCAGCACACCTTGGTCCATTTTGTCCAACGGGTGCTAGGCCTCAGGGCATCTATCACAGCCGTTCTGCTGCACTCAAGGATGAGGATGAGACCACTCCAATCCTTTTACCTACTTGCCTACAACAACAGATGGGACCCACCAAACATAAAAAACTGTTTATTTGGCTGTATCTCAGGTGACAACTTATCTGGTGGACAACTGAGCACCACCTTCAACTTGGGGTCCTTTTTCAGCAACCACATTCCTCCTGCTTTATAGTCATAGATGTGGGCACAACGGGATGGGGCCCAAGGTCCAGGCTACATGGTCCACACACAAGAGGACCGATCATATCAATTTCCTTGAACTCCTAGCCATCTTCAAGGCCCTCCGGGCTTTCAGAACCATGATTCAAGGCCACACTGTCTAAATCACCATGGACAATACCATGGCAGTGTCTTATCTAAACAAACAGGGAGGAACCAAGTCCCTCAGCCTCCTCTACCTGTCAGACTTCCTCTGGGAGTGGTACATTGCCCACCAGACTTTCCCTGTGGCAACCCATGTCTCGGGAACAGACAATGAAATCATGGATCACCTCAGCCACATGATGTCCCTCATGCATGAATGGGAACTTTCCCACAAGGTGTACGCTCAGCTGGCCTCTTGCCGGGGCAAGCCCACTGTAGACATTTTTGTCGCTGTCACCAACTCCAAATGTACCCGATACTGCTCCTGAGCGATCAGGGGCATAGAATTTCTGGGAAATGCTTTCACCACAGACTGGACTGGGAGCCTCCTATATATGTTCCCTCCTTTTCCACTGATCCAATGTACAATCATGAAGATCCTTCTTGACCACTCCACTGTGATACTCATCACCCCATGGTGGCCACATCAGCAATGTTTTACCATCCTTCTTCTCACAATGATCGACAGGTTGAGGCTGCCCCTGCATCCAGACCTTCTCTCTCATCACCAGAGCACAGTCCTTCACCCAGATGTCAGTCACCTGAAGCTCACCGCATGGAGGATAGGCCTCTCCTCACAAACATCCAGACAGAGGCAAGACTTCACTAACCGCCTATAAACTTGTAAGTGGAGATGTTTCCAAACTTTATGCACCATCACAGAATCTGCCGGACTCTCCAACCTCTCTCCCCACTGTTCTGGCTTTCCTGCTGCACCTCAAGCAAAAGGGACTCTCCATTTCATCTGTCAAGGTGGCATCTATAGTAGCACACCAACCAACTGACCACTCATCTTCACGTCTCTTCAAAAATCAAACTGTTAAAAAGTTTCTGAAGGGCCTTCAGAATGCCTACCCAGATGTGAGATCTCCACATGATCCATGGTCTCTCTTGCTGGTTCTGTCACAGCTCCCCAAGCACCCCTTTAAACCACTGGCCACAATGGACCTCTGCCTATTAACCCCAAAGTAGCAATTCTGGTGGCCCTCACATTGGCCCTCTGGGCCGCAGAACTCACAGCCCTTTGGTGTGATTTGCCATACATAGTTTTATCCCATGATAGGATCACTCTTCACACCAACATCTTACCTACCTTCTACCCTTCTCCACAGAACGACTTGGAACAGTCAGTTCACTCCTTGGATGTCAGGCGGACCTTGGCCTTTTACCTAGACAGGACAAAAGGCTTTTGACAAACAACTGAACTTTTCATCTCCTACCAAGGTCCCAAGAAGGGATACCATGTCTCCTCTCAGTGATTCTCCAAGTGGATCTCTCAGGCTATCACCCTGACTTATGAACTGGCAAACAAACTTCTGCCTTGGGCTTTCTGCAGTCATTCCACCAGGGCAGTCTCCTCATCCATTGCCTTCATACATGGTATGGACATCCAGGAGATCTACTGAGCAGCTACATGGTCCAGGCCATTGACATCTGTCACACGCTATAGGTTAGACCTCAGAGCTCAGAAAGACGCTTCATTTGGAAGAGCTGTTCTGTCCTCTTCTTTTGATGTAACTCCCACCTCCAATATATAGCTTGCTAACCACCCCTTTTGTGTGCATACAGGGACACCACGAGAAAGAATACTGGATTACTTACCGTAACTATGGTTCTTTGAGGTGATCCATGTATCCACACATCCTGCCCACATCCCCTCTTGTTTCGCCCTTCTTTTTTTTCTTGTGGCGATAACTGAGACTGAGGAGTGGGGCCACACTTGTGTGGTATAGGCTAGAGACACTTTGGTTTTTGAGGCTCTTGAACTTCCCGAAATGGTGTTTGCACAAGTGCAGAACCCCTTTTGTGTGGCTACATGGATCACCACTTGAAAAACCATAGTTATGGTAAGTAACCAAGTCTTTTCCACAATTTGCATGTGGGAAGCAACTGGTTTAAACAAATGTAGCATCTGTGTCAAAGCAGACTGTGAGTGTTGAGTGAGGTTTCTTCAGGCTGATGGTTGACTCCCTCTGAAAGCTGAGGGCATAGTGACACATGGCATTTGGTAAGTGTGTTCTCAAATCTGCACTGCTGAGATATGAACATAACTGGTGGGAGGGGAAATTAGAGAGACATATCAATGTACTGGAGAAGAGATGATTCAACTTTCTCAAGCCCTGTGACTACCAGGCAGTTTTCCTCTCAGATGGGCTTGCTTCCAGCCTCTGAATGCAGCAGAAGAAAAAGATGGCATAAAAACAGCTCAAGAGAAAAATGTGAAGAGGGCAGTCAGTGGGCTCCAATCCTATCATTAGATGAAGTGGGGTGGCCACCAGCCATCAGATTTTGGTTGTCGTGAAAGGGCAGCTAATTTATAATGATTAAATCTATATTATTATATTTTTACAGTTAGGAAAAGGAAGAGGTGCATATTGGACCTACTGCCTAATGTGCCAAAACATTTTTTTTATGATTTTGGGTACTATGTGCAGCCAAGTGAAAAAGCAAGTACACCCTCTTTGAATTCTATGGTTTTATGGTTTTATGTATGAGAAAAATCATCTGGTCCTTAGCAGGTCTGAAAATTAGGTAAATACAACCTTAGATAAACAACAACACGTAACATATTACACTGTGTCATTATTTATTTTACAAAAATCAAGTCAAAATGGATTGCCATGTGTGAAAAACTAAGAACATTTTATGATTTACTAGCTTGTAGAACTACCTTTAGCAGCAGCAATAACTTGAAGTAATCATTTTCTGTATGACTGTCAGTCTGTCACATTATTGTGGAGGAATTTTGGCCCACTCTTCTTTACAATGTTGCTTCAGTTTGTTCAGGTTCATTTGTTTATGTACAGCTCTCGTAAGGTCCAGCCACAGCATTTCAATTGGGTTGAGGTCTGGACTTTGACTGGGCCCTTCCAACACCCTAATTCTTTTCTTTTTTCAGCCATTCTGTTGTAGATTTGCTGGTGTGCTTGGGATCATTATTCTCTTGCATGACCCAATTTCGGCCAAGCTTTAACTGTCGGACAGATGGCCTCGCATTTGACTCTAGAATACTTTGATATACAGAGGAGTTCATGGTTGATGCAATGATTGCAAGGTACCCAGGCTCTGTGACTGCAGAACAAGCCCAAATCATCATCCGTCCACCACCATGCTTGACGGTATGAAGTGTTTGTGCTGATATGCTGTGTTTGGTTTTTGCCAAACATGGCACTGTGCATTATAGTCAGACATCTCCATTTTGGTCTCTTCTCTGTCCACAAGAGATTGTTCCAGAAGTCTTGCGGTTTGTCCAGATGCATCTTTGCAAACCTAAGACATGCTGTCATATTCTTTTTCGAAAGAAGAGGCTTTCTCCTGGCAACCCTTCCAAACAAACTGTACTTGTTCAGTCTTTTTCTAATTGCAGTGTCATAAACTTTAACATTTAACGTGCTAACTGAGGCCTGTAGAGTCTGAGATGTAACTCTTGGTTTTTTTGCCATTTCTCTGAGCATTGCACGGTCTGACCTTGGGGTAAATTTGTGTGGACGTCTACTCCGGGGAAGGTAAACGGCGTTCCGTGTCTAGTCACGCTGGCCACGTGACAACGGAAACTGTCTTCGGGCAAACGCTGGCTCTACGGCTTGGAAACGGGGATGAGCACCGCCCCCTAGAGTCGGACACGACTGGACTAAATCTCAAGGGGAACCTTTACCTTTACCTTTACCTACTCCGGGGAAGCTTGGCAACAGTCTTGAATGTTTTCCACTTGTGAATAATCTTCCTCATTGTAGAATGATGGACATTAAGTGGTTTGGGAGTAGCCTTATAACCCTTTCCAGATTGATGGGTAGCCACAATTGCTTCTCTACAATCATTGCTGATGTGTTTCCTCCTTGGCATTGTGTTATCACACTCCTGAATGCTCCAGACCAGGAAACTGCTAAAATTTTGGCTTTTATAGAGGTGGTCACACTTGCTGATGATCAATTACTAAAGGGCATTTGGTTAGCAGACATGGGCACTTTGTACTCACCGAGTCCTGCCCCCTCAGAACCAGCCAGGCCACTTATCGGGCTCTGCACAGTGCTTGGCTCCGTTGTTGTGCCAGTTGCAGAAGCAGCCTGGCCAGCCCTTCCCCTCTTCCCTGCGCAGCCAATCTCTCTGGCACAGAGGCGGGAAGAGGAGTCTCCCCACTGAGCTGATGAATATTCATTTTCCCAGGGAAACAAATACCAAGTGCCCATGTCTAATTAGCAGCACCTGGCTGCTATTTAGCCTCTTAATTCCTATGGAAGCAGTAATGGCGTACTTAGTTTTTCACACATGACTTCTCCATTTTGGCTTTATTTTTGCAAAATAAATCACGACACAGTGTAATATGTCGTGTTGTTCATCTGAGGTTGTATTTAACTAATTTTCAGACCTGCTAAGAACTAGATGATTTTTATTATGTCCTGATAGGTAAAACCATAGAATTCAAAGAGTACATACTTTCTTTTTCACATAACTGGACTTTCATTTCTCAGAGTAGGGGCTTCCATTTTGCCTTAGGTAGCAACATGTATTGGGCTCATTCTGGCAATCACTGTTCGTGGTTAAGATTAGGAAAAACAAACAAACCAGTAAGCTTTGCCACAGCCGACCTTATTGTATGCTGAACAGCCATGAATCCATGACAAAATGTCCCCAAGTCTAATTTCGAGTTGTATTAAACTATAAATGTGAGATTAGGACAGCAATGCTCCTTTCTGAGGTCAGTATAAGAAAGGTGCAACATAACATCCTAAACCAGTAATGCCACAACTTCATTGCCTTTGCTAGAGAACATTTCTATGGGCTCTAGAGTTATGATAAAACAATGCACGTATATCCTGTCTAGGCTGCTGATGTGGTATATTTAATGCCTTTCTGTAAAACTATACACTATATATACTCTTTTACTATATGTTGTTTTCAGCACATTTTTGACCCCTTGGCCTGAAGATGTTTTCTGTTCAGAAATAGTCTAGAAGGATGAATTATTGTGCTAACACTGCAGAGTTTGTGCTTCTTTATAGATTTTTCTCCACAACAAATCTAGACTAAGAGAGTAGAACCCTCTCATTGTGCTTTTAACACAGCACTGCCCAAATATCTTCTATTGATCAGAGTCATTCCTCTCCACCCCCAAATATTAATTGGCAAAAGAAGGTGTTTATACAGTGTTACATGTTGTAGCGATCCAGAAATTGTAATTCTGTTTGGTCTATCCCAAAAAGACACTCAGAATGACCAGTGAGGAACTGTCAGTTTTCACACTTGTATCATCATGGTACCCATTGTAAAAAACAACTAGTAAATTTTAAATGAAATTACTTCTAATACTTTCATGCCCTGCCTGCAAGGATGACATGTACATTCTTGTCTTCTGTTTCCACTTATTTATTCTGTTACCCAAGAGCCACACAAGTTGTATTAAACCAAGCTGCAGGTTTGTTTCAACAAGAAAATACTTTTTGCTTTTTGTTTTTGGCCACGTGGCAGAACTCTTTGTACTTTTCTGAATATCTGGATTCATGGATTATGGGCTCTGTCTTGCACCCAAATGACATACATCTATACATTTTTACACTGTCATGCTTATTTTCTCTCCTTCACTCTCAGATGTTATGGTGGTGGCACCTGCCTCAGGTTCTCCTCTGTTTATCATGTACTTGCCAATCAGTCCATGTGACTTCCTGAGTTGTTTCCACCTAAGTAATCAGAATGGTTCCTTTGGTGTTTGAGGCTACATTTTCCTTCCTCTGTTCCCATCCTTGTATATTATAAGCTTGAGGGCGAGGCAAGGATTTGTGGGCAATTACGGGAGCATTTAAGACTAAAGATTACAAAAGGTTCATATCAAAATGATAATATTTTTACAAATGTACTCTTTATTTATTTATTTTTAAATGATGAGGTGTAGTATTGCTATGAATACGCCAACAAGATTTCCCCAGTACATTAATTAATCTCTCCTTTCTCCTCCCTTTCTCTCCTCCCTTTCTTCAGAGGGGCTTTTTCAGTCGTGCGACGCTGTGTCAAACTCTGTACTGGACATGAGTATGCAGCAAAGATCATCAACACTAAGAAGCTCTCAGCAAGAGGTAGGCTCAATTTTCTTTGTTGTAATCAACTAGCCTTTTGAAGTTTCTGTTACAGGACAATTCACTGCTAGCAGTTCATTTGTATGTGGCAACCCTTTGTTATCAGCCAGGAGAGACATAATGTGCCATAATGTTCAAATGTCAGGAATGATAGAGAAAAAAGTAGAAGATTCATTGAAGACGATACAAGCTGCTGTAGATCATCAGGCCAAAACCAAAAGAAAAATAAAGACAAAAATGTTCTGGTACCGTAAAGACTAACTGCTGTATTTTAAATGTGAGCTTTTGTAGTTGTGGTTATTTTTTCTTTTGTTTTTTTGGCCTGATATGCCAACACAGACCGACATGGCTAAAACCAACACTGTAGACTAGGAGTGCAGCAATTATTGCTAGTCAAACGGTGAGATATGGAGGAACTCTAAAGCAACAAAGGCTGGCTTCTTTGTGGTATTTTTGAAGTTAGCTTGGAAGTTTTCCTTATTGTAGGCAAGTTAGGAGAGCTTTTGCTATTCTCCCAGGGGTGGCCATGCCATTAAGCCAAGCGAGGTGATCGTTTCAGGCTGCTGAGGCAGCCTCTCTCCTGCCATCATGAATTGCCATCCTTGGGAGAACAAAAATGTTGCAAAACCTGTCCCAGCCACCTAAATCAGACCGCTGTCCCTACGATACTGGAAGACACTATTTCAGTACAAGTGTTCAAGTAAGATTCAATTGTCAGCTCAGCTGGTTTTTGTGTGTGTGAAGGTGGAATGGAGTGCTGTTTTGTCCTTTGGCTCTGGTGGCAAAATGTCTTGCACTAATCTGCACTTCCCAGATGTATCACTGTTCACTTGGAGTCTTGACATTTACGATGGGCTCGAAAGGTAGGATATTTCTCCTTTAGATAATGGAAAGAATAGGATGTTGATACAAATGTGTGTGAGGAAAGGTGCTTGTAGATGTAGGAATAAGGAAGTCAACGTGAAGGAAATTGGGTTTCCTGAAGCCGCAGGACTGTGAGCAATCAACCCATGCCTTGTATGATAATAGAAATAGATGGGACTTGTTAAGCCATGGGAGTTCTCTTAAGTAATAGTGAAGCACCTCCCAGTGAACTAGGTGTTATACATACTCCTTAAAAAGAAGGCTGGCCATAAAATTTAGTGCTCCGCTAGTAATGTGAATATTTAACTGGGTTAATGATTACTTTTCAGACAAATCACTGTCATTAATGAATAGAGTGGTCATGTGTGAATAGCTTCTTCACATTTCGGCATACCATTAGCAAGTATAAGATATAGTTTTGGATGCAGAAATTTGGTTGCTGTGGTGGTGGGTTTAGAATTGATGGTTCTTTGAAAAAAAAGTGTTCATCTTCTTGCAGTGGAAGACACATGACTAGGCTCAGGGTTGGGCAAGTTAAAGCCTGCTTGTCAAATTACATGATTGGTTTTGTGAACATGGGAAGTTGCCCTGTACTGATTTACATGATTTATCAGTTCAGGTGTAGATTATGTGCTCTGATAGGCATCAGGCAAATGTTCAGCATTTCAGACAAATATCTTTCCCAGCTCTATGTGGAGCAACTAGTGGCTGAACTTGGAATATGGTGTGGTCTGCATTGAGTCCTGAGCACAGAAAATTGGCCCCTGGAACCCAGGGATCTGATAATTTGTTTTCTTTTATATACAGGGAACAAAATATTTATTTGATTGGCCAGCCCCTACTTTACTTCAGCCATTTCATTCTGAGAGATATTATCCAATTTACATAGAGTGTAAATTTGGGAGTATTTCAGTGGGTTGGTAACTTTAAAGTCAAAGAAACAACTAGGATGGCAGAAGATATTCATGGTAGATATATGTAAGTGTCAAGAAATCTGTTTACCTTATCATGAAGGTGGGATGTAACCCACTACAAATTGCAAGTGTGACATAGCACAACTCTGCAAAGTTTACACGGATGTTGTGGGTGTCTACCAAAGGGAGGCTAATGTGTTCTCAAAGGCTTTCATGGCCGGGATCCAATGGTTGTTGTGGGTTTTTCAGGCTGTTTGGCCGTGTTCTGGAGGTTTTTCTTCCTAATGTTTTGCCAGTTTCTGTGGCTGGTATCTTCAGAGGACAGGAGCTAGAATTCTGTCCGTGTTCTGGTGTAGTGTGGTGAATTGCTGAGTATTTGTAGTTGTGGAATCTGGGGTTTTTTGTTCTTTTCAGGAGATTGGCTGTTTCCTGTGATCAGGGTGTTTTTTGTTATGGGTGTTTTGTTGGAAGCAAGTTGACAGCACATAATAAGTAAAAGGAATACATTTAAAAGCAACTTTAAAAAAGTTGGTATTGGCTGATAGTTTTTTACTTTAGTCCAGGCAGAGAAGCATTTATAAATGCCAGTTGGATGGAGGTGTGCATGGTCTTTCCATGATCACAGTCCATCCAGGGACTAAGGGAGACTTGCCTCACTATTTGAGGACATCACTTGAAGATGAATCTGAGGAAGAGGCTAGATAGGTAGGGTTACTAACTTGCTAATTGGATTAGTGGGGTTTAGATGCAGAGGAGAGATTGTGGCTGAGATTGCTGAGTTTAAGAAGGAGCTGATTAGAAAGTGACAGGACAGAAGCCATTTAAAAGGAGCTCAAGGTTGTTATTGGGCTAAACTCTGCATGAGATCACAGAGGCTGGTCAGTGAGGCACACAATACTTCTAAGTAGCATTTAAGGAGAGGTATTCTAGCCAGAGCACAGGATAGCTATAATGGGCTGACAGATAAGGTCAAGGAGTGTAATGCACTTAAGCTAAAGTAGGAAAAATGTAGCCTTTTCTGTAGTCAGACTTGGTCAACATCCGTGCGGAATTTGAAAAAGGAGAAGGCCAAACTCTGCTGTTCCATTCTCATTCTGTCCCACCACCATAGGCATGTGTTAAGGAGGATGGTTTTCTTTTTTGTATCCAGGCATGGTGAGTTGATTGTAGTTTGCAACCTTGAACCTTGAACCTTGAATTCATTCATGTCCTTTAGTATTAGGCATCCTTCAGTCTCGAGAGACTATGGTAACGTGCTCTGTATGGAGGACTTGGAACAGCGTCTAGTGTGGCTGAGAAGGCCAATTCGAGAGTGACAATCCCTTCCACACTGAAGACAAATACAATCTGTCCCCTGTCCAGCTCCCTGATTTTGCTGCTTCCGTGACTGCCTCTTTGCCTCGGTCTGCTGGACAAGGGTCTCTTCAAATTGGGAGAGGCCGTGATGCACCGCCTGCCTCCAGGCTGAATGCTCAGATGTCAAGGTTTCCCTTCTGTTGAGGTCCATTCCTAAGGCCTTCAGATCCTGCTTGCAGATGTCCTTGTATCGCAGCTGTGGTCTCCCTCTGGGGCGATTTCCCTGCACTAATTCTCCATACAGGAGATCTTTTGGAATCCGACCATCAGCCATTCTCATGACATGCCCAAGCCAACGTAGACGTCGCTGTTTCAGTAATGTATACATGCTAAAAATTCCAGCTCGTTCTAGGACTACTCTATTTGGAACTTTGTCCTGCCAGGTGATACCAAAAATGCGTCGGAGGCAACGCATATGGAAGGTGTTCAGCTTCCTCTCCTCCCGTGCACAAAGGGTCCAGGACTCACTGCAGTACAGGAGTGTGCTCAGTGTCCTTTAGAATAGAAGAAATTATGTTGCCCCCGCCAGGAATCGAGATGAATCCTTGCAAGCCATACTGTGGAATGCTGAGCTGGGTTTGAGTTGTTTTATGGTAGAAGTACATTTTTATATATCTACCTATATTTATATCTGTATCTACCTGCATCTCAGAGAAACAGGTTACTTCTTAACAATGAGACAAGTGATCTCCTTAGAAACCCAGATTGCACTGCTGAACATTTTTACATTTTACCAGAAACTTCATGAAGTCAGCAACTCAGCCCACCCTGTTATTTGAGGTAATAATAGAATCTCTGAAAGAATCTATGTATTCAGATTTAAATTGAAAGAATATGATTAAAAAGCTCCCATCATATTTCAGAGACTCCAGTAATGACATCTTACTTCAGAACTGAGTAGTATATGAATGATCAGGATCAATTTTATAATGATACCATAGTTGTCCCACTGGATATCCCTCCTCTTTCTACCAGTATACTGCATAATTGTGGGATTCTGGCAGTAAATGAATTCCTTAACATTAGCTGTTCTGAGGATCCTGCCATAAGAGGTTATTGCCACTTTGCAACAGTAGGTTTCACTTGTAATAATTTTGCATTCAGTAGAGAGCACACTTTACAGCTATGGTGTATAGCAATGAGCACTCTCATGGTGCTGTCTTATGCAAATTGTTTCATTGTCAAGCTTAAAGAGGTCAGTGGCAGATTTCTTATGTGGTGCTGTTGGTACATTGATGATAACAGCAATGAAAATCCATATACCCCTTTTCTCAGTGTTCTCTTTATCACTGAAAACAACATTTACCTTTATATTTTTAGTATTTGCAGTGACCTCCTTACCATTGAAAACAGCATTTACGTGTTATATTTTTTATATTTTTATTATTAATTATTTGTGAGAGAACCTTGTTAGGGGATCGCTTTGTGTAATAGAATAACTGAAGTTGTATTTCCTGTAGCATTTAAATCCACTTGGTTTTTTTGTTGTCTGGTGCAACTAACCAATAGTGGAGCTTAATTAATTGGTCAAGAGAGGAGGGGGTCATGCAACCTATCCAGCATGTTAGTTTATAAGCACTTCCTTCCTCTCAGGTGAGGTTGCTTGTTGCGTTGCTAATAAATCCAACAATTTGAATAGGTGATCATGTGCTAGGTTGGGACACATAGCCCTGGGAGGTGCAGATAGCTCACCCTGAAGAGAAGGATATTAACAGTTTGAAAGGAAGGAAAAGACCAACTCAAAGAGATAGGAAGTGGTAAATCTTTGCTTTCTTTGGGGCAATAATGCAAAGAAACAGCAAATGAAAAGGACAAACTGTTATGCTTCCAAATGCCTTTTTTTAGACATCAACAACAAAAAGATGCAAATTGGTGATGCTTCTAGAAGAATCTGCCAAGATTAGCAAGACTGGAGATTTTGCTACCTCAAATGCATAAAGAGAAATATGGCATACAGCTTGGCTTTTAGAGTCAGATACATTTGGAACACTGAAGAATTCCCCCCTCCCCCCCAAAACCCAATGAACGAAGGCACACCTGCTTCAATGGGGATATCTCCACATAAACATGTGTTTTAAGTGATCAGCTGCATTCTCTTGAACAGACTTCAAGTGTTTCAGTAGATAGGATTCAGCAGTAAGGCTTCTTCAGCAAGTTCATTTTCTTGTATTTCTTGTGCCTATGTTTGTACCTTACAATAATCTCTGCAGAGTATTCTGAAGGGTAATAATATATGATCAGAAGCACTGAGGGACAGAAGGGCTGACCATACCGTACCTAAATGACAATAAGTCGCGTTGCATCTTAACGATTTAACAAGTTAACACTTTGCCAAACTTTAGCCACATAAGCTGTTTCATTGTTAATAATGTTTTAGCACGTTTACAGTGAAAAAGAACATTAGACTTGGCTATGAAGGAATTGCTCTTGTGTTCCAAACTGTTCATGCCATCCAACAATGTAGGTTGTGGAGCTAAAAGAACACTATATACATTGAGCCCAAGTAGGCTGTTGCTGTGAATCCTTTGTGGGACTGACCGTGGGATGTACAAAGCCAGATTTCTTAGTGTGAGCAGGTGCAGTGTGAGGTGCTTAAGGAGGACGGAGAAGAGAAGGGCAATTTTCTTTTAGAGATGTATTTGACTTAGAAGTTAGAACAGGAAATCTTTGCTTGTGGTCTCGTCATTAGAAATCCGACAAGACCATTTTCAGCAGTGTCACTCAGAGTATTTACCTTCCAAGATAAACAATCCCACAACAATAAATTAAAGCTGGAATGGGCAACCTTCATGGTTCAAAAGGCCATATGTGTGGGCTGTTGGGGTCTTTTTGCATGCATACACTCACACTGTTGCACTTCCTTCCTTCACTTCTCCCAGCAGCTCTACTGGGAAAGAAAACACATAAGGATGACTCTTAACATGCCCTCTGTCCCAGCATCCTCAGTTTTGCTGGCCATCACAATACATAAAAAGAATAACTTTCCTGCATCCTGTTGCCTAGCAGGATTAGGCTGTTTGGTAGGCTAGTGAGAGACTGGATTTGCTGGGGAACGAATGATACGCATGGGGATGATACTTCCCATATGTTTAGTCAATCCTGTTTCTTACCATAGTAAGTAACACCAGTGTAGTCCTATTAGGAGGACTCCTATTAGGAGGCTTTAGTGAGTCAGCTCCTGAGTAAATTTCATTTATTCTTATGGGGCTATTCTAGTGCTATATACAATTTAAAATAGTCCACAGACAAATATTAAGTATCTTTTCTTCTGAGATCCACCAGATCTCTTATATTTGGATGCTTATTTCTGTTTCAGAAAGCTTTTGGTTTTTGAGTTATTCTGCCATTGGCTTTGTGTAGCTTTGAGCTAATTGTTTTGGAATTCTGTTGTATCCATGCCTGGTTTTAAACTACTCAATTTTCACATTTTAAGTGCGCACAAGTATTGTACTGCTTTTAATGTGATGAGCTGTGGCCAAAAGAAACTAAGAAAGTTTGTGGCCAAAATAGATAATGTTAATTCTGTAAACCATGTTCTTTACTTCTGTATCAATCATAGTGAATATGACTAAGAAATACAAAGTAGTCAGAATAAATAGTTCCTTATGCTGGCTGTGCCATCTTGGACGGCTAATGGTTTCCCACCCAAGTATTGATTATACTGAGTTGGAAGGGACTGGTCTATAGGTTCTTAGCCTGTGGTCCGCGGACCCCTGGGAGCCACAATGTCCTTACAGGGGGTCTGCGAAGACTTGAAGAAATGTTATGGTATTTTGCAGGAAGGAAGGAAGGAAGGAAGGAAGGAAGGAAGGAAGGAAGGATAGAGGAAAGAAAGAAAGAAAGAAATGATTGACTGAAGGAAGGAAGGAAGGAAGGAGGGAGGGAGGGAGGGAGGGAGGGAGGGAAGGAGGGAAGGAGGGAGGGAGGGAGCGAGAGAGAGAGAGAAAGAAAGGAAGAAACGATTGACTACAGGAAGGGAGGGAAGGAGGGAGGAAGAAAGAAAGAAAGAACAAAATTTTAATTTCCTTTGCTTGTATAACAAACAAAGCAACCTTACTGTGCTGCATTAGATAATGAGTAGGAGATAAATGTTTTCGAAGACATACTGTTCATCTCCTCGTTGGTACACACTACAGCTGAAGAAATATTTAACAGCTTCAGTGAGTTTATAGCATCTCCTTACATGAATTGGTTGAAATGCATTGGAATTAGCATAGATGGAGTATGAGCAATGTCTGGAAAGCTTACTGGACTTGTAGCATGGATTAAGGAAATTATACTGTTGGTGACTTGGTACCATTGCTGCATCCATAAGGAAGCTCTAGTTGCTAAGAAGATAGCAGAAAAACTAAAGCAAACCTTAAATGAATCAGTCAGCATTGTCAATTGTATAAAAAGCAAATAACTGAATTCAAAACTTTTTGAACAGCTTTGCAAAGATATAGACAGTGAACAATCCCAGCTTTTACTATACTGTAAAGTTCATTGATTATCATGAGGTAGAGTTTTGTCTCGTTTTTGGGAACTGAGAGATGAGATAAGATGATTCTTCATGGAGAAGCAATTTCACCTCAATGAAGGTTGGATAGATTTTTCCTGGTTAGTCAGATTAGCATATCTGTCAGATATTTTCACCCATTTGAGTATGCTCAGCTTAAGTCTTCAAGGAGAAAAAGTTACAGTTTTTCAAGATAAGATTGAAGCAATGATCAAAATGTTGGAATTGTGGCATCATCTATCGAACTGAAACTATGAGACATTTCCAGACCTCACAAATATTCTTGGTTCCACCGAGGAAGAGTTGTCTAAGGAGGACACATCACTTATTGCATGACATTTGGAAGATTTGCAGCATGGTTTCCGTGAATATTTTTCTGTTCCTGATACAAGCAAAAACCGGATTAGAGATCCCTTTTCAGTTAATGTGTGTGAACTAGATGGGCTCACAGCAGCAGAGGAAGACAAGCTCATGGATGGGGCTCTGAAATTGCAGTTCAAGGAACAGTTCCTTCCAAATTTCTGGGCTCACCTGCAAGCAGATTTTCCGGAACTATCAAAGAGGGCTATGAAAGTATTCATGTATTGCCATACTATTGTACTTGTGTGAAAAATCATTAATAAGTTAGGTGGACGAAATATGAGTGTAATATGTTTTTGTCCACCTAACTTATGTTTAGTGAGGTACAATTTTGTAAAATTATATTCATGTCATTTTCTAGCTTCCATTTTCATGTGATGTTTTGTATGTTTTGTATTTGTCAGCTCACAGGTCTCCTAAGAGATTCCTGCGGCTTGAACAGAGAGGTTCCAGGGGCAAGTGTACTCCTTATTTAGCTGAGCTGAGTCCGGTACCCAGCCAGGCAGCACCACTTACTCCTTTTCCCAAGTCCGTTCAAATTAGTAATTAACAGAGAGAAGAACAAAGATAAAATGGACTCAAGTAGCACATCTGTGGCCTAAAAAATAATTATGCAGGTTTGCTGTTCAAGAGACCAAACATCAGATTTTAAGAATTATTGTTTTATTAGAAAACTAGAGTATTTAGAGATATTCAGTTTGTTGCAAAGCATAGCATTCAAGTACATTTCCATAAATCAAAGCAGTTAGAACTTTAGCAAATTCCAGCTACAAAAATAAAATAAAAAACTCTAAAAATAGCTTGAAAGGCAGGCAAGGCATAGCCCCCCTTTCCCTATCCTTACGCTGAACTACATTCTAGCATAATACTAACAAAATAGCAATTGGAACTCAAAAGTCCATCCTAAAATCCAAATCAATAATCAAAAGTTTTCTCTCTGTCTCAGTCTTCCATTTTTTTCCATGCTGGGACCACCCTTCTTCTTCACTCTCCTCTGACGTAAACCAATCAGGATGTAGGGCTGTCTCTTCACTCTCCACCTCCGTTTCCCATGGGATGTGCAGGTGTTGTTGACCATCGTCCTGATGTTGTGTCTTGACCTTTATCGTCTCTGGCCAAGCTTGCTTCATGGAAAATTCCAACTAGCTCTAAGAGAAAACAGGTTCTCGAAGCATCTAGTTATGCTAACACAGACCAATATGGATTCCTACTACACAAGATGTTTTGACTGCTAGATTTCTGTATTTTGTTAGTTTTTCCAGTTCTTTATTTTCAGCTCTGGTATCCCCTGGAATTGCAATGTCAGTGATCCATAAATTTCTTCATTCTATTACTACTATGTGTGGTATGTTATGTTCAAGGTGTTTATCAGTTTGGATCCGGAAATCCCACAAGATCTTGACTTTGTCATTTTCTGGCACCTTCTCTACCTAATGTTCCCATGGGTTTTTGGAGGCTGCCAAATTATATTTTTTTGCATAATGACCTGTGCACTAATTTTGCCACTTGATCATTTCTAATTTTGTAATCTGTTTGTGCAATCTTTGGACATTTGCAGGTGAGGTGTGACATGATTTCATCGATTTCTTGGCAGAGTTGACATTTGCTGTTAGCACTAATTCCTTGAATCTTAGCTTTCATCACATTGGTTTGGAGTGCTTGTTCTTGTGCAGCAAACATCAAGGCTTCGGTTTCTTTCTCAGTGGTTCCCAGTTTTATCCATGCCCATGTTGAATTGTTATCATGCTTTTCATCAGTATTTCCCAGGTGTTGTCCATGTAGCAGTTTATTTTTCCAACTGTTTAATTTATTTTTAAATTGTTGTTTCTTATATTGAGCCTTTGTTTCTGTTTTCCCCCGAATATTCTCCATTTTCACCACCTTAAGTAATTTTTCTCTGCTTGTTCTAATAGAATCACTTAAGCTTTTCTTCTTCTTCTGTACTTCCTGCTGTATTTGCAGTAATCCACGGCCTCGAATTTTTCACGGTATATATAGTCTGTCCATATCAGTTTTTGGATATAGCGTGTGATACATGTTCATTAGTTTCTATGTTTTTTGATCCAATTCTTCTAATTCATTTTGAGTCCAACCTGTTATTCCTGCTGGGTATCTAATTACTGGAACAGCCCATGTGTTGATTGTATTTCCATCATTTAATTTTGATTTTAAGATTTTCTTCAGTCTTTTGTTGTATTCCCTTTCTGTCAGTTCTTTAACTTTTGTGTGCAGGATGTTATCTGCTTCTAGTATTCCAAAGTATTTATAATTTTCATCACTTGATAGTGATTTTGTATCACCATTGTTCATTTTTCGATATTTTTCCCCATGTTTTTCTTGAGGAACCTCTGAATGTTTTTACCAAAGAATTTTAGACAGGTGTTAATCCAGTGGTGTGGCAAGGAGTCAAATGCCTTTTTATAGTCTATCCAAGCCAGTTTTTCCATATTCCTCCTAAAATGGGTAAACCTGCTGCCTACCTTTCCTTGCTCAAATGCCCCCCAAAATGTAGGGCCTTTTCTTTGGCCAGATGCAATGTCATGCCTACTGCTATATTATATGGCAAATTTAATGCAGTTCCCTATTCTGAAAGGCACTGCCCATGTGAACAGGGGGTGCTGGAAACCCTTGTTCATATGTTTTTGCACTGCCCGCTTCACTCGATCGGCCGATCAAGGTTGATAGCCTCAATTTTATTAAAGCTGGAAGGGAGGTCATATCTGGATAAAGTTCGCTATATCCTGGCGGCCGAGATGACTGACATTGTAGAAAGAGTCACAGACTTCCTTGATACTATTGTTAGGAGACGAACCGTTGTTCCTTTATGGATGTCTAACACTTTCCTGCCCTCTTGATGCCTATATATGTAGTTACCTAACAAACCACCGTGACTATGTCCAATTTTTACTTATGCCAATAAAGGTTTTATTTATCTTATTTATCTTATCCAAGCCATGTTAAGATTTGTTTTTCATCTTTTTGCATTCTTTAGCATTATTTTAGCAATACATAGCTGATATTTTGCGCCTCTTGACTGTTTAAAGTTTCCTTTCTGTTTAGTTGGGTATCAGGAGTTTTCAATTAAATAATTATATGTTGATCTTGTAAGTACTCTTGTGAGGAGCTTGAACATTGATGGAAGACACGTAATTGACTGATAATTGCCAGGTTCATTGCTCTTTTGATGATCTTTTATTATCAGGAATGTGTGGCCCATTGTCATTGAATCTTCAGTTGTAGAATTTTGAAGAAAGTGAGTCAATTGCACTGCTATACGTTGATGGGGACTTGTTAAAAGCTTTAACTAAAATCTGTGCAGCTCATTTGGACAAGGTGCAATCCAGTTTTTCACAGCCTTTACTTGCCTCTTAATCATTTCAGTTGTTATTACAGTATCATCTGTATGTTTTCCTTGAGTTTCTTTACAAATGTCTTTAATTCATGAGACGTTTTTGTTATGTTCAGTTTTCCATTTTGAAGTGCCAGGAGTTTTCTGGATTTTTTGCTTGTAACCATGTTCCATGGTTATTATGGTAGCTGTGCTATATATGAACTGGTTTATTTCATTTAGCTTGTTGGTTGGGATTGTTCTGATTACTACATTTGCATCTGTCAGTAGATCTTTTACTGGTTTACTTTGTAATTGGTGCAAAATGGGGAGCTTTTGTCTTTCTGTGTTTAGGTTAATATGGGTTGTTCCATAAGTTGTTCCTCTACTTTACATTTTTTTCTACTGTTGCGGCTATCTCTGCTCTCCATTTGTCTTCCATACTGTGGTCATTGTTCTGAGTTTATTTTTCTTTTGCACCTTTTCTCATTCTTGCAATTCTAGTTCTGAAAACACCTTAATCTGGATGATAAACCTTCTCTGGTCCATTAATCATTGTTCAATTATGTCACTACTTGGGTGTTTCCTTTTTCACATTTCCATCATTCTTCTTTTAAAACCATGGGCTGGTGGGTTTGGCTCATAATAACATTTCAAAATTTCTCAATTTTCGGTGGCAGTCCAAGTTTTGTGTTTATGTTGTTCCAATAGCTTTGCAGCAGCCTGTCCTAGTTCCTCAGCTGGGTCTGCTGAGCCCTGTAGCAGCTCATTTGTTACCAAATGTCCAGGGGCTATAGCATCTGACATGGTCCTTGTTAACTCAAGCAATGACTGATCCAGTATGGATTTCTGTTTATTTCCTCTCATCATAATTGATGGTTGGTGGACACAGTTGGTCTGGCTTCTCAGCAGAAACCTGTCTGAAGTCAGGTAGTGACACTACCGCCAGCATAGCTCTCAACCTCCCTGAAGCATGGAAGCCCCCTGCCGCCTCAACAAGGCCTGTGCCCATGGAGAGGCTTATTGTTGTTCTTGTTATTTTAAAGTTGTATAGATTCATTCCAATAAAAATATTACGAGAGGAGTGTGTGCATTAAAATAATAACTTATTTCTCCCTTCTCTCCAAATTTGAAGACCCTTAATGAGAAACTTTAAATAAATATTTGATGCACTCTAGGATTTTAAATCTTGAGTTAAGTCTTGGTGGGAGCAACAAAAGATATTTAAAGGGGGGGTCCATGGTAAAGAAAAGGTTAAGAACCTCTAGACTTGTCTTCTGATTGGTCAAACTTGGTTTGCATACAAGGGCAAATTGTGAATTTTATTAGAAGCATGAGAAAGCTACCCCTTTCTCTTCATTATGTTCTGCTATTTTGTGGGCTGTGTTTCGTTTGTTTGCTGTGTATCACTCACTCTACACCTGGAGTGTACCTTTGCCATGTTTTTAAGGAAGTTTTAATCCTGCTAAATTTTACACAGCGATCGTCAGTTTAGCCACTCCAGTATCTTTGCCAAGAAAACTCCATGAACATAAACAAAAGGCTAAAAGATATGATGCTGGAAGATGAGCCCCTCAGGTCGGAAGGCATCCAACATGCTACTGAGGAAGAGTGGAGGACAAGTACAAGTAGCTCCAGAGCTAATGAAGTGGTTGGGCCAAAGCCGAAAGGACGCTCAGCTGCGGACGCACCTGGAAGTGAAAGGAAAGTCCGATGCTGCAAAGAAAAATACTGCATAGGAACCTGGAATGTAAGATCTATGAACCTTGGTAAGCTGAATGTGGTCAAACAGGAGATGGCAAGAATAAACATTGACATCCTGGGCGTCAGTGAACTAAAATGGATGGGAATGGGCGAATTCAATTCAGACAATTATCATATCTACTGCTGTGGGCAAGAATCCCGTAGAAGAAAGGGAGTAGCCCTTATAGTCAACAAAAGAGTGGGAAAAGCTGGACTGGGATACAATCTCAAAAATGATAGAATGATTTCAATATGAATCCAAGGCAGACCTTTCAACATCACAGTAATCCAAGTTTATGCACCAACCACCGATGCTGAAGAGGCTGAAATTGACCAATTCTATGAAGACTTACACCTTCTAGAACTGACACCAAAGAAAGGTGTTCTTCTCATTATAGGGGACTGGAATGCTAAAGTAGGGAGTCAAGAGATAAAAGGAACAACAGGTAAGTTTGGCCTTGGAGTTCAAAACGAAGCAGGGCAAAGGCTAATAGAATTTTGTCAAGAGAACAAGCTGGTCATCACAAAAACTCTTTTCCAACAACATAAGAGGTGACTCTACACATGGACACCACCAAATGGGCAATACCGAAATCAGATTGATTATGTTCTCTGCAGCCAAAGATGGAGAAGCTCTATACAGTCAGCAAAAACAAGACCTGGAGCTGATTGTGGCTCTGATCATCAGCTTCTTATAGCAAAATTCAAGCTTAAACTGAAGAAAGTAGGAAAAACCACTGGGCTAGTCAGGTATAATCTAAACCAAATCCCTTATGAATACACAGTGGAAGTGAAGAACAGATTTAAGGAACTAGATTTGGTGGACAGAGTGCCTGAAGAACTATGGATGGAGGCTCGTAACATTGTACAGGAGGCAGCAACAAAAACCATCCCAAAGAAAAGGAAATGCAAAAAAGCAAAGTGGCTGTCCAATGAGGCCTTACAAATAGCAGAGAAGAGAAGGGAAACAAAATGCAAGGGAGATAGGGACAGTTACAGAAAATGGAATGCAAACTTCCAAAGAATAGCAAGGAGAGACAAGAGGGCCTTCTTAAATGAACAGTGCAAAGATATAAAGGAAAATAATAGAAAGGGAAAAACCAGAGATCTGTTCAAGAAAATTGGAGATATTAAAGGAACATTTCATGCAAAGATGGACATGATAAAGGACAAAAATGGTAGGGACCTAACAGAAGCAGAAGACATCAAGAAGAGGTGGCAAGAATACACAGAGGAATTATACCAGAAAGATCTGGATGTCCTGGACAATCCAGATAGTGTGGTTGCTGACCCTTAGCCAGACATCCTGGAGAGTGAAGTCAAGTGGGCCTTAGAAAGCATGGCTAACAACAAGGCCAATGGAGGTGATGGCATTCCAGTGGAACTATTTAAAATCTTAAAAGATGACGCCGTTAAGGTGCTACACTCAATATGCCAGCAAGTTTGGAAAACTCAGCAGTGGCCAGAGGATTGGAAAAGATCAGTCTACATCCCAATCCCAAAGAAGGGCAGTGCCAAAGAATGCTCCAACTACCGTACAATTGCACTCATTTCACACGCTAGCAAGGTTATGTTCAAAATCCTACAAGGTAGGCTTCAGCAGTATGTGGACCGAGAACTCCCAGAAGTACAAGCTGGATTCCGAAGGGGCAGAGGAACTAGAGACCAAATTGCTAACATGCACTGGATTATGGAGAAAGCCAGAGAGTTCCAGAAAAAATCTACTTCTGCTTCATTGACTACGCAAAAGCCTTTGACTGTGTGGACCACAACGAACTATGGCAAGTTCTTAAAGAAATGGGAGTGCCTGACCACCTTATCTATCTCCTGAGAAATCTATATGTGGGGCAGGAAGCAACAGTTAGAACTGGATATGGAACAACTGATTGGTTCAAAATTGGGAAAGGAGTACGACAAGGCTGTATATTGTCTCCCTGCTTATTTAACTTATATGCAGAATACATCATGCGAAAGGGTGGACTGGAGGAATCCCAAGCCGGAATTAAGATTGCCGGAGGATATATCAACAACCTCAGATATGCAGACGATACCACTCTGATGGCAGAAAGTGAGGAGGAATTAAAGAACCTCTTAATGAGGGTGAAAGAGGAGAGCGCAAAAAATGGTCTGAAGCTAAACATCAAAAAAACTAAGGTCATGGCCACTGGTCCCATCACCTCCTGGCAAATAGAAGGGGAAGATATGGAGGCAGTGACAGATTTTACTTTCTTGGGCTCCATGATCACTGCAGATGGTGACAGCAGCCATGAAATTAAAAGACGCCTGCTTCTTGGGAGGAAAGCGATGAGAAACCTAGACAGCATCTTAAAAAGCAGAGACATCACCTTGCCAACAAAAGTCCGCATAGTCAAAGCTATGGTTTTTCCTGTAGTGATGTATGGAAGTGAGAACTGGACCATAAAGAAGGCTGACCGCCGAAGAATTGATGCTTTTGAATTGTGGTGCTGGAGGAGACTCTTGAGAGTCCCCTGGACTGCAAAGAGAACAAACCTATCCATTTTGAAGGAAATCAACCCTGAGTGCTCACTGGAAGGACAGATCCTGAAGCTGAGGCTCCAATACTTTGGCCATCTCATGAGAAGAGAAGACTCCCTGGAAAAGACCCTGATGTTGGGAAAGTGTGAAGGCAAGAGGAGAAGGGGACGACAGAGGACGAGATGATTGGACAGTGTCATCGAAGCTACCAACATGAATTTGACCCAACTCCGGGAGGCAGTGGAAGACAGGAGGGCCTGGCGTGCTCTGGTCCATGGGGTCACGAAAAGTCGGACATGACTTAACGACTAAACAACAACAACAAAAACTTGCAAAGGAAATATTTGCCTTGGAAGGAAGATATTTGCTGTATTGCAAAGCACAGTCAAAGTCATGGAACATGGTGGCATATTGAGAACGTTTAAGAGGAGAAACAAATGAAAAAACAAGTAAGGAAAAGAAAGAAGGGAAAAAATGTCTTGTGGCCTACTTTTAAGAAAGCTGTCTTGGGTCTTTAAGCTGCCTTGCATCCTTTTTAGGAAAGGCAGGATAGAAACATTTTTTAAAACTAAATAATAAGTCTGTTGTACATAAAGTTGCCATGGGGGTTGCTTCTACTGCTTTTTTTCCTTTTTCTTATTTTTTATGCTGAGGCAGACTAACTTTTGAAAAGAAATTCTAAAGAAAATCCCAAGACTTTTCTTCAAGGTAGTTCTTGAAAATAAAAAACAAAGCAGGTTGAGGCAAGGTAATAAAAGCTGGTCCATAACCTCTCAGAAATAAGTCCTTGAGTACACAGATACAGAACAGGAAACTAGTTACTGAATGGCTTTCATAATTTTACCATGCCTTGGTAGGGCAAAAAATAGAGATTGCTTGTGGACCTGAGGGTTGGTTCCTTACCCTACAGTTTTCAGGGTGGAGGCTGTCCCTGCCTTGGTAATGAGTTGCCTGTGGAAAAGAAAAAGAAAAAAGAGGAAAAAGGGTCCACCAGTTTGAAAATGTAGAAGGCAGCTGTAACTGGATCAATATGCAAATACTTCATGTTAAAATTGTTTACATATTGAGATTTTCCAATATACAAGCTTTTTCTGTCACTCATGATGCTCAGAAACTAATCTGAAGTGTTTGGAATGCCAAAGTTATGTGACAATTTCACAATATCATCTTTATAGAACTGCAGAACTGGAATCATCAAATCTAGTTCCTGTCAAGGAGCATAGTGGAGAATTGAACTCCCAATCTCTGACTTTGCAGCCAAATACCTAAACCACTGAACTATCCAGCAGTTCATAACAATCAGTCATGTTATACAAAAAAGAACTTTTCTAAATAAAAGCTTGCTACTTTTTTGGCTGGCTTTTCAAGTAAATTACTCTCTTAAAATACATTCTTTTTATAGACAGTACATTTATGTAGCTTCATTTCCCACCCACTGGCCTTTTTATTTGTCTTTGAGTCAAGTAATTATAACCCTTAACAATGCTACTATAAAAATCGGCTTCTATCATAAAAGTTACATTGTAATTGTTTGTCACTGTGAGATACATTTCTGACACTAAAAAAAACTATAAAATCTCTTCAGTTTCTTTTTTCAGGCATGAACTTTTTCTCTCCACCCCCCTTCATTTGAAACATGAGTCTACTTTGTTTTTAAAAATCAATTTTGTTATTTGTACTGCTTAGTAGTAACACTTGGTATAATTTCAAAGCAAAGTTGATGTTGCATCCAAAAGCTTTTAGAATCACTAATGGAAAGAGCCTGGTAATTGCAAACCAATTAACAAGTTATTGATCATGTTTAAAACAGTGGAAGAGACTGATAACAAGGCTCAATCAATAAAAACATGAATAACAAACATACGGCAGAGGCTAGTCACAAATACTTGAGGAAAATTGGTGTCATCAGACAGTCCTGGGTTTTTTGTTTGCTTGTTTTGGAGTAAAAAAAAGCTGTTCCGGTTCTCATCCTTTTTAGTGTACCATTGTGGTTTTGATAACCTTCACTAGCTTGCAGAGAAATGAGTATCCTTAGGGTTTAAAGCTGGAGTCTTTGTCCCATGCACATTAGGGGTTGCTTTTCATTATTGACCTTGTTCACTGTAATGTCTAGAAGTTAACACTAAGTTTTTTTTCCTAGCAGTTCTAGCACACTCAAATTTGGAGCAGCTCTGACTCAGGTTCTATTTGGGGCTCAGTCTCTCTGTACATAAGCAAAACGTGGCCTCACAGATAGGAGACGTACTGGCCTCAATTTAAGTCCTTGTTTGACACTGAATTTTTTGGAACAAAACTCTATGTAGACCATTTCTTTGCATTTTCCTGATTCACCGATGGAAGGTTTTGTTTTCTTAATCCAGTTGATGTTCAACTGGAATATTCTGTGCTTGTGTTTTGTTGCAGAGGAGCGGGGACTCTACTTCCAAATGCAGTTGCAACACAATCTGTACAGCTATGAACAAAGCATAATATTATTGTCTCATCTGTTTCAAAACAGCAGACTGTGATATGACTGATGATGATGTGTAATGCTACCTTGCTAATCCAGTGAAACCTATCTCACTGCTGCTGTCATCCTCATCCTCATCACCAACACCACCATTACTGCTACACTGTTGAAACATATAGGCATTTTCACTTCTTTGCTACACTGTTGAAACATATAGGCATTTTCACTTCTTTGCAGGAAGTTCAGAGGGTTACCAGTTTTGTCAATTGTATAGGCCACCAGCTTCCTTAGCATGTACCTATGTAAGGTGGTTAGAATCTTGTCAATTTCACAGAAGCTTAAAAAAACACTACTGGTTCACACACACATGCGTCCTCTTCTTTATTAGTTATTGTGCAGCAGAGCAAACATTCTACAAGGCAGCCCCCCAAATTATAACTTTGAAACTGGAATTTGAATTAGCACCAAATTTGGCACCAATGTAGCAGACAGTATGAGCCTGCTCTGTGCCGAATTTGGGGAAGTTTGGCAAAGGATTTTTTGAGTTACGATTTTTAAATGTCCAAATGCTACTAGTTCACATACTACTGTTTTACACTTCGTGCAAAAACAAGCAACCTTAAATGTCCCCAGATTTAAAACAGGTAAGATAAATTGAAAATACCAGTCTTGCCTATCTTAAAAGAGAATGGTTGGTCTGACCTGCTTTTTTTATTTGGAAGGAATCCAGGCTTCAGGGACAGAAACATATATCCCCCCAAACAATGACTTTGTTAAGATCTGACCATGCATGGAACAGGCTTTCCAGCAAGAGCATTACAAAGTAGATACATTGTTCTAGCTTCAGGGACCAGGAAGGGAAATGTTTGGAGGGCAGTAAAAAGTCACAGAAACAGTCGAAAGCCAGGCTTTCTTTGAAAAGTAGAAAACAAACACAGGCTTGCTTTAAAGAAAGTAATTGAGCATCCGTCTTCCAGAAATGGACAGTTTGCCATGTGTCTCCAAGGAATTAGCATACAATTTTGTAAAGCATATTCAAAGGATTTCTGCATTACAAAAGAACAGAGCAGTTGTCTTCGTTCCAGCCCTGAGTGTTTTCTATTCACATTCTCTCATGATTTCTGGGACCAAGTTCTGACACAAGTCTTCAAAGGGGAAATGAACTCCAGGTTTCCAGCAATCTGAACTTTTGTCCCCGTCAGTCAGAACCAAGTTTCTCTCTAAGCTGGGTGCGCACAACTCCACCTCCCTCTGTGTATCTCTCTTCCTCCTCTGCGCAGTGATAATGTTTGGTTTTGGTCATGACAGAACCCTGCGTGCGAGGGGAGAGAAGGTGCGCATGCAGGGATGAAGTCATGAGAGAGAGAGAGAGAGGTGGAGCGCAGGGCTGAAAATTAGAGGGTATGTTGGTCAGGACCCAATTAGCTGACTCTTGGGAGGAGAACTTTTAAACTCCTTCCTGGGCCAAAAAAGGCATTGGTGCTGGGAAAGGAATTCTGTGTCTAGCTGTAAAAATATATTTTTAAATATTTTAAAAAGAATAGGGAACAAATATTCAGAAGCTCACTTGTTTAAATTGTTTTGCTTTGTGGCTGGGGATGGTCTTACTTGATGTTAGCAGAGCTTTGGTGTCTATAGCCTATTATAGTTTCAACTTCTCCACCTGTATTTTCACTATACAATTGTCTGGTAATGAAGAAAAAACCTTCAAAGATGCTATGTGCCATCAAGTCACTTCTGATGTGTGATGACTATGTGAGTTAATAACCTCAAAAATATATAATTAACAGCTGTGCTGAGATCTTACAAACCAACAGCATCTGATTGGTTGTTCTCTCTTCCTGCTGCCCCACTCTATACTTTCCCCAGCAATATTGTATATTTTATCAGTTCTGTATTCTCATTATATGTACGTCGTAGGATAGTGTTAGTTACTCATTTTTGCTCTAGTGAAAGTTCAGGCTTGACTTGTTTTGAGCACCCACTTTTCTGCCTTTTTGGCAGTCTATGGTATCTGTAAGGTTTTCTTCCAACACATTTCAAATGAATTGATTTTCACCGCCATCCTTGTATTTCTTTGACATAGTATAATCATTTTGACTTTGGTTTCCAGTGACAATATTTTCTAACTTCCATCCCTTTTTTATTATTTCAAAAAGTGAGGGAATATATTTTGAAAAACATACACGCAACATGTCTGTAGAGCTTTTGGTCTGATATAGCTTTTTTTTTTCTCTTCAGGTTACCTACCCCAAGGAAAGGATTTTGAAGTCTAGTCTCTAGTTCCCTTTCTCCATAAAAGGACCCAAAGTGGCTTACATCATTAAAGGAGATAGATAAAACAATAAATTATTCACATACTAAAAAGACTTACACTATATTAAGAACGTTAAATACAAGCAGTATTAAAACAGATTAAAACAACAAAATATTAATCATCCTGACTTTAAAACTTCACTTAGACCATCAGTCACTAAGGGAAAGCCTGTCTGAAGAGAAAGGTTTTCATCTGCTTATGGAAGGACAACAAAAATGCGGATGGCCAGGGTGTCAAACAGGAATCCCCCAGCACCACCTTCTGAGTTCTCCCCTCCAAGAAGGACTAGAGCCACTGTAAAAAAGTGCCTCCAAGTCCCGTCCCTGAGAGACAGCCCAAAAGGATACCACAGTTCATGGTATTGAAAGCCACTGAGAAGTCCAGCAGAACCAAAAACTGCCCAGTTCCTGGTGCAGTCATCTGCCAAGGTGACCAGAGCAGTCTCTGTTCCATAACCAGTCCTGAAGCCAGATTGAAATGAATCTGTCTCATCCAGGAACCCCTGAAGCTGAGAAGCCACAATCCACTCTGTTGGCTTTTGGCAGTAATAAATAATATATAACCTCTAACTCGCAGAGTCTGCACACAGCAGCTTGAAGCATATAGATTAAAAAAACAACAACACGGTAGAGTTAATGTTCTCCCTTATGTGTATTTTGTGCCAGCAGTTAATAGTAAAATAATTACTTGTGCTTTTGGTTAAAACAATAAATATTTTTTACTGTTTATGAATATATGTAAAATATAACATAACTCATAGTGCTTAGACATTTGGTATTTGTCATATATGTTCTTGACTTATTGACAGACACATTTTTCTCTAGTAAATAACTAACTCTCTTATCATTATACCTTTACATTTGTAAGCCCTGTCTGGCCCTATCAAATCCTGTCAGTTATATTTTTAACCTTGTCAGCCCTATCAGCCCTGTTACATATTTTAGTGCCTGCCACGTATAGGACTTTGTCACTGTCTGACCTTATCACATGTTTGTAACTGTCCCTATCTGGCAGACTTCTAACTGACACCTGCCTTATATAGCTGCCTGGCTGAATCCAGATACATTCGGATTGGCCAGAATGCTGTAATATACAAATGCAACATTCTGGTTTTTCATAGCAAACACATTTAACCATACAGATACACATATACATACTGTTATCACCTTGCTCAAGAATAGAACATTAGAGACTGGATGATCATAATCCAGTATTGTGACTTCACTGGGGAGGCTCAGGGCTTCATGGCTGCCGTGACAACCATGGGGCTGTCTCAATGTGTCATCGGCCTGACGCATGAGAAAGGCCATACTTTGGACCTGGTTTTCTCAACGAGACTGGAAGATGGTGGTTTGGATGTGGAGGGGCTGGTTGTGACCCCATTGTCATGGTCAGACGACTTCCTGGTCAAGTTTAGTCTATTAGCTTCTTATCTCCTCTGCAAGGGTGGGGGATCTATTAAGATGATCCACCCTCGGAGACTAATGGATCCGGATGGTTTCCTGAATGCTCTGGGCTGGGGGATTATCCGTCTGATATGGTCGGCGCTCCTGTCGAAGCTCAGGTCACCCTATGGAATAGGGAGATGACCAGGGTGGTTGACACGATTGCGCCTAAGCGCCCTCTCCCTGCACGCAGAGCCCAGACAGCTCCTTGGTATACATCTGAACTGAGGGTGATGAAGCGAGAGGGGAGACGGCTGGAGCGTAGGTGGAGGAAATCCCGCTGGGAGTCTGATTGAACACAACAGAGCCCATTATCGGGCCTATTTTGTGGCAGTACGGCTGGCGAAACGGCAGTATTTTGCTATCCGTATTGCTTCCTCAGAATGTTGTCCAGCAGAACTGTTTTGGGTGGTCCAGGATCTTCTTCAACTGGTAAATCCGGTGGAGGTCCTGGACCGCTCATCAGCTCGCTGTGATGAGTTTGCCATTCATTTTGAGGGGGAAATCGCTCAGATTCGCAGTGGGTTGGACTCCACCATTAGTGCAGAATCAGAGGATGTGTCCAGTGTGCCGTGCTTAGGTCAAGTATTAATGGATGAGTTTCAATTGTTGAGACCTGAGGATGTGGACAGGGTGCTTGGATCTGTCCGTTCTACCACCACTCTGCTCGACCTTTGCCCATCTTGGCTAATTGGAAGATCTGCCAGCAGGGTTCGCACCTGGATCCAGGAGGCTGTGAACGCCTCTTTGAGAGAGGGAGTGGTCCCTACCACCTTGAAAGAGGCGGTAATTCGGCCACTCCTTAAAAAGCCTAACCTGGACCCAGGGCTGGTGGTTAATTACCGACCAGTGGCGAACCTCCCTTATTTGGGCAAGGTGTTGGAACGGGTTGTGGCTGGGCAACTCTAGGCGCTGCTGGATGAAACGGATTTTCTGGATCCATTTCAATTGGGTTTCAGGCTGGGCTTTGTTACGGAGACTGCCTTGGTCGCCCTGTACAATGACCTTTGCCGGGAGAGAGACGGGGAGTGTGACCCTGTTGATACTCCTGGACCTCTCAGCGTCTTTCGACACCATCGACCATGGTGTCCTTCTGGATAGGCTGGCTGGGTTGGGAGTTGGGGGCACCGGTTTACGGTGGTTCCGCTCCTTCCTGGCTGACGGTGTCCAGAGGGTGGTGCTGGGGGACAGTTGCTCTGTCCCATGGCGTTTATGTCATGGAGTTCCTCAGGGCTCGATACTGTCCCCCATGCTGTTTAACATCTACATGGAACCGCTGGGAGAGGTCATCAGGAGGTTTGGGCTGAGGAGTCAGCAATATGCTGATGACACTCAGCTCTACCTCTCGTTTTCCACCAATCCAGGTGAGGTGGTTTCTGTGCTGAACTCGTGTCTGGACCTGATAATGGACTGGATGAGGGTTAATAAATTGAAACTCAATTCAGACAAGACGGAAGTGCTGTTAGTGGGTGCTTCGCCAGACAGACTAGAGGGCCATTTCCCTGCCCTGAATGGGGTTACACTCCCCCTAAGGGACAGGGTCCGCAGCTTGGGGGTGCTCCTGGACCCCCGTCTAACTCTGGAAGCCCAGGTGGACTCGGTGGCCATGGGTGCCTTCCTTCAGCTGCGGAAATTATACCAGCTACGACCCTACCTGGACGAGCGGAGTCTCATGACAGTTACACACGCACTGGTAACATCTCGTATAGATTACTGCAATGCGCTCTACATGGGGCTGCCTTTGAAGATGGTCCGGCAACTGCAACTGGTCCAGAATCGAGCTGCGCGGCTGGTGAGTGGTGGGGCCGCTAGGGGACACATCAAGCCGATTCTGTTTAAATTACATTGGCTACCAGTTGCTGCCCGGGCCCAATTCAAAGTGCTTGTTTTGACATATAAAGCCCTAAACGGCTTGGGCCCTGGATACCTGAAGGACCGCCTCCTTGCATATGAACCTACCCGGCAATTAAGATCTAGCCAGGGGGCTGTCCTGAAAGAGCCGTCCCTCGAGGTAAGAGGGATGGCTTGTAGACAAAGGGCCTTTTCGGCAGCTGCCCCCAGACTATGGAACGCCCTCCCGAGGGAGATTTGTCTAGCGCCGACGTTGATGACATTTCGGCGCCAGGTCAAAACTTTCCTGTTCCAGAAGGTTTTTAATTGAAATAATATCAACTGTGGGTCCTGATGGCAATTTTTAGAGCACTGTATTTTTAATTGTATTTTAATTGTTTTATCTTTTTACAGTATTTAAATTGTTGTAAGCCGCCCAGAGACCTTTGGGTAGTGTGGGCGGCATATAAGTTAAATAAAATAAATAAATAAAATAAATAAATAAATTTAGCAGCAGCACTTACAACCCAGGGGGCTTGATGGCAGGGCTACCCAAACTATTTAAATTTGGGGACAGCTGAAGCTGCTGTCTCCCACCATATCTCCCCCTGCTCTGGACAATTCTAATGGCTGTTTCCTGACTCTCCCCGCTCTCTCCCTCCCATAAAAAGACTTCCCTCCACAAGTAGACGAAGACTCAAGTTAACGATTTCTCCTTAGGTTCATAAAAGTGAGTTGGCAGTTGGCAGCGATCTCAGAATGAAATAAGCTGGGAGGGGATGATTAGGGAAGGTTATGATATATTAAATGTAGGGGAGGAAGGAAGACATAAAAGAAGTTATGGCAAGGAGTTCTGCTGGAGGCTCAGCACCACATCTCTGAACAGGCAACTCCTCCTGCAACTCCCAAGTGTGGTGCTAAGACCGCCACTTAGAGCAGCGCAGAGGCACTTCCTCTGGCAAAGTATCTGCAGGAGGAGGAGTCATGAACACAGGCAGGAGCCCAGGTGTTTCAGCTCCCAACTCTGCTTCCTCCAACAGCCTTCTCACTTTACTTGCAAAATGGCCTTCATTTGCAAAATGATACATGCACAAAGTCTTGACCTTTCCCTGCTCTCAGATACCTTATATAATAGACCCTGTATTAAAATGCCCCTTGCTGTAAGAGGAGGGCTGGCCTAAAATGTGTTGCTGCCTGGCATGGTTTTCCATTCTGTCTAGGAAGGCCAACCAGACTTGACTGTCTGGTGATGGGACCACACCTCCCACCCCACCTGAGAAATGGCAAGCTAGCTTAGGGGTGTGCGACTGGTTGCATCATACAGACAGCTCTGTTCTCCAGCCACTCAGTCCCAGCATCAACTACATGAGGTGGAGGAATTGTTCCACCTAATGATAAGGGTGGCACTGCATGAGAGAAAGGGAGTATATCATTCAAACAACTGCCATTCTGAACATAGGAACATATAATCATATAGTACAAGGATACTGTGGAAATAATCTGGTACAGCTGCGCCTTCATGGAGGCTCCATGGTACAGCATTTTTTAGAGATTAATGTCTAGCCTCTGCATAAATATCTCCAATGACAAATAAATATCTCCAAATACTTCCTGAAATGGTCTGATACACTTCACAATGGTTTGTACTGTTTAGCAGCACCTTTAGGTAATTGCCAAAGAATAATGTCTGGAGGGCACTGGCCATTGGGAGATGTGCAGCTGCAAATATAAACTAATACAGAAATACATGATATGTTTTTCTTTGATAATAGCAATAACAATTACATGCTATCAAGACAATTCCAATGTATGGTGATCCTTTCTTGTGCTTTCAAAGAATAGAGAAATCAGAAGTGGTTTACAAGTCATTTCTTCAAAAAACCTCCTATTTATGAATGTGGGATATTGTGCTTCTCCACTCATGATTCAAAAAGCCAGGAAATAACACAATATTGCTGCACAATATTGATTTTTGGAGGCTGGCAAGTTATATTTTTTGCATAATGACCAATGTACTAATTTTGACACTCTATCATGTCTAACTTTGTAATCTGTTTGTGCAATCTTTGGACATTCACCGATGAGGTGTGACACAGTTTCATATTTTTCTTGGCAGAGTCATCATTTGTTGTTAGCAGCAATTCTTAGTTTCCATCACATTGGTTTGGAGTGCTTGTTCTTGTCCAGCAAAAATCAAGCCTTCGGTTTTTTTCTTAATGGTCCCCAGATTTAGCCATGCCCATGTTGAATTATTATCATGCTTTCCATCAATATTTCTCAGGTTCTGGCTTTCTGTAACATGAGCCCATTGTTTCATGTCTTGCACTCTGGGACGATTGAGAACAGATTCTGCTCCTCCTCTGTATGACAGCCTTTCAAGTATTTGAAAAGTGCTATCATATCACTCCTCTGTCTTCTTTTCTCAAGGCTAAACATGTCCAATTCTTTCATTCTTTCCTCATAGGACTTGGTTTCCAGCCCCCTGCTCAACCTTGTCTCCCTCCTTTGAACTTGTTCCAATTTGTCAGCATCCTTCTTGAAATGTGGTGTCCAGAACTGGGCACTATACTCAAGGTGAGGCCTAACCAGTGCCAAATAGAGGAGAACTAGCACCTCGTGGAATTTGGAAACTATACTTCTGTTCATACAGCCTAAAATAGCATTTGCCTTTTTTATATCTACATCACACTGTTGGCTGATATTCAGCTAGTGATCTACAACAATTCCAAGATCTTTCTCATTTGTAGTATTGCTGAGCCAGGTATACCCCATCTTGTAACTGTGCATTTGGTTTTTTTCCCCAAGGCACATATCCTTGTTGAATTTCATTCTGTTGTTTTCAGCCCAGTGCTCCATCCTATCCAGATTATTTTGAATTTTGTTTCTGTCTTGCAGGGTATTAGCTATTCTACCCAATTCTGTGTCATCTGCAAATCTGACAAGCATTCCCTGCACTCCCTCATTCAAATCATGAATAAAAATGTTGAAGAGCACCAGACCCAGGACTGAGCCCTGGGACACCCCACTTGTAACTCTTCCCGGTTGGAGAAGGAGACATTAATCATCACCCTCTGAGTACAATTCTGTAACCAATTGTGTATCCACCTGACACTTGATCTATCCAGCTCACACCTAGTTAGCTTGCTAATCAGGATATCATGGGGCACTTTGTCAAAAGCTTTGATGAAGTCAAGATACACTATGTCTACAGCATTCCCTCTGTCTATCAGGGAGGTGACCTGATCAAAAAATTAGTTTGGCAGGATTTGTTCTTGACAAATCCGTGTTGGCTTCTAGTTATTACTGCTTTGTTTTCTAGGTGTTTGCACAATGACCACTTTATAATCTGTTCCAGAATTTTCCCTGGGATTGACAACAAGCTGACTGGCCTGTGGTTCCCAGGTTCCTCTTTTTTTGCTCTTTTTGAAGATAGAGACAACATTAGCCCTCTTCCAATCATCTGGCACCTCACCCATTTCACGTGATTTCAAGAAATGATGGACAGCGGTTCTGGGAGTTCTGTAGCCAATTCTTTCAGTACTCTCGGATGCAGTTCATTTGGCACTGGAGATTTTAACTCATTCAAGGTGGTAAGGTGTTCCTTGACTATTTGTTTATCAATCTCCAGCTTCAATCCTGTCCCCTCCACTTGTACTTCACATTTGTCTAAAGGTTCGTAATTTGTCTTCTGGGAAAAGACTGCGCAAAAATAGGAATTGATCATTCTCAATTCCTATTTTAATTTCCTAACTCTGTCTTTTATTTAATTTTTTTACTAAATTTATATATTTTTAAATGTTTTTAAAAGTGTCATGGTTCAAAAACTGCTTTTAATCCTGAACAATGTTTAATTGTTTTTTAATATATAGTTTCATATGGAATTTTAACTTGTTATTATCTATGATTTTAATTGTTGTGAGCCGCCTTGGGTCACCTATGGGGAGATAGGTGAATATAAATTAATTAAATAATTAATCCCATGAACTCTGGGGTCATAGGATCACAGCTTTAATTTGTGATTATGCATTTTAAAAGCATTTTATCTCTTATTTTAAAATGTTGTGTACATCAGCATGTGACCCCTTGCTGCTGTGTGGTGTTTATAAATAAATCCCAATTGGGTAGCTATGCTTATCTTTACAAAAAGAAAAGAGGGGTCCTGTGGGACTTGAAAGATTAAAAGATGCATTGTGGCATAATCTTTTATGAATTGGAATGCACTTTGGCAAATGCATGCCATGTTACCATCTTTCTCATTCTGTTTCCATTCTCTTGTGATTAGAGAAAAGAGGGTAACTTCCTGCAGAGTGAGGTACACAATCCCATGCCTCTCCTTGCATGGAGAAGGGAAAATAGATGTTTGGAGTCAAGGAAGCCAAGGAAGAAGTGATCCTTAGTGTGGAGCAGCTTCCCTGTGACATCTTCTGGCCTGCCAGCTTCATTCCAAAAAGTAATTTGGGCACTAGATCATTCCAGTTCTCCTCTCCTGCATTACATTAACACAGTTTTTTTTAAATCTGTTAGATCACATTCAATTCAAATAGATCCATTTCCCTGCATACCAGCAGTCCTTAAATATAAACGTATTAGTATGGAGTGGGGGGAGATATATAACTGATCTAATTAAGAAGTAGTGCATGCTGTCATTAAATCCCTGTTGACATGCTGAGTAACTTGAAATGTTAAACTGCTTAAAGAGAAAATTGTCTGAGAGGCAGAATTATACCATTCCATTAAAGACAAAGTAGGGCGTTGTAATCTCTTGAGACTTCTTCAAAAAAAATCATGACATTAGAAGAAGGTTCTGTCTTTGTCACAACAGTAGGACATCATGATTTGCCTATAGAAAATGTTTTGTGCAAAAAATCTGTTTATACATTCTGCGTAAAAAATATTCAAAAGGCTGTTCTGAAACAGTAGAAAACTTTTAGGTCAGGATCTTAGTGCCTAAATGAGGAGTGGAAGGCAGTTCTCCCCCCCCCCCCCACCGCCCTAAGCAAGCTGTCCATCAAATGCCCATTCTTACTCTGGTTGCAAAATTGATAATGCAGGAAGACATTTGCTGAAATGGAGGGGGTATTTACCCGTTTGCCCTTCCATTCTGCATTTAGGCAATGTAATACTAAGTATAAGGCAACTTGCCATACCCCAATGACCCCTGCTTAGCAGTTTGCAGAAAAAGTATTTCACATTGCTAAAGTTACCTAGCTGGCTGTCACCACCAGAAAGAAAGAAAGAAAGAAAGAAAGGAAGGAAGGAAGGAAGGAAGGAAGGAAGGACGGAAGGACGGAAGGAAGGAAGGAAGGAAGGAAGGAAGGAAGGAAGGAAGGAAGGAAGGATGGATGGATGGATGGATGGATGGATGGATGGAAGGAAGGAAGGAAGGAAGGAAGGAAGGAAGGAAGGAAGGAAGGAAGGAAGGAAGGAAGGAAGGAAGGAAGGAAGGAAGGAAGGAAGGAAGGATGGATGGATGGATGGATGGATGGATGGATGGATGTGCATTTTTTAAATGCATTTGTTAAATGTTAACAGATTGGTGTCTGTATCTGTTGTGTTCCTCACAAATGCCAGGTTACTTTAGTTGGTAGTGTGTAGGACTCAGATCAAGAAGACTTCTCTCAAATTTCTGACCGGTCACAGTGATTATTGGGTGAGCTTGGGCTACATACTGCTTCTCAGACTGTTTTGTCTTGTTGTGAGAATGAAGAGGGAAGTGATTTTTAGTGTAAAATTGATGTACAGGTTTTAGCAAGAGGGAAGCATTAACTGAAATATTTATGTTCTCAGGCAAGGTAGGACAGGACCTAGGTAGCAAAAGAAGTGACCATCATGGGCTGGCTTCATTGAGTGGGGATGTTGATACTTGCTGAGACCCACATCCAGGACTGGACTGGTTTATTGCTACGCATAATAAAGTACCCTCTGGAGATGGAATGGGAGGAAGAATGGTATGCTCTCCATTTCAGGGAACAAAATGTGATTGGTGTTGCTTCAGTTTTGCTTTTAAACTACCTTAAAAATACAAAATTGCTTTCAAATTATCTCAAATGAGAGGAAGAGTAATGAGAAGACATGATTTTTTTTATGTTAGAATGTAAAGTAAACATTGATACCCAGTGTGGTGTAAAGGATAGAGTGAGGGACTAGGACTCTGGAAACCAGGGTTCAAATCCCCACTTGGCCATGGAAAGTCACTGGGGGTGTGGAACTGGGAAAACCACACCTTAAATGCCTCACATACCTTGAATGCACTATTAGGGGCTCTGTAAGTTGGTTCTGAATTGATGGGCCATAACAATGACAAAGTTAAATGCTGATCTTAGAATGTAAAAAACGGAGTGTTATTAATATACCCTTCCCAATGCATTACAGGTGATACTGTTCCTTGTAAGGTGTTATTTTCAGGCTTTACTTGTCACCTCTACAATTGTGAAAACAAGAAGGAGTAGCAACAGCAGCTTCAACTGGCCTTGATTTCTCTTGGCAGCAATATGAACTGGGCTGTGGGAGAGAGAAATCATTATGATAGCAAAGAGTTGGGTCTACCACTGAAAGCATCTCACCCGAGACCATGCCGTTTCTAAAACTGACACTGTGTAATGAAAAGGACAATTCCAATTTAGTTAGCATCAGAGTTAAGGTGCATGTTGGGAGCTACTTGAACACTGAAAAATGTAGAACAATGATGGGCATCTTTGGTGCTCCACATACAGTATCTTTGGACTAAAACATCCTTCATTCTTCATCTTTAGCTGTGCTGGCTGGGAATGGTAGAGGTTGTAGGCCAAAAACATCTGGACAGGCATTATTGCTGACTCCTGATTTAGAAAAATTCAACAGATATAAAAAGGGTGTTGAAAGTTTTGATTCTCTGTACTTGACAGGCTGGTATTGATCCCATTGTCTTTGGGATTTAAGAAAAAAATAGTAATGTTTAGTGTCCTCCCATACAGACATCCCCAGTATTTTCTCTGTTCAAAGATTCTTGCTATGTTTTGTTTTATAGGAGACTATTTTTGGTTGCTAGAGCGAGGCACAACGGGGGCCCTTCACCTCAAGGCATCATCTTAGGTGTCCTGTAGATCTACCTTCCTGTGTTAAGCAGCTATTTCTCTTTGAATGTGTGAACTTCCATAGTGAGTTTCCATGGAAACTCACTATGCTTGAACAGGGTGCGGCCCTTTCCTGCTGATTCCCTGTCTCCCTATAGAGCTGTGTGCTTTCTTTTATTGGTCAGACTTCTACTACTGTCTTGCTTGTCTCTGCAGCCCCTTTAACCTTTATTTCAGATGCTGTTAATTGTTTTGGGATGGGGATTGGTGGCAGTTGTTGCTTGCTGGCTTCCGGTGAAGATTTCAGCTCTAATTAGCAGCACGGCATAGTAACTGCCTGAACTATCTCTGGAGGCAAAAATGTTGATACTGAGGCTTGTCCTACTTTGGGCACATCATGAGAACGTAGAATTTTCTGCAAAACACAATTATGCTGGGAAGAGTGGAAGGCAGCAGGAAAGGAGGAAGACCAAATACCAGATGGACTGACTCCCTGAAGAAACCCATAGGCTTTGAGCGTACAAGAGCTGAGCAGGGCAGTTGAGGACGGGACATTTTGGAGATTGCTCATTCATAAGGTCACCATACGTTGGGAGGCAACTTAGCACATAACAGCAACATAGTAACTGCTAATATTTTATTTAGGCCAGTAACAGTTACATGTTGAAGTTCTGATTTCCCTATATATGGTAGGAGTGCAATATCCACAGATTATTTGTTCCAAGCCCCCCCCCCCCCCCACTCTGGCAGATGCTAAAAACCATGGATTATAGTGAACCCTATACATAGCAAGGTTTCTGGCTCACTCTAGTGGTCAGTTCTGGTAACTGCATCATGGAAATATATTTAAATACACATTTCTGGGTTTTTTATTTAATGTTTTCAGGCAGTGGGTAAGTGAATCCACGGATGGTGATCCCACAGATGGGGGGTTTCCTCCTGTATTACAAAGACGGTGATTACTCATGGTGGTAAAAGGAGAAAGCACACAGTTTAACATGCAAATAGATGTTCCAATTGTCTGATTTGCTTTTGATAGTTATGAATGCTTATTTAATTAAAGCCTTTTTTATATGACCTTTGTATGAAAGATCTATCAGAACAGCTTACATAGAATCAGTAACAAATAAGACATCATTTGTTCTCAGCCTAGCAATATAAAAGATAGGACATAAAAGGACAAATAGTTGAGGAGGGAAGAGGAAAATAAGCAAATGTAGGCGCCAGTTCTTAAAGTTAGTTTAAGGGGGTGGCTGTGTTACAGTTTCTTATAGGAAAAAAAAGTATCTGTAGAAGATGGCTGCACTCTATGAAAGATTATGTCCAATAAAACTTGTTCTTTGAGGTGGCATGTTCTTTACAGCAAGTTTTATCAAGAAATTATCATGAATTGACAATTTGCAGCTTTCTAAATGTTGTTATAGACACTTATTAGCTCTTGTTCTGAAAATAATAAATTCTAGCTTTCTCATCATCTCAGCCCTTTAAAATTACATTAATGCCTGCCAGTAGGATAATAGCGTTGGCAATGAATTTCCAGGAAGCATTCCAGGACCCTTTCCCTGCTCTGATTACAATTGTTTGGCCCCCCCAAAATTTTCTGCTTTCTGTCCAGAGTAGGCACTCAGTTAGATTTTTTAAAAATTGCAGGTCATTTATGTTGCATTTTATTGTGGCATATCTTAATCAATACTTGTTTTGCTCCTTCTCTACGGTTATCTTCATGTGCACACTCTTCCTTCCCAGTCCACCCTCCCCCTACTTGTATTCAAAGCAAAATGCTTGTCCCCAGGCTCTGCTGCTGTGCTAATAAGTGTCCTGGATGGCATGATGGGATTAGCGTGCAGCTGGGTTAATAGAGGACACTCTGAGCCACTGCAATGCAGGTAGATTGGAGCATGCTCAGTTGCTCTACTCCACTCCTCTGCCAGCAAGAACACAGCTCGGCATGTTTGACTGAAAGCCCCAAGCCTTGGAAGAGTTGTTGGTGTTTGGTCTGTATTCAGCGACAATTGGCTCTTATGCCTGCCTATCATACATACAACCCCTGCACTGCTAGACCTTTAATTTGTGTGAACAGCTTAGACTGGAGCCAGACTCATTCTTCTCCTCTGAGAAAGGAGTAGGGAAAAACAGAGCAGGGAGGGGATGAAGGGTTTTTCTTTCATCCCTTTTATGAAGAAACAGAGGATCTGTACATTTATGATTTTTTTTTCTTGAACACTAGTAGCACTTAGCAGAGGAGATGGTTCCCTGGTAAATATTCCCAGTAAATAGGAACATAGGAATCTGGCTTATACTGAGTCAGACCTTTGGTCCATCTAGCCCCAGTACTGTTGATGCCGGTAGGTGGCAGCTCCCTTGGGTTTCAAGCAAGAGTTTTCTTAGCTTTGCCTGAAGATGACAGGCATTGAACTTGGGATCTTCTGCATGCAAGGTGTGTTCTCTGTTACTGTCCATTCCTCAGCCAGTAGAGAATGTGCCTGTATTCCTTTTGATGGGGATAGTCTTGCCTTCACATGAAATTCTTGATCTTGTCTCTGCGGTGGACTTGGACAGCTGTTGAATCGATAGAGTATTTATCGCAATGCTTCTATTGAGAGAAGGGATAGAGGATATAAAAGGTGTTAAGATTTGTTTCCATATCTGGAAGAGGATTGGAACAGTGGGTTTTGTAGAGAAAGTATACATGCAGACCATCTGAGTCCTTCATCCTTTCCAGATTGTACAAGAGTCTGCTTCATCCATTAATCCCACAAGTGCTTTTGGGGTGTTCCAGAGCTGCAGAATCATTCATATGTTAATAATGGTTAATGTGTGTGCTTAGTAACATGTAGGCTTACATCCATTATTCCAGTGTGGGTGTCGTACACTTTCTAGGTGTCAAGATATTAACTGTGTCAAGTTAATATCTTGTTAATATCTTCTAGGTGTCAAGATAATTAATTTTGTAAACAAAAACTGTGGTATCTAACAGTTAATATCTTCGCCTTCAAAACTTCAAGGGCACTCAGAAATGATCTGGTACTCCTGACCGTTCATATTGTACCTCTTATTTATGAAAGAGATGCCTGTACTCCTGCTGCTTGATGCAGGACCTGTTTCCAGTGATATAAGATGCCAGTTGCTCCACTACCTGGTGGCATGATGTGAGATGATACACAATCTCTTGACTGAAGATGAAAGTTTCAGCTATATTGTGGGCTGGCTGGATTGCCTAGAAAGGAACTGGCAGATGAGCACATGTTGCAGTTCACCATATACTCCTTGCAGTGGTTGGTTAATGCGAACCACTTCCATAATGCACTTGTGGTAACGTTATGAGGATAAATTTGTGTTCACAACACACAGCCTTTGGTGGTGCACATGAATGCAGAGCACATTAGAAATGCAGAAATCTTCTCCCCTGGTGTGATCCCTTCATGCACAATCATCCATGCTATTAGGTAAATAGCTCACCATTTAGAATGGTTTCTGGTTCTTCAGCTCTGACAGCTGGTCAAAAGGTATCATTCTGGTCCTGGTAATAAAATTCTCTCTGGGTATAGTGATGTAAATTCTCACTCAATTCACTTAATTAATTCTTACAAGTGAGAGCAAAAAATTTCAAAAAGGTGAGATTTCTGGGTAAGATTTCAAAAGGTTTCATACAGTTTTTCTATTTTGGTACTTGCTAGAACATTCAGTTAATTGTTTTTGTGCAAAGCCTTGTATTTTGTGAACTCCCTCTCCTAACCCCCCCCCCCCACACACCTTGTATTTTGCACAAAAAAATTATTCTGCAAAAGGACAAGGTTTTCAAAACGCAAAATATATAGTTTGTATAAGATTTTTTTCCTGCTACTTACACTCTTTTTTCTTTACACTGTTATCTTGCAGGAGTTGAACCTTTATTCATGAATATCTCAGTGTTTCAGGATAGTGGTTTTCATTGAGGGCAAGACGATTTACAAGTATTTGGTGACACCTAGGCAGCAGTCTTCCAATCATAATTTCCAAAAGACAGAAGACATAATGATGATGTTGCATGCTTGCTTCAGTATTTCTCAGGCATTTAGAAAATCAGGGTTAGGACAGGACTGGGCAAGGGATGATATTTGGAAGCCAAAGAAAGGTGACTATGAAGCACCTTGCAAAGTTGAAAGGGAGGAAAGGGACCTCACTTTCCTGTGGAATCACTTATCTGAGGCTGGAAGTAGAGCAATATGAGGAGAGCATTGTGTAGGAGCCAGATGGAAGGAATTTGGATATGGGTGATGAGCTGGTTTACGGAGCATAAAAAACATCTAAGAAATGTTGGAGCCATGTAGGTCTAGAAGACATGCCAACTGAAGGTTGCTTGTTTGTGGTTGGATGGTTGGATGGCTCCATGTTATGGTTCCCCCTAAAGATAAATGAATATTGTCGATAAAGTGGGGTTGGGTGGAATAGCAAGAAAAATCCCAAATCTTACATGATTTTTGTGCTACATTTTCTGCTATGGACTGTGACACCCATGCCAGTTCTGGTAGACCTCAATCTGCTGTTCCAGTGTACAGCAGTTGGTACACGGATTAGCACAGTTGCCCTCTGATTTGTGGCTATCAGATAAAGCGTCAGCTTGGAAAAAATTGTTTTTCAAAACTCATTAGTTACTGTCATATTTCCAAGACTCAAAAAAGAAGTTAGTTGTAGTTGCAACTTAAGAAAAACTCTTTGCTTTCCTGTTTTACAGAAGTAACAGTAAAACAGTACTATTTATTTACCTTATTTCGTGTTAATACCACCTTCTCCCAAGGTGTCTCGCAAGGAATTTAAAAAAAACACAAATTATAAAGTTACAATATTAAATAAGTTATAATATTAAAGGAACTAAGTGTGTAATATTTAAAATACTGTTAAATTAACACAATTTAAAATACTTGTAAAAGCACAATAAAACATAAAGCAGTAGAACATACAGCATGCTGCATAAAACGCCATGTTTTCCTCTCCACTTCAGTTGCTTAAATTCTGCCTGAAAAGAAAAGTCTTTTGCTTGGAAAGAAAACAATCTTGGAGCTGCAGCTGAAAAGGCCAGCTCTCATCAGCAAATATCCCTGTGTAGGTACTGGAACTGAGAAAAACCCTTAAAGGCTTTAACAGCTGGGGGAGCTCATATGGAGAGACACAGTCTATCAGATGGCCTGAATAGAAGTTGTGTAGGGATCATAAGCAGCACTTTGAGCTGAGCACAGAGACAGATAGTTAGCTAGTGTTGTATCAAGAGTTACGCGCTCTCTGTAGCTGGTCCTAGTCAGCAGTATAGACTTTGGCATTTTGGACTATCAGACTTATCCAAACTCTCTTCAAAATCAGCCCCATACTGTATATGTGTTTCAGTAATTCACATAAGATGTAATTAAGGCATGTGCTACTGTAGCCAAGTCAGACATAGAATCATAGAATCATAAAAAAGTGAAGTTGGAAGGGGCCTACAAGACCATCAAGTCCCTCATCCAGGTCATTAATAAAAATATTGAAGAGCACAGGACCCAGGACTCAGCCTTGGGGTACCCCACTTGTTAACTCCTCACAGTTAGAGAAGGACCCATTAATCATTACCCTCTGAGTACGATTCTGTAGCCAATTGTGTATCCACCTGACACTTGATCTATTCAGTCCACACCTGTTGTTGTTGTTTAGTCGTTAAGTCGTGTCCGACTCTTCGTGACCTCATGGACCAGAGCACGCCAGGCCCTCCCGTCTTCCACTGCCTCCCGAAGTTGGGTCAGATTCATGTTGGTAGCTTCAGTGACACTGTCCAACCATCTCGTCCTCTGTCGTCCCCTTCTCCTCTTGCCTTCACACTTTCCCAACATCAGGGTCTTTTCCAGGGAGTCTTCTCTTCTCATGAGATGGCCAAAGTATTGGAACTTCAGCTTCAGGATCTGTCCTTCCAGTGAGCACTCAGGGTTGATTTCCTTCAAAATGGATAGGTTTGTTCTCTTTGCAGTCCAGGGGACTCTCAAGAGTCTCCTCCAGCACCACAATTCAAAAGCATCAATTCTTTGGCCGTCAGCCTTCTTTATGGTCCAGCTCTCACTTCCATACATCGCTACTGGAAAAACCATAGCTTTGACTATGCGGACCTTTGTCGGCAAGGTGATGTCTCTGCTTTTTAAGATGCTGTCTAGGTTTCTCATCGCTTTCCTCCCAAGAAGCAGACGTCTTTTAATTTCATGGTTGCTGTCACCATCTGCAGTGATCATGGAGCCCAAGAAAGTAAAATCTGTTACTGCCTCCATATCTTCCCCTTCTATTTGCCAGGAGGTGATGGGACCAGTGGCCATGACCTTAGTTTTTTTGATGTTGAGCTTCAGACCATTTCTTGCGCTCTCCTCTTTCACCCTCATTAAGAGGTTCTTTAATTCCTCCTCACTTTCTGCCATCAGAGTGGTATCGTCTGCATATCTGAGGTTGTTGATATTTCTTCCGGCAATCTTAATTCCGGTTTGGGATTCATCCAGTCCAGCCTTTCGCATGATGTATTCTGCATATAAGTTAAATAAGCAGGGAGACAATATACAGCCTTGTCGTACTCCTTTCCCAATTTTGAACCAATCAGTTGTTCCATATCCAGTTCTAACTGTTGCTTCCTGTCCTACATATAGATTTCTCAGGAGATAGATAAGGTGGTCAGGCACTCCCATTTCTTTAAGAACTTGCCATAGTTTGTTGTGGTCGACACAGTCAAAGGCTTTTGCGTAGTCAATGAAGTAGATGTTTTTCTGGAACTCTCTGGCTTTCTCCATAATGCAGCGCATGTTAGCAATTTGGTCTCTAAGTCCACACCTAGTTAGCTTGCTAATCAGGATATCATGGGGCACTTGGTCAAAAGCTTTGATGAAGTCAAGATATACTACATCTACAGCATTCCCTCTGTCTATAAGGGAGGTGACCTGATCAAAAAACGAGATCAAATTAGTTTGGCAGGATTTGTTCTTGACAAATCCGTGTTGGCTTCTAGTTATTACCTGCATTGTTTTCTAGGTGCTTGCACAATGACCACTTTACGATCTGTTCGAGAATTTTGCCTGGGATTGATGCCAGGCTGACTGGCCTGTAGTTCCCAGGTTCCTCTTTTTGTTTATATATTTTATGGGAAAAGACTGAACTAAAATAGGAATTGAGCACCTCTGCCTTTTCTTTGTCCTGTGTTATCTTTTTTCCATCTCCATTGCGGAGCTGTGCCACTATGTCTTTTGTTTGTCTTTTGCGACTCGCATACCTGAAGAATGCTTTTTTATTGCTTTTAGTGTCTCTAGCTCACCTTGTCGTAATGATGGGGCCAGCCTAGCTTCCTGTGGGGGGAGTTCCAAAGTCTTGGAGCAGCAATAGAGAAGGCCCTCTCCCATGTCCCCACCAAACACACCTGTGAAGGTGGTGGGACCGAGAGCAAGGGCTCTCCTGATGATCTCGACACCCAAGCACCTCTCCTGATGATCTCAACACCTAAAAGGAGACGTAGTACTTGAGATAGTTTGCTGCTTCCTAATACACGAAGGTGACAGCATCAAAATGCACACACAACAAAATATGTGGGAGTGAAAAGGATTCGCACTGTTTCTTGTGTGTGTGTGTGTTTTAGCATATGTTTCCTTGTACTCACTTTAACTGGCAGACACATGTTAGAAAACACATGCTTGCTGTATTAACATGTGATAAATCCAATAGAAGGGTAAAGAGCATAAAGGTGTTGCAGGGATCCAGACTCTAGCTTTAATTTGAATTGCTGTTAGAGTGTGCTCAAACTCTCTTTGCCAATCATTTTGATTTCTTCTAATGTCAAAGCAACCTATTTTTTCTGCTTTAGGCTCCTACTGTTTGTGCCACCAATGTATGGAAACAAAATAACTTCCTTTATTTATATGGTTCCCATGAAGATATATTTGGGCAGAGATCATGTCTCCCAAGCTCGCCTCTCTTTAGACTGTATATAAAAAACAGAATTCCCTTGGCTACTCAAGGGTGATATTAGTCTTAGTTTCTTGTATCAGGTTTTCAAATTTTCAAGCCTGTTGAATCACTGCTGGATCAGAAGTGCTGTGTGTGTTTGTCTAAAACTGTAGCATTTGTGGAGTACACTGTGGCTGTGGAGGCTGCACCAGCCCATATGACTCCCCTCCCATACCACAGACAAGAAGTTCTTCTCAGCAGAACAAGCCTGGATTATTCTGCAATTATTAAGAATGGTTGTTTTCCAGTTTTTAGTTTGTTCCATCTACTTATAAGGGTTAATGTCAAAATTTTCCTATAACCTGCCTCCCACTTCTTTCCAGTCTAGTTTAAATTTCTCTAGGGATATAACTATTGGGCTGTCCCTTGCAGGTGGTTGCGCTTCCCATCTATTTAGCCTACTTTTCCGATATTTTCCAGTATTACCTAATTACTGCTGTCTTCTGAAACAGCATGATTCTCTTTACACTTTCAGCTCTCTTCTTCCCTGACACATCCGGAATATGACTTAAGCATGTGGTGTGAAGATCTGATGGACCAATGTCTTAAACCCTTAACAACTGGGATCAAGAACAATTCCTCATGTACAGTTTTATTTCTGTTAGCTGGCACAGACTACTATATATCCTATAGGTCTGATAAATTCATTAAACGAGCCATGCAAAGACAGAACTTATTACTTACTTCACAAGTTCTTCAAGTTAATCTCACACCTTGATACTTTTTAAAGAATGCTTATTTAATTATTTTATTACTATTATTTTATTATTTTATGTATTTTATGCGGATGTCAAACACTATTTTTAAGACTGGTTTAATCTATGCTCTTTTGTACATCCTGATAAGCTATAAAGCAAAAAAAAGTATTCGTATGCGACTTAAACAATGCTTTAGAATCATAGAATCATGGAATAATGAAGTTGGAAGGGGCCTAAAAGGTCACTGAGTACAACCCCCAGCTCAATGCAGGAATACAAGTTAAAGGAGATCTGCCAGGCGGTTGTCTAAATTTCTCCTGAATGCCTCCAGTGTTGAAGCACTCACTCTCAAGGTAATTGGTTCCATTGCTGTACTGCTCTAACAGTTTCTCCTGATATTCCACCTAAATCTGGCTTCCTGTAACTTTAGCCCATTGTTGTGTGTCCTGCATTCTGAGATGATCGAGAACAGATCCTGTTCCTCCTCTGTATGACTTATAAGTATTTGAAAAGTATTATTGTATCTCCCCTCAGTCTTCTTTCTCAAGGCCAAACATGCCCAGTTCTTTCAGTCTTTCCTCATAGGACTTAGTTTCAAGCCTCCGATCATTCTCTGAACTTCTTCCAATTTGTCAGCACCTTTCTTGAAGTGTGATGTCCAGAACTAAACACAAGGTGAGGTCTATCCACTGTTGAATAGAGGGGAACTAGTACCTTGCGGAATTTGGAGACTGTATTTCTGTTAATGCAACCTAAAATAGCATTTGCCTTTTTTGTAGCCACATCACATTGTTGGCTCATATTCAGCTTGTGATCTACAACAAATTTCTGTTCCAGAAATTTCCTTGGGATTGATATTAGGCTGACTACTCTGTATTTCCCAGGTTCCTCCTTTTTGCCCTTTTTAAAGATAGGGACAACATTAGCTGTCCTCCAGTGAACTGGCACCTCATCCATTCCCCATGATTTCAAGAAAATAATGGACAGTTGTCTGAGAGTTCTTCAGTCAGTTTCTTCAATATTCTTGGATGTAGTCCATCCGGCCCCAGGGATTTGAACCTGTTCAAGGTACTAAGGTATTCCTTGACTATTTATCAATCTCCAGCTGCACTCCTGTCCCCTCCACTTGTACTTCACATTTGTCTGGAGGGTCATAGTCTGTCCTCTGGGAAAAGATTGAGTGAAAATAAGAATTGAGCACTTCTGTCTTTTCTTTCTTTCTGTCTTCTGTTATCATTTTTCCATCTGCATTGAGTAGTTGAGCCATTGTTTCTTTTCTTTGTCTTTTGCTTTGCACATACCTGAATAATCAAAGCAAAGCATGCTGCTTATATACCACTCCATAGCGCTTCAAGCACTCTCTGGGTGGTTTACAAGTTAATTATGCAGGCTACACATTGCCCCCCCCCCCCCCAGTGAGCTGGGTACTCATTTTACCCACCTTGGAAGGATAGAAGGCTGAGTCAACGTTGAGCCGGCTACCTGGGATTGAACCCCAGGTCGTGAGCACAGTTTTAGCTGCAGTACAGCAGTTTAACCACTGCGCCACGAGGCTCTTTTGTTGCTTTTCATGTCTCTAGCTAACCTCAACTCAGGGCCTGATTACATGAGGGAAATGTTCTCTAGTTCTTCCAATACTTTCCATACCTCTGTTGTACTGATTCTTGCTCATGTGGTATATATACCGGCTGGAACATTCAAGAACTTTTAGTGGTAACAATTTATTTCCTCCTATTTGAATCATTATGGCCAACTACACCATGGTACTGGTTTATTTTCTCTCTTCCTTCAAGGGGCATTTCAGCTTAATCTGCCATTTCCTCCCCCCCCCCCCATCACCCGCAACTGTCTCTTCACAGTGACTGGCGAAAAGCGGCTTGTCGAAATTCCAGTATTGCAGCAATGGCTCAAATTGCTCTGAGACATACTTTTACCAATGTATCGATGTACTGGCCGCAAATTTTTTTTAAAAAATGTGCACCACAGTAATGGCAGCCACCTTCCTGGCTTCGATTCTGAAAAGAAGTTGGGCAGATCATGCACACAGGCAATTCTGGTATGAAATACAATCATATGAGGTACAAAATAACACAGCCTTTCCAGGGAGTGGAAAATAAACTGCAGTTACAGCACTGGCCAGGAAAATGCGTCGTATGACTCGGAAAAAAATCAACGATCTAACTGGAGAATAATTAGAGAACATTTCTCTCTTGTGACCAGGGCCAAAGTCTCAGCTTTTGCCTTCCTAATACCATCCCTGCAATTCCTTCAACAGTTCATTAATTTAAATAGGGACATGCTTACAATAACCCCACTTCTTATTCCCAATTATCATTTCCTGAGCTGCTCACTATCTACTGTTACCCCTTTCTAAAGGTTTTACTCCATCTACTGTAGTTTATCCGACCTTAGCCTCTCCTTCACTTATTTTTTAAAAATGCCAAATATAGTGCTATTTGTAGTCTAAAAGTCATTGGAATTCTTCCATTCTCTTCTGTTTCTTTTTCATTTCTTCATTGTTGATATTCCTTTGACAGTGTGTTTCAGGTTGTTTCCTATAAGTAGTGGGTCAACTCAAGAACAACCACTTGAAAAGAAGAGCACAATTGTTGTAAGACAGCCTTCCTCAGTCCAGCACCCTCCGGATACCTGCAGAGTTGTGTTGGACTTGGGAGGATAAGAATGTAGTCCTACACAGCTGGGAGGAGCCAGGTTGTAGAAGACTGGAATAGGAAAATTTTATCTTTATTTAGCTTCAGGCATGTGCATTCAGATTGTTTTCTGGAGAGAGGGGAGCATTTGGACTTCCAGTCCCAGATGTCTGCATTCTGGAGGTTCCACCTAAATCATGCTTTCCTGGAGAAAGAATGGGCTGCAAGACTTAATGACCTCACGTAGGCTGAGCTCCAACCTAGTTGCCTGGCAGAAAAGGAATTTTCCATGATGCTTGTTGCAAATATAATATAAAATTTTGATTTTTGAGAATACATCAGAGCTTGGAAAAGTTATGTTTAACTGGTGACAAAAGCCGCTTAATTTATTATTGCCAGTGTTAGAAAAGTTATTTCTTTTAGAATGCCACTGCTAGTGGCAATGCTGCCTGGGAATTCTAGGAGTATTAATCTAAAACAGTAATCTTGCATGCTCTGGAATATTTCAATGTTTTTCAAAAGCAATATGGAAACCTTTGTTATGAGTGTTGTTCACATGAGACAAATTGACCTTGCATCAATGAGACTATAGTGTTGCCAGTTAATAGTTCAGTGAGCTAGCTCTCTCTCACACACACACAAATAAAGGCCAATCGTCAGTAAATACATCTGAAATTTTTCTGTTTTTCATGTCAAGTTCCAGTAATTCTAGGAAGGTGTTGGTACTGAAGGTGGGGTGATGGTGTGATGGACTTGATGCCTGCATGGTTGTATAGTCTATTTCTTTTGGTGTCATTCTGCTGCTTGAGAATGACTCAGATCTTCCAGCCCTTCCATGAGAAGGAAGTTGCACCCTCTTCTACCAGTGGCACTTCTTCTCACATTCTCCCAGGTCTGAAAATCCTCCAGAACAACTTCTGGTATAAACTGACAACTGCTATATCAATGAAAATTATAAGTCAAAATAGATGTTAAGGGCTTGTGCATTCACTATAATAAACTATTTTCCCTCCCACAACATAAATTCCTCAGAAACCTGTGTCACAACAATCAGACTTGCAGATTAATCCCATGTTTCTCTTAGCATGACCAATCATGACCAAAACAAAGCACTTTAGAGTCAAAATAGAGATGAGAAGATTGTGTGCTGTGACCAACAGGCATCTTTCACCACTTGAGGCAGCAGTTCCTCCATCCAAAAGTGAAGTAATGTCTAGTTTAAACCTGACTATTTGACTGACATGGACTATGTGGTCTTACTTTTGATGTGCACGGTTGGAGATAGGATGGGAACTGGTACATGCTTAAATGGTTGGCATGCAAAAGAGGGCATATACTGTAGGCACATATAGCTCTGTTAAAAATACTGCCCAGAAATGTCATCTACCTGTTTCATTTCCTAGGGATTGCCAACTCAGATTCTTGTTCCTGTAATATGTGACTGTTCTGTGAGGGCTGATTCAGAGTCAGTGTCAAGTAGAGGACTCCATTGTGACCCCCACATCCTGTGAGTCTAGAAGAAAGGACAGTGTTCATTGCCTGAAAGCCTAGCTTCCCACAGCATCAGCATTACACATTGGCAGGATCCTCCCCCAGCCTTCAAAGGCAACAGCCGTTTTGCTGAACACTCTGTTCAGGAGCAATTTGTTGCTGTGGAAATGATCCTGACGTGTCAGATTGAGGAGGATCCTGAGCATCAACAGCCTGTCTGCCTGCAAATGCCCCTGATTAGTAGGCAGCACCAGCTGAGAACTGGCAGCAGTCTTCAGTGTGTGCATTGTCAGTCAGGGCTGGGGTGACTGTGCTGCTAGCTGATGCTTGGTTCTTAGGACAAAAAAAATCTTACTAAGTTGTTCAGGCTGAGTGCTCAAGGAAGGAAAGGAAATCACCCTAGCCCTCTGTCATTTCAGACTTACATTAGACAGCAGATCTGAAGAAGAAAGACTTATCCAGCTATGAAGTCTCTCTGTGCAAGCCAATTGTTCTCCATGCAAGCCAGATGCAAGCCACATATTCTGGCTCATGTGGACAGCATTCATGGATTGACCAAGTTTCCCCTCTTCAAATCTTCCACTTTGCAAGAGCAAAGTGACAATCTAGAAGAGAGGGCTGCTCAGTATTCTCGATTGCTTCCTAGTTCATTGGGAGGGGATGTTGTTGTATAGGGTGTTAATATCTATGGTAGCAAAGACTGTATTGGAACTCCATCACTGAAAATGAGTAATTTAGCCACCAAGCAGTGTGACTTTTCCTAACCACAATTACTTCAGCTTTGATGAGACCATATAACTCAAAGACATTGTTATTATCATCGTCATCATCTTAGAATTATAGAGCTGGAAGGGCCCTATGGATCCTGTGTACATGCATGGCCTAACAATATACAAATATCTGCATAGCTGACTTGGAACACCACTTTTACCACCTTCTCTCTATCTGCAATATATCACCAACAAGTTTATCAGCTGAACATATGGAAAAGAGGCACTAATGAAATTCCATCAGATATCCTCAGCCTAGACCAGTCTACAGAACAGGTCTTCTTTCTAGACACTGTACAGCTATAGTGTGAACAGATAAGAACTGCCATGTGCCATAAAACAGCAGGTAGCTTTTAATATATACATTCCTTCACCTGGAATATAGTAAAAAATTCATTGTCCTCTTCCAAACACAATGATGCAACCAGATCTGCTTGGAAGTATGAGACAAACTCTTGAGGATTTAAATATGCTATTTCTCAGATTGCAGCAATCACCAACAAAGTGAAAAATCAGAGCCCTGGGACTACTGGTACCCAGAAACGATTGGTATCTAGAAACCACCTTCTACAGGACAAATCAAGATCAGATAATAACAGAACATTTCCTGTTGTAATCTAAAGTTCCCAGCTGAAACCACTTAAATATATAATCAACAACCTGTAGCCTATCCTGGACAAATACACTTGCCTTTCTAGGTAGAAGTCTTGCACTTGCAAACAGACAGCGGTCCAACATAAAAATATTACTTACTAGTAAAAACAAATGTTTTAACAGAGGTGTTAATACAGGAATCAGGCCCTGTTGCAAATCCCTATGCCCATTCCATACTTGTGTTTACACTGCAAACCTTATTGAGGGACCTACCAATCAGGAGTTCATAAACTTACTTTTGTTTTGATGTAAATGTATGCCACTTTTTGCTGGCAATGCCTTACAGCATTTTACATAAGACAAACATAAAACTGACATTAAAAACATAGACCAGTGAGGGAACACTTCAGGCTCCCTGTACACTGTCTCTGTCTGTGAACTAAAGAATTTCAAAGGCTAATTGCAAAGGGAAAGGGTGGGTCTTTTTATCTCATTACATGTATTAATCAGCTCATCCATATATGTTTTCCTGTATTACTGTTGTAATGCATATAGCATAAATGATATTTCCAATAAGGTTATAAAACAAAAGAGGTTTTTGGTTTCAGCATGATTTGGTTGTGCCAGAATCCTATTGGGATTTCATTCTGGATGCAGTGAAATCACATACATTGTGGTAGAGAATTGCAGCTAATTAACAAGGTTGCATGCTTCATTGTGGGCCTGGCACATAACCAGGCAAATGACTAATCCCTCTGTGGCAACTTGCTGTCAAATCCTATGCCATTTCCCTCGTTTAATATAATTTTCAGTATGGTGGTGTGAAGGACAGAAGGCTAGTGTGCCATCCTCAAACCAAAATGTACAAGAGGAGACGTATGGATGTGCAGAGGGAGTGCTTATAGAGATAGGGGAGGAAGAAGCGAGAGAGGAGAAGGCGTTAGAAGTGTGTCTGGTGGAGGATAAAGGGGAGGAGCAAGATTTGATAGTGTGGGAGGAGGTTATAAAAGAGTGGGGTGATGTGCGGGAGTTCAGGGTGGAAACGGACCAGACACAGAGACGTACGAGAGATTGCGCGGTTCAGACAGAAGGGAGCGAAGTTATTCCTAATGAGGTCTGTGATTTGACAAAAGATTTCCCTAACCTGAAGACCAGTGGAGGATTTCTCCCGGATCCAGGCTTACCGAGACAGGAGGGAAAGGGGGCTAGACCACTAGAATGGATGGTGGTGGTCTACCTCCGCAACCAAGGTGGAGGGAGGAAAGTTGTTCGCCCCAGTCCCTCTTTCAACAATCCACCTCTCGGAGGGGGACTGGGCGAGACATCCCTGTTGCGGGACAGTATGCGCGGTAAGGAGTACCCCCTTGAGGGTGATATCCGATCGCGAGCGTTTTGGTCCAGCCCCAATGTGAGAAGCGACTTGTTCACGCCAGAAGCTAAGTTCCTAAGTTACAAGACTTTACCCGAATTGAGTTGTTTTGATCCATTTAATTTAGTTGAAACAGACGTTGGTGTAAATAAAGTTGAACCTGTTGGATTTTTAAAACCGCCTCCGTCTCTTATTCCCGCCAAAATGAGGGAACCGTCACCAGCTTTTGAAGAACCGGATCACAGGTGGTCAATGTTATTCTGTTACATACATGCTGTACATAATATTTGTGAACATCTAGGCCAGTATCCTGTGCAGAAGTTGCGATGGTTGTGACAAATTGCTGGTCATGCATACTAACCTGCCTGGTCATGCAAGTGGCCATACATAGCTGGCATTCTGTCAGATCCCTACAGCAGCTTCTACAGTATACTGGTCTTTGGGATTCTATTCTTTGCTTCTGAAGAAATGGATTTAGTAATAAATCTTAAAGATGCCACACAACACTTTGTTGTTTTGTCATTTTGCTGGCATAAGGCAGCTTCTTTTGATTCCCTCTTTCCTCCCCTGCATCCTTTTCATGTATTCTGGGCGGATCTTTAACATCCAAGTGAAACTGCTGCTGCAGTCGTTTTCCAGGCTCTGTTGTGGGTGGCACTGAGAGCGAGATTGCTTTACAGTCATTTAAACAATGGTAATTATTTCTGAATTTGCTGATACTGTGTTTATTTAACTCACCAACATGGTCAGGACTGATCACAGGGTTTTTGTTTGTTTGTTTGTTTGTTTGTTTTAGGAAATTGGTGCTGTCCCTGGTGGAAGGGGTTTTGATTCCATAGGGTATGTCCACATTATTGGTTTCTAGACCCAGTTTAAGCCGTATGATAAGACTTTTAATGGATAAGTGGATTGCATAATGGAGTGATTATTGGGGTGCTCTTATCCTGGAGCAGTGAGATTTGAAAGGGGATTGCTAAAAAATTCTTGATCTTTTGAGCAGTTTCTGTGAATCACACATTGGGTTTATTCTGCCCTTGTGCAACAGTCCTCAGGAACTTTTAGACCCCTACAATACCAGGAAACTCCACCACAGCTGCCTTCCCTCTTTTCCGCCATTGAGCCAACACTGAGGGAGCTTCTGGAGCATTCCTTCTCCTTATTAACACGATTAATTTCTTCAGAAAACCTTCAGTTTATGGATGTGGAATATTGTGCTTCTGTACTCACCAATGTTCCCTTTAAGCTGCACGGGTGCACAGTCACGTAGCATTGATGCTGTGCACCCGCAGTCTGTGTTGCCACCCGAATTACTCCTGCCTAGCACTGGCAGAAAATTTTTGGAAACGTTGGTACCCATGATCCAAAAATCCAGGAAATGGCCCAATATTGTTGCACAATATTGTGTCTGCATTGCCAGCAGGAAAAAGAATGTCAAGCTTTACATAGCAAAGTGCAGCCTGAATGTTGACAATAGCAATAATACTAGTAGAGATGGTCTACAGCAGGGGTCCCCAACCCCCGGTCCGCGGCCTGGTGCCGGTCCGTGGGCTTCCTTGAACTGGGCCGCGGACACAGATCTCTGCCCCCCGCACGCACACACGGTGGGCGTGTTGCGCTCATGGGTGGGCATGTCACGCTTGCAGGTGGGCGCGAGAGCGACACGCCCCTCCGCGAGCATGACACGCCCACCCGCGAGCGTGACACGCCCCTCCACAAGCACAACACGCCCACCCGCGAGCGTGACGTGCCCACCCGTGAGCGCGGGGGTGCCCCCGCCCACCCCCCACGCACAGAGCCCGCACCCCCCAACCGGTCCACGGTCCCAGAAAGGTTGGGGACTGCTGGTCTACAGGATACCCTCACTACATCCACAAATGAAACAAAACAAGGAAAAATCCCAGAAGCTGACTCCTTTTTTCATCAGTTAACCACTTCTCATCCAAAACACAAAGCTATTGTTAGGGCTATTTTTCAACAAGTGTGAATGGTAGTGAGCAGAAGAGGATATACTGTAGGCCATCTTGACTGCTGCCATTGTTGTTGTCAACAATCAGGCTGCCCTTTGCTATGTAAAGCTTGGCATCCTTTTTCCTGCTGGCAATGTGGGCACAATCTTGTGCAGCAATCTTGGGTCATTTCCTGGCTTTCTGAATCATGGGTACAGAAGCACAATATCCTACACTCATAAACCAGAGGGTTTTTTAAAAAAACTGAATTTCCCGGCTTTTTAAAATGGGAGTATAAATGTATGCACGCTATACATACATTCCAAGATAAATTCCCCTCATACAGAATTGCTCAATGCTAGAGGATTCCAGAAGATAAGCACATGATAAGCACTATGGTTACTGGGAGAAGACAGAAGTGAGAACAGCTTGGATGTGGCTATAGTCCCTCTGTGCCAAAATATTTAGAAGGGCTGTTTGGGGCTTAATGAAATGGTGAAGCAAAGGTGTGAGTAGGTACAACATGTACAATGGAGAACCGTACACATCCTTTAATCTCTCTGGTAAACTAATGTTGCCATGCCTGCTCTGCAGAATTCATACTAGAAAGCTATGTTCCAATTTCCAAACTCTTCCTTTGAGTTTGGTAAGCTAAGGAAAAAAAGCTGTATCAGACCAAAAAGTCTAAGGACATGTTGTACGAATGTTTTCCAAAAGATATCCCTTTGTCTTTTTGAAATAAAAAAGGAAGAGGTTGGAGTTGGCAGAGAATGTCACTGGAAACCAAGGTCCAGATCACCCATACTGTGTTAAAGGAAGACAGTGAAGAAAGACAGGACAAATATCAACTCATTTGAAATGTGGTGTTGGAGGAGAGCTGTATAGATATGAAAGAGAGCCAGAAAAGCAGAAAAGTGGGTGCTCAATCAAGTCAAGCCTGAACTCTCACTAGAGCAAAAATGATTAAACTGAACCTATCCTAGCCTGCACATACAATGGAAATACAGAAGTGATCAGAATAGAAAGGAAAGTCACCCCACTCCTCTGAATGAGGTCTGAGAGAAAAGACGGGGAAGGGGGCTATGTTGACTCCGTGGGCTCTGCCCGTATAAACAATGCAGCCCCGGCAGATCCTGAGCTGAGGAGAATGTCAGAGAAAAAGGGGAGTTACCCCCCTTCTGTCTCCCCAAATTTCACCCCAATGTTCTATATTCAAGCTGCAGCTGTCCTTGGCTGTTGTCTCCTTAATTACAGGTAAACTGGGTAAACTTACTCATGAGTAAATGCATAAACTTTGCTTTGAATGGATCTGTAGCACAGGAGAAGAGGGCTCACTTTTCCTGTCCCTCCACAGAGGATCAGGGACAGTGTGTAATTGATAGCTGAATGGGCCGCAAGGGGTCATTTGTTGTGGAGACAGGAGGAGTGTACCAAATGGCACATCACTCCTCCCCCCACTTCAACAGACTTTTTGTAGCTCAATCCAGCCCACACCCAAAACAGCCGGTCTGGACAGGCCCATAGTCACCGTGCATCAGAAGCGACTTGATGGCACATGCCATCTTTGGAGTTTTTTTTCTTAATTACCAAACAACGGTATAGTGACAAGATGGGTAGAATAGGCTCTGCTAACATTGAGGTAGATTATCCCCAACCACAAAGCAAAAAACAGTGATGGTTGTGGGTTTTTCAGGCTGTTTGGCCGTGTTCTGGAGGTTTTTCTTCCAAACATTTTGCCAGTCTCTGTGGCCGGCATCTTCAGAGGACAGGAACTGAAAATAATAGTTCGCAATTATTTTTTGATTAGTCAATATTTCTGTCGAATTGATTACATCATGCCAAAATGTTTCTATTTTTGGGCAACAAATCCACATGTGTTCCAAAGTTCCCTTTTGTCCAGATTTTCTCCAACACAATTTTATCTGATATATCTCTGCTGATTTTATGTAGCTTTGTAGGGTACAGATGCCATCTGTGAAAAACTTTCAGAACTGTTTCTTTCATTTTAGCTGATACTGATTTATATGGATATTTATTCATGTTCAAACCTCCTCAGAATAGAAAGGAATTAATATTTAAATTTGTTTCCCAGGATGCTTTGGCTCCTCTACCCTTAACATGTTCTTTCTCAATGATACATTTATATATTAATGAGGCAAATCCTATCCTTTTATTTTTATCTTTTTGTGTACAGTATTGTTCAAATTCAGTTAATAGTCTTATAGGGCCAGAATTTTATATAATTGTATCACTAAGGTCCTTATTTGTTTTATTTGTAGCCAATTGGTTCTTATTTGCCTTGTTTTCTCTTCTATTTGTCTAACAGCAATTGGTTCCCCTGATTCAAATAAATCCTTAATACTGTATATTCCAATTTGTTTCCAATGTTTAAATTGCACATATTTCTCATGAGATTTAAAGTTTGGGTGATCCAATAGAGGACATAAGGGGGATATTGGGGGAGCAAAAGTTTTCATATGTTTTCGCCATATCCTTAATGCTTCAAAAATGAAAGGATTCTGTATTTGTTCTCCCTTTCTAAATAATTTTGCTGTGTAAATATGCACATTTACAATATCCATTTTTCCACCACCTTCCATTTCAACCCAGTCAGGGATTTCTTGAATTTCTTCTTTCTGTATAAATTTAGTAATTTGATTTATTTGTAAAGCTTCATAATATTTTTGTAAATGTGGTATCTCTAATCCTCCTTTTGCCCCTTGTCCATATTTAAAATCAAAGCGTGCTGCTTAGATCCCGCCCCATAGCGCTTCAAGCACTCTCTGGGCAGTTTACAAGTTAATTATGCAGGCTACACATTGCCCCCCCCCCCCAGCAAGCTGGGTACTCATTTTACCGACCTTGTAAGGAGAGATGGCTGAGTCAACTTTGAGCCGGCTACCTGGGATTGAACCCCAGGTTGTGAGCACAGTTTTGGCTGCAGGACAACAGTTTAACCACTGTTGAAAGAGGTAGGCAAAGTTTCATTGCAAGCTGCATTCCATGCCCCAAGGGTTTTACAGCCACTAAAGCCCCATGAATCTCCCTGCTTCCCCAAGAACAGATACAAAATATTTCTTTGAAGCCTTACCTAGTGGTTAGATAACATGTGATCCTCACTGACTTGCAGTCCTGTGAAAAAGCTTCTTCCTCTGGCAGTAGAATTCATTCTCGGCTTCGTTATTGCATTCCCAACAGTAAAAAGAAAAAAAGTAGCCTTGTGGTATGCCCATAAAATAAAGTTTTAGATTGGCGTTGGCATAATATCTGACCCAAATTTTTTGGACTATTCCCTTATTCCCTTTCCTCCAAGTTTCATGCTGTCTTTGGCAGCTGAAGAGTTCTGATTGAACTCAATAGCTTGCATTGCTTGAACTTTTTAATGATCTGATAAAGGTATTAGCAGTTTGCCCAGGCCTGGTCTACTGCCAATTACCAAGAAATCTTCCAATAGCTCCACAACAACTTTCTGCTCATTCCTAATATTAGCTGTTGTCTTTACTTTAAACAGCAAAATGGGAGTAACTCCAGAAGAAGGGGAAAAAACTACTGTGAAGGGTTAGCAAAGTCTGTAATTAAGATAGTGGGATTCTGTGCTACATAGGACCTTATATTGTGGCTGAAAGATGAGAGGGCAAATGTGGGAGCAGAAGCAGTTTGGGATGGGCTATCCCTTGCAGTCATTCATGGTAAACAGCATAAGATTTGTTTTAATTCCAGTGCAAGCTTAATGCATTTGTGCTAGAGTCTACACATTGTGTCTGAGCTTGGAAGCAAATATTTTCTGCAAGCCAACTAGAATGTACAAACCAATCTTCTGGCACAGGAAGATCATTTTTCACTTTCTGTTAATGAACTGCAGCCTGACACACACACACACACCCTTCTGCTCCTTTGGAAAGAACTGCCAAGGCAGGTGGCATGACTTTCTCCCATGCCTGAATCCCTTACGTATTTCCCTGTTTGGATATTAAACACTGCCCCCACTTCCCTTGAGAATATCCTTCATGCAACTAAAGAACTCCTTCCCACCCCAAAACTAGTCCTGTTTTCCCCCCAAAAATTTTGTACATCTTGTTTGAAAACATTTCAACTCCCTTCTTTTAAACAAACTGATCTTGCTCCTATCTTTGCACTAGGCTTCATTGGGCTTAATTTGAGCCCAAGCGTAAATTGTCTGGAATTTCTTTTCTGTGTCCCACTCAGAGAAAAGGCAAAGAAACATAATTGGCTTGGCAGAGTTTAAACTTGTTGATCCTTGGGGAGCAGGTCCCTTCCAGATTTACAGTTCTATGATTCTTTTCTTCACAGAAAAACCCACAGAAAAAAGAATTTTTAATTGGTGTGTCTTGATACCACTCAGATAAATTCGCATGAGGTAGATGTGAAGGGTGGGCAGGGTAGAAGCCAGTCTGTAATGCAGCTTACTGGCATAGTAGGGGAAATTCAAACCCTTTCTAAAATCACTGCAGTTTCTTCTGGTAGCCTAATTTAGTTGCTGTAATGCAACCTTTTGCTCAACAGCAGAGGTTATTGTTGCTTGCCAATATCAGCTTTCTCTCCCTGTTGTGCTGTCCAGAGCTTTTAATGGAGGCTGAAGTGGGGAGCAGTTATAGGCACATGCAACTGTGCCCATTCTAGTGGAGTGCTTCAAAACTATTAAAAAGATTCATGATGGAGGAGGTAGATCTATTTTAACTACTTATCTGGACAATGAATTTCATTTTTATTTGGGAGATTACTCTGTTAGATGATGCATTGAGAGAGAGGGCGAGAGTTCATCCTTCATTTTCAAAGAAGACCATTTTCATCAGAATTATCATGTAGGGAAAAAGATGTGAGCAGTTAAGGTCGAACAGTAATACACTAATAAACATACAGTTGGCTAACTATGAGTATGGAAAACAGGGAATATTGATCATTGATGAAAATACAGCGGAAGACCTACCAACTGCAGATAGGGAATGTTTGTATATCTTCAGAACTGGTTCTTCATCAGGCATACCCAGAACATATTGGTGCATCACCACCATCTCATCAATATTGATCTTAAAGTCACAATTGTTACAAGCAGAGGAAAATAGATTGAGACTTCCAGAAGTGTAGTTGCACTTCTGAATATGCAAAGCACAATCATTGACAAACAAGAGCTCACACACTGTGCAAAATGAGGCTTTAGATATAGCCTGGGAATGCTATAGATTGCAGTTTCCCATCAGTGCAAAAGTCAAAGGGTGGCACCAAGGATTTCTTCCCTATCAGCATCCAAGAGCAAAACATCAACATACATATAAAGGTATATCAATTGAAGTTCCTATTGAAGAAACTGGCTGAAGAGATCTCAGAACCACTGTTTCTTATGTGCTTGAAATCATGGAGAGTGGGTGAAGTGTTGTGTGATTGGGGGAAGACTAACATCCCTATCTTCAAAAAGGGAACTACAGACCAGTCAGCCTTACATCAAACCCAGGGTAAATTCTGGAGCAGATTATAAAGCGATCACTCTGCAAGTACCTTGAAAACAATGCAGTAATAATGAGAAGTCAACACAGATTTGTGGAGAACAAATCTTGCCAGACTAATCTTATCTCATTTTTTGATCTGGAAACCTCAGGCAGTGAGAATGCTGTAGACATAATATATCTTGATTTCACCAAGCCTTTGACAAAGTGCCCCATGATATTCTGATTAGCAAAATAGCTAGGTGTGGGCTGGATAGAACAACTATCAGGCAAATACACATCTGGTTACAGAATTGTACTCAAGAGAGTCCTTATCAATGGCTCCTTCTCAAACTGGGCGGAGGTAACAAGTGGGGTTCCATAAGGTTTTTGTTCTAGGCCCAGTGCTCTTCAACATTTTTATTAATGACTTGGATGAGGGAGTTTAGGGAATACTTATCAAATTTTCAAATGACACAAAATTGAGTTGAATAGCTAATACTTTGGAATATAGGAAGAAACTTTAAAAATATCTTGATAGGCTTGAGAACTGGGCTGAAAACAACAGAATGACACTTAACAGGGATAAGTGCAAAGCTCAACACATAGGGGGAAAAGCCCAAATGTACAGTTCCAAGAGAGGGGATACCTGGCTCAGTAATATTACGAGTGGGAAGGATCTTGGGAGCGTTGTAGATCAGAAGCTGATTATGAGCCAACAGTGCAATGTGGCTGCAAAAAAGGCCAATGCTAGTTTAGGCTGTATTAACAGAAGTATAGTTTTCAAATCTCATGAAGCCCTCATCCCCCTCTATTCAGCACTGGTTAAGCCTCACCTAGAGTAGTGTTTCCAGTTCTGGACACTGCACTTTAAGAAGGATGCCAACAAACTGGAACATGTTCAGGGGAGGGCAACAAGGATGATCAGGGGACTGGAAACCAAGCCCTATGAAGAAAGACAGAAAGAGCCGGGCATATTTAACCTTGAGAAAAGAAAACTGAGTGGAGATATGATAGCACTTTTCGAATACTTGAAAGGTAATCATACAGATGAGGAGCAGGATCTGTTCTCAATTATCCCAGAGTGCAGGACACGAAATAATGGGTTAAAGTTACAGGAATCTAGATTTAGGCTGAATATCAAGAAAAACATCTTAACTGTTAGAGTAGTACAATGGAACCAATTTCCCTCAGGTGATGGTGAGTGCTCCAATGCTGAAAGCATTCGAGAGAAAATTGGACAACCATCTGTCTGATCTGCTTTGATTTGGATTCCTGCATTGAGCAGGGGTTTGGAATCATTGGCCTTATAGGCCCCTTCCAACTCAATTATTTTGTGATTCTATGATTCATGTGATTGAAAAATTTCACTCAGTACTCAGATAGAGTAGTAAGAGTAGCAGTTGGTATTTCAGGTTAATTTTGTTTTGTTTGTTATTTATTCAGAGTCTTTCTATCCCACTTTTTAAAACTAGGGCCCAAGGTGTCTCATGAATAGTTAAACCAGGAATTTAATAAATCTGATATAGCTGAGTTAATTAACTTAAGTGAAAAAGATGGAGACAGAAGATAACACTTTAAAAGAAGTTAAATTACCACTACAACGTCCCTGTCCAAAGAAAGAAAGAGAAAGAAAGAAAGAAAGAAAGAAAGAAAGAAAGAAAGAAAGAAAGAAAGAAAGAAAGAAAGAAAGAGAGTGATATAAGGCCATAAGAGAGGGTTTGAGGTGAGTGTCTATAGGTTGCCAAAGCATTCATGTCTGCTGACCAGATATCTCTATGTCTCATTTGTAAAGTGTGGCAAGTGCAATTAAAATCACTGTTTTCCTCATGTCACTTTGCATTCACAGAATATGCAACAACTGCTACAACTCCAGTTCCCATAATCCCACTCCCTTGGCTATTCTGGCTAGGCCTGACCAGAATGGTAGATTAGAAAACAACTGTAGGAGCACAGTTGCCCACCTCTTTCTACCAAATAGTTAAAAGAAAATAGAAAACCTTGTATTAGGCCAACCGTGGCCCACCTACCTCAGCCATGACTATGGTTGCAGCTTTACAAAATCTCACACAAAGTTTTCTCCCATGACTTGCTACCTGAAGCATTTAAAACAGGAGTTAGCAAGGTTTGAATCTGGTATTTTTTCTCTCAAAGTATCGATGTGCTCTTCCACTGTCTTAGAATGCAATACAAAAGATGAGCGATGATTTGTATTCAGGGAAGGAAATCATATTTGGTGAATTCAAGAATTTCAGTGAATTAAGGATTTTCACATATTCTGGGACTTGTTGTAGGAAGAAATGCACTTTCAGGAATTCACACCTTGGGAGGCGGGGCTTTGTCGCGGTGCAGCCAGCAGCTCCAGGGGAAAGCTCCCGGGAAAAGCTGGAACCGCCCGGTTTGGGGTCCCCTTAGAAATAAGGAGAGACCAGGAGAGGTTTCTCTGAAGGATTTGGTGAGCAACAGATGGGGGAGATCGGGCAGCAACCCAGTATTTCTTCCATCTGTAAAATTCACTCGAGCACAGATCGGATGCGGGAGCCATCTTGGCACTGAGCTGTGAGTAACACCCCCCCCGGAGGAGAAGAGAACAAGTATTACAGCGTGGAAAATATATAGAAACAAAGTAAGTTGAAGCTTTTGATTTATGAACAGCCCCATTAAGCTGAAAAAGAAAGCAGAGTGAAAATATTTGGCCGAAAGAAGGAAAGGAGCGGCGGGTTTTTGCTTACCAGCCTGCTTCTTCAAAAGTGAAACTGACTCTTAAACAGCAGGCTGGCTCAAGGCCAAAAGAGAGACAGTGACGGAAAAGTTTTTTGTTTCTGGAAAAAATCCCAGAGCGAAATACTGATGGACAGGATTTATGAGACTGAAACTTTGTGAATGCGGTTCAGCTTGGACCTCTCTACCTAGACTGTGTGGGACTCTGAAAATAGATGTTTGTCAGGTTTTTGGAGAAGAAGGAATGAGGTGGTTTTTTTTTTTTTAGAAGCATGAGAACAGACTGAGAAACAAACAAAACATCGAGACGTGACCGACTGGACAGAGGAGCCAGGAAAACCAGGACTGAAGTTTTTCTTTATGGATTCTTTGGACCAATGGAAAAAATATTAGTCGGATTATAAGGAGATCTGTTGGAGAGACTGAAACCTTGTGATCGCGGTGTAGTTTGGACTTCATTGGCTTGACTGTGTGGGACTCTGATAATAGAATTTTGTTGGCTTTTTGCAGAAAAAAGTATATTTTTGCCACGGTTGTATTTTAAATTGCTGGGCTAAAAGTTGATTTATATATGATAACATCTGTGTATGGATGGGAGGAAGAACCTAGGGGAGGTTTATGATTGTGGGTTTGGTTTGTGAAGGATATAGTACTATTTATATAAACCCTACTCATTGGAAAGATCGAAATGGCTCAAAATTTGGGAATAGTGGCACAAAAATCAGACAAGGAATGGCAGATTAACATGCAGAAGATAATAACAGCAGGATTTCAGCAAATAAATGAACGTCTTAATCAGATAGAAGATCAGATGAAAGAGAGGTAATCAGATGTTAAACAACAGTTAAGTGAAACTGTATTAACTCCAGAACAGCCCTTATTGAGTAAGATACCAGGTAATATAGATGGGATAAAGAGTTATCCAGTGACTTATTCAATTACTACAGTCAGAAAATGTGATACTGAAAAATGGATTGTTGTTTTGGATTCATCCTCCTCTTTCAAAAATTTGAAGAAAGCAGAGTCACTGAAACAAGAGGAGCCTATTGAGAAAGTATGGGATGAGACAGAAATGGATATTTTTTCAGATGTGATGAATAACTGTCCAATTCAAAAGGAAATTGAACGATGGGATTTATTATACAAATGGCTTTGGTTCTCAGATAGTGTTGGAGTAACATAGATTTAAACTAAAATAAAGCTGTAAGTGGATAGCTGGAGGGCATCCAAATTATAAAAAAGGTGAAAGTGGATTTGTTATTGTAATATGACTAGATTGGATGATTGTATATTTTGTGTTCTCCTATCCCCCTAACCCTTTCCTTTTCCTTCCACTCCCTTTTACCTTTTGTATTCCCTACCCTATTCTTAGATAAATTAATAATAATAATAATAATAATAATAATAATAATAATAATAATAATAATAATAAAGGAATTCACACCTTTGCAGGATATACAGGGTGTTTGCAGTGTGTTTATTTAAATATAGAGATAGCTGAAATGTGTACAGTTGGAGATATAGGCACAACACTTCAGTCTATGAAGGAAAATGTCTCATTAAATGCTCACATTAGGACATGAAAAAACTGTACAAATTTCAGTATGAGGAGAAAAAGAAATCTTGCAACTCAAAATGAAATAGGTTTGGAAAAGTTTGGGGATTCACATAAGCACAACAAAATGGAAACAGAGAGGTTTTTACATTCCTGTCTGAATTTGTAGGGCTGATTTACATGAGCTGGTGGTTACGGACACCATGTTGTGCCAGGACCTTTTTGTTCCTTCCTATTATGTGATTCAGTTAACAACACATAGCACCACCCACCTGTCGTGGAAGGCAGGCACTGCATATGATTGTTGTCTTTTGTTGAAAACCTGAGTAGGAGGTTAGATTTATATGGGTATGTGGGCCTATGGAATAAAAAGCTGAAGGCACAAATCTGTCGTGATCAGTTTCTCAGCCCTTTGAGCAGGGCTAGGTTGCCAGGCCCTCAGTGGGCCGTTCCCTTTTCTTCAAGGCCTGATAGATTTCACCCAAGTTCTGACTCATCATGGAGGGTGGTTCATAAACAGTATTAACAGCACTGTCTGTACCTTCCATAAAAGAAGCTTTTACACTCTGCTTGGAATAAATTATGCAAATGTACAAATCAATTCAAGTATTGCAGTCATAATTATGGAGATTTTCCCAGAAATTTGAATAAGGTTGGAGACTGGAGTTTGGAAGACAAAAAACAGCCTTCCCTGACTTGCAGGAGAAAGCTGTTCCATGCTTGTTGTAGAGATGTTGTTCAGGAGTTTTCAGCAACCATGATAAAAGGAGTGAACACTGAATCATAGAGTAATGGAGTTGGAAGGGGCCTATAAGGCCATCAAGTCCAACCCTTTGCTCAATGCAGGAATCTAAGTTAAAGATGGCTGCCTAACTTTCTCTTGACTGCCTTCAGTGTTGGAGAGCTCACTAGCTTCTGAGGTAATTGGTTTCATTGTTACACTGTTCTAACAGTCAGGAAATTTTTCCTGATATTCAGCTGAAATCTGACTTCCTGTAACTAGAGCCTATGATTATGTGTCCTGCACTTTGGGATGATCGATAACAGATCCTGCCCCTCCTCTGCATGACATTTCAAGTACATATTTTAAATGTTGTATTTGAAAAGTGCTATTCTATCTCTCCTCGGTCTTCTTTTCTCAAGGTTAAACATGCCCAGTTCTTTCAGTCTTTCCTCATAGGGCTTGATTTTCAGTTTCCTGGTCATCCTTGTTGCTCTCCTCTGGACATGAATGATGGTGTGTTGTAGTACTTTTCCTTTGCATTTTATGACTATTTCAGATTTGTGGACTCATAGTAGTCTTCTTCACTTCTTAGAAATGTGCCCTTCACCAACATTCTTTCAGACTCACAATAATCAATCCTAAATAACTTATTTACTTCGACAGCGTGGGCAATATGTGGGGGAAATCCATATTGCACAGCACTCCTACAAATGAAATCCTCCAATCCTGAAGGCAGGCAGACATATATTGACCTACAGGCCTGTAGTGGATCTTCATTTAACTGCTTTTGGACAGATTATGAACATCTGATCTGACAGGATACAGTAGTTTAATCTGTGAATATTCCATCTTGCTGTGAATAAGGAAACTAAATGGGTAAGGAAAATAAGGAGCGTGAAAGTCTTGGATTTGCTCATGTGTAACGCTAGAGTTTGGTTTGGCACAGCATTAGATTAAGCCAAATCAGACCCTTACAAGGGTCTCAGTCTCTTGAACAGACATGACAATACCTCTTTAAACTTGAACAAAAATAGCTGATTAGAAACAAAGAAGCAGAAGTGTCATAGGATAGAAGAAAATGTGAGAGAAGAAAACACACATATGTATTTTGCTTCAACTTTAGGGCACATAGAACAACTAGAAGCTGCATAAAGGTTAAAAACAAACCAACCCAAGCCTGGGCTATAGGTTTCCAGTCTAAACATTAGTTTACAGAGATGGCAATTATAAACCTCAACAATTTTTCATCAGTTTGAAGTACAGGAGAAGTCACATTTTCTGTGTGGAAAGATAACATGCTTATTTCTGCTATAAGGACAGCAGCAGGCTTTACCCCATGGAAGAAAAGTGGTTAGTTATGTGGCCCGTCAGAGCACAGTCAGGGAGAGGAGAGAGGATGGGGGGTAGGGTTAACTTCCACATCTAAGAAAACTACTTTCAATCAAAGATACCTATAAAATGTTAGCATGAATGTATATACAATAGTCTGAACTTACAAAGATTCACAAAATCTATCATTAATTAAGCAGTTTATCCAAGGGTTTACAGTTTGGAAAATAACAAGCTGAACTTTCTCAGAAATCTTCCAGATGTGACAGGATTCTTATATGTAGAGCCAGGAAGCAGTCACAGGAGGGGTTAATGGATGTGTTGGCTTGATATCAGATTGCTGGGGGTTAGGGGAAGGGAAGAGTTGCAAGTGTCGCCTGATATGGTTCAGGAGGACCCAGAGAGAGGGTATGTGCCAGTGCAAAAGTACCAGGCGTTTTTTGCACACAAGCCAGGTAGAACTTCTCTGGCTCTCAGCTAAGTATCCTCTCTGGAGATTCCAAGTCGCTTGGCAGAGGAAAGGTGAATGCTAGTGCTACAGACATGCCCCCGTCTTTACAACAGTGTCCGCAGGGGGAAAAGCCCAGTCGAAACCTCCCAGCATGAACCTGCTATCTCGGGAGTTGGTGAGTGCTCCAACTCTGGAGGCATTCAAGAAAAACTTGGATAATCACCTGGCAGATATGCTTTGATTGTATTTCTGCATTGAGCAGGGGGTTGGACTTGATGGCCTTGTAGGCCCCTCCCAACTTCACTTTTCTATGATTCTATGAAAAAGTTGCAGCCCTTGACAGGCAGAGAAAAAAAGCCAGTTTGGCAGAAAAAAGGCTGGACCCATTCGATTCAGCCTTTTACATCATGTAGACATGTAGACCTTCATATTCACCCATTTTATAAACTGAGTAAATCCTGTGGTGTTTGGCCATGTAGTCATGCTCATAGTTCCTGTTACCTGCAAGCCCTGATGGCACCAGACCACTGGTTTTGTGTTACTTTTGATATTCTTCTAAAGAGGTAGTTGACTTGCCAAAGTAATACTTTTAATAGTGTGATTCATATGTATTTGGATCAAGTAAAGTTGTTGTCTGGGTTCTAAAACCTTCCATGTGCTTCGTATAATATATTTCTAACTGATTCTGGAACTACTGCTGTATGTTCCAGTGGTAACAGCTTATAACTCTTAAGTAATTATTACCTAATTATTACTTTTCACCAAAATTAATTGAGTTGGTTTCTGAAGAAACATGTTTAGTTTTGAGCTTTTTAACCAAACTTTACCTTGCAGAGATTGTAAGTGTTACTTTGTAGTGAAAAAGCAGGATATAAATGAGTGTAATTACCAACCTGCCTGCCTGCCTACCTACCTACCAACCTAAGATTATGGTAACAAAATGAGGTGGTAAAATGAGCCATATTGTTTCAGATGGCCATTTGGGGTGGGTAGAAGAACAATTAAATTTTTTTTGAATGTTCCTTGATATTTGTTTGTTTTTTAAAACAAAATCTCTACAAGTAGAAAATTTACTCAAGATGAAGTCGGTTAGGCTGAAAGTGTTATTGCTGTTTGTTTAAGTAGGGAGCATTAAAAAATAGGACTTTTCACATTAGGTCTGAAGTAATCCACTCTACAATTTTACTACTGTCAGTTTTGTGTAGTTGATAAGCTGGTTCTAATACCAAAGAAATGATAACTCATGCTTTGATATTCTGGGAAAAATGAAATGAAGAAGAAAACATACTCAAAATTACTTGGTTTTTGTATGATGGTAAACAGTGCTTGTTCTTTATTTTATCTCTAGATCATCAGAAGTTGGAGCGAGAAGCTCGGATTTGCCGTCTCTTGAAGCATTCCAACATTGGTAAGTATCTGTCTTTTTTTTAATATGGGTTTGGATGGGTTCATGAATCTTGTATATTATTTCCTTGGGAGGACTATGGATTAGAGCACTGCTTTAGTGATGGGAAGAATGAGGAAATGTTTGTTCACTTTTGAGAGCTGGTAATCTGATTATCATGCATGCTAAGGCAATTGCCCAGAATGTATTCCAACAGCTCTATCATGTTTGTGTTCTTGATTGTGTGGCTCACACAAGCCTTTCTTGGTTGCAGTCAGTTTTAGCACATCAGATTCTAGAATGTTATGATCAGAAAACAAGAGTGGATGGTACCTTTATCACTAAAATCTCACAGACAGCCACTAGGTTTTGAGCCCAGTAGGACTCTTTATCAGGCTGGGCATTACAGAGGTGGTGGTGTGTGTGTGCATACACAAAAGAAACAGGAATTTCCCAAAACCTATGGCCAGATGTGGTGGTCAGACTGTATTGTGTATACTTTTCCATCCCATCATTCCAATGTTATGGAAACTCTAAGTATATATTTTATTGATTTATCTATATCCCAATTTTCAGATCAGTTTTCCATACAGCTTATGTCACAAAGAATGTGTTATAATAACTGAAATAAAGTATTAGCGATACAATTCAAATACTGGCATTACAAATACCAAGCAGCTTTACAAACCTGCAAAATAAAAGAAAAACAGAGTCAATAATAAAACAGCTTCTGGTTGCAGTAGGTATTTTGTACCATGTTATAAGACCTGCATGTCGAATGTATGAATGTAGACTAAATGCTTCCAAAGCAAGGAGTGGGCAGTCTTGCTAATTTCCTTACTATAACAACATATGGCATTGCTATCTAGCCCTGGTAGTCCATGTTTCATCAGTGAAGGTTTACAGATATCAAACTGGTAAACAAAATTCTAAATAAATGAATCTACCTTTTGTGTCAAGCATTCTAAATGCTGTAGTGTGTTAAAAGTACAGAGATAAATCAAATATTTATGTAATTGCTTATGCTGGATAAGAAATGTGTTTTTGCTGGTAATGGAACATGGTGAAAGAGCACACTGAACTAACCCACCACAATCAATAGAACTCTTCCCTAGACCATCATCCCTCTTCTTCTGAAGAAATTGCTCACTCATTTTCAAGCTTATCTTCATGGTTGCAATTGTTTACTTTAACTATGAAAAGAAGTGCTGGTGATGGATCACATTTGTAAATCAAGCAGAGTATTGCATTCCTGCATAATTAATACAGTACTGGGTGATTTTGGAATCTGGATTTTCCAAGAACACATCATACAGGGCTACTGAAACCAAACATGTGCCCCACGTTTTCATCTTGTGGGCTTCCTAAGAGGCAATTGCTTGGCCATTTGGGAATGGCATATTAAACTAGTTGGACTTTGGTTTTGATCTAATGCGACTCTTATGTTCATATTAGGCCAGTTCTGTTCCAATTTCAGGGCTGTCTGATTTCTTGCCTTTATTTTTTTTAATTTTATTTTTAAATTTCCAAAACAAAAACAAATACAAGAATACAAAATACTCACTATTACAATCTAAACCACAGTGCACCCCCATACCCACGGGACCCTTTGGAGCAATACTTTTAATACAAACCTCTTCCAGAATTGTATTGATTGTTGTTTAGAGGCTTTCCCCTTTCCTTTCACTAATACAAATTCAATAAATCTACCCCAAATAGCATAAAAAATATTTGAACTTATTTCCCCTCTTTTCATCTTCAGTTCAGTAGTCAATTTATCATTTAATGCAATGTCCCCATACTTCATTATACCAATCTTCTAATTTAATATCATTTTTATCTTTCCAGAATCTAGCTATTAATATTCTAGCACTTGTCATAAAATTGGAAATCAATTCCTTTGAGCAATAATCAAGTTCTATCTTATCAAAAATTGACAACAAAGCAATTTTAGAATTGAATTCAATATCTTTTCCAAATATATCACATATTTCCTTAAAAATTAGTTTCCAAAATTTCTGAGTCCATTTACACTCCCACCACATATGATAATACGTGCCAATTTCTTTATCACATTTCCAACAGGCCTTAGAATAATCTGAATTTATTATATTCAATTTCACTGGAGTCATGTACCACCTTAAGCTAAGTTTTAAAACATTTTCCTTTATTCTTACCGACATTAATCTTAAAACTCTCATCTTCCAAATTTTTGTCCAAGCCTCTGTTTTAATTTCTGTCTTTAAATCATGTTCCCAAATTGATTTCAAACCTTCTATTTCTGTCTCTTTTTCCTCTTGTTCCAAAATTAGGTTATAAATTCTACTTACTACTCCCTTCTTCAAAGCATCTTTCTGCATGTCTTCATGTGATGATAGGAATTGTTCGTAGTTAGTACATTCTCTACATTTGCCATTAGTTTTCAACCATTCATTTGTCCAACTATCTAATTGGATATAATTATACCATGATAGTTTATTAGTTTGAAGTTTAACTATAATCTGATCCTTCGATCTCATTTTAGTCATCCAATCCTTCAGTCTGGCAACTTTTTTATCCTTAAACAAATCAGCTAAACCCTTCAAGTTTGCTGGGAAATTTTCTATTTCGGTCACTAATTTTAGTGGTGAAGTAAAGGGACATAACTTCTTTTTATTTATGTTCCAGATATTTAACATGTTTCTTAAAAAAGGGTTGTTCACCTGATTTATTATATTTCTTTTTACTATATTAAACAAATATTTTTCAATATTCCCATTTATTTCTGAGGATTCCATATCCCACCAAATTAACCTTCCTTTGTTGTATATAATATCTCCCATAAATCTTAACTGATTTGCTATATAATAATTTTTTATATTAGGAATACCTAAACCTCCATTTTTTTGAGCTTTATACCAATATCTTTTATTTATTCTTGATTTTTTACCTTGATTACAAAATCCATTAATTAATTCCTGCCAATACTTAAAATCTTCTTCTTCTAATTGTATTGGGAGCATCCTGAATAAAAAAGTAATTTTTGGTAATATTTTCATTTTAATCATAGCGATTCTCCCAAACCACGATAGTTTCAATTTAGAATACTCCTGCAATTTATCTTTAATATCACTTTTTAATTTATTAAAATTTTGCTCCTTTAATTTTTGAGTCACTTTAACTATATTTATACCTAAATACTTAATATCATTACACATTTTAAAACCATATTTATTTACAAACGTTTCTTGTTCATATTTATTATAATTAAACATCATTATTTGTGTTTTTTGCCAGTTAATAGTTAGTCCCTGTTATTTCCCCAAATTTTTCTAAATGATTTTTAATTTTATCCATACTTTCTAATGGGTTTTTAATGGTCAATAATGAATCATCAGCAAATAAATTAATCTTAATTGTATCATTTTTACCTAATCCTTTAATTAATTCATCATTTCTTATTGCATTAGCTAACAGTTCTATAACCATACAAAACAATATTGGTGAAAGTGGACAGCCTTGTCTTGTACCTCGGCCTAGAAAAATCCGCTCTGTTAAACCATCATTAACTATTACTTCTGAAGTATTGTCTGAATATAATTGATCTATAACCCCTATAAATCTTCTACCAAATCCCCAACCCTTTATAAGCAGCTTTAATGTTGGCCATTCCACACAATCAAAGGCCTTAAATATGTCTAGTGATAAAACAGTTGCCTTTGTTTTTTCCTTTTCTACCTCATATATAATATTCAAAACTCGCCTAGTTAAATTATCCATTTGTCTACCCTTTACAAAGCCACATTGATCATCTTTAATATAATTTGCTATAAATCTATTTAATCTATTTGCTAATATAGCAGTAAAAATCTTAGCATCTTGATTTATTAGAGATATAGGCCTATAAGATCCCGGATCTGTTAAATCCTTGTTGGGTTTTGGGATAAGAATAGTTAATGAGTGTTTCCAAGAAGGTGGCATTGTCTCTCCTTCCAATATTTTATTATAAAACATTTTTAGCTTAGGTATCAATAAGAAACTAAGATGTTTATAATATTCTGGACCCAATCCATCAGGGCCTGGTGTTTTACCATTCCTCAGTTTATTAATAACTTCAGCAATTTCTTCTTCTTTAATCTCTTCTTCTAGTATTCTTTTATCAGATTCCAATAATTTAGTTTTTTAATTCTCATTTATATAATTTTCCATATTTTCTTTCAGTACATTGTTTCCTTTATATAATTTCTGATAAAATTCTTGAAAAATCTTCAATTTATCTTTCATTATATTACACCTCTTACCTGATCTATCTTTAATTACCCCAATTGTGTTTTTTAATCTTCTGTTTTTACACATTCTAGCTAATAATTTTGAATTTTTATTACTAAATTCAAAAAAAAATCCTCTTTAAGTACATCAAATCCCTCTGGACTTTCTCTATCTCTAGGTTTTCTAATTCCTTTCTCTGTGCCTGAATTTCTGGCAATAACCTTCTATCTCTTTCTAAAAAAAACCTTGCTTTCCAAATTTCTCAAGTCTTCTTCCAGTTTTTTCGCGTTTTTCTCCTTAATTTTTTTTCAATTTACAGGATTCCTTTATTGTTATTCCTCTTGAAATTGCTTTCATCGTGTCCCACAACAGGATTGTTGTACCTCCTGCTTCATTTATTGTCCATAATTCTAACTATTCTTTCTTTATCTTTTCTATTACCTCTGGGTACTGGAAAATATTAATATCCATTCTCTACCTTTTAGAGTCTTTATAATATTTTTTAATCTCAATCTCCATTGACATCAAAGCATGATCTGTTATTTTTATGGAATTAATCTCAGTATTAACTATCTTAGAAATTAAATCTTGAGATGTGAATATAAAATCTATTCTAGAGTAACTATTATATACTGCTGAAAAATAAGTATATCTTCTTTCATCACCTTTCATTACCCTCCAAATATCCTTCAATTGATTATTTTTTACCTTCTTGCTCAATATTGTGTTTCTTTGAAGAACATCATTCCGATCATAAAAAGTTTTATCCTTTATCTTATCCATAACCACATTAAAATCGCCTGCCATAATAACATAACCCTTCTTTACCTTCTCCATTTCTTTAATAACCATATCGTAAAAATCTCCTTGTTTATTATTAGGTGCGTACACATTAACCAGAGTATATTCTTCCAAACCCATTTTACCCTGTATTATTATAAATCTACCATTACAATCTTTTACTACCTGTTTCACTATAAATTCACAATTTTTAAAAATTATGATTGCCACACCTCTAGATTTAGATGTTCCAAAGTTTTTTTTCATAAATGTCTATATTGTTCATCTTAAGTTGACTCCATCTTCTGACTGATGAGTCTCTTGCAGAAAGGCAATGTCCACCTTATTTTTCTTCAATAATGCTTCTATTCTTCTTCTTTTCACTATTGATCCCAGGCCTTTCACGTTTAAAGTGGGTAGTCTTATTCTTTTACCCATTTGAGTTCAAGATCTCTCCTCCTAACAGGCCCCGTGTGCAACCCCTCCCCCCAACAAACTAACAAAAATAGACTAAAACTTAAAATCAACATAACCCAAACATACAATACTTTACCACTAGCAACATATATCTTTTTTTCCCACCCCACCATATTCCCCCGCCATAACTACTAGTGAGGGCACAAGGTGGGGGGGACACGCCACCACCGTCCAGCGGACCCACAACCAGAACCTCACCTCTGCTCTTTTTATTAAATTTTTGCATTTCTTCTTAATACTTGATAACACTAAAGCCCCCTTCTCCACCCCTCTCTCCCCTGTAATTATAAGTAAAAAAAATTAAAATCCAGAATTATTAATAATTTTAGTTTTATTATTGCTGTTGCTAACTAATATTAATATAATTAGTATAGTTATTACTAAAAACTAGGAAAAAAAGAAAGAGAAGAAAATCGATATGAATGGATGAAGAAAAGAGAGAAGAAAAGTAAAAATAAAGAGAATTAAAAGATTTGGAAGGGGGGGAAACAACAATTGGTCCGTCTTCTTGCCCTTCAGAAATCTAGTCCTTTCTGCTTCAACCTTCTGTGTTTTTTTTTTGCTTGAAGTCGGGGTTAACTCCTGACCTCCCTCTTCCTTCTGCCAGAGTTTCTACGCCTTCAACAGGTCTTTACCTTCATCACAAGAGTAGATTTTAAACAGAATCTGGTCTTTCCAAATTTTCAAAAAAACAGGATGACCCCATTGGTATTTGAGATTATTTTTGATCAGAACTGCTGTAACAGGCTTCATGGAGTCTCACAAAAGTACAAGTTCCTGAGGCAGGGCATGTTACAGTGAATTTCAGAAAGTGTGGAAGTGCTGTTCTTGTTGAGGCTTTCTAATGCAAGAAAATTCATTTCCATGCCTATATCTAAGTAGGGATATGTCCTAAGGGACCTTTCCTGTAAAGCTGGGAAGGTCGGTTGCAGACTTTCAGATGTTCTTGAACTACAGATCTGATAATGTCTTACCAGTGGCTGTGTTTGCTAAGACTAACAGTGTCTGATGGGAGAATGAGAGAAAGGAATATGTGAACTGACTGTATGTTCCAGGACAAGAGAATACTTTCAATTTACTACCACATGTCTCTAGGAAATACTGCACGTATTTTCTGACGTCTTCCAATAGAATAAGAAGAAAAATATTTAAAGGGCTTTATGCAGTCAAACACGATTGGGAAATCCCATCTGTTGGGGGTGTTAATTCTGCAGTTCATTTTGAGTTGTTATTAAAAAGACTTTTTCATTATAAAAATAACATCTACCCTGGAAGATGTGTGGGCCATGAATGTGTAATTATGTATTTTATTGCCAAAAATTATGGCCCTACCATGTAGCATAGTGAGATTCCTGCCATGAACAGCAGATTTGAATATTGTTTAGTTATTTAATTTTTTATTATACACTTCTCCCTTGAATTGCATGGATCTGAGCAGTATGGCTTTGGTTATCCACAAGCATTCCTTTCAATAAATAAATACATATTTCAGTGAATAAATGAATAAACAAATATTCAATAAATGCTGTGCTGCTGTTCATCTCCAGGTAGAGATTGGCATGAACCATGCTTCGGTGGTTCTGCCTGGTTCAGCGCAGCGCCCACACAGGTGTTCTGGGGGCGTCACATGGTTCTCTCCCTCACCTCCTCCATGTGCTAGCCCACTCACTGGCTGCAGTGTGCTTCTCCTCCTCTGCCTTCTCCACATGATTGTCCTCTCACTAGCAGCATCACAAACTTCCCTGCCCTCTAATCTGAGTAGAGGATCATGTGGAGAAAACAGAGGAGGGAAGTATGCTGCAGATGGTGAGTGGGTGAGCAGGCAGATGAGGTGGAGGAAGGAAGTGTGCATGTCATGACAGTTCATGCCCATCTCTGTCTCCGGGAAGTGACCTAAGAAAGGTGGGTCTTGGACTTACCTAGGGTCCTGTTGTTGGTAGTGTTGTGGCTCCTGATCTGATGGTGGCAGAACTGGCCAGCCCCCTCTCCTGTCACGGCGGCTCCACAAGGCGGTCAAGGTGGGTGTTGGTTCATGCCGGGAGGCTGATGCCGGTCAGGGAAGGGGTGTGTGTGTATGTGAATCAACTACTTATGTTATGAAGTTATGGGGGGGAGATAAGAATTATACACAGATTTTGAACTACATGGGGGTCTGGCACCCCTAGCCCCAGTGTTGTTGAAGGGGAAAGTATGCTTGTAACTCCTGGAATTGGAGAGATGTACTTGAGTTATTTTGTATGCCCCCCCTGTTCCAAAATAATGTAGGTGACTTAGAGTATTTTCACCTCAGCCTAAATAGAAAGGGAGAATCTTGTTGTTCTTCCTCAGGCAGCAAAATGTCTTCCTCAGACCATGATAACCAGAAAGGGCTGGTTGCTATTAGCTGTAGCGGCCAGAAACGCTTATAGTTAGCTATAAACTATAAAAAGTAATTATAAGTTAATCTAAGAACATGAGTGTCTTCATTGTTTGACTGGAGGAGCTCTTGTTCTAGCTTGTATATGTTTATTCTGCTTGGAGCATTTGTGCAACGCGTTCCAAACTGGGGGCCATGAAGAAGTTCAAAGAAGTGAGGGGAGATGAGGCTATGAGATTTTCATTAAGAGTTTTTGTATTCAGTATTCTTCGACAGATACTGTTACTGGAATTAAAAATTTATCAAGAAAAATTATTTGTGCCTGTTTTTACTTGAAATAATATTTTTTAAAAATTTGCATATGTATATTTAAATTTTAAATGTCAGTTCCTTTTTTTGTTGAAAGTGGATTAGATGATAGCAGTTGGGGAAGCATGAGGGTTTTTCAGAAATGAGAAAGCAGGCTTGGGGCCTGGAAGACATTTGGGATCGACTACTTTATACATTTGCCTATACATTTTGTTTCTGAGTAAAATCTATATACCGTATTTTTCCGTTTATAACACACCCCCATTTATAAGACACACCCACCCACCCCATTTTCTAACCCCAAAATTAAGAAAACTTAGCTTTGAAGATTCAGCCTCTGGGCTCAGAACGTCAGACATTTTGAGTCTCTGTTGAATCTTGAGCCTACAGACTCCACCTCCAAGGAGGTGTGTTCCAATTGGTTTGTTCAGGATCAGCTGATGTCAGTTCCATAAGGCTCGTGATCTATTGAATAATTTAAAAGGCTTCAGTATGTTATCTGTGGATGAGTTAGGGAACTAGATATAGTGTTTTCTCTTGCTTTTCTTATCACATCCAGTCATGTGAAAAAGAAAGTACAACCTCTTTGAATTCTATGATTTTACATATCAGGACATAATTGAGGTCATCTAGTCCTTAGCCAGTCTGAAAATTAGGTAAATACAACCTTAGATGAACAACAGCACATGGCATATTACACCGTGTCATGATTTATTTTACAGCAAAAATGGAGAAGTCATGTGTGAAAAACTAAGTACACTCTTATTGCTTCCATAGGAATTAAGAAGCTAAGTAGCAGCCAGATTCTGCTAACCAAATGCCCTTGAGTAATTGATCATCAGTAAGTGTGACTACCTCTATAAAGCCAAAGTTTTAGCAGTCTGGAGCATTCAGGTGTGTGTTAACACAATGCCAAGAAGGAAACACATCAGCAGTGATTGTAGAAAAGCAATTGTTACTGTCCATCAATCTGGGAAGGCTTATAAAGCCATTTCCAAACAATTTAAAGTCCATCATTCTACAGTGAGGAGGATTATTCACAAGTGGAAAACATTCAAGTCAGTTACCAATCTTCCCACAAGTGGACATCCAAGCAAATTCAGACCATGCAATAATCAGAGAAATTGCAAAAAACAAACAAACAAACAAACAAAAAACTAAGAGTTACATCTCAGACTCTACAGGCTTCAGTTAGCATGTTAAATGTTAAAGTTCATGACAGTACAATTAGAAAAAGACTGAACAAGTACAGTTTGTTTGGAAAGGTTGCCAGAAGAAAGCCTCTTCTCTTAAAAAAGAACGTGGCAGCACAGCTTAGGTTTGCAAAGTAGCATCTGGACAAACCACAAAAAGCCTGGAACAATCTCCTTTGGACAGAGAAAAGACCAAAGTGGAGATGTTTGGCCATAATGCACAGTGCCATGTTTGGCGAAAACCAAACACAGCATATCAGCACAAACACCTCATACTGACTGTCAAGCATGGTGGTGGAGGGGTGATGATTTGGGCTTGTTCTGCAGTCCCAGGACCTCATTGTGTCAACCATGAACTCCTCTGTATACCAAAGCATTCTAGAGTCAAATGTGAGGCCATCTGTCCGACAGCTAAAACTTGGCTGAAATTGAGTCATGTAACAGGACAATGATCCCAAGCACACCAGCAAATCTACAATAGTTAAAAAAGAAAAGAATTAGGGTGTTGCAATAGCCCAGTCAAAGTCCAGACCACAACCCGATTGAAATGCCATGGCAGGACCTTATGAGATCTGTGCATAAACAAATGTCCACAAACATCAATGAACTGAAGCAATGTTGTAAAGAAGACTAGTCCAAAATTCTGCTACAATGATGTGAGAAACTGACAAAATCATACAGAAAACGTTTACTTCAAGTTATTGCTGCTAAAGATTGTTCTACAAGCTATTGCATCATAAGGTGTACTTAGTTTTTTACACATAGCTTCTCTATTTTGGCTTTATTTTTGTAAAATAAATCACGACACGGTGTAATATGTCAAGTGTTGTTTTTCATCTGAGGTTGTACTTACCTAATTTTCAGACCTGCTAAGGACTCGATGATTTTTATTATGTCCTAATACATAAAACCATAGAATTCAAAGAGGGTGTACCTTCTTTTTCACATGGTAAAGGTAAAGGTTCCCCTTGACATTTAGTCCAGTCGTGTCCGACTCTAGGGGGCGGTGCTCATCCCCGTTTCCAAGCCATAGAGCCAGTGTTTGTCCAAAGACAGTTTCCGTGGTCACGTGGCCAGCGTGACTAGACACGGAACGCCGTTACCTTCCCACCGAGGTGGTATCTATTTGTCTACTTGCATTTTTACACGCTTTCGAACTGCTAGGTTGGCAGGAGCTGGGACAAGTGACGGGAGCTCACTCCGTGGCGTGGATTCGATCTTACGACGGCTGGTCTTCTGACCTTGCAGCACAGAGGCTTCTGTGGTTTAACCCACAGCGCCACCGTGTCTTTTTCACATGACTGTACCATAAAAAAGACTCAAAGCCACTGCATGAATTGCTAAGAGTGGAAATTAACTTTGTGTTTCTTTGATTTTTAATTATTTATTATTTAAATTTCTATCCTGCTTTTCACACTAAGTGGCACAAGGACCTAGTAACAATAGATAAATCAAAATATAGTTTTTAAAAATGCATATCTCAAGAAGATACAGAAAGAACAATTTTAAAAAGGAACAATCAGTCAGTGTGTATTAAAGCAGCGGTCCCCAACCATTTTAGCCCCACGGACCGGCTGGGGAAGGTGGGGCACGCACATGCGCAAAGGGCGGTGCACTGCTTGGGCGGACACGCCCACGCAGGCGCAAACAGGCGGTGCGGGGGGGGAGTGCATGCAGGGGTGGGGGGGAGGTCTCTCTCCACGGCCCGGTCCGGCTCAGCCCACAGACCGGCACTGGGCCGCGGACCGGGAGTTGGGGACCTCTGTATTAAAGGACCTTACTTGTGTTTTTGTAAACTAGAGGCCACATGAGAAAACAAACAAAAAACAATAATAACTACAACAAAATAAAATATTCCCAAGATAACAAAACTTAACTCACTTTGGATTTAGTCTTAATTGGCTGCTCAGGTATTTATTTATTTATTAATTATTAATTGGCTGCTCAGGTATTTATTTATTTATTAATTATTTTCATTTGTATGCCACCTTACGTCCCTTAATTGGGGGAAAATGGACATAGAAATGGAAACAAACAAACAAATTCTTAAGTAGTTAATTAAGGAAGGTACATAATCAACACATCAGGCCAAGTCCCTGTCTAAACAAGAAGGCTGAAGCTGCAAAATAAGACCTCAGAATAACACCTCAGATATCACTAGGATGCAGAGAATCATAGAAAAGTGAAGTTGGAAGGGGCCTACAAGGCCATCAAGTCCAACCCCCTGCTCAACACAGGAATACAATCAAAACATATCTGCCAGGTGATTATCTTAAGTTTTTCTTGAATGCCTCCAGTGTTGGAGCCACTCACCAACTCCTGAGGTAACTGGTTCCACTGTTGTACTGCTCTAACAGTCAGGACGTTTTTTCCTGATATTCAACCGAAAGCTGGCTTCCTTTAATTTGAGCCCGTTGTTGCGTGTCCTGCACTCTGGGATGATCGAGAAAAGCTACCCAATTATACATGGGATGATTCATTCTTGATTTAATTTTGTATTTCCTTGATTTTGACATCCAGTCTTTCCTAGACTTGCATCTGACTGTCACTGAAATTAATAAGATGTTATTTTCAACCTCATATGTTGCCTTGAAGAAGTTTGGCTGGGAGGGATATTTCTGGGCTGGGGTGACTCTTAATCAGTCCAGCAATAACCAATTGTTCCTTTCCTGCCTCTAATTTTTCAAGAGAGCCACACCCCTCTGCCTAAGAGTATATTTCCCTCCCTTTTCAGTCAGTATTCAGTTTGAGTTACTGTATTTATTTATGTATTTGATTTATATACTGCCCATCTGACCAATGACCACTCTGGGTGATTCACAAGCAATCAAAAAGTATAAAACAATCAAAGTACATTAACTTAATGAATTAAATTAAACTTAAAAAGAAAATTAAACAGGTAAAAAATGACAGCTCTAGAGTAAAAGTCTGGTGGTAAACAAGTTGGCAGGGTTTTGAAAAGCCTGGTGGAATAGATTTGTTTCTAAAAGTTTCTTAAAAGATGCCAGGCAACTTTCAGGAGGCAATTCATTCCAGAGGCGGGGCGCAACCACCAAGAAGGCCTGGTTCCTTGTTCTCTCCTTTCAGGTCTTGCTCAGGATTAGTGCCCTTAGCCGTTCAGCCTGGGAGGAGTGAGCGGGACGGGCAGTCCCTGTTGGGAGTAAGTTTTCTTCCATGTAACGATGGTCCCAAGCCTTTTAGGGTTAGTATGTAGTCTGTCATGTAGTTAGTATGCAACTATGAGTCAGTTAAGGCATTTTTCTACAATATGTTGTTTTTTATCTGTTCAAAATTGTGAGTAAAATTGAACCTTTTATTCTTTCTCTCACCAATGTCTCAGAATCAGTAATTGTAAGTGCCAGATGATGATAAAATAAAGGGATAGTTTACTCTGGGGAGAATTTAAGCTGATTCCGCTCTGTGGGTCCTACCTGTTGTGTAGCTAGAGTTTTATAGCCAAAATCTCAACACTCTGCCAAGAGAAGAGCACAAGGCCTCCTAATGTCTGAGGAAGGTATCTCTCTGTTTCTTGCAGAGAAAAACTGTCTTACAGTCTGTGTTTCAGTGTCATGGTGGGAAGAACATAGGGTAAAGGACAGAAAGAGTGACAAAGAGGGTGACAGAAGGAGGGTAGAAATGAGGTAAAAACTAGAGGTGAATTATAGCGAATGCATTTACATACAGGCTTCTTTTTAATTGGGGTTGAAAGCTGAAGGTTTGTTTAAGCTGAATGCTGAACAAAGAAAGGCTATGTATGGTTTCTCAGAAAGGGTTTGAAGAGAGAAAAGTTGCACACTGTTATCAGAAAATAAATTCTAACCTCCCCTCTTCTTCTCCATAAAACAAAAAGTGGAAATGTAAACCAACAGTAGACTGAATCCCAGTTAGGCAGTCAAGCTTTGGTTCCAGCATGCTTTTGGATGTGTGTGTGTTTCTTACTGACCTAGTTGGCTCTTCTGTCGAAGCCCAGGTTGCCAAGTTGTATTCCTTGATCGCATGAGTAGTTGACATGATAGCTCCTAAAAACCCTCTCCGTTCCAGGCTTCTTACACACCTTGGTTTATAGGTGACTTATGAGCCATGAAAATTTAAGGAAAAAGCTAGAGAGCAACTGGAGGAAAGCTCCATTGGATGGAAACCTAGCTGCAGTGAGAAGACTGTCCATGAAATATTGTAATGCCGTTCTTCAGCCAAGATAACGTACTGTACTACGCTAATTAGTGAGGCATCGCACCAAAAAAGGCACTCTTCCAAGTGGTCTGCAACCTCATGAACATTGGACAGTTAAATGGTCCTCAATTGTACATTACCACCGCTAATTGATTCACAGCACATTTTCTATCAAAGATTGAAGCCATCTGTAGGGACCTCAACTCTGTTAGTGATGCAGTCTTTTACTGGATCGATTTCAATCTGTAACTCCTGATGATGTGGACAAGGTGCTTGCACGCTGCAAAGCCACATCCTCTCTGTTGGACCCATGCCCCTCTGAAATCTGCCAGGGAGGTAACAGTGGAATGGGCAACTATTGCTATGTATTTATTGTTCGTTGTATGAAAGAAACAATACAGTGGTGCCTCGACTTACGAACGTCCCTACTTACGACCATTTCGAGTTACGACCAGCTCCGGCTGCAAAATTTTGCTTCTACTTGCGACCGGAGCTTCGAGTTATGAATAGAAAAAGGCAGGGGAAAAAGGCGGGAAATTCAAATTTCTAACTGTAGGTGGCGATGAGGCTGCTTCTTTGTAGCTCTTTCGCCCCAGCAGTTAGAGAGTGTGCGATTGGAGGAGGCTGCCTGGTAAGGTGCTGTTTTCTGCTTTTTAAAAACTGTTCTGGGTGTTTTTGCAGCATGGTTTTGGGCTGGGGGGGTTATGTTTCTGTGTTGTGATGGGTCTTGGGGGGTTTGTTTGTTTTTTGGTTTTTTACCCCCCATTTCCAATGGGTCTTGGGGAGTTTGGTTGCTTTTTGGAGTATTTTTTCCCATTTCCGATGGGTCTTGGGGGATTTGGTTGCTTTTTGGGGTTTTTTCCCCCATTTCCGATGGGTCTTGAATGCTTCCCTTGCTTTTTGCTTTGTTTTCTTTGCATTTCTGATCTGCTCCGTTTGTTCTCTTTGCATTTCCGACCTGCTCCATTTGTTTTCTTTGCATTTCCGACCTGCTCTCTTCGTTCTCTTTGCATTTCCGACCTGCTCCATTTGTTCTCTTTGCATTTCCGACCTGCTCCGTTTGTTTTCTTTGCATTTCCGACCTTCTCCGTTTGTTTTCTTTTGGAGTTCACTGATGTTGAACAGTATGCTGATGACACACAACTCACTCTCTCATTTTCATCACCAGCCGTGGCAGCTATCCAGACCCTGGAGTGGTGCTTGACCTTGATTATGGACTAGACGAGGACTGACAGATTGAAATTGAATCCGGTCAAGATGGAAATCATGTTACTGGGAGGGGAAGTATTTTGCCTGATCTGGATGGGGTCACATTCCCCCCAAAGGATGAGGTCTGTGACTTAGGGGTGTTTCTAGACCCAGCACTCTCCATGGAGAAGCAAATATTCGCCATGGCCAGTTTTGCCTTTTTTCATCTTCGGCTGACTGCACCGTTGTAACCCTTGATCTCGTTGATCCCTGCATGGGTAATCTCTAGGACCGATTACTGCAATGCTCTCTACTTGGGGCTGCCTTTGAAGGTGATACAGGAGCTATAGCAGGTGCAAAATGCAGTGGCTAGATTGTGTCAGAAGCTTGGAGATATGATCATGCCTCCCTGATTCTGGTACACCTGCATTGGCTTCATGTTTGCTTCTGTTCCAGATTCAAAGTGCTAGTATTAACTTATAAAGCCCTGAAACAGCTTGGGACGTTGCTACCTATCGGAACATCTTTTCTTAAGATTGTCTCCCTGGACTGCCCGGCCTTCCCAGACTTTGCGTTTACAGGTAGTCACCCCAAGAGAGGCCCATAAAACAACCAGTAGGAACTGGACCTTTTTGATGGTGACCGCCTCATTATTGAACACGTTGCCTGTAGATATAGGCTAGGCTCCCTCCCTCTTGGTCTCCAAGAAATATGTGAAATCCAAACTCTTTAAGGAAGCCTTCAGGAACATCCTCCCTGTGTGATTTTCTCAAATACATGATTGTATTTGAATATAGTTTGCTGTTTCCTCTGGGTTTTTTGTTTGTTTTCCCTTGTTGTCTTTGTGATTTGGGTGTTCTCTGTTTGTGGGTGGGTACATGTATTTATCTGTTGTTAACAGCCCAGAGTAGTGGCTTGCTACAAGATGGGCAGGATATAAATGTAACAAATAAGTAAGAGAATAAGCAAGATCACGACTTGGGGCAGTTTACATGAAATGAGCCAAAGATTATATAGAACCAAACAAGAATAGAATTCCCATCATGATTATAAATGATTACTTGTCATTACAAGCAGTAAAGACTGTAAGCCCTCATGTTTACATGTTCTCTCTTCTTTTCACACAACATTACAGGCTTTAGGTTACAGTTTAAAAGCAGGGGAGAGAGTGGGCTCCAGGTGGAGAGCAGTACCTGGGTGGTTATGAGTCCGACTTGAGTGAGGAGGCAAATTCCAGGCCCAGCTGGAAGGAGCAAGGGATAAAAGAGGGAGGGAAGAAGAAGAGGGCCTCTCGAGCTTGCCTGAGATGATGGAGAAGAGAACAAAGTGTGTGTTGGAGAGTTTTGAAATGTTGTGGCTAACTTTCCTCAGCTGTGCAGCAGAAGTGCAGGGATTCAGAGAGCATCATAGTGTCTAGTTACTAGTTCCCAGATAACCCACTCTTCTCTAATTAACTGGCACTTATAGTCTCAGTGACTCACTCTGAGACATTAGTAGTATAAAGAATAAAAATATTTCATTTTATTTATAATTGTGAATATATCAACAATAAACCAAGTAATAACACGACTCATTTTTAACAATTTTGCTTCAGTATACTTTTAACAGACATTTTCGACTAAACAAATCAATGGATATTAACACTCTCTGAGGAAAAAGAACGCTCAGCTTAGAGGTGGGTCTCTCTTAGAAACACACAGGAGAGAACTATTGGTTAACTCTGGGCAGATTGACAGTTACTCCCAGCCAAGAAACACATTCCCTTTCAAACAAGCTAGAAGCAGCATGTGAGATTGTAAAACTCCAGCGGAAGAGAAGCTGAATGCCATGTTTTTCTGCCATCAGGGAGGTGGATTACACTCTGGAGATAAACCCTTGGGCAGGAGTCTTGGTGGAGTTTCCCATACCTTTGCCACCACTGGTTCTCCTCCTCTCCAGCCCTGTTCTTGCCTTTTGCTGGTAACCCAGATACGTACCTCCATTTACACTGAGTTTACATATGTCAAAACAACTGAAATAAATCAGTTTCACAAACTATTTAAAATATTATTATTATTATTATTATTTATTTCATTTATAGCCTGCCTATCTGGTCTTGCGACCACTCTAGGCGGCTTCCAAACAACATAAAACAACAGATAAAATCACAAAATTATTACAAAAACAATTTCCATAACAATTATAAAACAAAAAATAAAGATAAATAGAAAAGATAAAAAGATCAGGTATTGACTGGAGGGAAGGCCTGTATAAACATCCATGTTTTTAATTGATGATAAAATAAATGACCCTCTGGCAGAAAAGTATTTTACTTTGCTTTCCAACCAAAAAATGTGCCTCTAGGTCAAAAAAATCTATGCTTCCATGTACGTAATGGAGACACATTGTTCTAAACTGATTTTTTAAAAGGCAAAACCTGATTAAACAGGGGTTCTTATGTCAGTGGATCCAGGCCCTCAGCCTTCCTCCAGATGACTGGTAGGACAAGATGTAGCTGGGACCTTTCCTTTCCTTGTACCCCATTGCCCAACATTAATAAAGTCAAGTTCAAGCAATTCTGGGAGTTTGGAGGTTATGGAGACAATGGCAGGGTGTCCCACCTCCGCCACGGTCTCCATGGTTCAGTGAGTCATCCTCCCCTCTTCATCCCTGTGAGCTGTTCTGATGTGAATTCAGGACTTACTGCAGCTCATGTTAATAACAACAAGCCGTGGTTTATCATTCTGTGTGACCAAGTCTGTCTTGCAAAGTTGTTCTGGAGATTAAAATGGAGTAATATTAATTGTGTGTTATCAAGTCAAAATTGCAACTTATGACTAGTCTTGTCACAGTATTCTAGGTATCAAGTATTTAGTGGTTTTACTAGCCCCTTCTTCTGAGGGTACTCTGGGACTGTCAAGCTTGCTCAAGGTAACACAGGATGACTCTTCTCTTGGGAGACTGTCAGGGTCCAGGTTGTGCACGGTTGCCTTCAACAGCGGGGGCAAGGGCACCAGGACCCAGCCAACAGTACAGCGTGCCAAGCCCAAACTCACACATGGACCAACTAGCCAGGATAGGAGCACAGGAGTGGAAACCACAGCACCAGGACTGGAACCGGGCTGCAGGAGTGGGAGCACTGTGCGGGAGCAGGAATGCAGGGTCAGGAATACAGGAGTTCAGAGCAGGAACGGGAACGGAAACTGCAGCAGGAGCGGGAGGCGGGGAGCACTTGGGCTCTGGAGCACAGGAGCAGGAACAGCACAGCCGAAGACTTATGTTGCTGAGGCAGCTTCTAGGAGGGAGAGTCATTCCTTAAGTAGGTCTTCCCCCAGGACTCCCAGATGGACCTTTTGAGAGCCCTGGCAGCTGCTGCTCCAGCAGGACTTGATCCTGCAAACGCTGCCTCTTCCTAGGACCAAGCTGGCCCCGATCCTGCAGCTGCCAGGTCGGTGGTGCAGGAGAAGCCCTGCCGCCACACAGATCCTGACAGAGGCACAGGGAGGAATCCTTTGGTTCCACGGCCAGGTGCTCCAGTTCATTGAGCTTCATACATATCTTATCCAGTTCTAAGGAAAAGTTGGGATATAAATGATAGAAATCAGGTACAGCTGATGGTATGTAATGTAGGCAGCACCCTCTCTGTAAATGAGAAATTGCTAAATCCCCTCTCCCCTCAACCTTGCTCATGTAAATATATTCCTACAGAGTATTACAAATCTAGCACAGGCACTAATGACAGCAAGTGTGATAGAATGAGCGTTTCCAGTTGGACAGGTCTTCCCTTCTCAAACATGTGTCCAATTAAAACTGTGTGACATTCTTCCTATCAACTCCAGTGTGCACAGTCTAAGTCAGTTATTTTGTTTGAATCTTTTTTGGGAGGGGGTGTCCTTTTTTAAGTCTTTGATTTCTCTCTCTTCTCACTTTGAAATACATTGGTTTCTATGGAAATGGTGTCGTCATGGGTACCTTCTAGGTAGGTTTCAAGGCAGCCACAAATGCAAAAATGAAGGGGAAAGAAGTCAGTTTATTATATAATGAAGCTAAAACAGATGCCACAGTACCAGAAGTCTTAGTGAAATGTGTGGGAAATATACAGGTTTGTTGAGGGCTTGTGAAAGGAACAAACATCTGTCTCTATGGATACTTTTTTCCAATGCATGATTGTGACGTTTTCGTGGTCCCTGCCTGCTTCCTCACACAAGGAGCTCACGCTACACCTTCTGCCCACTTGAGCCGGTTCCTCTTTTTATCGCTGCCACCAGTGGATTTTATTTTACCCACAATACCAAGAACTGTAGACAACCACTTGTCTGATTATTGTCAACAAAAGTGATTTATTATTTATTTATTAAGGTATATTAAAGTTGCTCAGGATCACAGATGTTATTTAATTCTTATAATCAAATCATTCAAGTGTCAGATACTTTCCACATAAACAATCACCACCTATTATATTTATTGATCTTAACCAGCTTATTACTATTAATTACCTCTTATTACTATCTCTCTGACTATCTATCTATCTCTGCAATTTCTCTCCACCACTCTCAATAACCATCAACTACTATTTCCTCTCTCTCTCTCTGCCAAATCTCACTGCTCTTCTCTAACTGCTCATCCCTCTTCTATCTGTTGACTCTGCCTCTCCACTCCTCTCATAGGCTCATGTAAATGAGACCCTGAATGTGATTGACAGGAGTGATGTGGGGCGACTGCCACAACGATATATAGATCTTGTTTGTTGCAGCTAACATACTTCAAATGGGTTTAAGGGCACTTGTTTATTTATTTGAGGGATACCCAGTGTGGTGTAGTGGACAGAGTGATAGACTAGGACTCAGGAGAACTGGGTTCGAATTTTGGCCATGGAAACACACTGGGATGTGGAACAGCTAAAACTGTTCCTTAAATATCTCACTTATCTTGAAAGCCTTATTAGGGTTGCTATAAGTTGGTTCTGACTTGATAGCACATAACAATAGTTTATTTATTTATGAATGCTTTGAACCAGTGGTTCTTGACCTTTTCTTTATCACAGACCCCCTTTAGATATCTTTTGTTGCTGTGGGCCACCAAGACTTAACACAAGATTTAAAACCCTAAAGTGCATCAACTGTTTATTTAAGGTTTCTCATGAAGAGTCTTCAGATTTTAAGAGAAATAAGTTAATCTGTTAATGCACACACTCCTATTATTATTATTATTATTATTATTATTATTATTATTATTATTATTATTATTATTATTATTATGGTGGTGGTGGTGGTGGTGGTGTCAGGTATTTTTGAATAATAATAATAATAATAGTCTTTAATTCTTGCTGGATAAACTGAAAATACAAGCACATAAAATCATTAATATGACACAGCTATACAAAACATCACATGAAACTGAAAGCTAGAAAATGACATGAATATAATTTGTATAAAATTGTACCTTGTTAAACACAAATTGGGTGGGGAAAGGATCATATTATACTCATATAATTATAATTAATGAGAAGGCTGGTGCTGCATTTCACTTACAAGCCTTGTCATATTGGGCTTAATAGCTGAAACTTTTATTCTGAGTTCTGACTCTATGTTTTTCAAACAGTTTCTATACATTTTTAAGATAAATAAGAAAAGAATGATTTTTTCACAAGTTTGTTCTTACGAAAGGCATCAATACTTTCATAGTGCTCTTTGATAGTTCTGGAAAATCTGCTTGTAGGTGAGCCCAGAAATTAGGAAGAGACTGTTCCTTGAACTGCGATTTCAGAGCACCATACATGGATATTTCTAAAAACTTGTCTTCCTCTGCTGCTGTGAAACCCTCTTGTTCCTATTAGGTGAGAAACTTCACTGCATTTTCATTGTTACAACCAGTTGCAGCCTTTTTTTTTTTACCATTTTCTTACTTTCCTGAAGCTCACGCTCCTTCCTTTTGAAAAAATCAATGCTCTTTGTGGCGTGTTCTTTATGTTTAGCATTGAGATGTCTTCGCAATTTTGGCAGTTTCATGGCCTTGTTCAACAATATCTCATAACACAATACACATTGTGGTAGTTGCTTGTCTTCAACTACACGTGAAGCCAATCAACAGATATTCCTTGCTATAAAGGCAACATTTTTAAGACGACTGGAAGCTTCATTTTGCTTTGAACAGGATGCACCCTCTCATCAACAGCATCAGTTCTTTTACATTTCAAATTCAGCTAGCGATCCATTCTGAGGCTCAGCCAAAATGTATTGTTAGGAAATTCACTGCAATAATATCAAAAAGTCACTTTACCCGACAGTAACCAAACAGTTTTATAAGCAGAAATTGAAGAAGAAACACGATCATGAAGTCCGTCCGAACGCTCACACACACTGACACTGACTGACTCCAACTTTCTCTTTCCACAACTTCTGATTTTCTGCGCAGTAGCAAGAAATTCAACGTGCTGTCTCTCAACCACACAGCATCATTCACTTGCATGTTCTCACGATGTGCAGAAATATCAAACAGTTATTTGCTATCAAACATTTATTTTCATAACCAATTTTTACTTTTGTTTGTTTTTAATGGAGGTGGTAGGTTAGAAAAGCCAAGTTTTACACAAACAAACAAGGGAAATTAAAATTTTGTTCTTTTTTTCCTTCCTTCCTTCCTTCCTTCCTTCCTTCCTTCCTTCCTTCCTTCCTTCCTTCCTTCCTTCCTTCCTTCCTTCCTTCCTTCCTTCCTACTGCAAAAGATAGTAACATGTCTTCAATCCTTCACAGATCCCTTGTGAGGACATTGCTGCCCCTGGGGGTTTGTGGACCACTGGCTAAGAACCTAGGCTTTAAACAATTTAGATTGCTTATATTGTAGGGGGTGTTTATATTGTAGGGTGTATACACAAATTGACATACAGTTTTTATATGCTCAAGAGATAGTTGGTATGTTGAATTATACCAAGAAAGTTTACATAAATAGATATGTTTTCAACATGTGCTTTAAACAAAAAGTTATAGAAGCAGATCTAATCTGAGGGAAGAGCATTCCACATACTGGGTACCACAATGCTAAATGTCGTGTTTCAAATGACTACAGAGCACACCTGAGAAACATGTGGCACCACTAGGAACACCCCTCCAGGTGGCTCTAAAAACTAGGCATTCCTATAAGGAAGAAGGCAGTCACTCAGATAATGTGGTAGCAAGTTTTTTGGGGCTTTATAAACTAGCTAACAAGCCTTAAACGTGGTCTGGTAGTAAATAGATGACAAAAAAAGAAGAAGAAGAAGAAGAAGAAGAAGCAGAAGCAGCTGAAATTTGAGAGTGTCTGGCTACCTAATTCTTTGAAATATCTGGTCTCAAAATGTTGAGGTAGATCTCCATTACACTGTACAAAGAGTTGCTAAGATAGGTGACAATTCCTCTCTGATCCCTTCTGTTTATTCAGTTAGCTGCGCAGGAGCAAAAATCTCAGTTCACAGCATAATATGAAAGTCTGTGTGCCTAACACTTTTCATTAATTGCTATTTACAGTATTATTTATTGTTACATTTATACATCACCTTGCTTTCACTGAACTCAAGAGTTCTCTCCTCTTTATCTTCAGAATGAGCTGATGATGCAGGTTAGGCTGATGTGGTATGACTAGCCCAAGATCACCCAGTGACTTCCATTTCTCAGAATCTCACAAAACCTGGCCCGTACACCTGACTGTACACTATACTGGTAGCCTCCTATGCGCTGCCGTGTTGTTTATAGGGACTCATACTCACGAAAGGCGTTTGCTATTGGTATTATACAGCTCACTGTTGTACTGCAGAGGGAATTAAGAGGTTGGATGGTGATTAAACTGGTGAACTGGAACTCAAGATATCCATACCCAAATTTCCATTAGGCTATGAAACTTACTAGATGTCTTTGGATAAATTGCTGTCTCTCTCTTTAATCCTAGACTACTTCATATGGTTGATGTGAAAATACAGTGAGGACTATGCTGGCTGGATAGCTCAGTGAGTTAGTCATCTGGTTGCAGAGCCAAAGGGTAACGAGTTCGATTCCCTGATGTATATCTCAGAAGAGGCAGGCTGTTTGACCTTGGGCAAGCTGCACCATTGCGGGATGCCCCAAGGGAATGGTATACACTTTTGAGTATTCTCTACCTAGAAAATCCTGGAAAGGGTCATCACCATAAGTCAGAATTGACATGACATCACATTATTAGTAGTATTATAGCTTGGAATATTTTTTTAAAAAGAACATTATTCATTATTTGTGGGCATCCAATTGTTACGCATTGTTAACAGGTTGTATTGTCATTGCCAGCTGGCCAGAAAAGTAGAGGAAATATTCTTTCTTCCCCTCTAGTGGCCAATTCTATTGTTGCACCTTGCAAACATAGAAATACTGCTGTGTGTCATCAAGTTGCTTCTTCTGACTGATGGTGAATTTGTGAGCTCCATAAGGTCCATAAGGTCTTTAATAGCACTGCACAGATCTTGAACATCCAAGATTGAGTCTTTTGTGTTTCCAAAAACTGAAAACTAAATAATTTTGCTACTTACAGGAACACAAAACCTCAAAAATATCTCTCACAAATCCTTTAAAATGTATTTTAATGTTCTTTTACAAAAAGTAACTAGAAAACATTCCGTATTACACTTGAAGATGGTTTTATGATTAATTGACACATTGCCTTTACTGTCATTTTATAACTACTCATTATATTATTTGTTCTCTAAAAAATAATTAGTTATAGGTAACTATTTCCTTCCAGGTTCTTAGGAGAATGAAAGCCATGCATGCTGAGCTTCTTAGAGGAAAAGCAGGATATAACTGGAACAAACAAATAACTGCAGTATTCCTTGCTTAGGGAAATAGTGCAGTGTATTGGAGCATTGTATTAAGCCTCAGGAGACCTGAGCTCAAATGCATGCTTGGCCTGAGAAACTCACTGGGAGGTGTCACAAGGTAAAACCACTCCCTAAATAATTCTCATGCACATTGGAAACCCTACTGCCATAAGTCATGGTACCTTTAATAATAATAATAATAATAATAATAATAATAATAATAATAATAATAATAATAATAATAATAATAATAATAATAATAATAATAATAATAATAATGTTCCATCAAACAAACTCTGACTTATTGTGACTCTTTTCAGGGTTTTTTTTTTTTTTTTAGGTGAACAGTACATAGAAGTGGTTTGCCATTCCCTTCTTCTGGGGGGTATCCTGGGATTGTGCCTGTTTCTTCAGGGATGCACAGTGGAAAATCAAACTCCTGACCTCTGGTTCTCCAGCCAGATGCTTGACTCACTGAGCTATCCGCCAGTTGAATAATAATTACTTCTAATTCTTTTTTTTCAAGTAAGGAAAGTATAGCTACATGAAGTTATTATAATAATTGCAGTCTTTTTTCTGTTTTGTAGTTACAAGGATGTGGTCTCTCAAATTATTAGAAATAGAATCTACATGGTTCAGGTACTGGCTCATGCTGCTACCTCATGCAGGTGTTAAAGCAATGTCAAGGAGCTTGAGATATATTATTTAGTTTTGTTTTTATCATAAGCCAAAGGGTTGTACCATTCAGATGCTTTTTTCTAAAAGTAATTATAAGTAAAAGTAGATATCACTTTTCAGCAATTAGAGGGTGAAGGTACTTATTAAAACAATGATTTTTGTAATTAATGGGGACTTGGAGCTATATATGTAACTAAACACTTTCTAAACTGCTAAATTTTTTGAGTTAAAACGTCAACATCTTTATACTACAACTATATTTTGCAGAATCCCTTTGGAAGAGGGAAATGACTGTTGGGCCAGTATAAATCTGCTGTAGATACTTCTTGAGATACTAGTTAAAAGTGGACAACAAACAAACAAACAAGAGACAAAAATGTTATGGAACCTTAAAGACCAACTGCTGTGTTTTAATGTGGGCTTTCATGAATCAAGTCCATTTCCTCAGATGTAAGAGTGAGACTATATGACTGCCATATTTAAACATGGCCCCATGGCCAGGTGGAGGTACAGATAATGGACAAAGTGATAATGGTTCGTTAGTAAAGCAATAGGTTATCAGGCTGTGAATAATGTCAATTATCAATTTATAAGATAACAATTACAGAATTGGCAAATTGTGTGAGTCAATGTAGCATTTTACACTAGGTAATGATTTAAGAACTCTCAATTGATATTCAGTCCTTTTACGTGGGTCTCCAGCATCCATATATACAGCTGTTTCTCTTTGAAACCTTGTGGTGTTTTTTCCCCCCTAGAACAGTGACTTTCAAATCATTTAAAGAGTGCCAGGGTAGACTGAAATGTTCTGAAACAGGTTTTTCTGTATTGCCATTCTTGATGTCAGAATTATTCCTATTAATTACTTTGCACGAAGATTGTCCTCTTTATCTTATGTAGAGTACAGAAGGGCACGGCTAGCAGAGGATGGCATAGATCACATTAGCAATGTGTCTCTGATGTTGTGGGTGATTTTGTTGCACTCTGTAATTGTGTTGTCAGAGTTGATTTGAGAACGGCTGGCATCTGTATTTGTAGCAGGGTTTAGTTCCCATCTTTGTATCTGGGTTGTGTAGTCCATTGTGTGTCGATAATTGCTTGAAACTGGAGGGTTACTGCAAGGAAGTATAGGCCTGCCACCAAGGGCTTGGGAGAGTGAAGTATTCTTGTCAAGGATGAGTTGAAGATAATTAATGATGTGTGTGAGTGGTTTCAGTTGGGGGCTGAAAGTGACCACTAGCTAGGTTTGGTCATTTTTTCTCTTCTGAGTTTGTCCTGCAGTAGGTGGCTTCTGGGTATTCGTTGTGCCCTATTGATTTGTTCCTTAATGATATTGTGTGGGTATTGTAGTCTGAAGAATACATTTTTTAGATCCTTGTGTTTGGAGTCTCTGTCTTGCGGGTCTGGGCAGATTTGTTGTATCTGAGAGCCTAGTTGTAAACAATGGATTTTGTTGTGTGTTCAGGATGGAAGCTGGACGCATGCAAGTAGGTATATTGATCGGCTGGGTTTTGGTACAATGTGGTACAAAGATGTCCATGTTGTAGTTTCACAGTGGTGCCCAGAAAATGTTCCTTTTGTGTGTATTGTTCCAGGCTGAGGTTGATGTTTGGATGAAAGTTATTGAAATCCTCAAGGGATTTTTCTAAGGATTATTTTCTATGGGTCCAGATCAGAAAAATGTCATTAATATACAGTACGTCAAATAGAGGAGTGTGTTTTGGGTGCAACAGTTGAGAAAGCATCGTTCTAGGTTGGCGATGAATATGTTTGCATATTGTGGAGTCATACGAGTGCCCATGGCAGTTCCATTGATCTGGAGGTAGGTTTTATTATCAAATGTGAAATAGTTGTGTGTGAGCATGAAGTTGCAGAGAGTGGTGATTTCGTGGGCTCCTTCCTTGTTTTCAGTGGTATTTGTGATAGCTTGTAGTCTGTCTCCGTGTGGGATATTAGTGTAGAGTGCTTCTGCATCCATCACGGCTAGGATGGTGTTCTAGGGAGGTCATATATGGATTGAGGTTTCCTTAGAAAGTCTGTGGTGTCTCTTACATAGCTTAGGTGTACTGGTGGCATATGGTTTGAGGATGGAGTCCACATATCCAGATACCCTAACTATGATGGTGTTAATGCTACTGGGGTTTCCTGGAGTGTGTATTTTAGGTAGCAGGTAGAAGGTGGATGTTTGAGGTTCTTGCAGTGTGTTGGATTTTAGTGTAGATAACTTCTACATCCATTATGTCAGGGAGATAGTGAGTGGACTGCAATTTCCTTAGAAAGTCTTTAGCATCTCTTACTTATCTAGGTTCATTGGTGGCATATGGTTTGAGGGTGGAGTCCAAGTATCCAGAGAGCCCAACAGTGATGGTATTGATGCTTGATACAGTGGGCCTGCTATGGTTGCCCAGTTTGTGTATTTTTTGGTAGCAGGTAGCAGGTGGCTGGTTGAGGTTCTTGTGGTGTGTTAGCCAGGATTTGGTCACCTATATTTCCAGAAGCATTTCATAAGGTGCTGTAATTCCTTTTGGTATTTAATAGTTGGGTTTTAAGGAGCTGGTAAAATTTAGAGATAGATAATTTTCTCTCAGCTTCCTGTGTGTAGTCCAACTTGTCCATGACAACAACAGTTCCACCCTTATCTGCCTCTTTGATGAGGATGTTAGGATTGCTTTTGATCCTGTGTATTGGATTCTAGTTGTATTGGATTATGTGTATTGGACTCTGGCTGGCAGAGATTGTTTGGTGAATCATGTCCGATGATGATCTCAGTCTGAGCACTCAATATAGAAGTCTAATTCCTTGTTCTGACCCCCTGGAGGAGTCCTTGTAGAGTTCTTCTTTCCGTAGTGCTGGGAGGAAGGTGGCTGTGGGTCAGTACATTATTCCTCTTCATGCTGTGGGGAATGAGGCATAGCTTGTCTGTTGCTGTCCTGGTTGTCACAGTTTTGGAAATATTCTTTGACTCACAATCCGCAGAAAAAGACCTCCAGGTCACCACAGATCATCTGTGTGGGACAGGCCCCATGAGACGACTGACATTTCTGCTCGGCTCAATGTGTGGCTGGACAGATTTATAATGTTATCATGTAAGTCCCTGGTATTCCTGTTGTGGCCCAAAGGGCCCTACAGTAGATTAGACAGCTTTTTTAAAAAAAAATTCTCCAGGAAATAAGTTACACATAATGGATGTTTATTTTCTTGCGGTGGAGAATATTTGCACAATATCCAGTTCAGAGGACTGGTTCTGTATAATGTTGTTCAGGATCTGCAATTTCCTTCTGGATTTTTCTTTGCCTGATGAATAGGATGCCAACTAGGCGGTTTGTTGCAAAATCTTTCACCATAGTCAGTGGGATATGTTGACTGTAAAGGGTTTTTCACTGTAAGTATCTTGGGGATGTAGTCTTGTTATTTGCATTTGGTAAAGAAAATGGTGTGTGTACCTGGTTGGTTTCTTCATGAGGTTGATGGATCTCCACTCTATTCAACTGAATCCAGTGTCTTTCAATAATTGTGTTTTTTAAAGGGTTTATCTGTAGCTTTCAGCTATTCCTTTCAAAATTACTGTTAAAAGTAGGTGTTCATCATGACCATAACTTCTACATATTCTCAGTCTTGCTAACTAGATATGGTGCAGTGATGCTGATGGAGCAGCCTTTTGGAAGTGAAGCATGGATTTCAGCATAGAGCAGTGGTTCTCAGCCTTGGGAACCTAGACGTTCTTGGACTGCAATTACCAGAAACCGCAGCCAGCACAGGTGGTGCTGAAGGCTTCTGGGAGTTGCAGTCCAGGAACACCTGGGTTACACAAGGTTGGGAACCACTAGCATAATCATAAGCACTAGCCATATTTTTAGCAAAACATGCATCCTGTGTATGCATTCTGTATGTTCTTGCTAGACATGTTCTCATCTGAGCACTTTTGGAGGCTTAATCATTCATCTTGAAATAAAATTCTGCTCCACCCCCTTTGCGTTTAATTAGCCTTGCTCTGAAAGAATAACATAATGTTTGAAAACATAGAAAGCATCTCTGAATATTCCAACTTGGGGATGGCTGGTTCCCCTGATATAGCTAGGGAAAACAGAGGGGTCTTCTTAGCTCATAAATATGCTCACACCAGTTCCACTCATCAACTAAGTTTATTTTCTCTTCAGTGTTGACCAAAGACATTTTGCTGCATGAGATGAAGGGCAAGTTCTTCTTCGTGGCCTCTGTGAATCACACCCTGGGTGATCCGCGCCTGCGTGGAGCTTCATTGGAAGATTCTAGAGCATCTGTGGTAGCAATAAACACATTTTGAATAAGCCCCTCCCCCCTGCATAAGTACCTTGGCGCCAAGTGTCCCCTTTCAGTTTCTTTCAACCGCCGCGTTGAGAGCCTCATAGTTCGTTCTGCTTCTGTGAGTAAAGTGAAAGAGAGCTTAATCTTGATTCCTTTTTATTTTCATTTCATTTCTCTTATTACAATTGAAAGTTTCCAATACTTTTATCAGTTTTTTTCTTCTCCGCTATCGGCCTCCCGGCCGCCCCCCCATCCAACCCCATTTTCTCTTAAATCGTTTTTCTCTAAATTCATGGCCCCTTTGGGCCCGTTTAAGCACTGCGTTGTCTGCGATAATAAAATACCGCTTTCCGACGGACACGCTAAGTGCCTTTTCTGTTTAGGAGAAGAACATCAAACTTCCTCCTGTACCCATTGCAAAAATTTCAAGTTCTCCAATCCCGCCTTTCTAGGCTAAAACTCCGACTTTGGGAACAATCTTTGCAACCAGTTAAAATGGCCCAACCCCGGTATAAGGCCAATTCTCAAACAAAAGCGATGGAAAAAGCTGTTACCGAATCATCAAAACAACGTCCATTCAGCTACACCATCTCACTCCGATGCTCCATCGACATCGTCAAAGACCTCTAAGACACACAAGTTGAAACCCTCGATGCTGAAGTCCTCGGCGTTGAAAACTTCCACTAAACATCAAAGACCTACCGAAGCTTCTTTGGCTCCAGAACCTTCTCCTCCAAAAAGAATCTAAGTCTGCGGTCATCCCTCCACAGCCTCAACAACTCTCTGAGTCAATTTCAGTTGGTTCTCCCTCTGATGATGACGGACTCCCATCCCATCAACCATGTTCTCAGTCCCCAGAATGGGATGATAGAGTCGACCATCTAACGTCTTCTCCTCCCAGTCCGCAACCTTCTATTCCATCGAGCAACCCCTCGGTTGTTACTTCGCCCAAGGGCCTCCATCCCGAGGGACTTGACACCGTTCCCTACTCGGTGCCATCCAACCGCCCACTGATCCCTAAACAGAGACATTGACAACAACAATCTCAACAGCCGGCTCCATCACATGTGGCTCAGACCCACGCTCAGCATGCTCATCGGGTTACCATTTGCCCTGACCAGTGCTCTTTTTGACAAACTGCACCTACCAGCTGACCGGGCATTTTACCTGGTTCGATGGTACCATCTAGCAGTTGGCCTCCCTCTTGACAGCCATCAATGTCGAAACGGCTGTATCACCAAGACTCTACTATACCTCAAGCCGCTCCCTACCTGGCACTGAAAAAGCCCAGAACGGTCGAGCAATTCTCTTCCACTCGCGAGGCTTTTACAGCCCCAGCCTCCCAATAATTTCCTACCAGACCAGAGGATGGAAATCATTCTTCATGCTCGGTATCGCCAGTGTCCGTATATTCTACTGCTATGCCATCGCATCAACAACCTCCATTTAGACACCACAGGGACACAGGCTCTGATATCGATGATCCTCGATATCCAACCTGGTCCATGGGCACCCGCTCCATCCCGTTACCTCCACAAGATTCCCGTCCTCCGGTGAATCCGAGACATCGACCCCGACACCGTTATGATACCTGGCTCGACACCGAGGTCCATCCACACCAGACAAGGTCCATGGACACTCAAATGCCCCCTTTCGATGTCGATGACTATCGACACCGATGGATGTCCATGGACATGCCGCCTCTATCTGTCTCGGGTCATAACCGACAATACTATGAAGTCCAGCCTCTCGACACCAAAGTCAATTGACAGTCCGTCGACTCCAGATGTGACCTCGAAGGCTCTGACCATGGATCTCTACCTCAGACTCCATCGGTATTACTCACCTCGCCAGAATCTGACATTGTCGATATTGACCCGCCGTCACTGGCAGAGGATTTCCAGACTTATGCCCAACTTATGATTCGTATGGCTAAGTCCCTCGATCTCCGAATCCACCGTCCATCGACGGAACCAGCCAATCATCTATATGATCCGATCTCTAAGGACACTACTACTCCGGTACACATATCGATGTTACCATCCCTCCTTAGCACTGCACAACGATCCTGGACAAAACCAGCCTCCTCCCATACGATGTCTAAACGGATCGATAATCTCTGTAGAGTTCATGACCCAGGAGCTATTTTTCTCCAGAAACAACCAGCTCCAAATTCTATATTTGTCGAAGCCTCACAATCGAGATCTCGACACCGACAATCTCTCATACCACCAAATAAAGACAGTCAGCGAATAGACTCCATGGGCAGATGGCTCTACTCTTCTGCAGCCTTCACCATGAGAGTCGCTAACTATCAAGGAGCCATGCGAGCTTACCAACGCTTCCTTTGGGATAATATGTCCACTTTTATTGAATCCCTACCAGAGGATAAAAAGATACTAGCCCAAACCTTCCAACAAGAAGGCCTTTCCATTGCTAAGCAACAGATGCGCTCTGCCCGTCACACTGTGGATGCTACAGCGAAGTCTATGGCCACTTCAGTAGCCCTATGCTGCTTTTCCTGGCTCAGAACAGCTGGCCTAGCTGAAGACGCCCGTGCATGTATCAGACCTCCCTTTCGATGGGGCAGGCCTCTTTCATGCTGAAACTGATGACATACTAGAAAATGTACAAAAGAAACGATCAGCAGCTAGACGTTGGGGAGTCTACCCTTCCTACCAGCAACGTCCTCAACAAAATCAATGGAGACAACCTTATAACTCTTACCAGAAGTTCCAACGAGATCCTCCAAGACAAACGTCTTACACTCCCTACTTTAAAAATCAAAGAGCCAAACCCCAGCAACAGCCTAGCACTAGGCGAAATGACCGGAAACCCAAACACCATGTTTGACACTCCTCTGACCGAGATCACAACCCAGCCCACCAACCCTGCCCTTTGGAAACACTTACCTACGTGGGAATCCATCACCACAGATGCCTTGGTCCTGTCTATCATCAAAAACGGCTACTGCATCCATTTCTTCGACATCCCTCCAGCAACACATGTCATCACTCCACCTTCACAACCTCTGCAAGAAGAAATAACAAATTTACTTCTCAAAGACGCCATACAACCCATCTATCAAAGCAACAATGGGTTTCTCTCTCGCTATTTCACCGTCCCCAAAAAAAGACGGAGGCTTCGCCCTATCTTAGATTTGAGACGACTAAACGAATACGTCATTGCCACAAAATTCCGTATGGTTACCCTAGAATCAGTTCTTCCCTTACTCCGAAAGAACGACTGGTTCACCCGTCATAGACCTAAAGGATGCCTACTTTCATATTTCAATACATCCCGCACACAGAAAATTCCTCCGTTTTCCACTAGGATCACAAGCTTACCAATTCAAAAGGCTCCCATTCGGCCTTGCAACAGCTCCAAGAGTATTCACCAAGTGCGTGGCACCAGTAGCCGCTTACCTCAGACTTCAAAACATTCTCATCTTTCCATATATGGACGACTGGCTCCTAGTAGCACACTCCCGTCACAAAGCTCAATGAGACACCCGGTTCACCCTCACCCTCCTTCGCGATCTCGGTCTTACTGTCAACGAACAGAAATCAAGTTTAAAACCTACAAGGACTGTACATTACATAGGTGCATTCATAGATTCCATACAAGCCCACGCCTTTCTCCCTATGGACAAGAGACAAAACTTGATCACCTTGCTTCAGGGTTTCACCCCTCATGCCTTAATACCTGCTATAACAGTACAACGGGTTTTAGGCACCATGACCTCTATGACAGTCGTACAACATGTACGGCTAAAAATGACATCTCTCCAGTCCTGTTTTCTCACCCTATTCGATCCATTAACAGACCCTCCTCACACTTTCCTGAGGGTCACTCCAGAACTCGCCTCCCAACTTCAATGGTGGCGTTTTCCTCCAAACCTTTCTGTCGGGTGGCCGTTTCAACAACTGCGTCTGCAAATACAAGTCACTACCGACGCCAGCCACACAGGCTGGGGGGCTCACTGCAAATCCCTCAAGATTCACGCCAAATGGTCTCACAGAGAGAAATTGCTCCACATAAACGAATTGGAGCTATTGGCAGTCATAAAAGCCTGCAGAGCTTTCAGGAACCTTCTTGTAGGCAAAATGGTACAGATTGCCACCGACAACATCACGGCAATGTACTACATCCTCAAACAAGGCGGCACCCACTCTCCAAGTCTCCTTTACTTAGTAGTCGACCTCTGGGAGTGGTGTCTACAACATCACATCTGTCTCACAGCTTTACACATCGCTGGTCACGACAACGACCTAGCAGACTTGCTCAGCCACACAAATGCTCAAGCTCACGAGTGGGAACTAGATCAATCAATATTCTGTCAACTTTGCCAGAAATGGGGCACACCGACTCTCGATCTCTTCGCCTCCCGAACGAATCAAAAGTGGAAACTATACTGCTCCTGAGCAGGAATCGGCAAACACTCCCAAGGTGACGCGTTTGTCAGCCGTTGGCCCAAAACCCTTACTTACCTTTTTCCGCCGTTCCCCCTCCTCCACAAAGTCATGGTCCATCTGCAACAAGACAAAACCAATGCCATCGTTATAGCCCCTTGGTGGCCGAGACAGACTTGGTTCCCAGTTCTCTGCAGTCTCTCGCCGGACATCTACCACCTCCCCCGCCTGCCACACCTCCTCACACAGAACAACTCCCAAGTCCTCCACCCGGACTTACCTGTTCTGCATCTAGCAACATGGAGGATTCCCCCTCGCTAATGGACGTTCTCCATCAGGCTAAGAAACCATCCATTCCAATCTTTCACTGAATTTTCCTCACTACCCTCCATCAACCCATCACTCTCCACAACTGATTTACTACTCCTCACCTTTAAGATGACTTTTCTCGTAGCTATCACTTCAGCTCGACGAGCTAGTGATTTGGCAGCATTACGCTACGACTACCCTTATCTACAATTTTTTCCTGATAAGGTGAAGTTATTCATGGATATTTCCTTCCTCCCCAAAGTTGTCTCTCAGTTTCATCTCTTGCAACCGATTGTCCTTCCTTCATTCTTCCCATCACCGAATCAAGAAAAAATCCTCCATACGTTAGACGTCAGGAGAGCTCTTGCCTTCTATCTCCAGCATACCCAACCCTTTAGGCGGTCACCTCGTCTTTTCATAAGCCATCAATTACCTACCAAAGGCTGTCAAGTAACTTCCCAGTCTATATCCAGATGGGTCGCCTCTACTGTTCATTTGGCTTACCAACTTGCTCGACGTCCAGCCCCCAGAGTGATCCGACCTCACTCCACCAGGGCAGTGGCAGCTTCTACAGCTTTTCTCCGCGGCGTACCTCTTCCAGACGTCTGCGCCTCTGCCACTTGGGCACAGCCGTCCACCTTTATCCGTCATTATAGACTCGACCTCCGGCAGAAGTCTGATGCGGCCTTTGGACGTGCTGTTCTAGCCTCTACCTTGGCGTGACAACCTGCCTCCGGGTAAGACAGCTTATTAGTCACCCAGGGTGTGATTCACAGAGGCCACAAAGAAAAACGACAGGTTACCCACCTGTAATTGTAGTTCTTTGAGTGAACCTCTGTGATTCACACATCCCACCCATCCTCCCCTCCGTCACGCCATTCTGCTTACTCTAAGTGGTGGTTGACATAGCTGAAAGGGGACGCTTGGCACCAAGGTACTTATACAGGGAGGGAGGGGCTTATTCTAATGTGTTTATTGCTACCACAGAAGCTCTAGAATCTTCCGATGAGGCTCCGCGCAGGCGCGGATCACCCAGGGTGTGAATCACAGAGGTCCACTTGAAGAACTACAATTACAGGTGGGTAACCTGTCGATTCCTCCTGTATTCCATGTGCAGAGATTAACTGGACTGGCATTTGAATTTAACTTTAACGTTGTACCTAAAAACCAGTAGAACAGCAGGCTAGTTACTGGCTAGAAGCAAGGCAAACCATGTAGCACAAACTGCCCTGTCCTTTTAGAGAGAAGAATAGGGTGGGTTCTTCTTCCCCACCAATGTCTGCCATCTGAGGTAACTGCCTTATTCTGCTTCCAAGCTCAGCAACATTCTGAGCCTGAAAAGGCAAGTGTACTTCAGCTGCATGATCTTCTATTTCTCTTTTTCTTTCTTCAAAGAGATAAGAGGGTTTCACCCATGCACTAGGCATCTAACATTTGTCTACCCACTACTACTACTGAGAAAGATTGTGCATTGGGCTGTTTTCTTGTCCAAATGATCCTGTGCTGATCCCTTCCCATCTCTAAACGAGCTGTGTATGGTTGGTTGTCTTGAATTGCAGAGAATACTTTGCACCTTGTCTCATTGCTAGAGAGTCCATGAAGCATTTGATTTTCCTAATAATGCTGAAAGTTCATCAGTGCCATTATATTTTTATCAGCTTTCTTGTAACAGAAAAGCCAGACAAAATGTACCTCTGGTCCTTCGAGAGAGAGAGAATATATAGAATGCATTACTTGAAAGCAAAAGAGAGAACTTCAGCCTTGAATCATAAATGATTAGCTCTGTGTTGAGAGACTCTTCCTATTCTAGTGTGATATTGAGGAATTTCTTCATAAGCCCAAATCTCTGAAGCTGGCAGCTAGATCCCTGAAACTTTCTGAAGGTGTATGGTTTTGCATCTAGAACAAAATGAGAAAATAACAATAATAATAGGTCCTGATCTGTGCATGAGACTCAATGTGCCATAGTCAGTAAAGAATTAGACTCTGATTAGGAAGAACTGAGTTCAGATTATCACTCAGTAATAAAGTGGTTATGTTGACCTGGGGATTGTTGGGGTTATAGTCAAAAAGGTCATTCTTCCAAGCTCTGAAATGAATGGAGCCTCTAAGAATCAGTGGTTAACTAATTGTGGATTCAAGCAACAGGCTCCGGGATTTCTATGAAGAGTATCTAGGCAACTGCTGCTAAAAAGGATGCCAAACTGGATGGGCATTTAGTCTAATCGAGGAAGCATAGTTTTATCTTCTTAGTGTATAACCTAATTTCTCCCCAGCTGTTTTACAAATGTTTCGCTCAGGAATTGATTTCTAGCTAGGAACAGTTGGTGGGATCATGCATTAGAGATCCATGTCTATGGACATTTTAAGGTAAGGTAGGCAGTGAAATAAAAGAATACAAGGTCAAGGATGATTTGAAACAAAGGACATTTCCCATTCCAAACTGATTGGACTTTAATTGAATTTTACTGTGACACTAACAGGAGACAGCATTATAGCAGCACAGGAGTGGAGCTTCGATATTGTTCTGCAGAGCAAATCAACATTCTGCCTGGCAATTCTAAAACTAGGGACAAATAAAACAAAAAGTTATAACTTTGAAATTAGGCTTTGGATCAGCACCAAGTTTGGTGTAGTTTGAGCAAACAGTCTTGCTCTGTGCCAAACTTAAGAAAGTTTGGACAAAGGATTTTTGAGGACCCAGTTAGCTGACTCTTAGCTAACTTTTAAAGTTTTTAACTCTTCCTTGGTCAAACAGGCCTTTCAGGTTCAGGCTTGCAAGAGGCTTCTGTGTCTTGTAAAAATGGAGACACAAGAAGAATATTTTAAAAAATTAAAAATACAGATATTAATTTTTAAAATATATATATATTAAAAAAAAGAATACAGAAAAATATTCAGAAACTTACTCATTTACTCTTCCAACTTGATGTTAGTAGAGTGTTGGTGCCTATCCTGTCATAGTCTCCTGCCTTCGTCTCCATTCCACCCATCTTGTTACCATAAAATTGCTTGGCAATTTAAAAAAAAAGCCCAAAATGTTATGTGCCATCAAGTCACTTCTGATATGTAGTGACTATATGAGTTAATGACCTCCAAGATTTCCTATCTTTAATAGCGCTGCTCATATCTTGCAGATCAACAGTGTTTCATGTTAGACCATTCTGTCTTTCTCTCCCTCCCTAGCAATATTGTCTTTTCCATTAAATTGTGCTTGGGTCTTACAAGCTAACAACAGTCGATTTCTTTATTGAGTCAACTCACCTCATGTTAGGTCTTCCTCTTTTCCCACTGCCCTCCATCACTTTTCCCAGCTTTTTTGCCTTTTCCGGTCAGTTCTATATTCTCATTATATGTGCAAGGTAGGATAGCTTCAGTTGACTCATTTTTGTCCTACTGAGAGTTCAGGGTTGACTTGATTGAGCACTTATGTGCTTTTCTGGGGCTTCTTGGTATCTCTAAGGCTTACCTCCAGCATCACATTTCAAATGAGTTGATTCCCCTCCCCTGCCTTTCTCCACTATCCATTTTTTACATAGTATGTATGATTTTGACCTTGGTTTCAAGTGACAATCTTCACTAACTCCAGGGAGCCTCCCCTTTTTATTATTTCAAAAGGTGAAGGGACATATTTTGGAAAACATGCAGACAACATGTTTGTAGAGCAAGGGTTTGGAAGTTGGAAGATAGATTTTTAGTCAGTATACTGCAGAATGGGCATGGCAATATTAGTTTACTTAAGAAGTTAAAGGGTGTGTATGTTTCTCCATTGTATGTGTTGCACTCATTCACACTGTTGCTTCTCCATTTCATTAAATCCAAAATAGCAGTTCAAAATATTTTGAAACAGAGAGACTGCAGCCACATCCCAGCCCTTTGCCAACAACCATATTACAGACCACGTGATCATCTTCTGGGATCCTCTAGCATTCTACATAAGGGAAGTTTGTGTTGGAGCTTGTGTGGAGTGTATGTATACTTAAACTTCTGTTTTAAAAAGCTAGGAAATTCAATTCTTAAAAAAAAACTGTGGTTTATGAACATTGGATATTGTGCTTCTCTATCCACAATTCAAAATGCTGCACAATATTGTGCCTACTTTGCCAGCAGGAAAAAGGATGCCAAACTTTACACAGCCTAGGCAGCCTGGATGTTAACAACAATGTCAACAGTCAAGATGGTGTAAAGCAGTGTTTCCCAACCTTTTTTGAGTTGTGGCCCCCTTATATAATAGCCAAGTTACCTGCGATCCCCCCACTACATTTACGTAAAAAGGCATTTTAATGGGGTAAAGAAAACATAAAAGTTATTAAAAGAGAATAGAAGAAACCACAAGTCCCGGGCTGGATCATCTTAGCTAAGTACAGTTAACCACCTATGTATGGTAACCCACTGGGTGCCAATAGACAGCAAAATCTTATTGTCTTCCTGGGAGTACTAGAAGGCTTCAAGAACCTTGACAGCTCAACTGCTGTGCTCTACAACAGAGGAACAACCATACTCTTAGTTTCTGCACTGCAAACAAAGGAGGGACATGCATCCCTATCCATCTTTACTAGTCTACTCCCTACCTGTCTGCACGGAATCGGTACACTTGCATCCAATTCCTGGTTGTGTATGACCACCATGGAAGTGTTTAAAAACCAAGGCCATATTAAATTTCTTGCCATAGAATACAAGACTAATTTAGACAAGTGACATCGACAATAAAATGTCTGTTCAATGCTACAGCTCTGGCCAATATTATTTTGAGGTCAGATCTCATCTTGGCTTGTTTAAAGCTCTCTCCTTTCTGTTCCCTCCACCCCCCTTTTTGTCCCTCACTTTTTATATACAGTACATTTTCTAACTCTGGTGTGCATCCCCCAGCCTGCCCAATACATATTTTCTGGATGTGAGAGATACTGTTTTGCTCATATAAGGATCCATAGAAGAGCACTATTAGTGTACAAACTGGCTGGGGAGAGCAGGATAAAGGTTAAAAAGTAGTTATCTGCCTTGAAGGAGAAGAAAGGAGTTTTATAAATTTTGATTTGAATTTACATTTATGATTTTGTTGTTATTTATTTTTATTTTTAGCTTTTTTATTTGTTATATTGTCTGTTATTAAAACAATAAAAATGAGCTTTCATTTTCAAAGGCACTATACACAAAGGGCACAAATGCAAACAATGGAAATGCTTGCAGCTCCTCCTGAAAGCAGTTAGCTAGCCTTTGCTGGGGAAAGTACTTATACTTCTTCGGGAGACTTGTCAGGGTACTGCGTGGTACAGTACACTTCATTGCAAGCCGTATCTTCCTCCTCAGCAACATACATGCCGAGGGATAAGCTCCCCCAATAAAAGTTTTTGCCTGCACCTGGAAAATTTGAATATATCGTGCCCGCAGCATTACATCACAGTATGAGAGTTCTCCTATGCTGCCCTGCTTCGCTGCTGAAAGGAGGTGCCTGCCCTGAATTCTCATTGGCAAGAGCAATTGGGTGGGAGCTTCACGCATTGGAGGGGAAGACTGCAGGCTTTTTCTGTGTTGCCCCAGGCTCCTCTGAGCAGATAAATGAGATTTTTTTCATCCTTCTTCTACAATATCCATTCCTCCACTTCCAGCTTCCCCCATATGGAACTCTGCCCTCACCCATCTCTAGGGTGGCCTTGCTACTGACCCCTACATGTGCATCATAGACCAGCATGTCGCACTTTGCCTGGTGGGAGGGCCAGCCATAAACAGAGTAGCAAGGTGGCAATCTATTCTGCATACGTATAGTGAAAGGTTAAGGGACAAGAAAGTGGTACATTCAAAGTGATCTAAACACTGTTGTAAAGAACCTGTAAGTAGTTGTAATATCGGATCTGGGCCTTCTGACATTGCTGGCTTATATCCAGATACAGAAGATATTGCAAGGCATAAAACAGAGGAGGAAAATACAGGAGCAGGAAGTTGCAAATGTCTCGACACAGATGTTAGGAAGCCTTGGCCTGTGTAATGTATCCTTTATGTTTCTTTGCAGTTCGTCTCCATGACAGTATATCAGAGGAAGGCTTCCACTATCTCGTCTTTGATCTGTAAGTAGTAAATCAACCTTGGTTTTATCAGTATATCCTTTTCTTGTACTTGAGGCTATTGCCAGTAACTCAGCAGCCCTCACCCCCATCCTTCAAATGGAATTCCCCTGCTTTGAGATGCATTCTCTTGTGCTTCCTTAGCACCAAGGCTCCCTCTAAGCTGGGCGCGTGCGCGTCTCTGCTTCCCTGCACGCAGCTGTCTTCCTCCTCCATGCAGTGATTGTGTTAGGTTCTGGTCACGATGGAACCCTCCACGCACGCAGGGGCAAAGTCGCACGAGAGAGAGGCAGAGCCCCGCCCAGCTGGGCTGAAAATTATAGGGTACGTTGCTTAGCACAGCATCATCACTACAGCAGCAACATATGCAGAATTGCCACCCCCCCTCCCCATGAATGTGATATGCTGCTGTGGGAATTGAACAGGCAGTCTTATCCTTGTTGATGTGTATAGAATAAGGCTGCAACTGCAGCCTTTCCAGTAGTACGAGGGGGCAGGTTGGAAAGATGCCAAAACAATGGCAGTGACTCAGGGCAACTGACACGCTACATCCAGTGTAGCAAAACAGCTGTTTAGACAGTGACACGGCCACTGTGAGCCACAGATTTAAAGCTGCCACTGACTATAAAAGCTCTAGATATGTTGGTTAGTCCCCCTCCCTTGCTGAAGCTGTCCTCTTCTCAGGATGGCTGTAGGCTTTTACCGAGTCTTTGAGGGGCTTGCGGAGACACTGTGTGCTATGCTCGGCTGCTTCTCACTTCATTCCAGATATAGAAGTGGGTGATCTCATCTCTCCTCCTCTCTGACAGCTCCAGTTAAGCAGAATACTATATTTAGCTCTCCTCTGAGTCAGTGCAGCGCCTGCTTCTCTTTTGCTGGGGTCACACAGACCTTGGCATGTCCCTAGCCTGCAGTAGGAAGATTGAGAGCAAACATTCAGGTTTTAACCCTTAGACAACTTGGCAAAAGATGGCTGCAGCCTCAGATATGTATTGGACCGGTTGCTGTTGGGTTAATGCTAGGCTTTGCATTCTGTGATTGTATGCTGGCACATGTGCATTGTGTGGAACAGATGCATAGTACCCTAATTCTAAAACTGATGTCTGACAGTGCTTTAGCTGCCTGTCTTGTTTTTTCTATCCCACACTGTCTTTAATTATACAGATCAATCCCCCCTGACACTGAGTAGGTTGTGATCATTTTTGATTTAGCAAGATCGATGTAGGAACAAGATAGGATTAGAGAATCTTTAGTTTGAATTGTTGTAGTGCTTGTTTCTCTTGCTGAAAATGAAGTACAATTTTTAGTTAACTGCTTTGCCTTGTTTATTAGTCATTCTTCATGTGAAGAATCCTCATGGATGCATTGGAACTGATACCCATCAGAAAGCCCCTCAGACTTGCTCCTCTAAAGACAGCTAAAATATCTGAGGAATGAAGATGTCCATCATATCTAAATATTAATCTGGTGTAACCTTCCATTCTTTGGAGCCCATTTCAAATTACCATTTTTGTCACAAACCTGTTTCTGCCATCTCTCCCTGTGGGAAAATAGTAGTATCAGAAGAATTTCTATACATGTGACTATGCATGATAACTCCAATAAACACTGAACTATCACTAGATTCTCTTCCTCGAAACGGAAACATTTCCCACATTACAGCTGTAGTCCCATGACTTAGTGTCAAAATGTGCAGCACATCCCTGAGTTTTCTCTTAGAATGTGTGGTGTTGAAGTTGAAATGAATCATACAAAGGAAAATATAGGAGGAACTGAAATGAGGAAGATGATATTAATTATCTTGGGAAGTCTAGTTTTCAGATAAATATGAATATTTATGGGGCAAGGAAGAGGGGAGTGGAAAGAAGTGGCTTTTAGAGAAGCAGCCTTAATAGAATTTCTCTGCAAATTGACAGAATTGTCCTCTTAGCTGTCACAGGGGAGGCCATGCAAGCTCCATGTGGTCAGGTGACCAACAAAGAAGAATAAAACAGGTGTGGGTGAGAGAGAGAGAATAAGATTCAGAGCTGAAGGGTCAACATGGAAAAGAAATGGTGCATGGTTTAGGGAAGGCATGCAAAGCTAATTATCTTAGCTTTTGGGTCTCTGGTCCTTTGTTTCAGACTCCACAGCTCCTAATACCCCCATGGGTTTAGTAATGACAGTGGAGTATCTTGTCCAGCGTTACATTTCTAAACAGAGAAGAAGCAGGGCTGACCCTTCTTCAGTGGCATTGTTTCTGACCCAAATGTAATGACTAGTGACCTGTGTAATTGGCCTAGTTACTTTCTTCAGCTATAACTGTCCTTTTTACCTTTTGTTTCCTTTCCTTTCCTTTTCCAAATACTCTCAATCCAGTTTGTGTTACCCACTTGCTGTAATAATAGCACTGAAAGAGAAGAGCAGATCATCTACATCTTGTTTATTGCTAATGAGCATCAGTGTCAGTTGTAGGATTTGAAAGGCCCTTAGGCAAACTGGCTTCAGTGAGCCTGCCTCTTCCCTGTCTTAACTCCCTTAGCCCTTTGTTTGCTTTTTACCCTGAATGCCAGTCCATACAGTCACAGAGGTAAGTGGGGGAATTTAGATCTGTTTCCTCACTGTTATCACTGCTTGTGTCTGAGAGCAGGTGAACACATAGTGGCAACAAGGAGGGATGTAGTGAGGCCTAAAGACTTTGGGGGTCACTTTAAGATGACCAACAATGCTCATTTTTCATACTGGCCTTGAATACCTTTCTAGCAAAACAGAAACAAAAGACAACCCTGTACATTTTGGAAATGGTAAAACTCATACATTGGGTGGTTTAGGAAATGGGATGTAGAAAAACAAGTTGTGACAACCATCTCTAGTTTTTCAGAACAGCTAGACCGTTCGTCCTCAAGAAGGTGCCAAGGGAAACTTTCAGACTTTGCTTGAACTTATGACCTGTGTTGTGTTGCATTGCAGGGTCACGGGTGGTGAGCTTTTTGAAGACATTGTTGCCAGAGAATACTACAGCGAAGCAGATGCAAGGTGAGTGGTAACTCCACCTCCATCTGCCCTTGCCATCCTTCTTCCTTCCCCCACCCTACCCCTTCTTTCTTTTCCCTGACACCAAGCCAGCTTGTACCTATGCAACATTAACCCATCCACGACCAGGGCAAAAGATTGGACTCAAAAGGTATCAAAAGGCTACAACAAAACTCGTAAGCTTTGGCACCACCGGTTGCCATGATATGCCCCATTGCCACATGCAGTTCCAGAGCCACCTCCATGGCAATTATGTCTGATGGTTGGATTGCATCAGAGAATGGGGCTCCTGTTTCTTTGATAGCAGAGAAGAAGACAGAATTTCAGTAGATGCTGCTTATCTTGCATTATAGTGATGTACAGTAAGAAAAAAAACACATTCACCCAAATTCCCCCCCCTTTTTTTTTACACCAAGGTATAAGAGCTGTATCCTCTTAGTGTATCTGATTATCTTAAGATAACTCCTTTCAGAATGGTTTTTTAGCAAGGCAGAGCACTACAGAAAATCTCTCTTGCCCACTAGTCTAAAGAAAAGAGTAGTGGCCAGCAGAGATTTGCTTTAAGAGCTGGCTTGGCTGAAGCATGTTTTTCTGCACCACTTGACTTGAGGCTGAGTATCATAAGATCTAAAGGGACATAGCACTTACAGGAGATAGAATGATGGAGGCCAAGGTTAGCATTTTTATCTACCAACTCTGACCCCATTTCAAATTCAACTAGATTTTGGTTCACCTAGGCTAGGATATGTGCTTTCCAGTCTAGCTAAAGTGGCAAGAATGAAGCAGAATTGAAGCAGACATATCAGGGCAAGCAATAAAAATTGGACAGACACAGTTGTGCATGCTTAACTCTTGTTGGCCAGGACATGAATAATTGATATAGAGCCAAAAGCTGCTGTAGATGACAGTACAGGAGTCACAAGTTTAAGGGTAGCATCACTAATAAGTCTGAGAAAAAAATCCACGTCTGGAATATAACAGCAAGTGGAGTTCAAAATACATCAGCAGTAAGTGGAAAGGACCTGACCATTTGAATGATGCAGAGCAACACAGGCTGTGGGTTGGAATCAGAAAGATAGTGACAAAACATGGATGTAGAAGTAAGATCGTCATAGCAAAGGGATGCCAGTGGGCACACAACTGTATTAGTCAGGAATTGTGTACAGATGGTTGCCTTTTATATTAAAGAAACAGTTGCCATTCATTCATGTCTGCTTCCTGTAGCTATTTCAGTAACCTAGGAATGGAGAGAAGAAGGATCACATAGGAAGAGGCATGCCAAGCATCAGAGGTCATGTTGCATGTGATTCATACCTGATTCTATCAAATCTACATAGTTCCTCCATTCCTATAGTACTAAAGCAGTGTGGATTGTATCATAAGGAGCCACAACCAATATTCTTGTAACATCAGATCCAGTCCTGCATTTTGTGATTGTAAACCCCTTGTGGCAAGTCCCTGCTTTCTTGATGATGGGTGACATTATATAAAGTCTATATATTGCTGTTAATAATGAAAATACATTTATAGACAATAAATAATAATAAATATAACACTGTGTTGTATTTCAGTATATCTAAAACTGGTGACAAATCAGGGATCTCTTAACTGGTAGGAGCACCTCTCTCCCTCACAGTTAACTTGTGACTCTTCCCCATAATAGCAGATTTAGATTATTTTTTAAAAATGCTCTTTACTCACTACTTACTCACCAGATTATATGGCAGAGTAAATATGGATTCTTGTGGTGTGGCTGTGCTGAATACACTGGAGTGAAAGCAGAAACTGGTAGTTTACAGTTGTGTGCCTGCACTGGTATTTTCGAACCCACAGTTGCTAGAAAAAGCCAAGAACATGACCATAGCAAAATTTGTAAAGCCATATGGCACAGTTCTGTGGGAGAACTAATGAACGTATCCTTCAGTACAGTAGAAGATCACTGCAGTTTGTTCTAAGCAAAGAAAGAATTTTCTCTTGCGGAGGAGTGTAAATGTTGACTTGTAGCATTTTGCTCTCAAAGCCAAACTAGAATGCATATTCCCTACGGTTAAAGTTTTCTTTCCCATAACAGGAGTTCCTCAGAGATACATGTCTCAGCAGTCAAGCTTGCCAGGCCTGTGTTTACCGTCCAATGATGAGTCCCCACTCCACAGCATGCTAGCTAGATTCAAGATATGTAGGTGAGAAAAGTCATGTGCTTTGACTAACAGATGGCTCTCACCACTAGAGGGAGTACCTCTTCTAAAAACATACTAAGATTGACTTTTGATCTAAGCAGTTAGGCTTAGGTAGCTTTGAGCCACTGAGAATAACCAAGTACAGCTAGTGGCAATAACATCCCACGCAGCTGAACTACAAAAAGATGAGCACACCATATGCTGGGAATTAAAATTATCATGTAAAACCCTTTCAAGTGAGCCAGGGTGTAGACATGAGAGAAATTTCAAGTTGTAATTGCTTGTGCAGGCTTGCAAAGATGAAAGATGGAAGGGGTTCAGGACATAAAGGGGGGATTGGTTAAGCGAATTAGGGTGTGATGCTACAAAGGGCGGCCCTTGATCCTGTGAAGCCAGTAAAATACAGTTAGTCCATGAAACTCTTTCTCCTGGAGGGTGTTATAAATGCAATACAGGTAAGACTGTTCCATTCCTGTGGAGCTTAGGGAACATATAGTACAGTGGTTCCCAGTCTTTTTTGAATCATGACCACTTTTTATAATAGCTAAGTAACCTGTGACCTCCAACTACATTTGCATAAAAAGACATTTTTAATGCAGTAAAGTCATCCCTTCTCTCCTATAAGCCCTGTTTCTCTTACATATACATACACAGTAACTTTAACATCCCACTCTGAAAGGTCAAGGAAAACATTATTTAACAAGGGCTACAACGCATACGAAAGGGACCTGGTGGCGCTGCAGGTTAAACCGCAGAAGCCTCTGTGCTGCAAGGTCAGAAGACCAGCAGTCGTAAGATCGAATCCACGCGACGGAGTGAGCTCCCGTCGCTTGTCCCAGCTCCTGCCAACCTAGCAGTTCGAAAGCATGTAAAAATGAGAGTAGATAAATAGGTACCACCTCGGTGGGAAGGTAACGGCGTTCCGTGTCTAGTCACGCTGGCCACGTGACCACGGAAACTGTCTTTGGACAAACGCTGGCTCTATGGCTTGGAAACGGGGATGAGCACCGCGCCCTAGAGTCGGACACGACTGGACTAAATGTCAAGGGGAACCTTTACCTTTACCTTACAATGCATATAAGGTGACCCATGATGCCCCAGAAAACACTTTGCAACCTCCTTGGAGGTCATGACCCCCAATTTGGAAAATACTGATATAGTAGGATTAGCATATGCAATCATTTTTTTCTCAATAACTATATTCTTTAATTATGAAGACTGTGGATAGGAGGCCCTGAATAAGTGATTGCATTGGTTTCATGGGTCTGCATTTGTTTCTGGTCCTATTTGACACCACTGATTTGCTTCTTCTCATTTTGAATTTATAGGGTAGTGCTTTGGCTTCTCACAATTTATTGTGGTCTTCCGTGTTTTCCTTAATCCTTGTGCTAGAGCACAATCAGATTTGATAATGGAGTCCAAGTTATCTCCTGATGACCAATTACAAAACCAAAAGCAAGCTAAATTGCTAAATGCGGAATGAGACAAGCTCCTGCTGAGACAATCAGATATCTTTCATCAGTTCATGGATCTCCACTTACGTTGGCATGCTAACTGTATTGTCTAGTTTGGACCTGGGAGTTTTTATGCATTCCTCTACTTCTTAGGTTCAGATCAACTTCTGTAAATCAGCTCATTTATGTCTGCCACAGTTAGTTTAATACTTCAAATGCTTTGGATGCTTATTTCTAGCTCCTTGTCATAGCAAGATTTCCTCCCCTGTTTTTTGCCTAGTTCTCTTTGAGGGATATTGGGCCAACTTCTATTGTGGGTGTCAGCCTAGGCATTGCTGTGGAAACAGGTTTACATCCCTCATGTGCAGTTTCATCGACCTTTGCAGAAGCAAGCAAACTAGCATGGCTAAACTGTGAGCCACCCACTTAGAGATCTTGTGGGGGCGGGGGGGGGGGGGAGAGAAAGTCAGCCTAAGAATATCACTGTAGCTAGACAAAATAGCATCAGGACTCAAGTAAATACTTGTGAGAAAAGCCTCTCCAATCTTGTATCCTCCATTGTGGACTACAGCTCTCTTCAGGATCAGCAAGCACAGGTGAAGGTCAAGGATTATGGAAGGTATACTCCAAAACTCCTGGTGGCTTCCAGGTTGAAGTTTGGGATCAGATGAGATTGGTAGCATAATTGAAATAGGTTCAGCTTCATTGTGTAATCCTCCCTTCATCCCATATAAAATGGATTCTTACAGTAGAGTCCCCAGTGCTAGCAGCAGATTTTCATACTGAGCTGCAGCTTTCAAGATCATTGCAAAAGTAAGTTGCACAACGTAAAACTTGAAATCAGCAGGAATGGCAAAGGATTTTCCTTGGACATGTTCAGAACAATCCTAAAAAAACACTTTTGCTAGGAGTAAGCCCTCTGATTTACCTTTAACCAGTGGATCAAAGCAAAGTGTGCTGCTTATATGCTACCCCATAGCACTTAAAGCACTCTCTGGGCAGTTTACAATTTAATTATGCAGACTACACATTGACCCCCACCTCAAGCTGGGTACTTAATTTACCAGCCCCTGAAGGTTGGAAGGCTGAGTGAACCTCAACCCGGGTTGAGCAGAGTTTTGGCTGCTGTATAGCAATTTAACCACTGTGCCACAAGGCTCATCTACAGTATATCACAGAAGTGAGTACACCCCCTCACATTTCATAAATATTTTAGTATATATTTTCATGTGACAACACTGAAGAAATGACACTTGGCTACAATGTAAAGCAGTGAGTATACAGCTTGTATAACAGTGTAAATGTGCTGTCCCCTCAAAATAACGCAACACACAGCCATTAATGTCTAAACCGCTGGCAACAAAAGTGAGTACACCCCTAAGTGACAATGTCCAAACTGGGCACAAAGTGTCAATATTTTGTGTGGCCACCATTATTTTCCAGCACTGCCTTAACCCTCTTGGGCATAAAGTTCACCAGAGCTTCACAGGTTGCCACTGGAGTCCTCTTCCACTCCTCCATGACGATATCACAGAGCTGGTGGATGTTAGAGACCTTGTGGACCTCCACCTTCCGTTTCAGGATGCCCAACAGATACTCAATAGGGTTTAGGTCTGGAAACATGCTTGGCCAGTCCATCACCTTTACCCTCAGCTTCTTTAGCAAGGCAGTGGTCGTTTTGGAGGTGTGTTTGGGCTCGTTATCATGTTGGAATATTGCCCTGCGGCCCAGTCTCCAAAGGGAGGGAATCATGCTCTGCTTCAGTATGTCACAGTACATGTTGGCATTCATGGTTCCCTCAATGAACTGTAGCTTGCCGGCAGTGCTCATGCAGCCCCAGACCATGAGACTTCCACCACATGTTTGACTGTAGGAACGACACACTTGTCTTTGTACTCCTCACACGCTTGACATCATCTGAACCAAATAAGTTTATCTTGGTCTCATCGGACCACAGGACCTGGTTCCAGAAATCCATGTCCTTAGTCTGCTTGTCTGCAGCAAACCGTATACGGGCTTTCTTGTGCATCATCTTTAGAAGAGGCTTCCTTCTGGGACGACAGCCCTGGAGACCAATTTGATGCAGTGTTCGGCATATGGTCTGAGCACTGACAGGCGCCCCCCCCCCCCGCCCCTTCAACCTCTGCAGCAGTGCTGGCAGCACTCATACGTCTATTTCCCAAAGCCAACCTCTGGGTATGACGCTGAGCACGGGCACTCAGTTTCTTTGGTCGACCATGACGAGGCCTGTTCTGAGTGGAACCTGGTCTGTTAAACCACTGTATGGTCTTGGCCACCGTTCTGCAGCTCATTTTCAGGGTTTTGACAATCTTCTTATAGCCTAGGCCATCTTTATGTAGAGCAACAATTCATTTTTTCAGATCCTCAGATAGTTCATGACCATGAGGTGCCATGTGGAACTTCCAGTGACCAGTCTGAGAGAGTGAGAGCGATAACACCTGCTCCCCCTTCACACCTGAAACTTGTGACACTAACGGGTCTCATGACACCAGGGGCTGGAAAACAGCTACTTGGGACCAATTTGGACATTGTCACTTAGGGGTGTACTCACTTTTGTTGCCAGCGGTTTAGACATTAATGGCTGTGTGTTGCGTTATTTTGAGGGGACAGCACATTCACACTGTTATACAAGCTGTATACTCACTGCTTTACATTGTAGCCAAGTGTCATTTCTTCAGTGTTGTCACATGAAAATATATACTAAAATATTTATGAAATGTGAGGGGGTGTACTCACTTCTGTGATATACTGTAGTTAGGACCAGCAATTGGATTTAGGCCATAATATTTAATAACTGACATCCTGTTAGACAAGTTTGTGAAGAAAGCAGTTTCAAAGAGGTAATCAGAGAGCAATTACAGCAAATAGGAAATGGAAGACTCAGCCAGTAACACAGCATGACTGCAAAGTTAGTTTTTACTTGTCATATAACTTCTCAATTGATTAAGTAATACATTTAAGAGATTTTAACCCTCACCTTTTCTTACCTTGCCCCCAAGCCAAGTTATAAAAATAAAATGTAGCAAAATGAAATACATACTTCACCATTGAAACCATCAGCAGCTGAAAATGTGTCAAGGTCCCATTTGGGTTCCCCAAATTTTGTTTCTCCACCTGGCCATCTTTAGTAATAGGTTACTGGCAGGGGGGAGGTGTCTGACAAGTTTGTAAGTTGACATACTAAAATCTTCTCTGGATAAATTAGCCTGGCTTTGCCTGAATGCTAAACAGCTTTAAAAGACTGACTGATCTGGTCACTGGTATTGTCCAAAAGAGCTGAGACTAGGAGAATTTGTAAAAGTTACTTGTTTGGACTATAGCTCCCAGAAACACCTACCCATCATGGCCTATGTCAGTCCTGGCAGGGGAATTCTGGGAACTCTAATTAAAAGAGTAACTTTTCTAGGCTCTGTGAATTCCAGGTACTGTACTTACTCATTTCAGAAGAAAGTACAAACAACAACCGTTGAAAGTCTTGATCCCGACTCGGAGTCAGCTTTTTAATATCTACAATATACCGTATTTTCCGTGTATAAGACGATACTTTTGTCTGAAATCTTTAGACTAAAAATTGAGGGTCATCTTATACACAAAAGTAAGCTGAGGAGAGAACAAAACAGCACAGACCTTGCCTCTGCAAACAGGCTTCCTTCAGTCACGAGGCTTAGCTTCTTACAGTCAGGAGACTTATCTTCCTCCAATCATGAGCCTTATGTAACTGATGTCAGCTGATGCTGTACAAACCAATTGGAACACACCTCATTGGAGGTGGAGCCTGTAGGCAGTGCTCAGATTCAACAGGGATTCGTAATGTCCGAGCATTCTGAGCCTAGAGGCTGCATACTCAAAGCTAAGTTTTCTTAGTTTTGGGTTAGAAAAGTGGGAGGGGGGAGGATCTTACACACAGAGGCGTCTTATAGACTGAAAAATATGGTATTATCTCATTCTCTAAATCATGGAACGTGACGTCCCCATGTCTCAAATGGACTCCACAGATACCCTGTCTCTCAGTTTTTACTGTAGTAAATGTGGGGTAACAATTGTGACTATATATAATTTTCTTTTGTATAAAGAACCAAAATTCAGTTTAATTGGTCCTAAACTTTCATTAGAGTCTGTTTTCATCAGATAGTCTTTTTTGTGCTACACTGCATGAAGACAAATGTGGTATAGTCAAGACCTAACTTTGGGTGATTTAGTTTCTGTTGCTGTTATTTTAAAGTATTTATGATTAGAATATATTGAAGTTAGTTACTTAGTGGGGGTATTCCATAACTCCAGCAATAGCTTGTACATTTAGAAGCAACACAAAAAAAACTCCTTTAGCTTCACCATTTTCTTTGCTCCTATTATCCACAGGTATATTTCAAGGAATTGTATTTTTTTTAATCTGATTCTGTGTTTTTATACCAGTCAACAATTCTTTTTTCTCTCTCTCTGTATGTTTTCCCCATTTGATTTTGATTGTTAAGAGTTTGCACACCCCAGAAACGCACAGTGTCTTTTAACAGGATGACACTGTTAAGCAATATATGCAAACTGGGTGCTGTACATGGCTGGCACCAGCAAGTGTGAAATATTAGGGTTTATGAATGTTGGAAGTGTCTACTGAACAGAGCTCTGGATTCAGGCACCCACAATTAATTGAAAGTCCCACAAAGAGAATGGTTTGAAGATTCCAGAAGTAATGTGCGTGGGAGATGCACTGTTCTGCTAGACTTAAAAGACTTAAATATCCTCTCATGCCCCTAAAATGTAAAGTCTCATATGAATAAGAAGGGAAGGAATATTATGCTCTGCATGTGGAGTATGTCTCATTTTATGTTAAAAACTGGCCCAGAAAGTCCCATTGTGGCCCGCAGAGAGCATGGGAAACTTTGTTGCCATGTTTTGATCCCACAGTACCCTGGCCAACTGCACACATACCCAATTTTTAAAAGAAAATTATTGGAGGGCATGAGGTCCTTTTTTTAGTTAACCCAGCTTCAAATAAAAGTACTTTAAGGGTGGGCAGGGTGTAGATTCAGCCCTGCAGACATTGGTCTTCTAAAGTTTTTCCCAGCCTTTGGCTTTATTACCTGTCTCCACTTGGATGAGGCTGAAGATTTGCTTGTTGGAAATAAAGCCTGCTACTGTAGCGAGGATGCATAAGACAAAAATTGGGAAAATACTGGCAGAATTAAGGCAAAGTTTTTTGAGAATAGATTTCTAAGGTTAGCTGTGTTGAAGGAATATTTTCCACACTGTAGGGTGCTGAAGACTAAAGTTATATTAGAACAGAAGCCGAGAGTATTAGCCACCTTTACAGTATCAGAATGGGCTGAAGAGACTTTAGGCTCATATCCACATGACAGTACTTTGCTGAATAAAATGTTCTGTTTTCAAATGGTCTTGTTTCTGCTCTCCACATATGTAAGTGCTTTGTGCGATGCTAGTTGCTCCCATATCCAGCGTAGGAACTTCATGGATTATATAGTTCCTGCATGACTTTCCTAAACTGAGCTTGTGAGGTAGCTGACTTTCCCTGGGGCATTTCCTTCATGCCTGGCATTTTGCTTTATAACCTGGGTCTAACCCAAAAGAGCTATCCATGAAGGAATCCATCATACAGGTTAGTGGCTCACAAGGATTGCAATTACTACTCAGATAGCATCTGGACATACCCACTGGTATCATCTTCCTCTTTCCATGTCAGACTTCATGTATGTCCCCCTTTCACCTATAAGGGGAAATTTCCCATTTTCTCTTAGTAGTGTCCCTGAATACTGGACGTCTGTGTGTGGCTTTCTCCTTGTTGCTTGCTTTATCCTTAGTTTTGAGATTTCTTTACGCAACTTCTGTAGCCCCAGGTATTCTGTTGTAGAAAGGACGGGAGGAAGGAGGAGCCCCCCCCCCATTCTCATTCCCTGATTGCACACAGTTTCCAGTGCCATTAACAGCCTTCTGCATACACCTTGTTATAACCCTTTGTGGTCTCTGATCTTTCACAACATTGTTTCTCTCCTTCTCTTACCCCGTGTCAACCCTTTCCCCTGTCCCTTTATGTCTATCCGTCCATCTGCCCCTGTGTATCTTTCTCTGTCCATCTCTTTTTCCTTCTTAATCTCTAAATTTTGTTTCCTACCATGCATTTCTTTTGTCATTTCTTCTTTTGTCCATCTCATTCCACACTTCCTGATGGTTTCTTCTCCTGCTTCTTCCACCTATTCTGTCTGTTGCCCGTGTGTGATTTCTCCATTTTCTACCTCCTGATCCTCATTGTCTATCTGCACCCCTGTTCCTTATCTACCTTGTCTCTTTCCTTCCTTCCTTCCTTCCTTCCTTCCTTCCTTCCTTCCTTCCTTCCTTCCTTCCTTCCTTCCTTCCTTCCTTCCTTCCTTCCTTCCTTCCTTCCTTCCTTCCTTCCTTCCTTCCTTCCTTCCTTCCTTCCTTCCTTCCTTCCTTCTTTGTTTTGCAGTCACTGTATCCATCAGATATTAGAAAGCGTAACTTACATTCACCACTATGCCATTGTACACAGGGACCTGAAGGTCAGTATATACATATATATATATGCCTTTCACCCTCTTAGACTGTTGGGTGGGGGAGGGTAGGTGTTGCCATAACTGGACATGTCTGGCACGCCACCCTGCCAGCTTCTTATAATTTTATTATATGGGAGGGAAATATTCAGAGTTGGTTTCATCCCAGTTTAAACTTGCATGGCCCAGTCCATCTCCCCTGCACAAAGCTCCAATAAGACAAGTTGGGGGCAGACTTTGAAGCCTTCTACACAAGGCAGCATCAGAGCCCAGATGTGTCATCTGGTTCCAGTGCATGTGGGGTGAACAATTTTCTTGTCTATATCAAGAAACAAAATAAGCTAAAACAATTAGGCTTGATTCTATTAGCTTTCATTATTTCATCACTCCAATCCCTTCCTGACTTGCAGTTGTGTGTGTATTCTATTTTCTCTTTCTCTCCCTCTTTCTCTCCCTCCCTCTCTCTTCTCCTCCCTGTGTCCTGATCTGCATCTATTATCTTGTTTACCAGAATCTGTTTCCCAGCACTGGCCCAGTTTCTCTTGCTCTTGCTTGTTGTCTTCAAGGTCAGAGGTCATACATAGTGGTATGTGGCTGTAAGTGAAAGCAGGGGGAATTATGGGTTCTGCTTGGGTCATTTAAGTATTGGAACTGGTAAACCCACTCCTTAAATATCTTGCTTACTTTGAAAGTCCTGTTAGGGTTATTATAAGTCGGCTCTGATTTGATGGCAGGTAACACACACAAAGTGATAGAATATTATCCAGATCAGCACGTGATTGATTGGTCTTGGGAACTGAAATGCTGTTCCAAATCCCTCCTATTTGATAGCAGCAGGGATATTTTTCTAGTCTTGAGTATACCAACTGTGGTATTCTGAGAATCTGGCTGTCATTCTTATAGGGTGCGGACACTAATGGCAGATCTTGTGTTTTGGCAGAGAGTGTTTCTTACTGTGGACAATATGCATAAAGGCTTCCATTTCTTTACTTATTTAGCCATTAATGTGGTTGAAGTGTGGTTCATTACAGTATTGTTATATAAAAACCCGCTACATTGTAATTCAGACCTCTGTTTTTTTATCTGCTTGGTCCCACGTGCAAACGGTGTTAGAGAATTGGCAATGGTATAGCATAGCAGGTGTGGCCAAAATAGTAATCCTTCAGATGTTTTGGTACTGCAGCTCCCAGCATTCTTCACCATTGGCTATGCTTTCCAGTGTTATAGCAATGATAGAAAATGTGAGGTCTTCCAGATGTTGTTAGATTGCAGATTTCATCACCATGGCCATTATTACCATTGGTAATAGATTGTGGGCATTATAGTACAACAACATCTGGAAAGCCATCTGTTCCCAGTAGGATAACTAAATGGTCTTCCCTTAAGGGAGAAATCTTAAACAATGGTCATAGGAAAATAACTAAGGGGGGACATGAGAGATTTGTTACCATGCCTAGAAGACCTGGGAAGGGGTTGCCAGAAGTTGGAATCAACTTGACAGCTTGTTGTTGTGGTTACAAAGGTATTCACCATTCCTGTGTTTAAATTCATTGGACCATAATGCTGTTGAAGTGTGTAGACATAAGTGACACTTTGAAGCAAAAACAAGTCTTGTTGCACTCTAAAAATTGACAAGTTTTATTTGACATTAGGTTGTTTGAGCCGTAGCCCATGATTCAGATGTAGTGGATTATAGCAGTGTACTGTACTTCACTAAAACATGTACCAAATAAAAATGCTTTACCCTTTCCAAAAAATTGGATAATCTTTAAGGCTTATCGAGACTCTTTGTTAGTTTTGCTGCAGCAGCCTACAGACAGGCTATTGCTAATGAGAAACAGAAATGCAATGATGTGGTTTGTACATAGGTACTCTATCTAGTCCCTTCATGGATTGCTGCCTTGTTTTGGCGAAGGAGCTTGAGTAATTCAGAGAAGCTATGGGCTATGCCGTGCAGGGACACCCAAGATGGACAGGTCATAGTGGAGAGTTCTGACTAAACACGATCCACCTGGAGCAGGAACTGGCAAGCCACTCCAGTATCTTTGCCAAGAAAACTCCATGGACAGAAACAAAAGGCTAAAAGATATGACGCTGGAAGATGAGCCCCTCAGGTCGGAAGGCATCCAACATGCTACTGAGGAAGAGCGGAGGACAAGTACAAGTAGCTCCAGAGCTAATGAAGTGGTTGGGCCAAAGCCAAAAGGACGCTCAGCTGCGGACGCGCCTGGAAGTGAAAGGAAAGTCCGATGCTGCAAAGAAAAATACTGCATAGGAACCTGGAATGTAAGATCTATGAACCTTGGTAAGCTGGATGTGGTCAAACAGGAGATGGCAAGAATCAACATTGACATCCTGGGCGTCAGTGAACTAAAATGGACGGGAATGGGCGAATTCAATTCAGATGATTATCATATCTACTATTGTGGGCAAGAATCCCATAGAAGAAATGGAGTAGCCCTCATAGTCAACAAAAGAGTGGGAAAAGCTGTACTGGGATACAATCTCAAAAATGATAGAATTATTTCAATACAAATCCAAGGCAGACCTTTCAACATCACAGTAATCCATGTTTATGCACCAACCACCGATGCTGAAGAGGCTGAAATGGACCAATTCTATGAAGACTTACAACACCTTCTAGAACTGACACCAAAGAAAGATGTTCTTGTCATTATAGGGGACTGGAATGTTAAAGTAGGGAGTCAAGAGATAAAAGGAACAACAGGTAAGTTTGGCTTTGGAGTTCAAAACGAAGCAGGGAAAAGGCTAATAGAGTTCTGTCAAGAGAACAAGCTGGTCATCACAAACACTCTTTTCCAACAACACAAGAGGCGACTCTACACATGGACATCACCAGATGGGCAATACCGAAATCAGATTGATTATGTTTTCTGCAGCCAAAGATGGAGAAGCTCTATACAGTCAGCAAAAACAAGACCTGGAGCTGATTGTGGCTCTGATCATCAGCTTCTTATAGCAAAACCCAAGCTTAAACTGAAGAAAGTAGGAAAAACCACTGGGCTAGTCAGGTATAATCTAAACCAAATCCCTTATGAATACACAGTGGAAGTGAAGAACAGATTTAAGGAACCAGATTTGGTGGACAGAGTGCCTGAAGAACTATGGATGGAGGCTCATAACATTGTACAGGAGGCAGCAACAAAAACCATCTGAAAGAAAAGGAAATGCAAGAAAGCAAAGTGGCTGTCCAACGAGGCCTTACAAATAGCAGAGAAGAGAAGGGAAACAAAATGCAAAGGAGATAGGGAAAGTTACAGAAAATTGAATGCAGACTTCCAAAGAATAGCAAGGAGAGACAAGAGGGCCTTCTTAAATGAACAGTGCAAAGATATAGAGGAAAATAATAGAAAGGGAAAAACCAGAGATCTGTTCAAGAAAATTGGAGCTATTAAAGGAACATTTTGTGCAAAGATGGACATGATAAAGGACAAAAATGGTAGGGACCTAACAGAAGCAGAAGACATCAAGAAGAGGTGGCAAGAATACACAGAGGAATTATACCAGAAAGATCTGGATGTCCCGGACAACCCAGATAGTGTGGTTGCTGACCTTGAGCCAGACATCCTGGAGAGTGAAGTCAAGTGGGCCTTAGAAAGCATGGCTAACAACAAGGCCAGTGGAGGTGATGGCATTCCAGTTGAACTATTTAAAATCTTAAAAGATGAGGCTGTTAAGGTGTTACACTCAATATGCCAGCAAGTATGGAAAACTCAGTAGTGGCCAGAGGATTGGAAAAGATCAGTCTACATCCCAATCCCAAAGAAGGGCAGTGCCAAAGAATGCTCCAACTACCGTACAATTGCACTCATTTCACACGCTAGCAAGGTTATGCTCAAAATCCTACAAGGTAGGCTTCAGCAGTATGTGGACCGAGAACTCCCAGAAGTACAAGCTGGATTTCGAAGGGGCAGAGGAACTAGAGACCAAATTGCTATCATGCGCTGGATTATGGAGAAAGCCAGAGAGTTCCAGAAAAACATCTACTTCTGCTTCATTGACTACGCAAAAGCCTTTGACTGTGTGGACCACAGCAACTATGGCAAGTTCTTAAAGAAATGGGAGTGCCTGACCACCTTATCTATCTCCTGAGAAATCTATATGTGGGACAGGAAGCAACAGTTAGAACTGGATATGGAACAACTGATTGGTTCAAAATTGGGAAAGGAGTACGACAAGGCTGTATATTGTCTCCCTGCTTATTTAACTTATATGCAGAATACATCATGCGAAAGGCAGGACTGGATGAATCCCAAACTGGAATTAAGATTGCCGGAAGAAATATCAACAACCTCCGATATGCAGATGATACCACTCTGATGGCAGAAAGTGAGGAGGAATTAAAGAACCTCTTAATGAGGGTGAAAGAGGAGAGCACAAAAAATGGTCTGAAGCTCAACATCAAAAAAACTAAGATCATGGCCACTGGCCCCATCACCTCCTGGCAAACAGAAGGAGAAGATATGAAGGCAGTGACAGATTTTACTTTCTTGGGCTCCATGATCACTGCAGATGGTGACAGCAGCCACGACGTCTGCTTCTTGGGAGGAAAGCGACGAGAAACCTAGATAGCATCTTAAAAAGCGGAGACATCACCTTGCCGACAAAGGTCTGCATAGTCAAAGCTATGGTTTTTCCAGTAGTGATGTATGGAAGTGAGAGCTGGACCATAAAGAAGGCCGACCGCCGAAGAATTGATGCTTTTGAATTGTGGTGCTGGAGGAGACTCTTGAGAGTCCCCTGGACTGCAAAGAGAACAAACCTATCCATTTTGAAGGAAATCAACCCTGAGTGCTCACTGGAAGCTGAGGCTCCATTACATTGGCCATCTCATGAGAAGACTCCCTGGAAAAGACCCTGATGTTGGGAAAGTGTGAAGGCAAGAGGAGAAGGGGACAACAGAGGACGAGATGGTTGGACATTGTCACCGAAGCTACCAACATGAATTTGACCCAACTCCGGGAGGCAGTGGAAGACAGGAGGGCCTGGCGTGCTCTGGTCCATGGGGTCACGAAGAGTCGGACACGACTTAATGACTAAACAACAACAACTATATTTAGGTATCTGTACCGTTGGAAAATTTGAAGCTAGCTTCCTTAGATGCTCTTATGTTTCCTGTTAATTATCTGATATATTAATTGTGCTTCCTTGGTGCTTCTGACACAAAAAAGGAAGGAAGGAAGGAAGGAAGGAAGAAAGAAAGACCTCTGGAGGGTCAAGCAGAAAATATATATTATGTTTAAATTCATGTTATCTGATGGGAAAGTAGGATCACCTTTTGCCCTTTGGCTATAAGTAGTGTTTTCTTATGCTAGGAGTATGCTTTGCATAGAAAATTTTAGTGTAGACCACATAGACTAGCCAAACAAAAGTGGTCCATTCTTTGTCTCTGTGACTTACATACATGGGCTACAGTGCCTGTGTGAGGCCCTTGTTCAGAAGCTTCTGGAGCTCATAGCTAATCATTAGCTCCATCCTTTTCCTCGCACTTGTGTTGGTCTGCTTCATAGTCTCTTCTTCAGTCCCTTTCTTTCCACTGCAAGAGCAACATCCAGGAACTTTCCAGAGTGAGAGAATTCTTCCTCCATTGTACATAGTTTTCTCTTTGTTGATCTCTTCTTTTTTCATCTTGTTCCCCCCCCCCCCCAAAAGAGAAAACTTTATTTCTCTTCTCTCTCCATACCTCATCATTTCCCCCTTTCATCTCCTTCAGCACTTTATGACCCCTGTGGGCCTCTTGAAGAAATGTGCCACTGGCGGCAGGAAGATTGAGCACTGTGGCGATTATGACAATTGCTTATACTGCTTTGGATTGGGTCACAAAATACCCAGTTATGGATTTACCAAGGTAGGCTTACAGAACACCGTTTCAAAACTAAAGCTTTTTCTCTGGGAAAAATCCCTTCAGGCTGCAAGGGAGGCTGACAGGGCAGAAATTCCCTGCTGGTCTTCCTTGATCTCTCAGCAGCTTTGGATACTGTTGACCATGGTATCCTCCTGGGCAGGATCTCCAAGATCTGGCATTGAGCTGGCTCTGGTCCTTTCTTGGGGACAGTGTCCAGACAGTTCAACTTGGGGATGATTTCTTGGCCTCTTGGACACTCAGTTGTGGAGTGCCCCAGGGGTTATCAGTATCCCCAGTGCTGTTTAACAACTATGTCAGGAGATTTGGAGTAAGGTGTCATTAGTATGCTGATGACACACAACTCTATCTCTCCTTTTCCACCTCTGCAGTGGATGCTGTCCAGATGCTCAAGTATTGCCTGGCTTCAGTTGTGGAGTAGACCAAGGCTAACAGGCTTAAACTGAACCTGGATAAGACTGAGATTTTGCTCCTTGGGGGCCCCTCAGACAGGTTGGGTGGATTAATCCCTAGACTGGATGGTTTTGCCCTCCTGTTTAGGGGTCAAGTACGTAACCTAGGCATAAGTATATTATCTTTCCCAGGAGGTTCTGTATTGTTTTTGATAATACCCATACTCCAGAGAGGAGGCTCTTCTGTAGAAAAGCAAAAGAAATCTTCACAGTAATCCTCCACTTTGTAAACAACAGTGAAGACAAAAGTTTCAGTTAACAACGTCATCTTCAAAAAAGAGTGATAAAAACACAAAGAACATATTTTGACTCGAATGTACATGAAAATGACAGTGTACAACAACAAATTGTAACATTTCCAAATGCTCAATATTCCAGTTTTTCTTTAGCATCTTATTACAACACTTGGAGCTCAATCACGAATGACCATTGGGTACTCATCATCATAGCCCATAGTTATTCTATCAAATTTGAAACAATACCACTGACTGGCATCTTTTGATCAACAAAGCCACAAAAGATTCTAGAGGAGGAAATTGCAACTCTTCTAGAAAATAACACACTAATTGAGGTCACACAGAAATATATAAACAACAGGTTCTATTCTCGCTATCTCACAGAGATTGATGTCCAATTTTAGACTTACAGGATGTAAACTCTTGTATCACCACCAAAAAAAATCAAAATGGTGACTCTTTCAAGCATCTTCCCACTATTAAAAGGGGGGATTGGTTTGTGGTAGTAGAGCTCAAAGATGCCTATTTCCATGTAGCCATAGCACCAAATCATCATTGTTTCCTGTGCTTTGCTTTGAGTCATCAAGTTTGCGAGTTCAGGGTACTCCCAATCGGCCTTTCAATAGGACCCAGAGGTTTTTTTTACAAAGTATATGGCCCCTGTTGCAGTATATCTCAGGGTGAGGCAATAAATATTTTCTCCTATATACAGTTATGTGAAAAAAGAAAGTACATCCTGTTTAAATTCTATGATTTTACATATTAGGACATAATAAAAATAATCTGGTCCTTAGCAGACATGAAAATTAGGTAAATACAACCTCAGATGAACAGCAACACATGACATATTACACTGTGTCATAACTTATTTTACAAAAATAAAGCCAAAATGGAGAAGCCCTCTGTAAAAAAGTATGTACACCTTGCGGGCCTTTGGTTAAGCACAACTCTCGTAAGGTCCCGCCACAGCATTTTAATCGGGTTGCGGTCTGGACTTTGACTGGGCCATCGCAACACGTTGATTCTTTTCTTTTTCAGCCATTCTGTTGTAGATTTGCTGGTGTGCTTAAGATCCTCGCCCTGGTTGCATGACCCAATTTTAGTCAAGCTTTAACTGTCAGACAGATGGCCTTGCATTTGACTCTAGAATACTTTGGTACAGTGGTACCTCGGTTTATGAATTTAATGCGTTCTCTGGGATGTTTCATTTTGCGAAAAATTCACAAACCGAAACGTGGTTTGCCATAGGAACGCATGCACGGGGGCGGCGCTATAAACCTCCCAGGCGCAATGCATCCTGGGGAAACGTGCTTTGTATTGCGAAAAAAAATCATAAACTGAGGCATTATTTTCAGTGGATTTTCATTTGTAAACCGAAAATTACGTTAACCGAGGCGTTCGTAAACCGAGGTACCACTGTATACAGAGGAGTTCATAGTCGACGCAATGACTGCAAGGTGCCCATGTCCTGGGACTGCAAAACAAGCCCAAATCATCACCCCTACACCACCATGCTTGACAGTTGGTTTGAGGTGTTTGTGCTGATATGCTGTGTTTGGTTTTCACCTCAATGCTCAGTGGCTGAGTGGGAAGATTCCCCATCCCACCTTGTGCTGAAGTATTTGCTTGTGTGGGGAGGTGGGTAAGGGCCAGATGGGCTCCTGCCAGGATTGGCACGCCACCATTCAGACAGACCCTAACACAGTGCGGAGCCCGGTGAGTGGCCCGGTCAGTTCTTGGGGTGGGAAATGGGCCACTGTGGCACCTGTGGTGCCGCAGTTCATATTTCGTATCTCTAGATGTGAATACGAAGAGCCCATGTCTAATCAAGAGCCATACCAACCCTGTGTCAATTCCTATGAGGACAATCAGATTGCAGGTGCCTTAAGCAAAAATCAGATGCAAATGGGAGCTATCAGACAAAGTTTACAAACATATAGCACTGAAGTGGGAGTTGCCACAAATAGACCTTTTTGCTACTGAAAAGAAGAAAAATGTGAAATGTTCTGCTCTTGGGCAAGCAAAAGAGAATATTCCATGGGGGATGCATTTGCACGAACTTGGTTAGGTGCCCTGATGTATTTGTTCCCTCCATTTCTGTTAATTCACCAGACTACTTCGAAAATTAAACAGGAGGGCACAGATGTGATCCCACTAACCCCTTAGTGGCCACAGCAGCCATGGTTCAAGACTCTGCTTCTAACGGCTATGGACAATGTTCCCTCTAAGTTGCGCACGTGCACATGCTTGCCCAGAGCTCTGTCAGGGTTGCACAGGGGCAACTGGCAGCTAGTTTGTATACTTCCCATTTCAAATGAAGCCCTGCCCATCCCGGTGCACACAGAGCTAGGCTCCCACACAGTGGGACAGAAACTTAGAGGAAACGTTGGCTATGGACAGTCTGAGACTGCCTGTCACCTCAGATACTCTGATGTGTTACAATGGGCAGATCTGTCACTAAGTCATGGAAACGTTAAATCTGATAGCATGAGAAATTCTCCCTCATTAACAGGAGTTCTTAGGGAGTCGAGAAAGAAATCCATTAGAAAATGTTATTATTACAAATAGAGGAAATTTAAGGAGTTTGGAAAATTTATTAATGAGCCACATTCACCAGCGAATTTACACTGTGTAGTTCACTTTTTATTGAGCCTTAAAGAGAAAGGTCTTTCACAATCTTCCATTAAGGTTTATTTGTCTGCTATTTTGTCATAACCAACCAGAGAGTTCTAATTCATCAAAAAATTTTTACATAAGGTACTTTCAAGTTTTCATATGAATCAGCCAGCAGTCCATTTATAGTGTTCAGAACAATTTCTGCCTGAAACCCAGGACGGCCGTATTACCTATGTTTTTCCCAACTCCTATGTGTGGCTTGGAAAAGACACTTCACACTGGAAGTTAGATGTGCTCTTTCATTTTATGTCGATAAAACAAGCTCTTTCAGAATGACCAGTAAACGTTTTGTTTGTTATCAGGGAAACAGAAAAGGGGAACAATTTTTTAAAAACGTTTAATCTTTATTGCATTTAAAAAAGAAATTATAAAAATAAGTAAATAATTATCACAATGTTAGCACATAACCAAAATAACTTTCTATTATCTCTTTCACAAACAGTAAGTCTTTAACATTTTTACTTCCTTATTTTCCACCAGACATTTATTTTCTTCACAATCTTAATAATACCTTTCTTAATTCTTATTTTATATCCATATTAACAATCTGCTTTACTTTGTTTTTACTTCTGTTGAGATCAATTCTGCGTCTAATTTAAACCTAAGTCACTTGGTACAGGTTTGGAATCTTTCTTCCATTTCTCTCTAAGATAACTCTTTACTTTCCCCCATTGAGATTTGTGCTCCATTCTACTCTTTCCTTTCAATGAGTCTGTTAGTTTGTCCATTAATATTAGTTCCTGTAATTTTATTACACACTCCTCCACCGAAGGTTCCTCCTAGAAAAGGGGGAACAAATTTCTAAATGGGTAGCAAAAGCAACTTCATTGTCATATGAATTAGCTAAATGCCTTTTTACCTACCACCTTAAATGGGCATTTTACTTGGGCTGTGGCAGCTTCTACAGCTTTTTTTAAAGGGGCCCAATTTTCCAAGGCTGCAACATTGTCCCAGTCTCTGACTTTTGTGAATCATTATAGCTTGGATATAAGAGCCAAACTGAATGTTACTCGGTCATGCAGCGCTGTCTTCTAGGCTTTCATGACATCCCATCATCCAGTAAATTAGCTTGAGAATCACCCGTGTGTGTGAACCACAGAGATCATGAAGGAGAAGGACAGGTTATTTACCTGTAACTGTGGTTCTTCAAGTGGTCATCTGTGAATTCACACAACCCACTCAACCTCTTCTCTCTCTGACTATTCTAAAGAACCAAAGTTAGAGGTAGGTAACCTGTTCTTTCAGCTGAAAATCAGGAAAAATGTTTTACCTGTTAGAACATTACAACAATGGATCCAATTACCTCAGGAGCTGGTAAGTACTCCAACACTGGGGGCGTTCAAGAAAACATTAAGACAGCTATCTGCCAGACATACTTTAACTTGAATTCCTGCGTTGAGCAGAGTGTTGGACTCGATGGTCTTACACAGGCTTATTCTGCTGCATTATTCTGATTTTATGAATACACCTATTTCATGCTACTGAAATAGAATCTGTCAAAACCTTAACAAGAATGGAAGTATGGAACAAGTATGGAAAATGAAACAATGATCCATGGACTGAAAATGTTTGATATATGTTCCAATCCCAAAGAAAAGAGGCACCAAAGATTGCAGTAGAAGACAATCACATTAATTTCCCACGCAAGCAAAGAGATGCTCAAGATTTTGCAACAGAGATGTTTACCATGAATAGAGCAAAAACTGTTTAATGTTCAAACTGGATTCAGAAAAGAGGCAGCTGATAATCTTTGGCTACTGGAGCACACCAAAGTTTTAAAGAAGAAAATGAGTTTATGCTTTGTAGATCATGATAAAGCCCTTAACTATGAATCACGAAAAGTTGTTTATTGTTCTAAAAGAAGTAGATATCTCACAGTAATTGATTATCCTGATGTGTAACTTGTACTCTGGAAAAGAGGCTACTGTTAGGACATAATATGAAGAACAAGAATGGTTTCCATTTGGTAAAGCTGTCAAATAGGGGTGCATTTAATTCCCCCATCTGTTCAATTTCTGTGCAGAAAATGTCATACAGAAAGCTGGATTAGATTCAGATGAAGGAGGAGTGAAGATTGGCTATTTACCATCAGTAATTTAAGATAAGCAGATGATACTCTATTACTGACAGTGACTTGAAAAGGCTCCTGATAAAGGTGAAAGATGAAAGTCCAAAAGCAGGACTGCAGTTGGACACTAAGAAGGCAAAAATCATGACTAAAAAAGAACTACATTAATGTGGATAATGAAGAAGTAGACATAGATGGATTGTCTATATCTTAGATCAGCCTCAAACTAAATGGGGATTGCAGCCAAGAAATCTAAAGAAGACTTGGAAGGGGAGCTATAAAGGAAACTTGAAAGGATTTTCAAGTAAAGATTGTGTTGCTAGAGACCAAATCACCCATGCCATGGTATTTTAATTACAATGAATGAATGAATGAATGTGAAAACTGAACAATGTTAGGGGAAAACTGATTCATTCAGAGTGTGGTATTGGATAGCATGGGCTGCCAAGAAGACAGATTGATGGCTGCTGTATCAAATTCAGCCTAACTTGAAATGACTTGACAGATGTGACAATAAGAGTGATGTGTTCTTGACTTTGGTTTCCCTTATATTGACTTCTCTGCCTCAACACTCACAGTGGGCACAAACCACCACTGTTTTGTGCCTCATCTGCTGTTGGCAAGAACTAGGCCTCATTTTCAGGGCAGGGTGGATGAAGGACTTGTATTCCCTGAGACTGTCACCCAGAAGGTGGATATCCACTGACATGTTCAAGAAAGAAAAGTAAGAAAAGCAGAAGCAGTTATACTGCCAGTGTTGATTCAGAAGGAGTAAAAGTAGAAATCGTCTGATATGAGTGGGTTATAGGGTTTGGGGAGTATTTAGGAGACTTAAGGTTGATAATACTCTGCTTAACATCTGGCTTTGGCAGTAGTAATATAGAACAGCTACAGCAGGAAACTCAGTGAGAAGAAAACCATATTTATGTCTCCTTTACAAGTTGAATAGGATAGGTTCTGCTTCTGATGAGTACCACTGCTGCATGGTAGCTTCCTGCTCCCCAAACCTTTATAATGTCATGCTTGTGGTATTATCGGCAAAATTCATTGTTCTAAATAGTCTTGATACACAGAGCTGTCATTTTGAGACCCTCACTCCCTTACCTCCATTCACCCTGGAATGATCCAGGGCTGAGAGGTTCATATTAAAGTAATGTCTTCCCTAATTCCACCATGAATCATGTGTATATGTGTTCTGTGCCATCAAGTCAGAACAGACTTATAGCAACCTTAATGGGGCTTTCAAGGTAAGTGAGATACTTAAGGAGTGGTTTTACCAGTTCCACTCCTTCAGTGAGTTTCCATGGCTGAGCAGGGATTCTAACCCTGTTCGTCAGAGCTTTCGCCCAGTCACTCTGTCCGCTACACCACACTGGGATACCATAAATCTTACTGATGAATAATTGCCTTAGTTCTCCTGCCCTCCAGGTGGTGTAGATCAAAGTAATTATGTGTTTTGTTTTCACTTGTTTGTTTGGAGAGGAACTGCTCTTTGTCTCCATCTATGCATTGAAGCTTTCCTACTTTTATGTTTTAAAGCAATATTATGTCAGAGTAACATATGTCTTGCAGTTTTCAATATGAGTAACATTGTGCTTGGCTTTTTAATATGAAAATTACTTCCATTTCACTATTCCACTACATTGGTGCATTTTGATTGGGAGCAAGATTGTAAAATCTCCAGGCAAGAATTGTATCATGTCTGTGCTCTAATTATCCCTTATTGTTGGCACTAAATGCACAATTAATATCAAAAGCAGGAGGAGAAGGAGCAGCAGTGACCATGAGGATCATATTGATCCTTGGCCTACTGCAGTGGTATGTGTGCAATGAGAGCCCTCAGATCTTCTGCATAGGTCTGTTGCATAACTTACTACACTATCACTTCTAATCCAAGAGAAGTTTCTTGCCTTTCTTTTTTCTACTTTTTAAGAACATGCCCCAAATAGTATATTAAATGGCCAAATGTGTCAGATGTTCAGGTTTTTACACAAAAGTGGCTGTCACCTGGCTTATTTAGGAAGCAAATTTATTGTCATGTCATCCCAGCAAAACGGCAATTTGATGAAACAAGGCCAATCATAACATTAAAGTAGAAATTAGTTCCAGAACTGCTGAAGAAAGATTCTTGTGGTAGTAAAAGAATCTCCCATAGTCATCAGAGCCACCTACGCAGGGAGAGATAATCACATGTGCTGAACAAAAATCCAAAGCTCTCCTAGCATGTTGACATTGGCAGCCTCTTCACAGTGCGCAGGTGACTTATGCCAAGTTAGGGAAAAGGACAAGTCTATTTCTGGATCATGGCCATACCATGCTCTAGTTTCCCTAAAGGAATGGTTTTCCTTCGTCTCTCAGAGAACACACATTAAAGGACCTGCCCTTATAAGTTAAGGATTGCATGTAGTTCCCAATATGCAGTCAGCTGCTCCTTCTTCCCTCTTGTTGCTGCTCATTATCTATCCGTGTGTGTTCTTTGGTGAGAATACATTATTTTGTAGCTAAAATATCATATTACAGAAAATGAATGTGTACACTCTGATATTGAGCCAGTTTCTCTTGAAGTGTGGCATCTGACCCATCACCAGTTTAGCTTTCAGAGAGAGGGGTAAAGTGAAGGGAGGGAGAGGTCTTCACTGATAGAGTGAGCATTACAAAATAACCACTTAGATGCCAGGCTATCAGATGCATCAGCATAGCAACCAAGACAACAACCTGGCAACAGAAGCAGCTGCACCAGAATCCCTTAGAATTGCTAATAAGAAGGGACCATGTCTTGCTCTCATGGAAGCAGAAAGGGAACAGCCAGTGGCTGGTTCAGTTCTGCACAGCTTATAACTGGATTTGTCCCCTGGCAGTACTTTTTTTACTGAATTTCCAGTGTGGTGTAGTGAACAGAGTAAACTAGGACTCTGGAGAACAGGGTTCAAATCCCCATCTGACCATGGAAATTCACTCGGGGAGAGGAACTGGTAAAACTACTCCTTAAATATGTCACTTACCTTGAAAGCCCTATTAGGGTCTCTATAAGTCAGTTCCAACTTGATGGCACACAATGAGAAGAAGCGTTTTTACTACACTTGTTCAAGCCAGTAAATGAAGAAAGGAGATGTGGGCTAGAAAGGGTGTATACTTGCAGTAGAGCACAAGGCTTTCCCTTAGCCTGTTTATAGTGGCATCAGTTTACAGGGAGGGGCAAAGTGCAGCCCTGCAGATAGTGTTGGACTGCAGCTCCCCTCAGGTCTAGCTAGCATAATCAATGGTAACAAACAGTGGGAGCTGCAGTCCAACGGCATATGGAGGGTACACCTTACCCAACTGTGTAGGACACAATTCTTGCTCAATCCCGTTTCCTCTTGACACATTGAACTGCAACTGTCACCATGGAGGTCGTACTCCAACATACCAGAAAGTTACTAAATTAGAGAAGGTTGCTTAGTGTCTAGCACCTCGAACCCAATTCTAGAGGGAGTAGACTATTAAAAGGCTGTGGGGAGGAGTAAACAATTTTGCCGAAAGACAACTAAGCAGGTGTGACTGTTACCTGCTACCAGCCACCAGCACTCCAGAGCTGGCAGTAGCTGGGTTCCTTGGCACAAACTCCATGGGTTCAACTTTAGGGCCTAACCATAGGGACGCTTTATTTATACAGTAACTGTACCACAGCTTTGCAGAATCCCTGCAGCCTCCGAGGTTGCAGGTTGAGGGCCATATATTAGTCCTTGGGTCTCTTCTCCCTCAGTGGGATCCTCAATTACCTTCACTGAGAGTCCCCACAGTTCAGGCCCATCACCATAAGACTTCACCTGGCTCAAAGAAGGTTTGTACTGTCCTTTACAAAGGTGCTGGCTGCCCAGCCCTGCCCTTCCTCCTAGTCCTTGCCTCTCCAGGATGATGCCTGAGGGGAAGGCTCCCCTGTCAATAGGTCCAGGGTCCTTTGGGAGGAGGATCATCACAAGGCATTCCCAGCTCCCTCGGGCAGTGGCGGCAGCTCCTTTGGGGCATCAAACCAGGCCCCTTTGACTTCTTCTTCCTCTTCTTCAGTTGACCAGCAGCCTCCCAAAGCCCTGTCTTCCTTCCTTTTTCTCAGATACCTGGCTGCCTGGGGCAGGTGTTCCTCATTAGACTGCTGCACCTGCCTCAACTGTCTTCTCTCCCCTTTTCCTTGTGCCTGAGCCTCTTCCCCGGCTGAGCTCCCTCGGCCCTCTTAAAGGGGCCCAATGGTTCACTGTGGGCATATCAGCTACCTGTCATGTTTACTCCATCACAGCCCTCCCCCCCACCAAGCAGGCCAGGCCCTCGTCCTCTTCCTCCATCTAAGGTCCCTGCCAAGAGAAGTAATCATCATTACTATGGGCTTTTCCTTTCCGTATAGTGCTGTAGGGCAAGGTACCAATGGGTCAAGTGGGGGTTAGTGTCCCTAACCAAAGTTTGTTCAGAGCCAGTATCCACCAATGCCCTCTTTTTGACCTTGTTAACCCAGACATCCACCTCCCAGGCTAGTGGTATGGGCATATACACCTTGGCTATGTATACCTCTGAGATCCAGGAGCAGCCCATTAATGGGCAGTCCTTCCAGAAGTGGCCCTCCTGTCTACAGGTGTACCACGTGGGTTTGCGGAGGGCTGGCAATGGCAGACCACTAGCAGGAGTTTGGACCAACGACTGGGAGTTCTGGAAAGTTCAGGGAGCGGATGGTGCAGAATCCTGAGGTTTCATCTAGTGGGTTGGAGTTTGGGTTGGTCCAGAGACTTGTCCAGATTGAACTTCAGCATGACCTCGACTCCTAGTCTTCTCCTTCTCCTGTGTGTGTGGGGGGTGGCATTGTCCCCTTGTTCCTCCGCCATCCAGTATACTTCCAATATCCTCATACTCTAGGGAACTGGATTGGTGTCTGTCTACCCAGTTTCGTGAGCTAGGACTCAGCATAGAGATCAGTTGTTCTAGCACTATCTGCTCCAGCATTTCACTGGAGGACCTCACAGCAGGCTTCAGCCAACAGGTTGCATGGGCTTAAATCTGTTGGGCTGCTGCCCTGCAGTGGAGGCCACTTTGAAGACATAGTCCCCTGAACCGTTGCCGATAAACCTCCTCTGATAGATTCAGAGAACATAGCATGGCTGCCTTTACTTTCTCATAGTCCACAATCCCCCCCCCCCAGTCCATAGTATCAATTATTGCCTGTGCAGCACTGGTGAGACATGGGGCCAGTATAAGGGCCCACTGCTCTTGTGGCCAACCAGCTGTGTTCATTCGAATGTGTTCAAAAAGGCTTTTGGGTCATCTTTCTACCCCATCTTGTTGATATAGATGGGAGGAGGCCCTTGCACCGGCAATATATGTGACACCGAAGAGCCCTCTTAGTCCTTTCCTTCCTGGCTCTGTAGCATCTGGACCAGGTTTTGCTACTGGGTGGCGAAAAGCCGATCCAGGAGCTGGTTATGTTTGTCTGTAAGCTGCTAAATAAGCCCCTCTTGCCATTCAGTAGCCCAGGAAAAACACTGTCGAAGGGCTTCTGGGACAGGCACACTTGCCCCACATAGGGTGCCAGTATGAGCACTACCAGCCTCTAGTGTTTCAGAGCTGGCAGTGGCTGGGTTCCCTGGCACAAACTCCATGGGCTCAACTTTTAGAGCTTAAACATATGGGCACTTTATTTACAGTTGTACTACAGCTTTGGAGAATCCCTGCAGCCTCAGAAGATGCAGGTTAAGGGGCACAGACCAGTCCTTGGGCCCCTTCTCCCTCACTGGGATCCTCAGATATCTGCACTGAAGGTCCCCACAGTTCACCATAAGATTTTGCCCACCTCAAGGAGTGTTTGTACGGTCCTTTATAAAGGTGCTGGCTACCCAGCCCTGCCCTTCCTCCTAGTCCTTGCCTCTGCAGGATGATGACTTGGGGGAAGGCTTCCCTGTCAATAGGTCCAGGGTCCTTCAGGAGGAGGATTGTCACACGGCACTCCTGGCTCGCTTGAACAGCAGCAGGAGCAACTCTGGGGTATCAACCCAGGCCCCTTCACCTTCTTCCTCTTCTTCTTCTTCTTGACAAAGCCCTGTCTTCCTTCCTTTCTATTAGCCTCGTGGCTGCCTCAGGCAGGTGTTCCTCATTAGGCTGCTGGACCTGCCCCAACTGTCTTCTCTCTCTTTTTCCCTGGGCCTGAGCCTCTTCCCCGGCTGAGCTCCCTCAGCCCTCTCAAACGGGCCCAATGGTTCGCTGTGGGCATACTGCTATCTGGCATGCCCATCCTGTCAGAACAGGTATCTGGTGAACCTCCCTAGGTGAGAACATTCCACCACCAATCACAAGGCCACATCATAGTGAAGAGATCGAGAAGAAAGCCTTCAACAATCTTAATGTGTAGGCAGGCTAATATAGATTTGTTAGCCCTTAACACACTTCTTACTACTCTGTGCTGTGCGAAGAATTAGTGTGGCCATAGTGATAAAAGCAGGGCTTTTTCTCAGAGCTTTCTTAGGTCTTTTTGCTCATCATAGCTGAACGAATTCGGGCACTTCAGTCCAAAAAATAAAAAATCAAAGCTCTGAGATTTCTCTTATTTCGGAGAAGGCTTATGGGGTCACTCTAGGTTGTGACAGGTTCTAGTACATACACATGACTGGGAGGATTGTGATTGGGCTCACATTGAGAGGATTGTGATTGTGTAACTCTCTGGTCCCTTCAGACAAACATACACTTTCTATGGTATAGAGCTTTTTGGGTAGGTGCCATGAGATTTGTACTTACTTTTCCACTGTGAAGGAAGGATAATTAGCCAGATTGGTATGTGAACCAATCCTCCTCTAGGCAATGTGTGGGATATCCTTGAACTCTAGTCGGGTTGTCTGTAGGATTGAGAGGGTACTCTGATGATCTACCTTCTTATGTCCGCTCTTAGTAGTAGGCTAACAGAACTGTAGCAGAAGTCATTTAGCAGCCATTATTTTTAGTTTCTTGGTATGACATAATACTAGGGCACTGTGGGGCATTTAACAGTGCATCTCACAGTCTCAATCCCTATGCTCAATGCAGTTTACAAAATAGAAAAAGATGATTTATTTTAAAATATGTGGTATTTCTTCTTGTCACAAAGCTCTGGTGTTAGAGAAATATAAAAGAACTCTGGCAGAAAATGAAATTTGCAACCCCTCTTCTTTCAGCATGCCTTGTGATACCTTGTGGAGTTAGCTGTTCTGTTAACAAATTAGGATTTCAAGACTGATTCAGTCAGAAGCATAGCAAAATAACTATATGAAATAGCAGAATGCCCCAAATGTGTGTGTGAAAGACAGAGGTGGTCAGAGAGCAACGTTCTCTCTAATTTTCAGCCCTGTGCATGTGTGACCCCACCCCAAGTTTCATCACAACTGGAACCAAAAGGGCTGAAAATGATTGCTATGGGTGCACAGAGGAGGAGGAGCCTTGCATGGAGGGGGGCACCTTAGAGGGAACCTTGTCAGGGAGAGAAGAAAAGTGAAACTGATCTTTCTCCTTTGTAGTATATCATTTTTTAAAAAATTGTGAGTATAATAAAAACTAATTTCCAAAATAAAATGCTTTGTTCATAGAACACTTATATATCTCCAGAGAGAACTAAGTTTTTCAGAAGCTGTCATGAGTTATACATAGAGCATATAGCCAGCTCCTTGTTTTAGTTTTTTTTTTTTAATTGATGTTTTTAATTCTATTGCATTTTGGACTGTAAACCGCCCAGAGTAGATTTATTTAGATGGGTGGTATAAAAGCCAAATAAATAAATAAATAAATAAATAAATAAAAACGTGAGCTAGAAATGCCATTGTCTTTACTACTGATACTAAGAATGTGATTTGATGTCAGAATGAGCTATGGTTTATCATGATCAAAGTAAAGCTCAAGAACCTTTTTTCTTTGCCCTCCCCCATCATCAGAGGACAAACAAGGAAAAAAGTGGAGTGTTGTGGACAGAGAAGTAAGAGCTGCTGTTATAGCATTTAGTCTTACTTATTGAGCTCTTGAGTATGCAGTCATAGTCTCCATGTCTGGCAGCCTGAGGCAAACATAGTTATTGCTGAAGCAAAAGATCACAACATGGTGAATTTTCTTCTGAGTTCTTTTATGATAAAATAATATTCAGATAGCACTCCTATGTGTATAGTAACAAATGTGTTTCCAGATGATGATATTGTCCTATTGCCTTCCAATTATTTGAGACTTGGGTTTTTTTTTTCAGACCTGATTTGTGGTTATTACTTTCAGTGGAGTTATGGCATCAGTCTGCACAGTATAGGCTGGACTGATCCTCACATAATACTTATAATGAGATACCCTGAATATTGAGTTCCCCCCTTTGCCTGTACCAGCCACTAAGGAAGGAATCGAACAAAGGTGTAAGACCTTCTTTGGTTCTTCTTGGGATGTGAACATTGACATGAAATATAGTATTGCTAAGGCTGTCCTTTGGCCCTTTTCTATCGGAATAGGTCTCAGTAGGTCAACATGGATAAAGCATTTACTTTGTAATTAGAGATAAGTTTTCTACCTCCGCTGGATTTGGAAAAGAAATCTGGCTGTTGCATAGTTAGTTGCATACACTGAGATATGTGATGATTTAGCGTTGCTGATGAAGTAAACATAAATAACAGAATAATGAGAGTAAACATATAAATAACAGAACTAGTCAGGTTAGCTTGAAATATCTGTAGCCTGATAGAAACTTTGTTTAGTAGTGCTGGCTTCAAATTTGGGGGAGCTCTCATTAAATTGTCCCTAGCCAAAAGTGCAAGTGGCCATTTAAATTCCTCACAATACTCCAGCACAGTACTACAGTTAGAGCATTTTATGAAATGAAGATGGCAGTCAGCTGCTGCTTCCAGGTACAGAGAGCTTAGAAGATATCCGCACTGGTGGGCCCCTTGGGATAGTGGGTAGTTCTGGTGCCAGATCTGATTATTTGATCTGCTGGCTGTGCAGCTCCCATACAGAATAGATGACAGTAATGGGACAGAGATGGCTGCTTGTGGTTTGAGGGAGATATGACAAGCCTCTTGCAGTGCTGCTAGGTATTTTGTTCTTCTGCCTTTCTTCAAATGCAGCATCTACACCATCTGCTGTATAATTTATCTCCTGGCTGCGAGTATTTCAGTCAATCTTGGGTCCTTGCCTTTTTTCTTTTCTTTTCCTGGGGATGCAACTCCCTGCTTCTTCAGTCTTACCCTCCATCTCATGGAGCTAGTTTCTGTAACTTGGGAGTGGGGAAGTGTCTCATTTTGCAGTTAGAACCTGAAAGGAAGTCAGGTTCCTATATTTTTCCATTCCCCTTTCCTTCTTTTCCTTTTCCTTCTCCTCCGCTTTCCCTTTCCTTACTCCCTCCATTATATCCCTACCCCACCAGCCTGTGCAGTTGTTACCACTCACCGTGAACTAACACCCCCCCTGGTGTTTGCATGCAGTCATTGCATCCAGCAGATCCTGGAGGCTGTTCTCCATTGCCACCAAATGGGGGTCGTCCACAGAGACCTCAAGGTGAGTTTTCTTCCCCACTGCTCTGTCCGTCTGTCCGTCTTTGTATCTTTGCATGTGTTTTCCCCTGAAAAACAAATGGATCAGTTCTCAGTTATTTAAAACAAATTTCATGACAATCCTATTTCAGGATCCTTATGTAATCAGCCTATATGGATAGCTGCAAGTTATTATTTGACCTTCAGTTAGGACACCTCTGTGACAGTCCAATCAAAAATCAGCTTCATGATACCTGCAAATGTATTGTCCTCTCTCTCTCTCTCTCTCTCTCTCTCTCTCTCTTCCCCTCCCCTCTATAATTCCTTCTTTTGTTGGCTTGGTAGACCCATGAGATTCACATTCCAGTGCTTCTGGTCAGGCCTCCTACATGAAATCTTTCACTTTCCCTCTAGAGATGATTGTAACATTTGAGGCAGACACTCAGTCTGGCAGACCTTTTACTGTGCACTGTATTTGTGAGGGGAGGGGAGGACAGAGCTGGAATTTAACTGTAGTGTGTTGCCACATAGTGGTAAAAATTGCAAATTACACATTTCACTTTAATTTGGTGATCAAGCAGAACATTTGAAAGGGGGTTGTTCAGAAAAGTTCTTACTTCAGGAATTAGGATGGGGTGGTGGTGGTCCAGACTGCACTGATGTGCACAAGTGCTCGGGTGGCACAGTTTGTTTAGCTGAATTTTTTGCTTGCCACTTACTCTAACTGCCTTTGAGGGTGGGAGACTGATGTGAATTTCTTGGAATACACCCTGCATTTGTAGTTATGTTGCTGCAGAAAAAGAAAAAAAAAGTCATTTCTCCTACCTATTTTGATCAGAAATGCAGGAAGGTACCTGCTGGATCAGCATAGAGGTTCAAGATGCGTTCTCCTTAACATTTCAAACAGTCTGTTAATGAAGCTGGGACCTTCCGGTTCCATTCATTCCAGGGACGACGAAGGAGATTGCTGGCTGAGCAACTAGCAATTACTCCCATGCCTTCCATTATCCCAAGTATATGCCATTGTCTGGCCACTAACTGAATGCTTTGTGGTTGCCCTGTGACATTTGATAGTCCTGGCAATAAGCCCATTTTGCTTTTGCATGTTGCATGGGGAAGTGTGCTCTCACCCCTTAGTGTTGTTTGGCTAATCAGAGCTGATTTCTTGGCAGCTGTTGGGTGACAGTCTGGGGGATATGTGTTGGTGAGGTCTAGGACAGCCAACCTGCAATGCTTTCAATAAATTACTTATTTGGTTCCCCAGCTGCTCCCTGCTTTCTCCAATTTCTTTTTAACCACCCATCTTCTCACCTCCACCATTTCTAACTTTTTCTTCTCCCATGGTGGGTGTGTGGGGTGAAGTTTCAATATGATCAGGATTGCCTAAGGATGAAACAGATGTAACTTTTCTCCAGATGTTTGCATGCATTCTGTCTAGTTTAAATGTGTGCAAATGATTGTTTTCTGTGACTCACCGTATTGGATTCCTTTTTTGTTTGTTTACTCTCTGTCTGGCCTCTTTATAACACTCTTTCAGTAGGTCTAGTCAGTGAGTATTATAAAGAGATGTGTTTGAGTCTAATGGAGTGTTAAGGGTTTAGCAATGCGTGTGTTTGCTGAGAGTGGCAATGGGATAAAGGTGAACCCTTACAATAACTACCCTGTGTCTGTGTTTGCAAGGTGTAAAAGACGCTGCTTTCTGAATAGTTCTGTGATGTTTGTGGTTGCTGACAAAGGTTCTGGGCTTCCCCTTTCATTCTACCTCTGTTGTATTTGCTGATCCTTTCTCTTTGAGGTTTTCAGACAAGAACTGACAAATAATTTGAAATTTTGTAGACTACAGCTGCCAGATAGTTTTTGGGACCACAACACTTAGAATCCCAAGCTGACAAAGTCATGACCCAGAAGATTGTTGAAGTTGTAGTCCAAAAAATAACATTTCCACACTCTGGAATTTGTCAGAAATTTAAACAGACTTAAAAAGGCACAATTCTCAACTGATTGAACTTTCAGCTTAATGCATACACTGCCTTACCATTTCTGCAACACAAGTAGACTTATTCTGAGGCTGGAGGAAAACACTGAAGTTCCAAAGTTCTTATTTAGGTCATTTTTACAGCTGCCTATCTTTGAGATGGCATTGCTTTTGAAATTGCCTAACAGAATTTTGGTTGCAGCTACCTAAAATGTGACCAAAAGCAGGATTAATTTTAAAAACAACGTGCCATTAAAAATGTCCAGAGAGCTTTGAACAACATTACTTACGCAGTTAGGTTTCTTGCTGTGCATTACATTGTTGGTAAAGAAAATTAGGCTAGCTAATGCATATGGCACTATGCTTAAGGTAGCAGATTTTGTGGTTCTTAATAACAGAGCTTTTCCCCTTTTCAAACCATTGTTGAAATGGTGCTCCATGCAATCTGGAATTCTGTTCTAAAGAATGGAGTTTTTGCATATAGTATTTTGTTATAACGCAGTGGAAGCAATAGCCATGTATGAGAATCTGACAAATCTGACAGATGACTCTATATTTAATAATATGACTTTACATAGTTGTAGTTGTAGAAGAGGTAGCCGTGTTAGTCTGTGCAAGCAATATAAGTAAAAACAAAATAAAAGTAAAAAATAATAAATACAAATATTTTAAAATGGCCCAAACATAAATAATAAGTATAAATATTTGCCTTGTTATATCTCTTTCTCTTATCTCTGAGGAAGTGGACAACAAAAGCTCATATAATAAATATAACATTTATTCTTTAAGGTGCCACCAAATTTTTGTCTTTTTATTTTCTTTTTGTTATTGTTTTTACTCTTATTTTGGTTTCACCTGTAATGATTTGATATGTACTTGTACTAGCTCTTTACTTTGAAAGGTACTATCTTTCTTGTTTAGCACAATCACTGGTGTGGGCTGATCTTATAATTTCCAGCTATATGAAGCCTTTGATCCAGAGTTGATGGTACTTTGTTGTAAAGGAAGTGCAAGAAATATTTTGTATATATTATATTGTATATATAAGAAACAAATATATTTGATTGTATTCATACAAATGATATGATTTTAACAATTATGATAAAGGAGGCAATTCTCTATCTGACTTTGTGAAAGAGGTGTCAAGAATTAAATCTTTTAACAAAGCAGTGAATACTTGAAAAATCAAATCATTCAGAGTTTTACTGCAGTTCATGGGAGCAACTGATGTTAGAAATACCTAAAAGCAACACCAGTATAATATGTTTATTAGGACCAAGTGAAAAAAGTGGTGGACAATCTTCTGAGCTCACCACAACATTTTGCTAGATATTAGACAAAAAACCAAAAATACATAGAATAATTGAATTGGAAGGGGCCTATAATAAGGCCATAGAGTCCAACCCCCTGCGCTGTGCAGGAATCCAAGTCAAAGCAGATCTGACAGATGGTTGTCCAATTCTCTCTTGAATAACTCCAGTGTTGGAGTGCTCATCACCTCCTGAGATAATTGGTTTCTTTGTTGTACTGCTCTAACAGTTAAGAAGTTTTTCCTGATATTCAGCCTAAATCTGGCTTCCTGTAGCTTGAGTGCATTATTGTGTGTCCTGCACGCTGGGATGATCAAGAACAGATCCTGCCCCTCTTCTGTAAGACTAACCTTTCAAGTATTTGAAAAGTACTATCATATCTCCTCTCAGTCTTTTCTCAGGGCGCATACATAGATTCATAGAATTTCTAAACAAAAAAAAAGAGGAGTGAGAAAGAGAAAATATTTGGTCAAGGTGTTTGAAAAGCCTCATTTGCAGATTATAACAGTAATGTTGTGCCATTCTGTGTGTGGTACTTTGAAGCTAGTTTCTCTGTATTCAGTAGGCTTATTTCTAGAATGCATGTTATATCTCTTTCTCTTATGTTAAAGTTAAAGCAGCAGTGGGGCACATATGGCCTTCCAGATTCTTGAATGAAACACCTATGAGTCTGCAACATTGGCTATGTTGGCTAGGTGTGGGAGAGTTGCTGTCTAGAGATGGGATATTTGTATTCATCTCTCAGGGGAGATGAATACGAATATTGCCACCACAGGTGGCTGTGCCAGTTGGACCCTCCCCGCAGAATCGGGCTGTCCACTTACTGTTTGCAGCGCAGTGCATGTGGCTGTTGTAATTCATGCTGCGCCATTTGCAGAAAGTAGCCGGGCCAGGGCTTTCCCTCCTCTGCACTGCTGACCAGTCCAGTGAGAAGGTGGGATGATGAGTCTGCCTGCTCAGATGCTGAGTGGTTAGCAGCACAGGGAGGCGAGGAAGCTCCAGCCAGGCTACTTCTGCGCTGCAAGTGGTAAGTGGACGGCACTCAGGAGACGAATGCAAATATCCCATCTCTATTGCTGTCCAACAATATCTGAAGGATTGTGCATTCTCACTCCAGGTAAAGAATGATAACTGCAAAATAGCTGTCTGATTAATGTTTAATGTACAGAGGAAACAATGGATGATCTCCATTTGAAGATACAGAGTGAGCTATCAAAAATGATTTAAATATAGGAATCAGTAGGACTACCCATTGGCCTAGGTCATCATTAAGATGTTTAGTAGATGTGTAATCGCTCCTCTCATTCATCAAACAAGAACTGTATGGCAACAACTGATAATGCTTTCTATTGCTGGCGACATTAGGTGTACTGTTGCCAGAATATAAGCATATTTATTTGAAGGTGAGTTCCCTTGATTATGACAGAACTTACTGCAATGTTAGTGCCTTAGGATTGTTGACTAATTCATTTTACTTTCACTAAATGAATATTATTGCTATTTTCAAATCTTTTATAAAGAATGAAGTGGAAACTAAATAGATGGAATAAGCATGAAGATAAAGAATGCTTTTTCATATCAAATTTTTCGTGAAATAATGATCTTTGGACTTTATTACCTGTTAATTGTTTTCTGTATTTTGACTCTTTGACCAGTCAAAGTATATGTTGCAGGGGCACAGTTTATAATGTAGACTATAAATTCCCCAGTGAAATTATGGCAAAGATACTTTCAGCCAGACTTAGATGTCTGGTCAGAACTTTCCTAGACAGTTCAGAATCATAACATATGCCTTATATTAACATTGTAAAACAGTTTGTGAGTTGGTCCTTAGATATAGAAATATTCTGTACATTTGTGTGGTCTAGAACATAGAATTATAACTAATACCACAAATAAAATATTTTTGTGACAGAAGATGATCTCTTCCACATCTGATGAGTCTTCTGAGATGCTTTATTTCTTACTCATGAATATAGTGATTTCCCCCCCACCCTGTATTTACTTATCTATCAATCTAATTTGGTGAGGGGGTTGAAAAATGGGACTAAGAAAAATGAGGTATAACAAATATCATGTCTGACTCTTCCTGTTGGATTTATAAAATTGGTAATACTTTGAGTCAAGAAATCATTGGGATTCAGGTTGGTCACAACTAACCCAACTCCCCTTGATTTTAGTGGGTTTACTCTGAGTATGACTATATCTGGAACTAACTCATATTGTGGAGTGGTCTTTCAGTGGGTTTTGAGTGGTGAGATGATTTGATTAATTCACTCCAGTGTGGCTATGTCCTACTCTAGAGTAATATTGTCAAAAATTGCAAATAGGAGGTGATATTCATTCTGTTGGAATAAGGGTGGATGAGAGGGATCCTTCTGTGTGAAATCTGGCCATTATCCATCCCAGTTGTGACACTGAATGAACTATCATTCTGCCAGGGATGTGATGTTTCAAATTGGACCTTTAGTGGCAGAGTATCATGAGGAGGTGGGAGCTGAGGTTGGGTGACACCTTTGAAGAAGGGTGGCACTTTTCCTACACACAAAAAAAGCAAATTGGGAGGAAGTAAATGAAGCTTCATAGTATTTTGCTTTTTTAAATCCCATCACCCTTTCATCTCTAAATACCAGTTCTACAGCAGACATTCCCTAGTAGAATTAACTGTTAATAGTTAGCCAAAAATGATGAAAGTTGTATAAAACCAGTTGACAGCTTTCCAGCACAATCCTGAGTGTGTTAATGGATAAGTAAGCCATCCTGTGTAACAACAAGAATTGATCCTTATGAATCACTTCCCTATGCTTCCCTTTTGGAAATTACTTTTGTGCTAATTATTTGACTAAGATGTAGGAGTTGGAGAGTGTTTTCCTTTATATTCCCAGAGTTTTCTTCCTGAAAGCATTTAGTAGAAATGTGCATAGTGTGCAGGGCATCACCTTTTTACAAAGGTGTTTGGTGACACATTGGCAGCCAATGCTTATATCTAATCTGTTGCCAGAGTTGGCACATGCTCTCTTCCTGTATTGTTTGTAACACTGCCAAAGTTTCCTCCAGAATATTTGAATCAATGACTTCTTCTGTCTTTCCTGTATCCTACAGATATATTTGGAAGTCTCTAGGTAACATACCTGGGGGATGGGAGGAAAATAGGGAAACTATGACACAAAACATATTCATTAAAATCAACAGGTAGAACCAAAGGTCCAAGCAAAGGACAGAATGGAGGGGAGCCCTTTCCTGTGCATGTTTTGTGGATAGAATGTTGTCTGTTGTGTTGTTGTCAATTTATAAGCTGGGAATTGAAAAACAACAAGATCATGCTCTATCTCCCTAATGTTTGAGCCAGTAACTTTTTTTTAGCTTCATTGTTCTGTAAATGTCATGCTACAAATTTTTAGGTATAGCTCACATTTCTACATTCCTAATCAAAGTGGCTAGGTAGAACTGGAAGAGTTAAGGAGCACCTTCAATATTATGTAGGATGGTAAGCCAGTCTACCTATCAGGACTCATCGACCAAGCTGTGAACCAGATGTGTGACATAAGCAGAAGGCAGACCCATGGCAGTTAGGTTTCTTCAGAGCCAGTGTGTGCAGATAAGTTGAGTAAGCAAAGCCACAAGCCATTCAGGAAATTAACCTCAAGCTCATTAGCCAGTCTCATCTGATATTGAAGATGGTGATCACTTAGACCGTAACCATAAGCAAAGCCTTTACAATAGAACAAAATCCATCCATGGGATTTCTTTCCCCATCGAAATGTAATTCTGTATTTGAAATCCTCAAGTTATTCATTGCAGAGGTGATAGATGCCCAAGTGACATAATCAGCTTTTATTGTTACACACACTCTCTTTTTAAGTGAATGTACTAATGCTTCGATGAGTCAAGGTGCACATTTTGAAGGTGCATCTATTGTGAGATTCCCAGTGTTGTGTGGTGGATAGTATCATATTAGGATTCAGAAGACCTTGGTTCAAATTCTTGCTCAGCCAGAAATTCACTGATGTGGCAATGTTAAAATCACTCTTTAAAATAACACATAGGTTGGAAACCCTACTAGGGTCACTTTGGGTCAGAACTGATTTAATGACACATAAAACACACACATATGTAGTATAGTGTCATGTAGGTTGTATTACTAAATAGGACAAAAACTTGTCAGCCCTCTTCCAAATATGGAAAGCTGCTCTTGTATGAAGGAATCTATTCACAGGGCAATTCTACTATGGCCAGAAGTACAGTTTTAGACTCACAGTAGAGCACAATGTGTTTTTTCTGACACAACCTCATTAAAAAACAAATTGCTTTAAGGGCAGTCCTTGAGAATAATGAAAGGGCTAAGCTGTTTCTGTGTTCCCCTTTCCAATAGACTTGGTCTGATGAATTGGCTATTTCCGCCAATTCCTGGGAAAGTGCCATTTGTAAAAACAAAAATACTCCTCACTGGTATAAAATGGAATCTGAGGAGAGTCTATAAGTAGAAGAGATTATTGTGGATCAGTGTACAGTCCTGCCTGTGTCCACTCGGAAGAAGCCTTACTGTGTTTGGTGTACAAAACTGCTTCTGAAGAAATATGTCAGATTGGGTCTTGGTCCTCACGAGCAGCAACCCAGCCAGCCAGTCATAATGTCAAAATATTCAGTCCTCCACCAGTGTTGCATGCTGCAAGGATGTTTCTCCTGAAGTATTCTCCCATGTGCAAGGTTTCCTCCTAAGGTGTGCGCTTGCATGCGCATGATTCCACCCCCCCCTGCACAGCCTTCCTCCTCCTCCGTGCACCAACAGTGATTGTTTTCAGCCCCTTTGGCTCTGGTCGTGATGGAACCCCGCTTGGAGTGGGATCATGCGCGCCCGGGGACAAAGTCACACCTGCGAGGGGCAGAGCCCCACCCAGCAGGGCTGAAAATTATAGGGAATGTTGCCCATGTGTCCTAGCTAGGGGACAGGGTTACCTCCAGAGAATAGCTTGTCTTTTTACCTGCTTCTCTCTCACATATGTTTGGGGAGTGATTGAAAATTTCTAATCACCTTCTGCAAACTTGTTGTTGTTGTTGTTGTTTCTGTTTATTCCCCTCTCCCTTTGGACATTAAACCAAACTCAAACAATACATGACTCTTACTAAAATGGCACCCTATGTTGAATTGGGTCATCATGACAGCCGGAGAACCTCCTTCTGGCCAGCAAATGCAAAGGTGCAGCGGTGAAGTTGGCAGATTTTGGTTTGGCGATTGAGGTGCAAGGAGACCAGCAGGCTTGGTTTGGTAAGTACTTGTCGCAATAACTATCCCTCACCCTTTCTCAGTTTACTTTTGTTATCCAGTCATCAGGAAACACACATGTTGAATTTTGCTTCCTCCCCCAGGCTTTGCCGGCACTCCCGGCTATCTTTCTCCTGAGGTTCTACGCAAAGAAGCTTATGGGAAACCTGTGGATATCTGGGCATGTGGTAAGACAGAGCGGCCAGTTGTAAGGCGTAGTTTGTCAACATTTTCAAGTTGTAGTGGTGATTTCTGTATTTAATTTACTACTGAGCATTAGGACTGCCCAATTTTAGATGGATCCAAATTGGGATGGGGAATGTTGTTGTCAGTCCTATTTAGCATAGCCAGTGTTTAGGGTGTGATGCCCAAGCCTCCCTAAGGAGCGCTTAGCATTCGGTCAGAGAGTTCAACAGGCCACTTACCTACCACCTTTGCGCTGGGGCAAGTCCCAAGACCTCAGCAGTGCGTAGTGTAAGCCCTTTGAACAAGTCTGACCTTGAAAGAACACTTTACTTTTACCCAGTACTTTGCAAGTACAGACACATGGGCTTTGTGTTTCCTTAGAACTCACAACAACTCAGTTAGGTAGGACTCTTAAAGATAGCTAGTTTGTGGCCCTCTCCACCTCCTGGATTTAGCCAGACTCTGCTGTTCAAGAGACCAGTCCTTTGTAAGAATTTTTATAATTAATTTTTATTAGAAAAATAGAGTTTCATAGAATCCGTTTATATTGCTCAAGCTTTAGCATAAAGAACATATTCAAAGATCATTACAGTTAAATCAAATAACTGATTCCCATCAAAATAATAAACACTACTAAGCTGGGCTAAGGTGGGCTACAGTGGGCTAGCTCCACCTCCTTCTTTCTTTCTACTTACATCCTCTCTCCTTCAAGCCACATACTCAAACCATCAAGTTCTTTCTCTCACCCATCATCATGGAATCGAATTCCAGAACAGAACTTCTTTCACATAACCCATTGTCCATTTTCTACACTCTCTAACTCCTCCCTTCTTCTTGACAATTCTGGCTGTTAACCAATTAGCCTCAAGGGGCTGTAACACCTTCCCCTCCCTTGATTCCCATGAAAGTCCAGGTGTTTTATCTCTTCTCCAATTAGCTTGGAATGTTGAGTCTTCCACAGGCCCCTTGATTCGACCTTCAACTCTATCTCGAACCATGCTGTACCGATCTTCAGAAAAACACTCTCATGGCACTTAGAAAAACACATTCCAATGTCTCTCAAATCATCTTCACACAGAACCTGTCTGACTCCATCTTACATTTCTCTGACCACATATCCCATACTGCTTCAACTCCATCACACGCCGCCCCTTAAATTTCAAAAATATAGGGTTACATATGAGCCTACATTTTTGACTAAACCAAAGCTAGGTTACATATTTTGGCCTAGTAATTTCTCTAATGTTATACAATGAAATAAATGGCAATTTTTAAATTATGCATTCTAACTAGCAAAGCATTGAGGTAGAAAAAGTTCTAACAGTAGCAATTGAATATAGAACTCTGGGGTTAAGCATTTCTAGGAGTCTGAAAAATAGAAAACAGCATGTTAGTAATAAAACAGAATTACACTCTGGTTATGCTCAGGAACCAGTAAATCAGGAATATACTCTGGTTATGCTCAGGAACCAGTAAATCAGAAAAAACTTCTTCAACCATCTGCCACATCTGAAATTCCATAATGCATCCTGGACAGGCTGTCTGCGACGACATTCAGCTTCCCAGGAATGTGCTGAACCTCGAAATCAAAATCCTGTAAAGTTAAACTCCAATGCAACAACTTTTGGTTATGAGATTTCATCTTTTGCAACCAGACTAACGCACGATAGTCAGTTTGCAGGATAAACCTGCGCCCCCATAAGTATGGGCGTAAATGCTGAAGTGCCCAGACAATAGAATAGGCTTTTTTTTTTCAGGTACAGAGTAATTTCTTTCACGGGGCAATAACATCTTACTGAAATAAGAAATAGGATGACAAATCCCATCATCCCCTTTTTGCAACAATACAGCTCCTAATCCCCAATCAGAAGCATCAGTCTGCAAGACAAAAGGCTTGTCAAAATCAGGTGATTTCAAAATAGGAGCAGAAACAATTTTAGCTTTCAAAGTATCAAAGGCTCTCTGAGACTCGTGTGTCCAGTTCACCTTGACAGGGATTCTCTTTTTAGTAAGCTCTGTCAAAGCTGCAGCTGAATCACTGAAATTAGGAATGAATTTTCTGTAGTAACCAACCAGGCCTAAAAATGATTGAACTTGTTTCTTTGAAGTAGGAACAGGCCACTTCTGAATGGCGTCTACTTTGGCCTGAATTGGATGAATCTGCCCCTGCCCAATCAGATGACCCAAATACAAAACTTTCCCCCTTATCCACTGACACTTGCTGGCTTTGACTGTCAGACCAGCATTCTGCAATCTACACAACACAGTTTCAATGTGAGACATATGTGTGGCAAAATCAGGGCTAAAAATAGCTAGGTCATCTAAATATGCTGAAGCAAAGGGTAAATCATGTAACAGTTTGTCCATCATCCTCTGGAAAGTCGCTCCTGCGTTCTTTAATCCAAATGGTAATCTCTTGAAGTGATAAATTCCCACGTGGCTTATGAAACTGGATTTGTCTTTCGATTTTTCTTTGAGACAGATTTGCCAATATCCGCTGCTTAAATCTATTATGCTAATGTACCAGGAGGCGGCTAAGCGTTCAATGAGGTCATCCATCCTAGGTAAAGGATAGAGGTCAGGAACTGTTAGGCCATTCAGCTTCCTGTAGTCCACACAAAATCTGACCTCATCTAAAACTTCTCCCAAAGCATTTTTCTTTGGCACAATGACGATAGGGCTGGCCCATGCAGCGTTGCTGGGTTCTATCACATCCAATTCCAACATCTTTTGAATTTCCTTCTCAATCTGCACAGCATGAGCCCCTATAGCCCTATAGGGACTGGACCTTACAGGCGGGCTGTCACCAGTATCAATAGCATGGGTAACCAAATCAGTAGAACCAGGTTTGTCAGAAACAACACTTTGGTATTGTTCCAGAATTTGAGAAAGCCACTCCTGCTCCTCAGGAGTACCTGAAAGAACAAAATTGTCTAGCCAATTTCCAGCATTTTCCAAATCAGACAAAACATCCATAGGTTCCTCTTCTGGTCTAACACAAGCAGCTTGACACCTCAGAATTACAGCTGCTCTGTCCCGATAGGGTTTCAGGCTGTTGACATGATAAATGGTAGGCTTTCTCCCAGAACCAGGCACTTGAACAAGATAATTTACAGTTCTGATACATTGCAGAACTTTGCCTGGGCCCTCCCAGGAAACCTCCAGTTTATTTGGTCTGAGCGGGTTCAAGACAAGAACCCACCTCAAACTCCCTGTGCCTTGATTTAAGATCATGAAAATAAATTTGCTTAGCCTGGGCCTGCTGGATATTTTCTTTAGCTATCTCCTGAATAGCCTTCAGCTTCACTTGTAAATTATACACAAAATCAGCAACAGGCACTGAACTGGACTGGATGGTACCTTCCCAGTCAGCTCTCAACAAATCCAAAGGTCCACGCAAATTTTTTCCATACACCACCTCACTTGGGCTGAGTCCGCCTAAAGCCCCGTGAGGTGCGCTTCGGTAGGCCAAGAGGACCAGAGGGAGAACTTCATCCCACCCCCTTCCAAAGTTCTGAACAAAAGTTTTAATCATCTTGAGCAGTGTCTACTGAGTGCGCTCTACCAACCCGTGGGATTCTGGATGATAAGCTACGCTGAAATTTATTTTCATTTTACTGATTTCGCAGACTTTCCTCATCAGCTCACTTCGAAAAGCACCAGCTCTATCACAAATTAACACAGATGGAATTCCAATCCTTGCACAAACTTCCAGAAACACTTTGGTGATGGAATTCGCAGAGATGGTGGCGATAGGGTAAGCCTCAGCCCACCGACTGGCTTGACAGATGGATGTGATAATAAAACGTTTCTGTGATTTAGAAGGCAAGAAAGGTCCCAAAACATCCATTTGAAGGCATTTAAAAACTTAACCTACAACAGGAGTTGGCTGAACTTTTGCCTTAGTTTTATCAGTGTGGTGCCCCACCCTTTGGCACATGTCACAAGAAGCAACAAAGTCTTTCACAGTTTTTGCCACATTTGGCCAGTAAAAATGCTGAGTAACTCTCTGCAAAGTCTTTTTACCTCCCTGATGTCCTGAGAAAGGGGAATCATGCACTAATTCTAAGACCCGCTTTCTGTACTCTCGAGGCACCACTAGTTGTTTGGATGGCTCTAAATCCACTCTAGAATCTTGAGCAAATTGGCGATACAGCAGACCATTTTGGCCCCAGAAAAAACTTATAGGCTTGGCCTGACAGCGCTTGGGGCTGGTCAGCTTGCGACCGCAGGGCTGTTAAAGAAGGATCATTTTCTTGGTGTCTTTTGAACTCATCTGTACCCATCATCTGAACAACAGTCTCTCCCCCTTCTGGGCTGTCAAGATCTGAAGGAGCGGTTTGCAGTTACTCAGGCAACGGAAGTTGCTCTTTGTCTGGCAAAACCGGCTTGACTGGCGGGGATTGCTCTGCTGGAGGGGGTTCAGAGTCATCTGCTAAGCCTACCAGCTGTTCCTTTGAAGTCAGCCTAGGCAAACTCTGACACCTCCTGAGTGGTTTTGTATATTGCGCCTCTGAAACTTCACTCAGGGGACGCGGAAGCAACTTTGCTTGAGCACGTGTAATTACATTAATTGCAGACTCCTTTTGTTTCTTAAATACCTCAAATTCTAAGTCATTCCCAATTAAAAATGAAGGGGAACTCTGACTATGCACCAGAGCGTAGATTTGGCCAGTCCAACCTTTGTAGCTTACATTTACCAAGGCGATAGGAGCATGAACTAGCCCCTGGCCTGTAGGGTGGTAACTATGGATGGGAAATCTGGCATTTGGCACAATCTGGTTAGGGTGAATAAGGTTCTCACTCACAGAAGAAAGGTCCGCACCAGAATCTCGAAGTGCGCCAATTTTCAAAAAACCGTGGGGGGTTTGGATTTCAATGGACTCACCAAATTCTTTGCTGCCCATTCTGCTCTGTCGTTAGGGATCAGGCACGTAGGATCTATGATTCTATATTGTAATTTCCACTGGGTAGGCTGTGTATAATCCTAAGCCTCTTTCCGAACGGCTGCTCCAAATATGCTAGTCTGAAAAGGATTGGTGGGGGGTCGCTGAGGAGTTGAAATTCCTTTGTCTTCGCTGACTTGCCTCTGGGTTTGTAAGGTATTAACTCCTTGTTGGGCTGCTGCTGGGGTGAAGCCTGATGTTGCGAGTACGCTTTACTGATGTCCTCTAGATGGGGTCTCTCGAAGCTGGATGAGTCTCCTTGCTCTTCAGAGTAACCGAGGAATTTCAGCCTGCGCGTCTGCCATGTGTGTGCAGGGACTAGCGGCTTGGCTGGAGTTTTGGGTGGCTGGCTGGGTTGAGCAACGGCTTTAGGGCAGTCTCGTCGGAGATGGTCCCCACCACACAAATAACATTTCATAGGGGGACCCGAAGTAGCTGGCTTCCTGGCGTCACTTGGAGGAGTACGCTTAACCTCTTGGGAAACTGGTTTGACTGCCTTTTAAAATTCTTCTGGCTTTTTGGCCGTTCCTGGTGCATATACAGGTTTGGCTTTTTGCTTGTCGTCCCTGCGAAACGCCCAAAGTTCATCCGCGGCCAAAGCCAGCTGTTGAAGATGTAACTCTAAGCTCAGGTGGCACTAGAGTCACGAACTGCTCACACAAAAGTAACTGCGTAATTTGTTCGGCAGTCTGTGCCTTTGCAGCTTGCATCCATTGCAGTGACTCTCCAACCTATCAGCCACAGCAGAAAAACTTTCTTTGTTCTGTCTCTTTATGCTCCTAAACTGCTGACGCAGGCTCTCTGGAGTGAACCCAAAACGACGATGAACCAGGACTTTAAATTCTGCCCAAGTGGGTTCATCTTCAGCTCTCCTTGCAAGAATCTTAGCCAACTGTCCAGAAACCTGAGAACGTAGCAGTTTAACAAAGAGTTTTTCCGGAGCGCCTAAGTCTTTACAGACTAATTCAAAGTTTATTAAAAAGTCTAGGACATCCTCTCCATCAGTGTAAGAAGGTAAATGTTTCGTGTCATACCTGGCAAGTGAATCTTTTTGGTGCCGCTTCTCTGCAGCCTCTTGCTCTGCCTGTTCTCTCAGAAAAGTTGCATCTTGCACGCCTTGTCTCTCCCTCCGGGTTTGGGTGACAATTAGCTCCCTCTGAGCAGACAGGAAAACAGCCATTATCAAAGTCAGCTTGTCTGTCTCAGTCAAGGTACGATGCCTCGGAGCTGGGCTTTCCCTGGCGGGACCAACTGTAGCATCCTCCCCAGTCTCGTCCTAGAGAATAGGCATCCTTGGAGTTTTACTGGGATCGCTGTCTTCCTCCTCCTCCTGGTCGTCTGGCAAGTCACCCCATGTTGTTTGAGCTCTCACTGCGTCTCGAGCGGTTTGCTCCAGGCGGCGCCTCATTCTGTCTGTCATGTCAAACGGTTCCACACCGCCAAGCATTGGTTCAAGGAGGGACACCCCGGTTAGCTTGGGTTGGGCGCCTCCAGTCGCGCCTAAGGACTCATCCAAAGTAACACGTTGCAGTTCTTTGTCCAAAAGTGAGTCCATTCCTTCAGGTAATGGGAGTTTGGACATGGACAAGCTTCTCCTGAGTGCCATTTCTACCTTAGCAAAATAACAACTTAGGGAAAAGCTACTTTATTCTGCATTGCTTTGAATATGCAAAACTGATTCTAACAGAATGGTCTCTCAACAGCTCAAACCGTACATCCCACCGCTGCCACCATGTGATGCCCTAGCCTCCCTAAGGAGCGCTTAGCATTCGGTCAGAAAGTTCGACAGGCCACTTACCTACCACCTTTGCACTGGGGCAAGTCCCAAGACCTCAGCAGTGCGTAGCGTAAGCCCTTTGAACAAATCTGACCTTAAAAGAACACTTTACTTTTACCCAGTACTTTGCAAGTACAGACACATGGGCTTTGTGATTCCTTAGAACTCACAACAACTCAGTTAGGTAGGACTCTTAAAGATAGCTAGTTTGTGGCCCTCTCCACCTCCTGGATTTAGCCAGACCCTGCTGTTCAAGAGACCAGTCCTTTGTAAGAATTTTTATAATTAATTTTTATTAGAAAAATAGAGTTTCATAGAATCCGTTTATATTGCTCAAGCTTTAGCATAAAGAACATATTCAAAGATCATTACAGTTAAATAAAATAACTGATTCCCATTAAAATAATAAACACTACTAAGGTGGGCTACAGTGGGCTAGCTCCACCTCCTTCTTTCTTTTTACTTACATCCTCTCTCCTTCAAGCCACATACTCAAACCATCAAGTTCTTTCTCTCTCCCATCATCATGGAATCGAATTCCAGAACAGAACTTCTTTCACATAACCCATTGTCCATTTTCTACACTCTCTAACTCCTCCCTTCTTCTTGACAATTCTGGCTGTTAACCAATTAGCCTCAAGGGGCTGTAACACCTTCCTCCTCCCTTGATTCCCATGAAAATCCAGGTGTTTTATCTCTTCTCCAATTAGCTTGGAATGTTGAGTCTTCCACGGGCCCCTTGATTCGACCTTCAACTCTATCTCGAACCATGCTGTACCGATCTTCAGAAAAACACTCTCATGGCACTTAGAAAAACACATTCCAATGTCTCTCAAATCATCTTCACACAGAACCTGTCTGACTCCATCTTACATTTCTCTGACCACATATCCCATACTGCTTCAACTCCATCACATAGGGCAGGTGGGAGTTGCAGTTGAACATAATTTAGAGGGCCACAATTTGCCCATCCTGACCTACATAGTCTAGAAGACATTTTCGCACAAGCTAGGAGCTGAAGGACTAGCTCTGGGTCTGTAGAACAAGTAACTGGATATAGATTTTCAAGTCTACAGTCCTTGTTTAGTCTAAAAGTACAATTTATTTATTTCTTAGTATTTTTATTTATTTATATCTTACCTTATTTATAGAACTTTCACACAGAAAAATACAGTGGCTGAAATTCAGTAGTAGGTTGCAACTGGAGTAGGCCCATTGACTCAACAGACATTTGGTGAGTCACGCCCTCCATAAATGTCATTGATTCAATGGGTCTACTCTACTTGTGACTTACTACTAGATTTCAGGCAGTAAAAGAACATAGTACTAACACTATTAATATTGTAAAAACAGCAGGTTGGATCAAAACTTTTTCATCCTTTAAATAAGCCTAATGAAATGAGTGATAAGTAAATCAACATATTGACTTTTAAAATATTTCTATGTTTGTGCAATAGTAGTTATTCTCATGGGACAGCAAGTTACCACTTGTTAAGTGATTTACATTTTCATCTGTAGCCAAACTGCAGCTCAATTGGTGCTTTCTAAGATGGGGAGCTCTAAAATTCTAAATTAAAAAAAAAAGGGCAGAGGGCAAACTGAAACAGTCATAGTAAGAGAAGTCATGGAAAGGATATAGAAGGTGTAGAGACTGTGTAGGGAGAATGAGAAAAGCCCTCATTTGACACTAGTCTTAAACTGAATTGATCATCTTTTGAATAGTCTATATGTCCCCTCAATGACTAAGCTAAGCTAAGACTAAGCTGTCTTATGCCAGAGAGCACTATTTGTCTATCTAACTCAATTTTGGTCTGTTCTGACTGGCAGAAGCTGTCCAGGATTTCAGACAGAAGCTTTTTCTAGTCCTATCTGCAGTTGTTAAAGATCGCATATAGAACTTTTTGCATGCAGTGTTTGTGCTCTAGTCCTGGAGTCTAGTCAGTGAAGAGCTCCTGAGGCAACTGGCCACCAGTGCTAAATTGAGAGCTATGCACTTCTCTTAAACCATATAAGAGAAGAACCAGGGATGTCAACCTGTGTTCAAGTAGGGGATATATTTATATTTCCAGCTATTCTTTCATCTCAGGCCTGGGTAGAAAGCCTAGTCAACACAGAGGCTAGGTTCACAGTTCTAACTGTGCTGCTATCTCCTTCATTTGCCTAGGTGTTATTCTTTACATCTTACTGGTTGGATATCCTCCTTTCTGGGATGAAGACCAGCACAAACTATACCAACAGATTAAGGCTGGAGCCTACGATGTGAGTAGTAGTTCAGTACATTTGTCCTCTCTCTCGTTTCTAGTACATTTTTTATTTTGGTCCTTATCTGGTAGCAGAGGGCAATCATGCCAGTCTACCAGCCACCCCAGGTATCTTCTTCTTTTGGAGGATGGGGCCGTGTATGTGTCACACAGTATGTCCTGCACCATCTAAATGAACCTGCTCCCCCCACTTGTAGTTGAAGATGCTATACCTTTGTCAGTGTTGAGTCAATTCACAATTCATCAGCTTCTGCATATGGCATGAACAGGAGCATCATCTTGTTCTTCGAGCCATTCTTGTGTCCTATTATAAAATGTATTAAAATGTATTCATAACATTTTAACATCACCCATTAGCCAAAGTGTTCTGACTTGGGACAAACGGAAACAAAAAAATGCAAGATACCAATAAAATAACTCTGACTTGTGGTAAACCCTTTGCAGGGTTTTCTAGGTAGAGAGTACTCAGACGTGGTTTTCCATTCCTTTCTTCTGGGGGCATCCAGGGACTGTGCAGCTTGCCTAAGACTACACAGACTGGCTCTTCTAAGACACACAGTGAGGAATTGAACTCCCAACCACTAACTCACTGAGCTATCCAGATTCCCAGTGTGGTGTAGTGGGTAGAGTGACTAACTAGGACTCTGGAGAACAGGGTTCAAATTCCCACTTGGCTGTGGAAACTCACTGAAGGAGTGGAACAGGAAAAAACACTCCTTAAATATCTCACTTACCTTGAAAGCCCTATTAGGATCTCTATAAGTCAGTTCCAACCTGACAGCACAGAACAGACACATACCAATAAAATAATGGTAACAAAAATATGAGATAAAAGTAAGATTAAAAACAGTATCATTAGCACATAAGAACACCAAATATAAAAGTAGAAGTAGGATATAAACATGGTAGAGATGTAACAGCACTAAAAACAGTTCCTAAAATGCTTACAGAAACTTTTTGAAGCCACTGTGTTAAAAGAAAGTCCTGCAAGCATTGTAAAACTCAGCATCCTGGCTCCTTTTAATCAAGGGGCAGTATAATGGCATAGAAAAATGCATGAGATTCCTATCTTGAAATGCTTTATTCCTCACTTGCATTTTAAAATCAAGAAAGCCTGTGTGTTTGACCTTCTTTGCTTTCATGTATCTGGTTTTGCTAGCTGTGACAAAATGACTGTGGTCCCCCTAATTGATGTGGTGTTTGTTTTAGCTGTCAGAATGTTGTGGCTCTTTCTCCTTTTTTATCATTTCATAGAATCTGTGGAACAAAACAAGAGGAGTGTGACACCGTCTATTCTACAAATCCTAATCTGTTTCTAATCTGTTATTTGAAATACATCTCAAATTCTTAAGGTCTTTTTCATGTGGAAAACTTTGTGCGCAGAGGTCACTATTCCCTGTCTCAAAGGAAAAATTTGGCATTGCCTCCACTTACTGAAATTACTGGCCTTGCTCATTTTAAATCCCCAGCAGTGGTTGAACTTTACCTCTCTTATCCTTGTCATGTAATGAGTGCTAAAGGCACAGTCTGGTTTCAAAAAGGTGAAGCAAATTTGCAGAAGGTAAATTGTGAAGTGATGCCTAATTAAAACATTTGGGGCAGTTGTCCCATTCTTCATGGTCTTTAAAGTATAAGCCCTCTATGTGGTTATAGATACCCAGTTTCAGGTGTGCATCTGTATTGTGTTTCACATCTGCCATGTAGCCAATACTGTGCAAAATATCACCTCATTTTGATTCTGTAGTATGTACAGTTACATGAGAAATATGCAGGCATGACTGGAATCTGGATAATTGGCTGCTGGGATAAACAAGAGATACAAAATTCATGTGGAACATTGTACACTGGAATGAATGTTTTACTGTGGCATGAATATTTTACTGTGTGAACTCTGTATTTTACCTCATATTTTTGAAGAAGTTGACTTGTCCATGAAAGCTCACATTAAAATATAAAGTCTTCAAGGTTCCAGAAGGTTGTTGTCTTTTTTATTTTTTATCATCATTATTTTCTTTGGGTTTTGCCTGATATACACTGGAATTAGTTATCTTTTAGGTTTTCCAGATGAAGGGGACGTGGTGGCGCTGCGGGTTAAACCGCAGAAGCCTCTGTGCTGCAAGGTCAGAAGACCTGCAGTCGTAAGATCGAATCCACACGACGGAGTGAGCTCCTGTCGCTAGTCCCAGCTCCCGCCAACCTAGCAGTTCGAAAGCATGCAAATGCAAGTAGATAAATAGGTACCACCACGGTGGGAAGGTAACGGTGTTCCGTGTCTAGTCGCGCTGGCCACGTGACCACGGAAGATTGTCTTCGGACAAAACGCTAGCTCTATGGGTTGGAAACGGAGATGAGCACCGCCCCCTAGAGTCAGACACGACTGGACAAATTGTCAAGGGGAACCTTTACCTTTACCTTTACCTATGTTTTCCAGAAATTTATTTATTTATTTATTTATTTACTTACTTATTTAACTTATATGCCGCCCACACTACCCAAAGGTCTCTGGGCGGCTTACAACAGTTAAAATACAATAAAAAGACAAAACAATTAAAATGCAATTAAAATATATACTCTAAAAATTGCCATCAGGACCCACAGTTGATATTATTTCAATTAAAAGCCTTCTGGAACAGGAAGGTTTTGACCTGGCGCTGAAATGTCATCAGCGTCGGCGCCAGACAAATCTCAGTTGGGAGGGCATTCCATAGTCTGGGGGCAGCTGCCGAAAAGGCCCTTTGTCTACAAGCCATCCCTCTTACCTCCTTGAGGGACGGCTCTTTCAATAAAATAAAATTTCAATATTTTATTGAAATTTTATTTCAATAAAAATAAGAAATGTCACTTATCACACTCTACTTTGCTTCACTCCTTTTTCCCCTCACCCCACATCATGTTCATTGTTGCTTCTGCTTGCTTGTATTTCCTGCCACCAAATGCATTTCTCCATCTTTCCCTCCCCATTCCCTTTTTGAGTGCAGGCACCATGGCACTCATTAAAGAGAGAGAGAGAGAGATGGAGAGGAAGTGATGCAGTAGAGACACTGCATAGGCACCTGCTGCTTCTTGGTTTGTTTGTTTGTTTTTTGTTATTTTAATTTTGAAAGTGTTAAAGGGAAATCGAAGTGAGGAGTTAAAAAAAGGTGTTCTTGTATTCCTTCCATCACCCATCCTGCTGAGATTGATGATTCAGCCTGTGGGAAGAGACGAGGAGGCCAACTGAATAGAGCAAAAGGAAGGAGAAAGAGAAAAAATGGAGAAGGAAAAAAAGAAAGAAAGAAAATGAGAGAGGCAAGCCCCCTTCTTGCCTTCTTTTTCCAGTATCAAGGAGGGGGAAGCCTTCCTGCCCTCCTCTTCCTCCACATCTCCTTCCTCAATCTGCTACGAATCCTGTGTTACTCCTGAAGTGAGAACAGACTCTAAAGAACCCCTGCCCCAGTAGAAATTGGTACAAGATATAAAGAGATTTGGGTGGAAAGGAGTGTTGGGTAAACTCAAGAAAAACAATGCAACACAAGTACGATGGAATATCATGTGGACCTTAGGGGAATTTATGTTAAGGTGGGTGCTTAACAGAGAAATTGAGGGGGTAAAATTTGGAAAAGCCCTATGTAATCTAATTTTCTAATGACCACTGAACCGCACCAATCACAAATCTACCATCCTTCTCACACAGTAATCTGGGGAAACGTGTTCAGGTTTAGAAAACCTGCTGGTGGTCATATACTAATGTGGGGCAGCTTTCATTAGTTGAAATCTCACTTACGCTGCACAAGCTGGGTGATCATAGAATAATGGAATTGGAAGGGGCCTATAAAGTCATTAAATCCAAACCCCTGCTCAGTGCAGGAATCCAAATCAAAGTACTGTATATCTGACAGATGGCTTTATAACTTTGTGTTGAATGCCGCTTTTGTTGGAGGGCACACCATCTCCTGACAAAATTGTTTCCATTGCCATACTGCTCTAACAGTTAGGAAGTATTTCTTGATATTTAGCCAAAATCTGGCTTCCTGTAACTTGAGCCCGTTATTATGTGTGCTGCACTCTGGCATGACAACTTTTCAAGTATCTCAAGAATGCTATCATGTCTTCCCTCAATCTTCTTTTCTCGAGGCTAAACATGCCCAATTCTTTCAGTCTTTCCTCATAGGGTGTGGTTTCCAGTCCCCTGATCATCCTTGTTGCCCTCCTCTGAACTTGTTCCAGTTTCCTGGCATCCTTCTTAAAGTGTGGTGTCCTGAACTGGACACAATACTCAAAATGGAGTCTAACCAGTGCCAAATAGTGGAGAACAAGTACTTCACATGATTTGAAGACTATGCTTCTGTTAATGCAGCTTAAAATCACATTTGCCTTTTTAGCAGTCACATCACACTATTGGCTTATATTTAGCTTATGTTCTACAAAAATGTCAAGATCCTTCTCACATGTTTTATTGCTGAGCCATCTTGTAACTTTGTATTTGTTTTTTTTTCTGAGTGTAAAACTTTATAGTTATCCCTGTTACATTTCATTCTGTTGTTTTCAGCCCAGTGCTGAAGCCTTTCAAAATCTTTTTGCATTTTGTTTCTGTCTTCCAGAATATTAACTATTCCACCCAATTTTGTGTCATCCGCAAATCTGATAAACATTTCCAGCAACCCCTTTTCCAAGTCATAAATAAAAATGTTGAAGTGCACCAGGCCCAGGACTGAGCCTTGTGCCCCCCCCCCTTGTTACTTCCTTCTAGTTTGAGAAAGAGCCATTGTGTATCCACTTGATAGTTGTTATCTCCAGCCAACACCTAGTTAGATTTCTAATCAGAATACAGTGGTACCTTGGTTTACGAATTTAATGTGTTCTCTGGGATGTTTCTTATTGCGAAGAATTCGTAAACCGGTTTCCCATAGGAACGCATTGAAAATCAATTAATCCGTTCCGGAGGTCAGAAAAAAGTCAAGAAAAAGTCTTTTATCTGTTCAAAACTCTTTATAAAGTGCACTTTAAAGGCATAAGTACTGTACAGGGACATAATTACTCAAGCAATAACATTTCAAACATCCAACTTCAACTTTTAAAACATCACACATCAATCTGTCCACATGAGCTGGCATGGAAACCAACCCACAATGCAAAACACACAGTAAACGGCATGCAAACAACGAAGCTCAGTTCCCTACCTTTCGACCACTTGAGAAATGCACCAAAAAAGTTCCAAAAAGTCCCAAAACCGCTGCAAAGAATATCCAGAATGGCTCCAAAACTCGATGCAAAAACCGCTCCAACACCTCCACATTTGATGCCACATGCTACCCACAGACTCCATCATGCACGGGGGGCGGTGCTATAAACCTCCCAGGCGCAATGCATCCTGGGGAAACTTGCTTCGTATTGCAAAAATTTTTTGTAAACCAAGGCATTATTTTCAATGGATTTTCATTCGTAAACCGAAAATTACGTTAACTGAGGCGTTCGTAAACCGAGGTACCACTGTATCATTATGTCACCATCAAGCAATAGATATCTTTAAATTAGTTATATTTAAAGCTTCCTATCCTCCCCCCCCCTTTTTTTTTTTTTTTTTTTTTTTTTTTTAAGGTTCTGAGGTTCCCTTTTGCCTTTGGGAAGCTTTTGGGAGGTTCAGAATGGAGGGAAGCCTTTAATTTTGGAAAATCACTGCTAATGGTCCTGCCAACATTGATCTGAGGGTGATTTTCTGATATTAAAGGTTCCCTCCCGTCATCTTGAGGCTCCTGAAGCTGTTCCAAGGGCAAAACAGATCCTTAGGGAGGATCAGTACCTGAAAAGAGGCTGTAATAGGAAGTTTTAAATTAAATTAAATTAAAGTTATTCATAGTCAGATAGCTCATGTGGAATAAATTTACATTAACATTTCACCTGTTGATTTGCTAGTACATTCCCAGAGACATCAAAAATATCTTTTGATGTCACCTGCATAGAAATCCTTTCCATTTGAGATAGTTTCCTGATCAAAAATATGTCCTCTGGCTGTATTTTTTTGGGGGGAGGAAGATCTACCCTCTTTTCTCCTGTGCTGACAGCACAGGGAATGTGAGTGAGGGGAACATTAAACAAATTTTCCTCTTCCTTTCCTCTGATCAAGCACGCCACATGTTTTTGTATGTCCTGTTGTCTGACCCTTACAAAGAACAGAAGCAGACATATTCTTAAAATCTTTGCTTGTTTTGTAAAGCCTGTATTCTCTTTCCAAAATAACGTAGTAGGCAAAATTTAAAGAAAAATAAATACACAATGAGATGGCAAAATGAAATGAAATGAAATGAAATAAAAGACATGTTGTTGCAGCTGATAAATTTCATTTGCTTCAGAGCACAGTGAGCTTCAGTTATGGAACATTGCTTAATTTATGATGTGGCAGAATCTTGGTAGACCTTAGAACTGTCTCTGATGCATTAGACTTCCTGTGATTTAAAAACAAATGTTTAGTTGGTTCAGAATATCCCTCATCATTTAACACCGATGTTTCCCCTCAGATATAACCTCCTTATAATATCTTCTTATCCTCAAGTTTCCTTCTCCTGAGTGGGATACAGTCACCCCCGAAGCAAAAAACCTCATAAACCAGATGCTAACAATCAACCCAGCAAAGAGAATCACAGCTCATGAAGCTCTGAAACATCCATGGGTCTGTGTAAGTATCATTGCTACTTTGGTCCTGTTGGCACTTGATGGTTAATGTGCTTATACCCAGTGGAAATAGTTAAGTCTCCTCATTTTACTTTTTCAAGGAAATTTCATTATATTCTTTGGTGCAACACACACATGCACACATACACACACATTTTTCTCTGCTTTTCCTTTTTCTTTCTCTGTTCAATTTTCATACCGGTCAGAAGCTTTAGACTTTGCTCACTTTATTCCCTCTCTTTTTTCCCTTTTCAGCAACGTTCAACAGTGGCCTCCATGATGCACAGACAGGAGACTGTTGAGTGTCTGAAAAAGTTCAATGCTAGAAGGAAGCTCAAGGTAAGAGCTAGGCACACCGCCTAGGGTTTTCCAATGCTGAATGTAAGTTCTGTAATTCTTTGATTTTGCGTCTGTCTGTAGTTCTGGTGTCTTCCATGCCAAGCATGTTAGCTTTTCCTCCCTGATTGTCCCTTCTGTTCATAGTCACAGTTAACTGTCTTCCATTGCTGGGTCACTTCTTGAATGTTTCAGTCTAGCTCCCTTTGCTGTCAATTATCTTACCTTTAAAAAAAAACTGTGGCAATCTATTATACATTGTCTTAATTCCTTTCTTGTCCTTTTTTTTTGTCCTTGTTTCATTCTCTGTCTCCTATTTGAACAGGCTCTTTTTTTCACTTCTAAACCCATGACTTCATGCAATATTATTATTATTCTATTTCTCCATCTTTTTCTTTCCATCCTGAATTTCATACAGAGCATGCTGTGTGTAACAGGCTTCATTCATAGTCTGTGGTCCCTTCAGTTTGTATTTTATTTCTTATGTTCCACTATGGCTGATTTCAAATTTGTATTGACCCTTTATAACTCGTAAACGTTTTCCTTCCATCTTTCCTTGTACCACCTTCAGTGCTGTTACTAGTTCTGTCGTCCTTAACTTCCCCTCTGCCTCTGGGTTTCTGGAGAGTAAGTTATAATGGAGAATGTGGTGGCCTTTTTGAACCAGATAGTGAGGAGCCGCAGACTGAGACATAACGTATTTGTAGATTCAGTTAATGAAGTTTGTTTGTTATCTTGTGTATGTGATTTTTTGTGTATGCCAATAAAGGCTCTGACTAAAACTGCATACCCTATGTATGCAGTTCCAAATCTTCTTAAGGGCTCCTAAACCTTATTACCATTACTAATGCATGAGCGCACTCTCTCATTCTTTTCCTCTTCAACTTTTTCTAACATTCACCCATTCAATTCAACCTTTACTGCTAAAACTCAAACCTCCTGAAACCTGAAGTTTTCTTTCCTTTTTCTGAATTGTATTAGGTATATTTTCATACTTCTGCATAAGTCTCATTGGAAACCATTCTTACAGCAAAAATGTGACATCTAAATAACTTGGAATATTTAATTAATTAATTAATTAATTAATTAATTAATTAATTAATTTTTACCCCACCTTTCTCCTTAAGGACCCAAAGCAGCTTACATCATTAAAAAACAATATTTAAAACTAAAAACAGTTGGTATACAAATATTAAAAATGACCAAACAAATGGTACACTAAAAAGACAGTAAACAAAAACAACACCAAAAACACATCCAGACCAGTAAAGTGCAATCATCTCTTTAAAAATCTCATTCAGGCAGCCAGTCATTAAGGGAAGGCTTGCCTGAACAGAAAAGTCTTCGCCTGCTTGCAGAAAGAGAACAAAGATGGGGCCAGCCTGGCTTCCTGTGGAAGGGAGTTCCAAAGTCTGTGAGCCCAGAGAAGGCCTTCTCCCCTGTCCCCACCAAACGCAATTGTGAAGGTGGTGGGACCGAGAAAAACCCCTTTCCTGATGTTCTTAACACCCAGGCCGGTTCATAAAGTCATCCCTGTGACTAGCCCCAGTTACCAGTCTGGTTGCAGTGTTGACATAAGTAGATAAAAGTTATAAAATTAAAATAAAAACCTAATTTTCTTTCTATGAATGTCATGTTTGATCTACCCACAGTACCCATGTCTCCCAAAGTGCAAAGGGGCTTCTTTAGTAAAATAAAGTTATTTTAAGAAATTGTAAATTGCTTCTGAATACTCACTACCTAGAAAACCCTAGAAAGGGTTGTCATAAGTCAGAATTTATTTGACATCACACAATTATTATTATGTAAGAAAATGATAAAATAAACTCAACAATACAATGGACAGCTCTAGGGCATTAGAATGTATCTTTGGTACCTCCACGTATCTTACTAGTTCAACTGTTTTGTTTCACAAGGTGTCTCTAACTAATCTAAACTTCTTTTATGTCACTGTTATTGCTGTGAACTGCCCAGAGTAAGTAAGTAAGTAAGTAAGTAAGTAAATTTCCAAGACTGTAATAATATACAGTCATGGCCAAAAATATTGGCACCCTTGCAATTCTGTCAGAAAATGCAACCCTTCTCTCAGAAAATTGTTGCAGTTGCAAATGTTGTGGTACTCACATGTTCATTTCTTTGGTTTGTGTTGGAACAACACAAAAAAACAGAGAAGAAAAGTCAAATCTGATACAATCCCACACAGAAACCCAAAAATGCACTGGCCCAAATTATTGGCACCCTGTCTCAATTGTAAGAAATAATTGCTTTTAAAGCATGTGATGCTCCTTTAATTTGTATTTAGACACACCTGTCGCAAGGAAGAGGTGTGGGCAATATAGTACAGTGGTGCCTCGACTTACAGAATTAATCCGTATTGGAACGGTGGCCGCAACTCAAAATTTTCGTAAGTCGAAGCACCATTTCCCATAGGAATGCATTGAAAACTGATTAATCCGTTCTGGCTGAAGAAAAAAATACCAAAACAAAAAACAAAACAAAAAAACCCACAGAGCAAATCCCATGCTGGGACTGCAAAAAAACAAAAAAAACAAAAAACAAACAAATCCAAAAATAAACATTAGAGCAAGTCCCACGCTGGGACTGCAAAAAAACAAACAAACAAACAAAAAACAGAAACATAACCCCCCCCAGGCCAAACCTACCCTCCAAAACCCACCCAGAACAACTTTTTTAAAAGGAAAAAGCAGCACCTTACCAGTCCGAAGCCTCCGAAGCCTCCCGGGCTTCCACCGCTGCTGCGACCGCCGCTACCGGGGGGCTTGAGCCTGGCGGGGGTGCTTTGGCCGCTCGCCTCCCAGCTCTCATCCCACTTGCTCCTCGCCACACTCCGCGGGCCGATGGCGGGAAATTCAAATGGCGGAGGGCGGCGAGGAGCGAGCGGGAGGCGAGCCAGGGGCGAGCGGCCGAAGAAACCCAGCCAGCTCAAGCCTCCCGGCGCTGGGTCACCGCTGCCTCCGCCGCGGCCAGGGGCGAGCGGCCGAAGAAACCAGGCCAGCTGAAGCCTCCCGGCGCTGGGTCACTGCTGCCTCCGCCGTGGCCGGGGGCGAGCGGCCAAAGAAACCCGGCCAGCTCAAGCCTCCCGGCGCTGGGTCACCGCTGCCTCCGCCGCGGCCGGGGGCGAGCGGACGAAGAAACCCGGCCAGCTCAAGCCTCCCGGCGCTGGGTCACCGCTGCCTCCGGGGTCGCAGCGGCGCTGGAAGCCCGGGAGGCTGAGCCCAGCCGGGATGGTCCGGCGGCTTGCCTCCCGGTGGCGGTGGCAGCAGCGGTGGAAGCCCGGGAGGCTGAGCCTCCCTTTTCCTAACCATTGGGGCGAAAGAGCTACAAAGAAGCAGCCTCTTCGCCACCAACGGTTTGAATTTCCCGCCCTTTCCCCCTGCCTTTTTTCTTTCGTAGGTCGAAGCTCCGGCCGCAAGTCGAAGCAAAATTCTGCGGCCGGAGCTTTTCGTAAGTCGAAATTTTCGTTAGTCGGGACGTCTGAAAGTCGAGGCACCACTGTAATCACACTTGCAATGAGTTAAGATGGAGAAATGTAGACTCAACCTTTGTGTTGTGTGTGACACTGAGCATGGAGAAAAGAATGAAGTGTAAAGAGTTGTCTGTGGATTTGAGAGAAAAAATTGTGGAAAAACATCAACAATCTCAAGGCTACAAGTCCATCTCCAGAGATCTTAATGTTCCTGTGTCCACTGTGTGCAATATCATCAAGAGTTTTACAGCCCATGGCACTGTAGCTAACCTCCCTGGACGTGGACGGAAGAGCAAAATTACTGAAAAATTACAACGAAGGGTTGTTCGAATGGTGGATACAGAACCCAGATTAACTTCCCAAGGATGCCTTCACTGTGTGAACGGTATCATGAAATCTGATGATTACCAAAGAATTTTGGGGCGCAACATAGTAGCCAGTGTCAGAAAGCTGTGTCTCCACCAGAGATCATGGGTCTTCCAGCAGGACAATGACCCGAAACACACTTCAAAAAGCACTCAGAAATGGTTACAAACAAAGTGCTGGAGAGTTCTGAAATGGCCAGCAATGAGTCCAGATCTGAATCCCATAGTGGAGAGATCTCAAAACAGCAGTGGGGAGAAGGTATCCTTCAAATCTGAAGGCCCTGGAGCAGTTTGCAAAAGACGAGTGGTCCAAAATTCCAGTAGAGAGGTGTAAGAAACTCATTCATGGTTACAGGAAGCGATTAATTTCAGTTATTTTTTCCAAAGGGGGTGCAACCAAATATTAAGTTAAGGGTGCCAATAATTTTGGCCAGTGCATTTTTGGGTTTCTGTGTGGAATTGTATCAGATTTTACTTTTCGTCTCTGTTTTTTTGTGTTGTTCCAACGCAAACCAAAGAAATGAACATGTGAGTACCACAACATTTGCAACTGCAACAATTTTCTGAGAGAAGGGTTGCATTTTCTGACAGAATTGCAAGGGTGCCAATATTTTTGGCCATGACTGTAGAAGAATCAAGAGGAGACAGAATCACACCACTCTTGTCATGTAGCATATTTGTTTCTTTTTTTAATTAAAAGTTTTACAGAAATTTTCAAAATGTTAATAAATTATCAATTTCTGCCAATGTCCGGTCATCTTTGCAATCTTGGGATGCTATTCTGAGTCCCTATGGCAAGTCCCAGTTCCCTCATTCCCTAATACTGCTACCCTGTTTCCCCGAAAATATGACCTGAAAATAAGCCCTAGTATGATTTTTCAGGATGCTCGTAATATATGCCCTACCCTAAAAATAAGCCCCAGTTAAGTGAAACCCCACCCTCCACCATTGTGCAGCATTGCGCAGCAACCAGAAGAAGATGACATGACTGTATTTGAATAAATGTAGATTGTTGTACTTGAAAAAAAATAAAACATCCCCTGAAAATAAGCCCTAATGCGTTTTTTGGAGCAAAAATTAATATAAGACCTTGTCTTATTTTCCGGGAAACACGGTATTAACTAATGGATACAGTTACAAGTCAGCAACTTGCTGCTGGAGAATGTACAGTATTTGAGGTTGCATAGCTTTGCTTACGAAAAAGGTGAAAAGGTGAGTGAAGGGAAACTTGATAATGGTGTATACAATTATGCAAGGTGTGGAAGAGGTGCCATCAAACTGGAATCCATAGTCAACAACTGAAGCTGAATGTTGGAAGATTCCAGGCAGATAAAAGGAAACATGCAGTACATATTTATACTATGGAATTTGCTGCCTAAAGATGTCATAATGGCTCCCAACTTGGAGAGCTTTAAAAAGGAGATAATACAAATTCATGAAGTCTATTGGTGGCTACTAGTCATGATGGATGCACATTCCTTCTGTATATCAGTTGCAAAGAAGCAGAGGGCAAAGCCCTCCTGTTATGCTTTAATCTTGTTTATGAGCTTCCCAGAGGTAGGCTATCATATGAACAAAGTGCTGAACTAGAGGGGTCTTTGGTTTAGTTCAGCATGGCTCTTTGCATATTATTGGTAAATTACTAGCACTGCCCACCCAGACTGAGGTTATTTTATTTATAACTCATCCTATACTGTACCTTACATATAATCTGTATTCTTCAGCACATTGTAGGAGAGTTGTGGTCTAATTCTTGAGTAAGAGAAAACTTTAAAATGCAAATCAGATGCACACCAACATACCACTATGACCATTTCAATTTAGTATGATCCTTAGGGTTCTGAAAGACTTCTATCACAGACTTTTCCACAGATTGTTCCTAATCAATCCTTTTTAGTAGATTGAATAACAACTTTGTCCCAGGTTTATCACAGGCCATTTTAGAAATTGAAACACAGGATATAGAAAATGGTTTATAGGCATTTATTGCCCTTTATTTTAGGCTTCCCAGTCATCTATTCTTCTCCCACTTTCTCAAAAATCTTCCATTCTGTATCAAGATCTGCAAGAATTCTGTGCAGTATTTTTTTTAAAAAAATTGTTTTCTCTTTCAGGGTGCAATTCTTACCACTATGTTGGCCACAAGAAACTTCTCAGGTGAGAACTTTGCATTGCTTAATGAAGAAAACTCGGCCGGGGGGGGGGGGGGATCACACCTCAACAGTTTCCATTTCCTTTTTAGTTTAAAAGAAGGTATGGAAACATCTTCTAACTCAGGCAACCTACATCGGAGCCTCATAAACATAGCCAGTGTCCAAGCTTTTCCACTAACACAGGTTTTGTAAATCAATCCCAGGCTCGGAGTGTTACATTCATTCTCTTTCTCTTCTTATTCTGGTGCTCTCTGGCATGGCAGTATTGTGATGTGGAAAATAATATATTGGACCCAGGAGTAAAACACAAACTAATTTATTTTCACTGACAAGTTGTCAAGTCTGTTTCTGAACATAAACTCCATAACTGGGTAATCCAGTGTGTCCTGGGATACCCTCCTACTATTTTCCCCATCAAAAACTCTGACTAATATCCTGTTGACCTCTCTTTCTCCACTCCCCTTGCATGCACTCATCCTCCCTTCAATTCCCTTCTTTGCTGAAGCTTTGCAGTAGTAGTTAAAGTATTTTGATGCAATGTTGTATGCCAAGGAACATGGATCTTGCAGAAAAGCATGCTTACCAAGAGGTTCTCTCTCTCTCACCTACCATCCCAACCACAATGTATTCCACTCCGGGCTCCATTTAGGAAGAAGAGTAATTCCCACTCCCATCTTCCAAACTATCTATAATTTTATTCCTCAAGAGCATTTTTATTTCTTTTACACAACTTGATTGCAAATTAAAGCCAGATATATCCAAGAGCTTACCTGTGCATTGTGTCCTATGCCTACACCATCAAAATCTCTTTGCCCTCTCCTTCGCAAGGCATCCTTGCTATGCTTTAGTGCTTTCCCAATTTCATTAGGTCATCTTATTTTGGAAAATAATTATAGAACTGCTATTTTAATATTAAATAGGACACCTTGAGAGTATAAGTGTTGGCTTGTGGGATGCTAACTCTTCTAGTTGATTTTGCCTTGGAGTGCACAGGTACTACGTGTATTCCCTCATGTGCACACTCGTGGTGTTTCCTTTTTTATTCATAACCATCATGGAAGCCTTCACTGTCTAAATAAATAAAAAGTGCTTTTGTTGCAGGTGAAGTGAGCTACTCTGTGACGCTAGAGAAGTAAACAAAAGTGTCTGCAGTTTGAGAGACAGAGGGTTTAAGATGGCTGAGTAGATTCCTCAAGCAAGAAGCTACCCACTCACACTATTCCTCCTTCCTCACTCACCTACAGGACTTTCTTTCCCATCACTGTTCATGGGCTAATCAAGGCCCCATGAATTGATAGCGATGGCATAATCCATATTCTGCAGCTGGGAAACCCTTGTTCTTCAAGCAAGGGGGTGCTGCAAACATTTCCTAACATTATCTATAAAAGTATATTATGTAAGCACCAATAATGAAAGTGGGATTTATTTAGTTCAAGCCGTAAAATGTTCACTACCTTTCAGGACAGTTTGTAATTTCTGGACAAAAAGTGAGTGTCAGTAGGCAAAAGTGACTGAGAAGCAGTGACATTTTGGAGAAAAAGAAGCCAAGATGGCCAACTGGTTTTGAAAGAAGGTGTGATCTGTGGCAAAAAGAATTCAAAGCCTTTTTGTTCCACTGCAGGCCCGTTGCTAGCTACAGGGATTGACTGAATCTCCTGGAATTTTAGCTGGGGAAGCCATTGGATCTTAATGCCTGCCTGATCCTCCCAGCTGGAAAACAGGTGATAGGCACCATGTACCTTCCTTCTCCAACCAACTTCTTTTTGCCCCTGAATAGTTCTATGACACAGTTGCCAAATTCTGTGAGGATCTCTGCAGTCACATGATTACAGGGTAATCCTAACTAATTCAGAGGCCTCCGAACTTGGTGAAGTAAGGTGGATGTGGCATTTACAAAATGATTCCTCAATCATGAACTTAGAGAAACAGAATAAAAGAAAACTCAAAGACAATTTAAAAATTGTATGATTAATAAATCATGTTACCATGATGCCTTAATGTTCTAAAGAAACACTAGAAACCACTGCAGAAATGGTATGTGGCTCGCATATTTCTCATGCTACATAATACTTGATATCTTTCTAGCAGTCTCAAACACGGTGTTTTTCTTTATTGTTCTATGCATCTTATATCCCTGCTACAATCACTGGCATAAGGTTAGTTCTGGTGAAATTACCACACTTTTGTGCTCCATCTTAGGATGTAAAACCCAGTAGCATTAAGGGAATCTTCTAAGATCTACAGAACTCTTGATCTTGTGACCTGATTATATTGTCCCATCCTAATATTGCACTGGGAGGGGTTCCCAGAAAAGAGAAAGAATATGTTTAGGAATGACACTTGATCAAATGGAAAGGATCCATGGAATGTGTACTGGTGAATGCACGTTTGCTACCAATAGTCATGTCTCTTCATCTCAACTTTAACTCTAATCTTTTCTGCTTCCTTTGTCTCCTTTCTTTCCCCTTCTTTCTTTCCCTCACTTTCTCTGTCTCTGTCTCTCTCTGTTTTTCTGTAATTCTTACCCCATCCCTTTCCCTATTTGCTGTCCTTTATTTCTTTGTTTCCCTACGTGGTGCTAACAGTGGGCAGACAGACCACCGCTCCTGCCACAATGTCTGCAGCAGCCTCCGGTGCCACCATTGGGTTGGTGGAGCAAGGTAGATGTGTTCAGAAGAGACCTTCCTCACTTCCCCCTTTTCACTTTGGAGTCTGAGTGCATGATGTGTTATTCACCATAAGCACCTCATCCCACCCTGTTTGAAAATCCAGGGCAACTTCTTTAAAAAAGCAAGGTCAAATACAGATAGACTACCTCTGAAAATGACTGTCTTGCCTTCCAGTGGTATGGCAGTTCCCGCTTGTTCTGTCAGGTTGTTAGTTGGAAACACTATCATGAAAGCACTATAGGAAAATAATCAATAAGGGTTCCCACGATTGAGACCAGTTATTGCTAAAATGGAGCAATAATTTTAACTTAGAGTATAAAGTGAGGAAAACAGGGCAGATTTTTAATGGAAGAAAGGCAAGATTTATGTTTGGGTGATAATGCTGGCGGCTCAAGGATAGCTTTCAGTTTTCTTAGTGGGGAAGCATTATGGCACATCTTTCAAAAACGGTATCTCCATATATACTCTAAAGCTGGCTGGATAGCTCAGTGGGCTAAATTCCTGGCTGTGGAGCCAGACGTTGGGAGTTCAATTCCCCCCTGTGCATCTTAGAAGAGCTAGTCTGTGTAGCCTTGGGCAAGCTGCACAGTTCCAGGGTGCCCCCAGAAGAAGGGAATGGTAAACAATGTCTGAGTAATCTGTACCTAGAAAATCCTGAAACGGGTTGCCATAAGTCGAATTGTCTTCACAGCATACAATAACAACACTCCAAAGTGCCACAAATTACTCTTATGCTTTAAAAAAAAAACCCACAGTTAACAAGCCAGGTGCCAAACAAGACAGGAAGCAAAATGCAAAAGTAGCTTCAAGAGAGTTGTGTGCACTTCTTGTTGGACAATCACCTTCATCCATCAAGAAATTAGAGGTCAGTCCAGAAAGTCTTCAGACACAACAAAGGCTCCCAAGGGAAGGTTTTATGTCCTGAATAGGAGAGGCAAGTGCCATGTTGAAAGTGGCTATGCTCTACTTTGGGTCTGGTCAGTAATGGTCCCTTAGTAACTAAGGAAGCAAAATCATTTGGGAAGTTGTTGGGCAGCCCAAAAGCCACACCAGGGAGAACTGAACATGGCTTCTCACCTAGCAGGTACCATCAGAAAATGAGAGGTGATCCTAGAAAGTTCTGCATAGTGCAGAAGACTCTGCAGTGAACTCTTATTTTTTATGCTTTCTGATTGCCAGGTGATACTTAGGGCTTGAAAAAATTAGGGTTTTGGACTACAACTGCAAGAATTTCCTAAACTGTTTGATAAGTGGTTGGGGGACATTGGTCATAATTATACAGAAATGAAACGTCTCCAAATTAATGTTGGTGGGGTGATTGGCATTCCACAAAAAGTTGCTTGAGATAAAGATGATGTCAGGATGGAATGGGGACTTTAGCATCAAAGTTTTGGAAATGCACTAGCCCCATAAGCTGTAATTGTTTGTTAGTGGTTACATTGTTGGCTATGTAAAAATATTCACAGCATGGTTATGTTCCCTTCCAGTGGGCAAAAGAGCTATTCTTTAGTTATTTAATTGCAGTGAAGCAGCCCTGTAGTGTTTCAACCCATTCATCATGACAATGCTCTGGGTGCTGCTTTAACAAGCAAGGCAAATTGCCTTTGATATTCCTCAAAGGAAATCTGAAATATTACAGTCTTTGCTCCCTGGCCATTTATTCTGATTGGGAACATGTGAATTCACAAAGAGAAAGATGTATGTATTCTTTAAAGCAGCTCTCCTGAAGGTGTTACTTGTTTTTTCACTACTTACTATAGAAGTGGGAGAAAATTAAGTTGTTTTCCCTATAGAGTACTGTTTATTTGAACATATCATGTAGGTGTAATTCTCTTACTAACAATAGTGTGTGCTTGTGTTCGTGAGCTGAGTCATAAAGGCAGATGTTTTTGCACCACTACAGAGTCAGTCTCTGTTTCGTGGTTTTGCTTTTCAAGGCTTACATTTATTCACCAGTAAGGTAAAGAGAATCATACTTTTTTCCCTATTGAAATAGGACAGGATTCCCCAGGAGTCTTCCTTCTTTTTCCACACATAAAATGGAGGCTTAAGCAGGAACCTCATAGCCTGACCTATTGAGGAAAATCTTATTGCTATGACTTTGTGTGGCGTAACCCAGATTTTGGGGGGGGGGGGGGGGAGCATTTATTTTAAAGTAATTAAAAGGGGGGTCATTTTGGGTTCTGAGACTCCCTAGGGCTCCCCTTTCGCCTAGGAATAATAGGAAAAATCTCTGTCAGATGGCTGTTGCCCAGTCCTGATATAGTGATTTTTTTAAAATTAAAGGCTTCAACCCACCCCATCCCAAGGCCCCCGTAGGCTTCCCCAGGGCAGAAGGAAACTCTAGGAAGCCTTGGAACCTAAAAGGAGGGGGATACAAAGCTTTTAATTACTTAAGTTGCTTCCATCACCGAATTTGGGTTGTACCAGTGGAAGGTTATATAACAGGATTTTGTCCATTGATTACTTGTTTTACTATCATGGAGATGTTGCAGGGCATCACACTGCACTTTGATTTCCACTCATTTGAAACATCATAGCTTAGACTCAGAAAATGAGGTGTTGGTACTTACTGCAAGCTCAGAAAATTTTAACCCACTTGTGCAATAGGCTATTGCATGAGTGGATTGAATAAACAGGATTCCTGCCTAATCAATTTGTGTTTCCTATCAGTTTGATCATCCTGATATAGCTACTAAAATGAATTTGTTTACTTCTGCTGTAAGATCAATTATGCGTCAGGAGTGTGGTTCCAGTAGTTTATTTAACTGTAAAAGAAAAAAAAATAGTTGTGCCCTCACTATGTTTACTTTTGTAATCCTGATCTCATTGAGATCAGCAGTAAAAGTTCATATCCTCAATTATATGGTTATACTTTTGATTTTATCTGGCTCCATCTGGTTGTAGACCTTTAACTTAGCCATACATTTTTCTACTTGGCCCTGGACAATCATTGCATATGAGCTTCAGTAGCCCATTTGTAAATGGCACTAATAGTAAGCTGGAAGTGTTGATGCTAAAAAGATGGATGAAATGAGGTTTGTAAAATCAGAAATCGTCGACAGGTGCTTGTCGCTCATAAGCAGTGGGAGTAATGCATTTAAAGACTTCAGACAGCATATCCTGACTGGCTACAGTGGCAAGGATATAGCAGTTAGAATATGTCCCCTACATATCCAGTTAACATAGACAATTCTCAGGCTATGCAGACAAGGGTCCCCTCGATGCCTTTTTTCATGCCAACTCTCAAGTAGATGTTGGCTCTTTGCTCGTCCTAGTCATTTGCCCTGTCTGCACCCCACTTTGACTGCAGGTTGAATGTACTAAATGATGCATGAATGTTGTGTAATACAGATGCATGCTCCAGGACTTTGTCCAGTCTGAAAAGATGGACGAGGGCTTCTGCTTATGTCTCTGCTCATATTGGCACTGCATGTGGGAAAAGTGATCTGCATGGCAGGCGGCAGTGATGTGACTAGTCTGAGCTAATCTAGTCAGTATTAATGCCACTGTAAAAACACTTCTAAGAATTTCAGTATGAATGCAATGAAATGAAGAAGCAAATGAGAAATTATACCAGAGCATCAGATCCTTGAAGCAATAGATTCCACCTTGATGTATCTTGTGATGTGTCTTGTGAAGGCTGTGTTTTTGAAAGTTGCACCATGATTCTGGATAATGTATTTCACCCATGGCATCTAATACATTATGTCAGCTAAAGAGTTATGAAATCCAAATTTGTCCATCTTGGCTATAAAATGGCAAGGCAAATGACATAGAAGTAAAGGCGTACAGAAAATCAAATTAAAATGTGAGTTATCAGGAACAGATTCCAAGTGAACGAAACTAAAACCTAAAAATAGTTTTGAAAGATGATTGGGATTTTGACAAAAGCAGTAAATTGCATCTCTTTCACTTAATCCACCAAGAATATCAGTAAAATTCAGACTGTTGTTACCTGGAAACAATTCTCCTCTAACTTAACATACTTGCACTTTATACTTTTTGCAACCTTTTGGTAAATCCTGGTTTAATTTGTGAATTAGTGGCATTGGGTATTCAATTTATTATTAGCAACATTTGGTAAAGTTATATTTCTTGACTGCAGCTCCCAGAATCCTCCAGCCATTGTAATCACTGGGGAATTCCTGCAGGTGTAGTCCAAAAAGGAATTTTTCCACCCTCTGTTTACTGTCCAGCTTCAAAATCACCTGTGTGACTCAGTCCTGTATACCAGCTTCCCACAACTGGCATCCTCCATAATTGTTGAACTGCATTATACATCATGTCCACTCTATGTGCTTGGAAGACTCCTACTGAACTTTATGGGATTTGCCTTTGAGTAAATTTCTCTGAACATTGCTTTTTAAAGGTAGCTGTCTTTTTATTCAGATAAATTGGGTGAGAGGATGTATATAGCTCAATGACAGCAAAAGTTTTGCAAACAGAAGAAAACTGCACATATACTGTCTTAAATTTATGGTGAGTTAAAGGTTAATTTGTGTTATTTCCTATTTTATTTTTTACATTGCAAAACCATTCAGTAACCAGAGTTCTCTGTGCAACATGCACGTTGAAAAAGTAAAATATAAGATAGAGTGAAGGAACTGGCTGAAGAACTCTCAGAACCACTGTCTGTTATTTTCTTGAAATCATAGATGATGGGTGAAATGCAGGATAACTGAAGGAGGGCTAATTGTGTCCCTATCTTCAAAAAGGAGGAACCTAAGAACTACTGACCAGTCAGCCTGATATTGATCCCAGGGAAAATTCTACAGCAGATTGCAAAGTAGTCACTCTACAAGCACCTTGAAAACAATCCAATAATAACTGGAATAATAACTATAGCTAGCACAGGTTTGTCAAAAAGAAATCCTGCCAGATTAATCTTATCTCGTTTTTGATCAGGTAACTTCCCTGGTAGATGGTAGGAATGCTGTAGACACAAAATATCTTGACTTCTACAAAGCATTTCACAAAGTGCCTCATGATTAGTAAGCTAACTAGGTGTGGACTGGATGGAAAAATGGTCAGGTGGATACACAGTAGGTTACAGAATCGTACTCAGATGGTGATTATCAATGGTTCCTTCTCAAACTGGGAGGCAGTAACAAGTGAAGTACCATGAGCCTAGTGCTCTTCAACATTTTTATTAATAACATATAAGAGGGGGTGCAAGGAGTGCTTATCAAATTTGTGGATGAGACAAAAACACTCGAGGAGACAGAAACAAAATTCAAGAAGATTTGACAGAAACAAAATTCAAGAAGATTTGACAGAAACAAAATTCAAGAAGATTCAAGAAAGGTTTTCAGCACTGGGCTGAAAACAACAGAATGAAAATTAACAGGGATAAGGGCAAAGTTCTACACCTAAGGGAAAAACCAAAGGCACAGTTACATGTAATACTACATGCAAGAAGGATCTTGGAATTGTAGATCACAAGCTGAATATGAACCAATAGGGCAGTGCAGCTGCAAAAAAAAGCAAAGGCTGCATTAACAGAAATATAATCTCCAAATCCCATGAAGTACTAGTTGTCCTTTATGTGGCACTGGTTAGGTTAGGCTATGCCTCATCTTGAGTACTGTGTCCATTTCTGAACATCATACTTAGAATGATGCCAACAAACTAAAATAGGTTCAGAGGAGGGCAACATGGATGTTCAAGGGACTGAAAACCGAGCCGTATGAGAAGAGACTGAAAGAACTGGGCCTGTTTAGCCTCGAGAAAAGAAGACTGAGGGGAAATATGATAGCACTTTTCAAATACTTGAAAGGCTGTCATACAGAGGAGGTGCAGGATCTGTTCTCTATCATCCCAAAGTGCAGGACACATAATAATGGTCTCAAGTTACAAGAAGCCAGATTTCAGTTGAATTTTAGGAAAAACTCTCTAACTATCAAAGTAGTACGACAGTGGAACCAATTATATCAGGAGGTAGTGAGTACTTTAGCACTGGAGGCATTCAAGAGAAAATTAGACAATAATCTGTTAGATATATTTTGATTTGTATTCCTGCATTGAGCAGGGGGTTGGACTCACTAGCCCTGCCAACTCCATTTTTTGATGATTCAACCAATAAACTAATGAAGAGGCAAGTCTGATCATTGCACAATAAAACAAATAGCAGTGTGTAATAACATGCAAACTAAACTCAGGAACATGAATAAAATAGTGTATATATCTAAATGCATCAACCAGTTCCTACAAAGTCTTGCAGAATGAAAAAAGTTTCATTTGGCACTGTAAGGTGCCATTCAGCCCTCTCTAGGGGAAACATCCTGATAAGAGCACTATTATTTATTTATTATTATTATTGGGAGAATCTGGTGAATTAGGCAGATGACACTGGGGAGAGATGCTCTGACAACTAGCGTAGTTCCAAATCGTGGAGGGCTTTATACACAAGCAGCAAACCCTTGAACCTGATCCAGGACACAGTGGGTAACCAATGAAGACCAAGGGCTTAACATAGATGTCAAACAGCATTGGGGATATTGACAACCCCAGGGGCATCCCACAATTGAAGGTCCATCAAGCTAACAACTCATCACAAGCTGGACTCTCTAGCACGGTCAGCTACCCAACACTAGACCCCTGATTTCAATCTCCGAGAGCCTGTCCAGGTGGATATCATGGTTGACAATCTCAAAAGCTGCTGAGAGATCAAAAAGAACCAGCAGGGTAGATCCTCCTCTGTCAGCCTCCCTTAAGAAGTCATAATGCAGCACGACCAGTGCCATCTTGGTACCCTGCCACGGCCTGAATCCAGATTCGAATGGATCAAGGCAGTTCTCCTCCTCCAGCTATGTCTGGAGCTGCTTACTTAGCCATGACCCACTCAATCACCTTGCCCATAAAAAGTTTGTTGGTAATTGGTTGAAAGTTCTAAGAATGTCCATCACCAATTGTGAATGTTTAGTAATGGCTTAGATGATAGTTTACTTTACTCATGATGGAAGGAATCCCTCCCTTACTGAGGAATTCACAATATTCATGACCCAGTCCACCATAGCCTGCCCCATTGGCAACTTTTATTAGCCATGCAGGGCAAGAGTCAAGCAAAGAGGCAGTAAGCCTGCATAGCCAGCACCCTGGAAACTTCTTCTGATATTATTGGGTCAAACTGAACCAAATGGCAGAGGGAGAACACGCAGCAGCACTCCCCACCCAGTCAACCAAACTGCTGGTGGAGTCAAGATCAGATCGGATGGCTTCAGTTTTAGATAATCCCCAGCCCAATGGACTGTGGTACTGCACTACTGCAGTAGTAACTGTACCTGTTCTAAATATTAATTTGGCGATATATCTATAGATGGATTGGGAATTTGAAGCAGTAAACAGCCTTTTCAAGTGGAAGAAACGGAAGCTTTCTTTTCAGACTATCTACATGTATTGTTAAATTCACCCTCATAGTTTATACTTGATTGAATAACCACAGTTATATACTCATTGTTTTCAACTTTAAATATTGTCTTTCGTTGTTGTAAGCCACCCTGGGTCTTTTTCAAGGAGAAAGGCGGGGGGGGGGGGGAGAGAACGAGAGAGAGAGAGAGAGAGAAATAAATAAATAAATACCCAAGTCATTCATGTCCCTTTTTGGTGTCTGTTAAGGACCTATCATACCTTTTTACAGGGACAGCCTTATCATTAATTAAAAGAAGGCAGCTACCTCAGATGGAAGGATATCAAGAGAGCAACAAATTTATTCCCCCGAACAACACAGCTCCTCCCACCTCGACTTATTATAGCATCAGAGAATAATGGAATTGGAAGGAGTCTATAAGGCCATCAAGTTCAAGTTCAACCCCCTGTTCAATGCAGGCATTCAGAACAAAGTATATCTGACAGATGGTTGTCTAATTTTCTCCTGAATGCTTCCAGTGTTAGAGCACTTACCACCTCCCAAGGTAATTAGTTCCGTTTTCATAATACTCTAACACTTAGGACGTTTTTCTTGATATTCAACCAAAATCTGGCTTCTTGTAACTTGAGCCCATTATTATATGTCATGCATTCTGGGATGACTGAGAACAGACCCTGCCCCTCCTCTGTATGAATATCTTTTAAATATTTAAAGAGTGCTATCCCCTCAACCTTCTTTTCCCAGGGCTAACGTGCACAGCTCTTTCCATCTTCCCTTACAGAGCTTGGTTTCCAGTCCCCTGATCATCCTTGTTGCCCTCCCCTGAAATTGCTCCAGTTTGATGGCATCCTTCTTAAAGTACAGTATCCAAAACTGGACACAGTACTCAAGATGAGGCCTAACCATTGACACACTGATGCAGTCACAAAGGCCGCCCCCCAATCCACCCAGCCTAAATATAACACCCCAAGAAAATCCCATCAAAATGTTCACACTTAAGAAAATACAGTAAGTGCATTGTAGATTAACCAAATAACAATTTGAAAAGCACCAAGCCACACAGGATAAATAACAAAGACAAAAAACAGCCCACCTTTTTACAAGTCAAGAAAAGCAATCAAGGAAATAAAGGCAGAAAGTACAATCAAAGTCTCTCCCCCAAACGAAAAGTACTAGAATATGGATAGATTTTTCTCCCCACACCACTTCATGCATTTTCTTCTTTTCTGTTTGAGTCCATCCATCAGACTGGCCATGGAACAGTAAAAATAATGAAAGAAAGGGAAGAATTTTTAAAAAATCACACAAGAGTGGGAACCTCTAATACATGTGGGAGGAGATTTAAAAAATAAGGCCAAGGACAAGCAGATCAGGCAGGCTGCTTGACAGCAGCAAAAAAATAATCCAAAGAATTGGAAAGGAGCATCCCCACCTTAAATCAAGAAAAAAATGCAAAAGAAAGGATCCAAGATGGAGATACAGCAGACAAGGAGAAAGGCAGCAAGTCAGGTTGAAAGGCACCAGGAGCTTAGCACACAGTAAACTCACAAAGAATGAATGAAGCAAAAAGCATGCCTCAGTAGGTTCTAGACTCTTTTCTAGATTCAAAATTCCCACTCTCTCCAGCCCCTTTCAAAAACAAAAATTGTTTGTGTTTTAGAGCAGGGGTCCCCAACCCCTGGTCCGCGGCCCGTGCCGGTCCGTGGCCTTGGCAGGACCAGGCTGCGAAGACAGATCTCCCGGCCCCCGCATGCACTCCCCCCACACACGCCCACCTGCACGCACAGGTTCCCCGCCCATCCGCGCATGCGGAAGAGCATGCCCCGCCGATCTGCAAGTGTGCCCCGCCCATATGTGCATGCGCGTGAGTGCGCCCCACCCACCCGTGAGTGCGGGGGGTGCCCCAATGTCTCCACGCACAGACCCCACCCACCCCAACCGGTCCGCGGTTCAGAAAAAGTTGGGGACCACTGTTTTAGAGGCTTTCTTTCCATAAAAACCCTCAACAAACCTGAATTAGATGTAAATGAGGCTTTTTGTGTTTCAAGCCTTTCATTTAGACACAAAGGGACCATCCCTACTTGCCACCCCCTTTTTCTTGCAGATTACTCCCTTGATTGCTCCTTGAGGCTGCACCCACCTGCCAGCTGCCCATTCTCTCTTCTCCCACCCTCTCCTTAAGTCCCTCAGGTGTGTATGCAAACAACGACAATAGGAGCAGCAGTGGATGTTCCTTATCCTTCTCACTATCATACTTATCCATCATCCTTCCATCTCCGACTCCTGAGCCACTCTTTCACTGATTCTTTCACTCATTCCTACTCTTTGCTGCCACACTCATTCTCCACAGCTGTAGCCACTCATAGACCCACAGGACCTGCAACCCATCAGGTGGCCAGCTGCAGGACTGGGAAAGTGCCAGGGTTTCTCTGGCCTTAGATGGTGTGACACCTTTCAGCCATGGATGCTCTGTAGTCATGATTTTTGTAAATCTTAATTTTTAGCTGTAATCCACTTTTCCCACTTCCTTCTTTCACCCTCATCAGTAGTTGTTTTAAGTTGTGCTATTTTCTGCCAGCAATATGTATCTTACATTAATTGTGTTTTTTCAATGAATATTCACTCTTCATCTCAATCTTATCTAGCTTTCTATATGTGTTCTACATATAAATTGAACAGATAAAGAGATAAAATATATTCCTATATGACATCTTTGCCTATTGGAAACCATTCTGTTCTCCATATTCTATTTTAATAATAACCTTTTTTTCTGTGAACACGTTACGCATCCGGATGATAAAATGTTGTGGAACCTCATTTATATTAGAACAATCCATAGCTTTTTGTGATTTACACAGTAAAAGGCTTTGCTATAATCTATAAAGCATAAATGGATTTTCTTTTGAAATTCTTTGTATGCTCCAGTTTGTTGTTATATCCCATTAAATTTCTTCTACCCTGTTTCCCCGAAAATAAGACCTAACCCGAAAATAAGCCCTAGTATGATTTTTCAGGATGCTCGTAATATAAGCCCTACCCCAAAAATAAGCCCCAGTTAAGTGAAACCCCGCCCTCCACCCTTGTGCAGCAACCATAAGAAGATGACATGACTGTAAAATAAAACATCCCCTAAAAATAAGCCCTAATGCGTTTTTTGGAGCAAAAATTAATATAAGACCCTGTCTTATTTTCGGGGAAACAGGGTACTTTGAATTAGTGACCTCCAAAAGCCCTGCTCACCTCATTCAAACTCAAGGCCATGGCTTTCTTTATAAAGTTAATCCATTAATATTTGGCATTCCTCTTTTTCTGCTCCTTTATATTTCTCCAGTATTAATGTCTTTTCCAGTGAGTCTTGCCTTCTCATGATGTGCCCAAAATACAATAGCTTCAGTTTGGACATTTTTTACTTTGAGAGAGACTTCAGGCTTCATTTGATTTAACACTCCTTTCTTCCCTGTCTGTCCATAGCATTTCTGCAACACCACATTTCAAAGGAACCAATTTTTCCTGTCAGCTTTCTTTACTCTCCAGCGTTTGCATCTATACATAGTAATTCGGAATGTCATATTATGGATGATCTTCTCCTTGGTCTCCAGTGACACATCTTTTCTAGTTCTTTCATAACAGCACTTCCAACTATTAGTCGTCTTCTGATTTCTTGGCTGCAGTCTCCGTCGGAATTGATGATTGAACTGAGATCTGCAAAATCTTTAACCATTTCAATTTCTTCATTGTCAACATTAAAGTTACAGTGTTCTTCTATTGGTTTTCTGTAACTTTTAATCAATTTTTAAAATATTAAACCAATATTAAACTTTCTTCTTCCACCTTCATCAGGAGCCATTTCATGTCATTGCTGCTTTCCGCCAGTAATATGGTATCATTGCATATCTTAAATTATTAATATTTTTACACAATTTTTCAGTCATCCTTCTAAATAAGTTTTTTGTATGAAATAATCTGTATACAGTAGTTCCCGATATCCATGGAGTCAGTATCCATGGTTTCCATTATCTGCTGTTGCTGCTGCTGTAACCCAGCCCGCAGTGCACACTCACACTTACCTCGTCCTCCAGCCCTTCATACTATTAGTATCTCACCTGCTCCTGGTGATGTATTTTTTTCTGAGTAATCACAGGTTCCTCATCACACAATTTGTCTTCAAAGAAATCTGTTGTCCTTGCATCTCTTCTCTAGAGTTCTTCAGAATATAGTTTCCATCTTCTCTTTATTTTATCCTGGTCAGGTATTATGTTCTTCTGTTGGTCTTTCAGCATCACTAATCTAGGTTTAAATCTCCCTTTGATTTATTAGATATTATGAAAGAGATATCTTATTTTTCTTCTTTTGGTGGTTCTCTTTTACTTTTTTACAGTGTTTATTGTTTATTTATATAGAAGTCAATAAAAACTTACATTAAGAATTCTGATCCTATTTTCATCAGTTGTTACTTTTGCATTTTGACTGTCCTTAACTATTCTAAGAGTTTCAGCAGTTATCCATCCAGACCTTTCTTTTATTTTGGCCAATGGAATTGTCTTTTTACATTCTTCCCTTATAACATCTCTGGTTTCAATCTACAGTTCTTCCAGTCCATGGACAATTGAGTTTAGTAATGCAAATTTGCTTTTTATAGGGACTTCAAATTTATCAGATATGTTATGTAAATCATATTTTGCCATTATGATTCAGCTTTACTCTGATTTTTGATATTAACAATCTGCTTCTGGTCTTTTTGGCTTCTCCATCTACTACTATTTTCAATTATGAATTTTGCTTGATTTTTCTATTGGACATTTGGTGATTCTCATGTGTACAGTTGTCTCTTTGCTTGCCTGAAGCATATATTTGCTATAAACAAGTTGTTGACTTCAAAGAATTTGATTTGCTGTTTTCCTGATTTAAATTCTCTAAGTATGTTTCATTCTGCTTTGTTTCATGCTTTTGCGTTCCAGTCACCTATGATTATCAGCACATAATGCTTTGATGTGTGATCAATTTTCTCCTGGACACTTGCATAAAAGCTTTCTATTATTTTTTTCCCTTCATCTTTAGTTGGAGTATAGACTTGAAAGTTGGTTATGTTGATGTTATTCCATCACACTTTGCATTATAGCCTTTAATGCTATATGTTACCTCCATATTAGAGTAACACTTTTCTTCTGATTTTTGTGATTTTCAGAGTGAAACACTTTGTAATTGTCAGACTGAAAATGTCTTATTCTAGTTCAATTCAGTTTGCTCACACAGTGTACTGTAATGTTTAAATGTTCCATTTGTTGCTTTAAAGTTTTGAACATTGATATTAAAAATTAGAGTAAAGCTGAAGAACAACAGTAAAACCATCATAGTTCTAGAATATAATTTAAATAACATTCCTGATCAGCTCAAAGCCCATGGAAAAAACAGGTTATGATTACTAAGCTCAGACAACTTTGAACACAAGAACTATTCTCTGAGATTGGAAATATAATCAGGGAATAATTCAAATAGGATACAGTACCTGGTAATGTATAGTGGATAGAATGAGGGACTATGACTAAACCCTGCTCAGCCATAGAAATTCACTGGGAGTGTGGAACTGGTAAAACTATTCCTTAAATATCTCACTTACCTTGAAAGCCCTATTAGGGTTGCTAAAAATTAGTTCTGACTTGACAACATGTAGCAACAAGAATGGAAAAAGAATTATAGTCGTAACTTACATATGGCTTAGTTATTGCAAACATGATTTCATTACAAGAAACCAGTAATTTTTAATCAATCACTTCTAACCTTTGGTCAGGAAAGCCCTCTGTAAATGATAGATATCTTGCACACTATTTAATATACATTATTGCAAAATTTTCCTCACTACAGAATTTCATATCTATAATAATAAGAATGTGATCTTGTGGATAACGTGTTGAAGTAGGGCTCAGGAGTCCCTGCTCAGCCATGTAAACTCACTTGGGGTAGCACTGGGAAAACCATTCCTTAAACATTTCACACACATAAAAATCCTGTGAGGATCATTGCAAGGCAAATGCAGCTTGACAGCACTTAATGCACATAACACTAGCCAAAGTCCTATTGTGTGCCTATTAGAGATGGGATATTTGCATTTGTAAATGAATATGGGTATCCCCGTCCCAGGTGGACCTAATGAGGGTCTGGCCCCTGGGACTGGCCCATACACTCATGCGTCCCAGCACTGCAAAGATCTCGCTCTTCCCACCAATGATGCCAGGAGCTCCACAGTCTCCCTGCTCAGCTGGCCACTCCAGGTAGTGGGCGGGAGGATGAATCTCCATACACGGCTGCTGAGTGGCCAGCCGAGCAGGAAGACAGCAGAGCTCCTGGCACCATTGGCAGGAAGAGCAGGACCTTCACAGTGCCGGGACACGTGAGTGGACAGGCCAGTCTCAGGGGCCAGGCCTTCATTAGTTCTAGCTGGGATGGGGATATTCGTATTCCTTTACGAATATGAATATCCCCATCTCTAGTAACTATGCATACACAACTCAAGGTTGCATGTGTTGTACTTATGCTACAGCTGAAGTGGAAGTGCTATTCCCAAAGCACTTCCACAGGCATATTGCCAGGAATACATGACCAATTGTGCAATTCAATAGTGTAATACATAGTGCCTGGCACATTTACACAGGTATAACTTTATGTCATGCCAGCATGAACAGGATACTGGTCATAGAATCTGAATTATAAATGAAAAGCTGCACGTCCAGGTAGCATTAGAATAGAATAAAGGTAGTAACAGTGAGATTATTAGTTTAAAAGGTGCAGAAAGGGGTAGTTAGTGATGTTTAATAGGACTGTTTCACATTCTAGGGCTATAGAGAAGTTTTTGTCATAGAATCCTATGTTATTGTAGTGCTCATAGGTGTTCATATCACTGTTGCCCCAGAGGTAGACAGAGCTTTTTTAAAATTTAAAACAAAAGCAGAGGGAGACCTAGGGAGGAGAATTAGTCGTTAATACCTGCTCTTGATTTAGTAAGCTGTCTTGATTTTGTTTGAGACTGATAAGAGTTGCCCCCAAAAAACACTACATTCATAACCGTTGTCTCTTTGTGACCCATCTACTCTGTGAAGCATTGCTTTTACCAAGGTAAATTCACTGGTTTGTAGGCTATGATAGTCACAAATAAATATGTCAGGAAGAAATAAAAAGGCTTCAGACCATGATTAAGCTGGGTGATGTGGAAATAGATCACATGTTAAAGAAAATGTAGGAGTCTTTGGTTGTGGTCACTCCTTATGGAAAAATAATGGAAAATTTCCCCCTTTTCGGCTGCAGCAACCCCATGGGCTACCATTCTTCCATTAATATGGTGACTGTATGTATGGATCATAGTCTCCCTGTGCGTGTGAACGAAGTTCTATGTAATGCTGCTTTTGTGGTGCTGGTGCTGCTGCTTCACTTCTCCTTGGTGTCAAACAGGGCCTCTGCCCTAGATGCCTTGCCTTCTGTCTCAACACTTTTTTTCCCCTTTTCTTCTCTCTTTCCCTCCATCCCTCCTCAAAATCCTTCTTCTTACCTGCCTGTCTCTCTCGCCTTTCCTCTTCTATAAATTTCTGTAAGGTAAGCAAACTTTTTGTTGGGTTCTGTCCCTTAATAATACCTATCTATGGTGGTGATTGGATTTAATGTGGGAGGTAATTAATTTATGAGTTCCAGAGAATCTGGAAGCAAATGGAGTCATTTTGCTCTATCAGTGGTATTGGTACTTGTCTCAGCATATCAGTGCGTCTCCATTAAGTCTTCATGCTAGATTGCAATTCTGGTGAAATATGTACATAATACTGTAGAACGTAATACTGTAAACACTTCTTTGTTCTATGCCACGGAGGCCTCTTTATCTTTTTTTTTTTAAAGTTTTCCTCAGTTCCACAAACAAGATCCAGGGTGATGGGCATCCTGTTTCTGTTTCTCTCAGTCCTAACCTTTAGTGCACTTGCTATTGACTTCCTTCCTTATCCCTTTCTCAGCCTTGCCATACATTTCATTTCAGTCCCTCAACTTCTGTGCCATATCATTCTTGGGTCTCTCCTCAGCCAACAACAAAAAGCAAAAGGAAAACAAAAAAGACCAAGTTGAAACTGACAACAATTACAGAGGTGTCTCTATTATGTGGACAAATTGTGTACCTTCCAATACCATGCCAGCAGTACATATTTGGTACTTAAATACCTAATTGTTGATTACTCAGTATCAATATCTTAATAAGGGCTTCATTTGTAGTCTACTCTTGCTTTTTTTAAAAAAAGAAAATAAATTGAGAGTTACAACGTTGCATAGGAAAAGATTCACAATAAATTTAGAACATAGAAGATGTGAGATCAGGGTATGATGGCAAGAAAATATGGAAAAGAGTATAGTAAGATACAATGGCTTCACTGAAGTGGTAGATCGGCTCTCTTACCAGGATGAGACTCCTCTTGGACCTCAAGTAGTAAGCTTCTAAGCCTCTTCTTGAGGACAAGGTGCTTATTAAATGGGAGCTCCACAGACTGCTTTTAGAAAGCAGTTTGAATTGCAGCTGATTTTTAAAGACTTAGGAAATCCCAGTAAAGGGATTGCTTGTGACTGTTGCCAAGGATATCAAGGGAAATTGGAACCCTCATATTGGATGGAAAAGCAGCTGCATGAGACTGTGTTCAAGGGATATTGCCCTCTTTTTGCAAAGCATCTGAATAGATTGTAGTGAATTTTAAACCAGTATGTAGCTGCTTGGTATGGGTGAAAAGTGGCCATCATTAGCATGAAAGGAGGCACATTACCGAGAATGAATGAAGTAAATAAACCATGGACATTGGCTTCCTGAGGCTAAGTTGATACAATGTCTTAAGAATCTATTCATGCAAAAGGATGTTTTCCCACTTCATTTATAATGCCACTTTGTTAAGCTGAGCACAGTGTCCTGTATTGACTCCATATGTTGAGCATGCGCAGTTTGGACAAACCAGTACGTGTCCAAGCCATTGACAATTTAAGAAATGATGGCAAGTGAAGCAATTTCCGCTGTGCAGAAGTACTAAAATCCTACTGTTGACTTCCTTGCGTTTGGGAGGTTGCCCATCTGTGGCATTTTGCTATCCGTACCTCAACTTTTGGCTTAGGAATATGTTGGAGCTCTGCCCACACTCATAGAGTTCAGGATTTGCCCATTGTTCTCAATTCTCTTTCAGCAGTTTGATGAGGAAACGGCATCAATGAGCCTGAGTGTTTCTTTTTATGGGGGGGGCAGGGAGGAGGCAATTCAGGCAGCACAGGATATGTCTCAGGACACTGAGGGAGTAGTGACTAAAGCCTCTTCTTTCTTTCCCTGTGCAGCAGCTAAAAGTTTACTGAACAAGAAAGCTGACGGAGTGAAGGTAAGTCTTCTTCTGGAGCTTATGCCACATTAACAGGAGTGATACTTTTCTTTACACACATATCTTGTCTGTCTAAATCTATTAATCCGTAGTTGTTAAACAATTCATTTTATAGAGTAGTCACAGCTGACAGATTGAAGAACTTTTATCATATGTTGGACATTCTTCTAATGTTGTTGGCTTTTTGTATGTCTTCTGAAAAAGTTTATTCAGGAGGAAGGAATTTTTCATCTACCACAACTTAATCTGCACATAATTGTCATGTAGACTGTGGGATTCTGTACCTTCTCCTAGGAGTTTGGGTACTAGGAATGTGGACCCACCTGTAAGGAGTTCCTTCAGGTAGCTTCCTTTTCCAAGGCTTCCCTTTTTTTGTATACGTGTTTTTCTCTTCTACAGCCTCAAACAAACAGCACCAAAGGCAGTGCAGGAGTCACAAGCCCAAAAGGGACTCTTCCTCCAGCCGCACTGGTATGATTTTCTTATACTTTTAATATAATGCTTGTGATAAAAGATTGGGGAAACAATGAGATTTGTCTTTTACCTTGATAATGTCGTTCCTACTTTAAGGCTTGCAGTTGAACTCTATGATTTACAGTGACACCCTCTCTGCAACTTCTTGCTCCAGCGTACATGATAGTCCTGTGACTCCATGTATTAGTTTATTTTATTCTTGAAATGTTGATCCATTGGGGGATATTTCTTGTATTCTTGTTGTGCCAGCATAATTGGTCTTGTTTACCTAGAGCTAACTTCAGCACTAAATGTCTTTCAACGACAGCAGCGTATGCAGTCATATTTCGCTAGTAATGCATTGTAAAACTGATTCTAAATGCCTGGGCATATCTTGCTGAAATCCAGGCATATGAAAAAGGATTAAGGCAAAGAAATTTCTGAGCAGCAACCATAAGAAAGATGCAGATACTTTCTCTGGCCTGAGAATGTAGGATGACAGCATGTGAAAATCACTTTTCCCAAGGGTTCTAGAGACTTGTCCTAAGGTCTGTCTACTGGTCTTAGAGTCATTTTGACTTGCAGTAGCTATACACAGTGAGTCACAGTCCCACATAGCACCTGACACCTGGGCTGCTATGTGACTTCACCACATTAGTATACCAAGTGTTGTTGCTGGAACAAGGTATATTTCTAGGGCAAGAAGTTTCATTAGCAGAATGTTCTACAAAATAAGTAAAGTACAGCAGTGAAATCATTTCACACACAATCCTGATCTAGTTGAAGTGTCAGACAAGTCATGACCCAAATAATGTTAAAAGTAATATTCATTTAAAAAATGAATAAGACTAAATCTTATCACCAGAGTACCAGCAGTACTGAGGTCTGGAATATTATGAAAACGACTGACCCAACCCCATTAAAAATATTTTCAAGCATACACATATGTTGTTTTTGAGGTCCACTGAGACTGTTATTCAATCATAGGCCAGGAGAGATTTTACTAAATCATCCAGCCCTATCCTGGGTACAGCTAATGAGAATTACAGTCAAGCCACATCTAGACCCTCCAGGCAAATGTGAATTACAAGTGGAGGAGACAGGGTTTAAGTTTGAGATGGAACAAATAGGCAACAAATAAATTATTACTTTAAACAAGTTCAAATCTCCCGGACCCAATTAACTAGATTTAGAACTATTGAAGGAACTGGCTGAAGAACTCTCAGATCCACTGTATATTATTTTCTTGAAATCATGGATGATGGGTAAAGTGCCAGATGATTGGTGGAGGGCAAATGTTGTCCCTATCTTCAGAAGGGCAGAAAGGAGGAACCTGGGGGGGAAAGACCAATCAGCCAGACTTCAGTCCCAGGGAAAATTCTGGAGCAGATTAAAAAGTGGTAAATCTGCAAGCACCTTGAAAACAATGCAGTAATAACCAGAAGCCAACATGGATTTGTCAAGAACAAATCCTGCCAGACTAATTTTATCTCCTTTTTAGATCAGGTAACCTCTCTGGTAGATGGTGGGAATGCTGTAGACATTATATATCTTGACTTCAGCAAAAACCTTTGACAAAGTGCCTCATTATATTCTGATTAGCAAGATAACTTGGTATGGAGTGAGTAGCACAACTATCAGGTAAATACACAGTGGTTAGTTACAGAATCGTACACAAGAGAGTGCTTATCAATGGCTCCTTCTCAAACTGGGAAGAGGTAACAAGTGAGGTACACAACACTCAGTCCTGAGCCTGGTGCTCTTCAACATTTTTATTAATGACTTGGATAAGGGGGTGCAGTGAATGCTTATCAAATTTGCAGATGATACAAAATTGGGTGGAATAGTTAATATCTTGGAAGACAGAAACAAAATTCAAAAAGATTTTGAAAGGCTTGAGCACTGGGCAAAAAACAAAAGAATGAAATGTAACAGGGATAAGTGCAAAATTCTGTACTGAGGGGGGGACCAAACACATAGTTACAAGATGGGGGATAGTTATCTCTGTAATACTCCATGCAAGAAGGATGTTGGAATTGTTGTAGATAACAAGCTGAATATGAGCCAACAGTGTGCAAAAAAGGCAAATATTGTTTCAGGTTCCATTAACAAAAGTATAGTCTCCAAATCCCATGAAGTACTAGTTCCCTTTTATTTGGCATTAGTTAGGCCTCATATTCAGTCCTGTTTCCAGTTCTGGAAACTACACTTTAAGAAGCATGCTGACAAGTGAACCAATTCAAAGGAGGGCAACAGTGATCAGGGCATTGGAAACAAATTTTTATGAGGAAAAACTGAAAGAACTGGGCATGCTTAACCTTGAGAAAAGAAGACTGAAGGGAGGTATGATAGCACTCTTTAAATACTTGTAAGATATTCATACAAAGGAGGGGCAGGGTCTGTTCTCAGTCATCCCAGAATGCATGCACGTAATCATGGGCTCTAATTACAAAAAGCCAGATCTTGATTGAATATCAGGAAAAGCTTCCTAACTGTTAGAGTGTTACAACAATGGAACCAGTTACCTTGGGAGTTGGTGAGTGCTCCAACACTGGAAGCATTCAGGAGAAACTTAGACAACCACCTGGCAGATCTCCTCTGATGTGTATTCCTGCATCGAGAGCACAGGGTTGGACTTGATTGTCCTATCAGCCCCTTCCAAATCCACTTTCCTATGATTTTAAAGGGCTGCTCTTTCGACTGCTGCCTCTGACTCCAAAATAAGCCATATAAAGGCAAAGCTCTGACAGAAACAGACTTCTTCTAATGTCTGATAGATTGTCAAAGGCAGATTAAAGGTCAGCAGAGCTGTTTTACTTTTGAAAAACTAACAGAAATTCTTAGAATACTGTACCTCTTTATCTGTGAGACAAAGGCTGACTTAAACATCACCATTTTTTTAAGGTTGAAGATGGCTAAAAGTAGAAAGAAAAAAATTCTCTCAAGAGCATCTGTTTGTAAGAAATCTACTTTAGTGAGATGTGTTAAGGCTTAATTGCATATCAGCTGGTAGAGACAGGTGTAAGGCCACCAAGACAATAACAGAACATTTGTTCAGAGAACATAAAATCAGAATTTCTGCCCTTATAGATTAGTTTTCATAGTTTCTCCCAGTTTCTTATCCTTTTTTTCACTTAAAGTGAAACACTTTAAAGAGTTAAAGTGGAGGAAAAGCAGTTACCCACACCTGCAATTCTGGCAGGTTGACATGTACAAATAATAGAGAAGAATTTAAAGGATACAATGGTGGCATCTACCCATTTCCTTCCTGATTTCCTTTGCCAAATGGGGTGATGCTAAGCATTTTGTTTGGCAATATTTTCTTCCAACATCTTGTTTATGTAAATGTTGCACTACTGATTCTGTATAAAGAAAAAGGGAGTGATGTGCTATTGACCTAATAAAAGGATAGGGTTGCTTGATAATTTTATTCAGCATTTTCAGTCAGATATGCATGTGCACCTAGGTCTCACCAGTTACACACAGGGATCACTGGTTAGCATGTTCTCTTCAGAACATGATTTGTTTAGAATGCAAAACAAAATAGATGGTTTTAATGCCCTACTAAATAAATTGATTTTGATTATTGGTATCTTCATGCAGCACAGCGTGGATGGAAATTGTTTAGTCTTAAAATCAGTTCAGTTGACTTGTAAGCACTGGTGTTTCCTTCAAAAAACCCGTTATGCCTGTTGCTTATAAGTGAAATTCCTTCTCTGTTTACAGATTTTCAGTTATGATAAATATTTTCTAAATGAATTTGGTCGGGGGTTTGCATGATTGTTTATTTGGAATTAAATCCTGAGCAATCACTTCAGAGTCAGATAATCTTAGATTTTGCTAAACCCAGTTCAGTCAATCTGATGACCAACCAAAAGATTACCTTTTATTCTCCCATTTTTGAAAAGTTGTGATATAGCATACATTGCAGCTGGTTAAAATTCAAGTAACTATATAGACTCTGAGGAATGGCTATTGTTATGAAATGGCAAACTTTAATTCTCTAGAACTTGTTTTCGGACTTAGATGGTACAAAATTTGGGATTGTGGGGAAGAAGCAAAAACTCAAAAAAAAATCTGGCCAGATGTAATGGCCTTTGGTCTTGTTGACAGACGGATTGCTAGACAGAGACTGCAAATTCAGAAAAGCATAGACATTTCATCAAGATTATATATTTTCAGTCTCTTTCTTCTGTGTAGACATTGACAAAGGCCTGGATGCAATCCTTGTAGTTTTGCCCACTTTCTTTGGCAATACGCATGTATCCCCTGCATAGGCAGATATGCTGGAGGAATACAGTAGTTTTATGTCAGGAAAGCAGGAGATTATGGGTTGCACTAGTTAAATATACTAAATTCAGAATTATTTTCCTTTTCTGCTATACTAGAGGGAATTGCCCAGGTTTATTTCATTTTATTTAAAAAGAAACAGTTGTGTGAAAAATTCAAAACCAGCATAAATTCAAAAACACCTTAATTGTACCACTAAAATGTCAAAAGGCAAGTTTTCAAATCCAGTAGAATTGCATCAGGCCAGGCACTGCAAAGTACAGGCAAGGAGAGAAAGAGAAGTCCAAAAATCAACTTGGCTAGGTCTTGAAGCCACAAGACCTGTAGTTAAACTTCCAGGAGGAAGAAGTGTAATTTCGAATGGCCATCTTCAGATGGACTTTTCTGTTCCCACCCACCCGAAAGCCCTGAGATACCCAGTCTTATGATACTTTAGTGTCCCAGTAAAGCTGTTATCCTATCATGTTTTTTAAAATTTTGTCTAACGTATAAGATAGATTCTATCCCCTATGCTGTAATATCAGAGACAGAACAAATGGAGCCTATGCTGAAAATAGAGATTGACTTTTTCAGAACCAAATGTAAACAATAGTTTGTCTGAGCTCTTTAAAGTGGTAAGTCTGACACACAAAGCACATGGTTCATTACAGTAAATTAAGATGATAAACAGCAGATGTTCTCTTTCCTGGAAATATTTTACTAGTGAACAAGTTTTACCAAAATGTAGTAACCATGAGATTCACCAGATGTCTAGGTCATGGTTCAGTACACCATAGAAAACAGGCTACAAAAAAACCTGGAACATGGTAAGTTGCAATGTTTACACATCTAGAAGTATTTGCAAGACTTTCACATCAATCAGTTTCAGTGGGAAGCAGGCTTGTATTGCAAACTTGAGTATAGCTAACAATTCTAATGAAACAAAATCATATTCAGTTACATCATTATCAGAATCGACCTCAGTCACATACGATTAAATGTCATTCAGTTCTCTACTTAATAACTTCTAACTACCACTGCTACCGTCCCAGAATTCTCCCAGGATTCACAGTGCTTCTGAAAGAAAATGAATTCTGGATTTATATAAATTGACAGAATAACATAGTGCCAAAATTTGGTGGATTTCTCTGTGATCTTGTCCTGGCAGGATAGGTGGTGACAGCAGCAGCATCTGGCATCTAACATTTACATAGGTTAGAAAACAAGACAGACTCTGTCCACCAATGTGTAGACTAAATACACACAACACAAAAGAAACAAGGAATCAATGGAGACACCAATATAGTATGAGCAAACAGAGGCCCAGGATCTTAATGTTACATAATTGTTGTTATGATGACTACCTTGAATTAGAGGAAAAGGAAAACATTATCTGGCTGAACTGAACCCCACTGCTTCATTCCTCCCTCAGATGCAACCAGGTGAACTGGCTGCTAACACATGACATAACAGCTCTTGGGGAAGAGGGACGGAAGAAGAGTGGGTTCTAAGGCTAGTATCTCTGGGAGTTTTATCTTGCTGGTTGAGTGTAATGGAACACAGCAAAGGATGTTGTCTAGCAATTGAGCAAAATCATCTGGAGACGGTATTCAGTGTCCAGGAAATAGTAAAAACCTGTATACATGTTGGAGATGGATTAATAATATAATAAAATGTGAATATCCTGTGTGTGAAAACCAATATGTACTTTGGCAGTTCTAATGGAATGGCTTTGTTAAATTTCTCAGATAATATCTTTGTTATAGAGAGAGGCTATTCTCTTATATGATGAGTCTTTTCAAGTTGTAGAGGCCTTTTGTCTTAGACAGTTTCTTTTCTTATTTCTTGATTTTAAACAACTGTTTGAACTGATTGTAATAATGAGCAACTTCATTATAGCAATGATGTTCCATTTATTTCCTCTTATCAATTTAAAGGATACATTTTGTAATCCTTTAGTTATGTTATAAATGGTTAGTTTCAAAATGAAGAGCACATTCATTTATTGGATATAGTCCTCCCAAAACGCCATTACCCATTCCACCACCCTCTGTTTCAGTGGGAGGAAATTTGGTTAAATCACATCGTATGACAAGTTAATCACTAACTACGTTATCTGCTTGCTATTAAAAAGTCTAACAAATCATTTCTTGGGACTCAGTGTTGTGAGAATTCTTCTCCCAGTATGCTGGGTCACAGAAGGAAACAGCAGTTTGGGAAGGACTACGAGTTCTTTAGACAGTGTGGCAGAACTACTGATTATTTCTGTGACAGTGCCAAGAGAACAAATATTTGCTTTTCCAGAGAAATGGGGTTGAAAACTATGCCTTTCATTGCATAAAATGGATATTTTCCGCAGTTCAGTTCATCTAATTGTTCACCGAGAGAAGCCTTGGCTATGGTGAAGGCACAGAGAACATTTTTTCAATGACTTCAATAGCTAGAGCCCCGTGTGGCATGTGAAGAATTAGGAAGTTGCTGTTGAGTGCCCCAGTTCAACTTGTGACACTGGGGGTGAGAAAACAACTTTGGAAAAATCCTTCCATTCTTTCCCATATATCCCTAGCAGATCTTCCCACCCACTGTTTCAGCCTCTTCAGATGAGAACTGGGTTTTTTTTATTAGAAAACATCAAGCCTTGCTTTGTTCATCCAGTGAATCAGGTTTTTCTTGCCAATACTGACAGAATGGGCAATGCTGGTTGCCCTGTTGTTGTGTGATGGGCATAGAGACTTGCCTTTTTACAAATCCTCCAAGAGCTGTCCTTTTTTTTTTTAATTGGCAGTTGAGGAATACTATGCTTTCATCAACTGGAAGTCTTCAGCTTTCAAACACAAGTCTCAGAGAAGATTTTTGCTGGCTTTTTCTCTGTTGTAAAGTTTCATATTTATCTTACAGCACTAGCCAGCTTGAATGATTGATGTTACACATACCATTAAAAGGGCAGATTCCTTTTTTCCGAATAATACCACCAACACCAAAAAGAATCTGAATTGTGTACCTTAGACCAGATGTGGGCATCTGTGGCCGTCTGGACACTGTTGTGCTCCTTAATCATTCACCATCATCTATGCTTGCTAAGGGCAATGGGAGTTGTGTGTAGCCTACTTTGAAGAACTTATCTATAGCCAAATGTATTTGAGAGGACAATTAAAAATGTTTATTTACTTTAGTTGGATTTCTTTTTCTAGCAGTTCCCCTCCTAAACAGGGTGACTTGATGCAACAATAATACTCTTATTTGTTGGTTTGTTAAAGCATATTAATTAGACATGGGGGTATTTGTATTCATATATGAATACGAATACCCCCACACAGGTGGAGATAAGCGCTGGACTGTCTACTCACCCTTCTGCTTCCGCCGCGGGCTCCGCGCTCCCTTCCTATTGCTCCAGAGCTCATGGTCAGCTAGCCACTCCTGGCAGGAGGAGGGACGACAAGCCTTCCTGCCAGGTTGAAGAGTGGCTCGCGGACCAGGTGCTCTGGAGCGATTGAAAGGGAGTGCAGAGCCTGTGGCAGTAGCGGAAGGGTGAGTGGAAAGTCCGGCCCTAGGGGGCTGGACCCTTGTTATCTCCACCTGTGTGGGGGTATTCATATACGAATACCCCCCTCTCTAATATTAATGCATCCCTCATGCAAACATACTAGGATGGTTGACCAAAAAGACCGAAAGTACAATAAAACCATAAAACATTGCAAGAGAAGCAGAGCAGACAAAGCTCAAGCCAACTTCAAAATTTAAAATGCCTAGGCAAATAGGTAATTTTTAATCTGGTTCAAATTTACTTGAACTTTCATAGAGAAGTTGTATAGAAAGAAATTTCAGCATGTATTGTACCTCCTTTTCATAATGTTACATGACATTGTACCTGACAAATTATGTCTTACAAAAAGCCAGAGTAGCCATGTTAGTCATCACACAAATTCCACAAATGTAGGAACAGGTGATACTTTAACTGGACCACTAAAAGAAAAAAATAACAAAATGAAAAAGGCCAAGCCTTTGTTAGAGAGATGGGTGATAAGTTCCAAACCACTAGCTGAAGAGGAGACTGAAGCCACACCCTCCCCCACAGTCTTCTTGCAGACTGCAGAGTACAGCTGTTTCCATCTAAGAAGGTACATCTGGCCCCCAACAGTAGTCATGTGACTTTGAGACTTTAATAAAAACATTTCATTTTGGAACTACCCACAAGAACTTAGTCCACAGCCTGAGGAAGATGAATTATAATCAAAAGCTCTCTGTTTTTTTTTTGTGTTTTTTTTTAGTGGTCCAATAAAAGTATCACCTGTTCCTGCATTTGTATTGCTTTGGGGACCACACGGTCTTTTCCTGATTTTTACTAAACAGATTCCAGAATCCATAAATTTTTGGTCAACCAAAAAGAAACAAAATATGCAAACTTTCAAGATCTCCAAATCTCTTTTTCAAGCAAGATGGTACAATAAGCAGGTATTTTCTAACATAATTACTCAGTGTACACATCTGTTTATTTTAACACAGTACCTGTATTCATTAAATTCATTTTTAAAGAGCATCCTCACACACACACACACACTTATTTCAAGGTAAGTATCTCTTAAAAATCTCTTAAAGCATGATAAACTGTGCCATCATTGTTGATTAAGAAGGTAAGTACTTGGCCATGAAGATAGTTAATCAACTCACTCCAGAGGTGTTCTCTTCTGCATCCACCTCCTTTTGGCAAGTGTGTCTGCACAAAACACATTTGGGTGAAAGATACAGAGACTGAAACATCTACATTTTGGACTGCAGCTCTCTAAATACCCCAGTCAGCATGGGTTCAGGATATGCTGGGATATATAGTCCAAAAAAAGTAAATTCTTCAGTCTCTGGAATGAAGATCATGGAACCCCTCTGAACCAGATATACATTTGTTTTGAATTCAGAGCTGTCTTTTGCTACAAGATCAGAGGGTATGATCAAAGGAATTTTTGCTCTTCTTTTGCTTTTTCTTCTTCCCTTTGATCTCAGGTAGAGACCATATTGAGATGTTAACAACTGAGGTATGAATTGACCACACCTCTGTAGGGAGCTCATTACTGCCATTTTCTCTTCCTTGGTATTTCTATCATTCTTCCTATTGCAGTAGTCATTTCAGCTTGAAAAGGGGTTGAATGTAGGTTCAGCTTGCACTTTCCATTTATAAGGGGCTTACAACAATCTCGCCATGGGATTGGATATGATTTTTGGCTTCATTCATGGAAACTCCAGTTTTGATTCTTCTCTTCCTGATTTACTCTGCCACTTTCTGTTTGTTAATCATTTGCCTTTTGCTGAACTAATTACCTTTTGCTTTTTTCCCTTCCATTTTGTTCCTCCCTTCCCTGCTCTTATGTGGGTCTTGGTCTGTCTTCACTTTCTTCCTTTTTCTTCATATTTTTATCATCATTTTCTATTCCATGTCCCCTGTTCTTCCAACTACCACCTCTTTTCTTTCATTTCTTTCTCTTCCTTGTTTTGTTCTTCTTTGATTCATCCTTCCTTCTTCTGTAGGAACCTCAAACCACCGTTATCCATAACCCAGTGGACGGCATTAAGGTACTGCTGCCTGTCTTTCCTTCTCCTCAGTTTGCCATTTTGTGATCTTGAATAAAAATTGACTTTCTGCTCCTTGCATTGCTGTGTAATTTCACCTCTGGGGACAGACCGTAGGCTCGGGTTTTGCACCTCTTGTCTGTTTCAGTATGTCTGAAACCCTGTAAGAGAATCCAACCTACTTTCTGACATGCAGACTTTTTAATACAAGTTGTTGTTTCAAGTTTATTGGAGGCAGATTTAAGAGAAATCTGAACTGTGACTGCTCAGCTGAACTTCCCATGGTGGTTAGTCTTCCTGATTAGCCAGTATATGCTCAGGAGGATGGGGGTGATTCTCCAGGAGGCAGGTCATTTCCTTTCTGTCATTTCCTTGAAATGACAGTGTCATTGAAAGTGGGTTTAAAAATAAAAAAGGACCAGCCTCTTTGGAGAACCACAAATGGTAGGCTGTTATGGAAGGGAGACAAAAAGTGTTGAGAGGTCTTCACATATTGGTTCAGTGTTTTTCAGGCCTACGAAGACTGATATGTGGAAGACGCAAAGGGAAAATGCTCATAGTCTCAGTTGCCATCTGGAACTATGAGTCCCAGATAGTACTCTTTGGCATCTTTTTGGTAAAGGTGATAGAAGGGGGAAGAAAGCCTTTACTCTGACCCCAGAGGAGGTAACCAGAGGGCAGCAATATTGAGCTGCTTCATTCTGAAGCAAAAGAATGCAGCCAGGCAGACCAAAGAGATCAATCCAAGAGGTCGGATTGGCTGAGGACTTGACATATTTACTCCATGCCACTATCATCCATTGCTTGGACACAGCCCTCTCCTTCAACCAAACCTGCATTTTCTTACCCATTCTCTGCTGTAGGGATTTATTTTTTGTTGTCATAATTTTTACGCTTCCTCTTCAAGCCCACTCACTCAGTGCATTTGACATAGCTGTTAAATGGAGCTTGGGGAAGGTGAACAATTTAAAAAACAAGCTTGGGATGAAAACATCTAAGGTTGGGTAGAAGCCAGGCAAACAAACTGCATCGGTGGTGGCCCCCTTGTTTCTCCTTTAACGTTTTCTGTTTTAGAGAAATATTAAAGAACTGTAATAATATTATGTTTATGTATATTTTGAAAAAAGTAAAATATATGTTTTTTGTGTGAAAATTCTTGTGTTTGATTAAAGACTGTGGAGGGCCTGGGAGAACCAATATAATGTTTTTGACATATTTTGGTATGTATCTTTTTTTAAAACAAGAGACAGCAGAAAATACAAAGTGAAAATTATGAAAAATTAGTTTATATAGTCTGAAAATAACAAAAGGTTTTCTTTGTTTCTTCTTTTTTGGTTGTTTTTCAGTTCTTTTTATTGTTGGTCCTTTATTAAACCAGTATGGAATTCTGAACCCAGTGTTCTGAGTGGCACAAAGTGGAGACAACAAAAACCCTCCTTTACTAATTCTAACAATTAGTGTATAAGTAACCTTGTTCTTCTTTGAATGCTTTGTGTGTTGTAAACTTCCCCCATACTGAGAACTTTGTCATGAGAAAAAGGAACCATCCACATTTTCTAGCTTCACATGCAACCAAGGGAACATTCCTCAAATACAATGTCTGTATGTTTAACATTATATGGCCACAGTGAAACATGCCTTAGTTACATCCCAGCTGGATTACTGTAACACACTCTACGTGGGGCTGCCTCTGGAAAGTGCTTCAGCAGGTCCAAAACCAGCCAGATTGTTAACCGGGGGCTGGTTACAAGGATCATGTAACTTCCCTGTTACAGCAGCTCTCCTGGCTGCCTGTCCATTTCCAGGCACGGTTCAAAGTGCTGGTTTTAACCTATACAGCCCTAAATGTCTTGGGTCCAAACTGTCTCAAAAACCATATCTCCCTTTTGTTCAGGCAGACTATTCCCTAGTGACTGACTCTCTAGGCGACAATAAATGGGACGGTTTATATGTTTTTGCTTCTAAATATTTTTTTCATAATGCTTTTACCTACATTTTTAATATAATGCTATTAATTCTTTAATATTTTAATAATTTACCATTTTTAGCTTTTAATATTGTGTTTTTAATGATGTAAGTCACCATGGTTCATTTTTAGGAGAAAGGTGAGATAAATATATTTTAAATAAATAAAAATAAAAATTTAATTGTATATAAGCAGTCTCCAAAATATAAAGTTAAATTTATCCTAATTTGATTGTCCTACCATAGGTCCTGAAAATGTTCTTTGTAACTGAAGAATCTGTAGGGTTGTCAGCAGCTTTGCTAATTCTTCTTTTTTTTAAAGCAATTTTAATGCAATATATTTCCTGCTGTCCTTCTTTCCCATTCTTTAATATATGGTATCATATTCTCTTGTGGTACAACCACCCCTTCTGTTATATCATTTGAAGGTACTACAGTTCTGACAATAAGTGCAAGAAGAAGTGTGTTTCTTTAGCAGCTGAGTGAAGCCAGAAATAGGATTTTATTTTGTTGTTATTACTACATGCTGTTGACTCACCTTCGACTTATGAATAAGCAATCTCCACAATTTCCTGTCCTCAACAGGCCTGCTCAGCTTCTGTATGCTTCCAGCCTGTGGCTTCCTTTAGGGAGTCAATCCATCTCATATTTGGTCTTCCTTTTTTCCTGATCAACCTTTCCCAGCATTATTGTCTTTTCCAGAGAATCTTGCCTTCTCATGATATGCCAAAAGTATGATAGCCTGAGTTTTGTCTTTTTTGCCCCCAGAGATAGTTCAGGCTTGACTTGTTCATCTTTCTGGCAGTCCAGGGTATTTCCAAAGCTCTTCTTCAGCACCATATTTTAAATGAATCAATTTTTTTCATGGCAGTCTTCACTGTCCAGCTTCCATATATTTACATAGTGACTGGGAATACAAGAGTATGGATGATCTTGGTCTTGCTCTACCGTCACACATCCTTCCACTTGATGATCAAATTCCTTCATTCCTGCCCTTCCAAGTCTCGGTCTTCTCATTTCTTGGCTTCCGTCTCCATTTGGATTGATGATTGAGCCAAGGTATACAAGGCTTTAACAATTTCAACTTCTTCATCCCTAAAGTAGTAGTTCTTCTTAATGTTAAGCTTAATGTTCAGAAGAGATTATTTTTGTCTTCTTAACGTTCAGCTGAGGGCCTGCTTTGGCACTGTGTTTTTGGTATTGTTTTTGTTTACATTTTGTAGTATGGTGTTTGATCATATTCATTAATTCATTCATTCAGATTTTTACCCTGCCGATCTAGTGGCTAGGCCACTACTCGGCTTGACTTACAGTATCATAACATAAACATGGAATAAGACAACAATAATAATTCAATAAAACATCAGCAAAAGAAAACCAAATCTGTAAATGTAAAATAACTAGTACGGAAGATACAAAAATACAACAGTACACAAGATGGCAGTAAACTGAGACAATTATTCTCAAATTAATGAAATATCAGTGATCAAAACAAAATTAATCCAGTGTCAGGCTGTGTATGTGTAGTAGTAATATGTGTATACTTGCTGTTTTTAGCTTTAAGGAGAAAGACAGGATAAAAATATTTTAAATAAATTAATAATAAATAAAACTCCAGTCCTTCTTTGGCACTTCCTTCTTTCATTTTCCCTAAAAGTCATTTCAAGTCATCACTGCTTCCTGCCAGTAAGATGGTGCCATCTACGTATCTTAAATTATTGATGTTTCTTCCACCAGTTTTCACTCCTCCTCCATCTGAATCTAGTCCATCTTTCCATGTGATGTGTTGTGCATATAGACTGAAAAGATCCTTGTCTGAGACTTTTGCCTATTGGAAACCATTCTGTCTCTCCCTATTCTGCCCTAATGGTAGCTTCCACAATACAGGCTACACATCAGGATAATCAAACAGTGAAGCACACCCATTTCTTTCAGAACAATGCATGGTTTCTCATGATCCACACAGTCAAAGGCTTTGCTGTAGTCTATAAAGCATAGACTAATCTTCTGAAATTCTTTGGTACTCTCCAGTAGCCAGCAGATATTTCGAATATGATCTCAAGTGCCTCTTCCTTTTCAGAATCCAGCTTGAACACCAGTCATTTCTCACTCCATATAAGGTAAAAGCCTTTGTTGCAACACCCTGAGCACCAGTTTGCTTGCATGGGAAATTAAAACAATGGTCCTGTAGTTCCTGCACTCCTTGGCATCTCCTTTCTTGGGGATTGGAATGTATATTGAATGTTTCCAGTGGGCCATTGTTTTGTTTTCCATTTTTGTTGCCATATTCTTGTTACGATTTTGACAGCCCCAGTCTCTGTGGCTTGAAATAGTTCTATCAGTATTCCATCTACCTCTGGTGATATATTTCTTCCCAGTGCTTTCAGAGCAACTTTGACTTCACTTTCTAGAACTGAGGGTTCTTCATAATAGAATTCCTCTTGAAAGGAATCTGTCTTTCTTTTTTCTGTTTCTGTATAGGTCTTCTGTATACTGTTTCCACCTTCTCTTTATTTTATCCTGGTTGAATAGTATGCTTCCCTGTTGGTATTTCAGCATTCCTAATCTAGGTTAAAATTTCCCTTTCATTTATTGGATCTTCTCAAAGGGATCTCTTGTTTTTCTCCTCTTTTGTTGTTCTCTTCTGTTTCTTTGCATTCGACTGTCTATGTGACAGTTGCTGAAAAGATGCATTCAGGATTCTAACCCTACCTCTGCCACCTTTTCCTTTTCTCCTGTCTTTAACAATTTTAAGTGTTTCTTCAACCAACCATCTAGATTTTTCTTTTCTTTTTTCTACAGGAATTGTAGTTTTTGCATTCTTTTTCATTCTTCCCTTATATCATCCCTGGTTTCAATCCACAATTCTTATGTTTTTGAGTCATTTGAGTTTAGGAATGCAAATCTGCTCTTTATGTGGACTTTAAATTCATTAGAAATATTGTTTAAATTATATTTTGGTGCTGATTCTTTTACCATTCTTCTTTATCTTTACTCTAATAATTGATAGTAACAGTTCATGATCAGTACCAGAATCTGCTCCTGGTCTTGTTTTTCCTTAGAGAATACAACTTCTCCATCTCCTACTTTCAATTACATGGTGTATTTGATTTCTATACTGGCCATCTGGTGATGTCCATGTATACAGTCATTTGTTGTTTAGCTTGAAGTATGCATTTGCAATTGTTGGATTCACAGAACTCTACTAGTCATTATCCTGCTTTGTTTCTGACCCCCTAGACCAAATTTTCTAGCAGCATTTGGTTCTGCTTTATTTCATATTTTTTGTGTTCCAGTCACCTATGATTCTAAGCATGTCTTGTTTTGGTGTGTAATCAATTTCCTCTTGAATGCTTGCCAAAAAAAAAAAAAGCTTTCTATTTCATCATCTTCAGCATCCATAGTTCGAGAATAGACTTGAATAATGTTTTTTTTTTTCAGAAATCTAGTGGATGTTATTCCATCTGACTTTCTATTATATACTCTAACTGCCTGTGCTAGGTCTTAGGGCTACCCCATTTCTTCTGAGTTTTTCATTTTCAGAGTAAAGCACTTTGTAGTTGTTTGAAAATGTCCTGTTCCAGTCCATTTTAGTTCACTGGCACCAAGCACTGCAATATTTAAACGTTCCATTTCTTGCTTTATAGTTTCCAGTTTACCTGGATTCATGTTTCTTATGTTCCATGTTTCAACTGTATGTGTTTTGCAGCATCAGATTATATTTTCTGTGCACATCACCCACTGACATCCTTTCAGATTTATCTGTGTCATTAGCAGCAGCGCTATTCACACTTATCCTCTGCTCTTCCCCGGTAGCTGATTAAATCTCATATTCCAACACTATATCTTGTTTCATTTTGGACTGTTTCATCGCAGGGTTTTTGAAGTAAGAAAGATTCAGCAGTAGTTTACCACTGCCAATCAGATTACTTTTTTTTTTTAATCCATAAAAGCACAGATGTAGTGCTTTCTCCTTTTATGCCTGAGCTGGTGCTGTAGTTATTCTGACCTTTAAGTGGACAAAAGAACAGCAATAGGTGAACTTCATAGCAAGAAAGACTGGTTACTTCTCCATATTCTGTGGTGTAATTTTTTTCAAAGGGAAAACAACTTAAGGAAGAGTATAGTTCCATGATGTGCTTTGCTTTGAAATTATTTTTCTAAGACACAGTCTTTCATGAGTCAGAAAACAGATTTGGAAAATAGATCTCTTTTTTTTCACTGGTTTCTTTTAATGCATCTCTCCCCCCCACCCCTGCAGAGTAATAAATTCATGAATTTGTCATGGATCATTTAAGTTTCTGTGCGTCTGTTCCAAATCTGGCTGACTCTAGATCCAACTCGGTGTGTCCATATATTTTATGAAATTGTACCCATGAAGTTGATTTATTTGATTTGATATTTTTGGCTATCTTTCAAGACTGAGTCCTATTTAAAAGAGATGAAAAGCCATAAATTCCCAATTTCAAGAATGAAAAAATCAGCATATTAAGAACAAATTCTAATGCTAAGAAAATTCATAATAAGCTTGAATGATGTTGGAGCACACCACAATAAATAGATTAGTTCTAGTGATAGTTCTGTGAAGCAGTCTTAAAACTAAAATCATTCTTATAGGCAGAACTTGGAGTGCAAACTTGTTTTTAAAAGTAATTAGTTACGTTTACAGTTCAGAGGCCCTAAAGGAGTCAGTTACTATTATGTCTGCAATTTTTTAAAACAGCAAATATAACTATTTTATTTCTCAGAAGCAACTAAATTGTTGCTTCCTAGTTACCTAAGAATCTCATTTGAATGTTTCTAATCATCTGTACAAGCACAGCATGAGACAACACTTGATTCATGTAATCCTCCTTTTCCATAATTTATTGAAGTCATACACCGCAGAAACTATAAGCATAACTATGAAAATCACAGTTATGCTACAAAACAAAGACAGTTTACCCATGTTAAGTTGCAGTCATAATGTAAGTTAAATTATAGTTATGGAAATTACAATTAGTTACAAGCTCTGATTATTAGGGGAGGTCCTTCTCAATTGCTAGCTATAATATGTAATGAAAGTTATATTTAGCAATTTACTAGTTTAAACCCGTGGTTATTTGGGTTTTTTCTTTCGCAATAACTAGAAATAACATATCTGAAAATATCAAATATATTGAGAAGGTGCCCACCTGTGTTTGTTCACATAGATAACTCTTTAAAATACATCACATCTTCTCTCTCTTTTTTTCCTGGGGTTGATAAAAAGTTCAATTCTGGTTTGCTCTTCATCTGATACAATTTACCAGATTAAATCTGATTTTTTTGTACAATTTTATGATGGAAACTATTTGTACAAAATATGGATGACAGTATGAATTTTGAAGCCATAGGTGAGTATGGGTTCAAGCACTCTGTGAACTGTCACTGAGCTAGAGTCTCCCAGTTTGCGTGATGTGAGGAGTAAGAAGAGATAAGGTGGGGATAGTATCTGGAGAACACACAACCCATCTACTTGACCACGGTAATGTCATAATGTACTTCAGTGGAATTTCTGATTCTCCCAACAGTTTGGAGCTCAGAATAAGACTGCACAAAGCAAAACAGCCATAGAATCAACACTGAAGAAATAGATTTTCTTTCTTGAAATCTTTCTCAGCAATGCTATTCTTTCTGGCCTGTGGCATCATATTATTTTTGCTAATTTCTGTATGTTCAGTCTTCCTGATACTCATATATTTTAACTACAGAATTAAACTTATTTTGGAGCAAGAAAAGCATTATATGCGCCTTCTCGGCAATTAAGATCAGCAGAGGAGGCCCTCCTCTTGGTCCCATTGCCAGCACAAGCACAGCTGATGGGGGACACGGGAGAGGGCCTTCTCTGTGGCAGCTCCCAGGCTATGGAACGCTCTCCCTCGGGATATCAGGATGGCCCCTTCCTTTTTATCCTTTTGAAAAAAAGCTAAAGACCCATCTCTTCAGGCAGGCTTTTAACAATTACAACTGAATCCCTGAACCCCGTTTTAGCAGATAATTTTAATCTTTTTTATGTGTTCATGTTTTAATCTTTTTAATTTTATTTTAATCCATATATTGTTGAATTTGTCTTTTAATATTTAACTTATTGTGTGTTTAATTGTGTGAATTTTAATGTTGTGAGCCACTTTGGGTCCCTTGTTGTGAGAAATGCGGCATATAAATAAAACTAATAATAATAATAATAATAATTAATGATAACTGATGAGGAAATTGTTTCCAGTTCTGAGCCAATTTATTTAAGTCTACAAAATAAAATAATGACTCATGTTACTATGGATGCCAAATAAGACTCTCAGTGCTTACTTAATCTAGAACATAACTTATCTTTCCAGCAGTTAAGATTGATGTGGTCATAGAAATTAAGAATCAGTTCATATATATACAGAAGCAAAAATCTGATGGATGTCTACTTTTCCTATTATCAGGGGGAGGTCTTCCTCAGTAAAATGTATTAAAATGTTATGTCTAGCTATTGCTGATGTTTTTCCTCTTTTAAATTGGGAATTCAGGTATAGCTCACAGTGAGATATGTGACCTCCAGAGGTTATCTGAGACTTAACAGATCTCACTACCGTGAAGATATGTGAGTTTCCTCTTTTTCAAATTAAGGAAAGCAGATGGACAATCCGGCCACATTTTTGTTTTCCCTTTTTTGTGCAATTTGTGAACCAGATCTAAATTCTCCATATTTTGGACTATATTGATCAGTTTGACTAGTCTCCAGTATGTCATGTTTGGGCAAACTGCTTGAGTGTGTGGTTGCCGTCCCAGCTCCAGACATTCCTGAATGAAACAGATTATCTAAATCCATTTCTATCTGGCTTCAGGCTTGGGTACAGGATGGAAACAGCTTTGGTAGCCTTTGTGGATGACTTACAGGGAGAACTGGACAGGGGGAGTGTGCTATACTTCTCAGTGGCTTTCAGCGCCATCAACCATGTCAGCCTTCTGGGTTGTCTTCCTGGGATTAGACTTTGTGGCACTGTTTTACAGTTGTTCCTGATTTCAGAGGGTGATGTTGAGGGAGTCCTATTGAACATCATGGGTATTTGCTGTTTGTGTCCCTCGTGGCTCAGTCATGTCCCCTGTGCTGTTTAAATATATGTGAACCTGCTGGAAAGTTTGTCCATAGTTTTGGAGTTCAGTACTACCATTATGCTGATACCACCTCTCTCCTTTCCACCTAAATCTTAGATAGCTATTTCAATTCTAGACCAGTGCCTGGAGCCAGTAATGGACTGGACAGCTTGAAAATCCAGACAAGACAGAGGTGCTCATGGTCAATTGGAAGGCACATCAGGCAATAGAGATGCACTTTTTGCTGGATGGAGTTGCACTCCCCCTGAAATCTCAGGGTCTTAGCTAGAGTGTACTCCTGGATTCATGCCTGAGCCTGATGCTCGTGTTGCAGCAGTGGCCAGGACTGCATTAACGCTGTTAAAGCTGGTACATCTGTTGCCATCCTTGAAATGTCTGACTTGGGTATGTGACACCTGCCTGAGTTACATCCCAAGTGGATTACTCTAACACTTTGTATGTGGGACTATCTTTGAAGAATGTTCAGAAAAGTCCAAAACTGGTTCAAAGCAGTACAGCCACACTGTTAACTGGACTAATTGTAGAGAACATATGACATCCTTCATAAACCAGGCTCCCCCACCCACCCAATTCCAAGGCCCACAATAGCTTCCCCACAATGAAAGGGAGCCTTTGGGAGCCTTGGGAACTCAGATTCATCTAGGCCCTTCTGGTCAAAAGTCCAAGTTGCACAACATTCATTTCTAGCCAGAGCCACTAACATTTGAGTTTTTCCTCTCTTTTCCTGTGTTTCCACAGGAATCATCCGACAGCACAAACACCACCATAGAGGATGAAGACACGAAAGGTAATGGATTTAAGGAGCCAGACAGAATGCCAGAGTTTCTAAGACATAAAGCTGAACCCTAATTGGATCCTTGCAAGTCATGCATGGGAGAAATGGGTGGATAAAAGGTTGGCTGGGTGAATGAGGGCCAGCTAGACAGAATGGTAAGAAAAACAATAGCCAAAAATAAAGATATTTTTTATGCTTTGTAAGCTGCCTTGGGTCCCTTTTTTGGGAAAAGGGGGAGGGATTGATTAATTAATTAATTAATTAATTAATTAATTAATTAAGTAGAGAAATTATTTTGTGGGTTTTAACACCCTATGCAGTCACATAAAATGTCCCACATTTGCTATTTTTATCATCCCTATTCTTGGCTGATCCGGGTGAATACTCATTTAAATTGAACAAGCATGTACTTAAAGTTGATCTGTGAGGAGCTACAATTTGGTGTTAAGTTTTGGGTTCAGTGTCTGAATTGGCTGACCAATTTAACAGAGAATTTGAGCAAGAATGGGAAGAGAGGAATATTATACCATAGTGCGGCTAGGGCCTACCTTCCTCTTGCATTAGAATTCTACCATTGGACCTCAAGGTTACCCCACTGTGGCAGAATAGATGCTTTGCATACTAGTGGTTCCAGGACTAATATCTAATTGAATAATCTCAAATACCAGGTTTAATAAGGCTGAGGCCATGTTAGACATGCTTTCTGTCAGATAGCTCATTTTTTTTTAATTAAAATTTTTGGAAGTATTACTTTCTGTCAAAGAGTAGTAAGCGCTTGGATGTCTCATAGCATTCATCCTTGGTTTAAAAAAAGTGAAGCCTAAAAGGAAATGGAGGGAGAAATGAAACTGCAATGAAGAAATCACCTCCTCGCCATCATTTTGTGGCCCAGCATATAACAATAGAAAGCTGAGGGGGAGTGAAAACTCTTGTTATTAGAATTATGAGTGAAATTTAGCCATGCATGAGGAATTCCATCTTTGCAAATGCAAAACAACCTGTTCTATGCTTTCCAGAACTGTGTTTAATGTCAACCATATCATAGGCCGTTGTCTATATTTCAGCTTTCAGTGTTCATTGCAGCTTCTAAGGTTTTATTTGTTTTGTTATCAACCCTGTAAGAGAACCTCAAGGTGTGCCATTCAGTGTTATTCCATTGCAATTAACAGCAAGTCTGAGAGAGGGAGAGTAAAAGTAGCTGTGCTTCTGTATTCTATGCTGTATAATAAATCTGAACATATGTATTGGCTCTTATAGATCAGAAGCTGGGGTAGCAGTGTCTTAAACTTGTATTTCAACAGGTCATTAAACAGCAGGACCAGAACAGTTGTACAAGCAAGCTGAATGTTCAAAAGAGATGACTGTCACTTCAGGCATGCTAATGAGCAACGTGAATTCAAAGAATATTCAATATTGAATATTGAATTGGCCTAAAATTCCGTACAGCATTCTAGGCCAATAATCTTAAACATTTTTCAGAGCTACACTGAAATTTAGTAATTTCAAGTTATACCAGCATGGAGCACAGTTCTGCTTTTTAAAAAAATCATATATGGTCAGTGTTCTTTTCAGGAGAAAAGAAAAGAAATCCCATCTGCCCAGTCAGAAGAAAATAGTTGCACTGCTTGTGGTATAAGAGAGAGAGAGAGACTTCTCTGTTGCTGCTCTGAAGCTGTGGAACTCCCTCCCATGGGATGTTGGGCTGTTTGCTGTCCTTCCACAGGCAGGCAAATACTTTTCACTTCAGGGAGGCTTTTTCTCAGTGAACGGCTGCCTGATATTTGGGATTCTGGGTTGTTCTTTTTTGTTGTTGTTGTTCTGTTTTGTTCTGTTACAGTAATCTTAGACCTGCAGAGCTGGAAGGGAGCCTAAGAATCATTGATTCCAGCCCCTGTCAAGGAAGCACAGTGGGGAATCAAACTCCCAACCTCTGGCTCCACAGCCAGATACCTAAACCACTGGTTATTGAGCTCACTAGCATCCTCCATGAGGATACAAGGAGCTAATAGCAGTGAGAGAGAGAGAGAGAGAGAGACTTTTCCCTCTTCTAGTTTGGAAGCACAAAAAAGAAAGGTGTACAGTATATTTTTCTGCCGACCAGCCAAAGTAATGAAATTCTAGGTGTCTCAGTTAGTGTAATGGTGAAAAGGATGAGCTATAGGTTAAGCGTTATTGGTTTACATCTCAGTCCAATTACCAACTCACTGCATAGGAGAAAGAAGAAAGAAGCTACTTAGTTCAAGACCAACATGTTTCTGACATGATCCTTCTTCAGGACCATTCTGATAACAACACCAGTATAGAACAATATTGCACTAATGAGGTTATGTATAACTTAAATAAATAATATTACTGCTACTGAAGCACATCATAGGAAAGGATCATATGCTGACATGCTGAGTCTGAAATAGTTTCTTTTAGCAACTGAAATTATCTGCCCTCTTTCTCCCTGCCTGTGGTGCCGTCCTGTTAGATTTTAATTTATTACATGATCTTGAACATTCTATATATCTCATCCTCAATACTTCCCCTTCTTCTCATTATTAATATGATAATGATGTTATAATATAATAGATATTATATGAGGATGTAATGAGAATTGTTTTAATATCCTTGTGTAAGTTGCTCTGAATACTAAGGAAAAGCACTACATAAATGCTGCGGTTTGTTATTTCTACCAGTCAAATCCTCCAATTAGTTTTTCCCCTGCCACTTTTTTAAATTTTTCCCCTTTTTGGTTCTATTTTGCCATACCTTTTTTGCTTTTTCCCATTGAAGTGTTTCTTTATTTTACATACATTATCTTCTTTCTGTTCCAACCAAAACTGATTTTTTTTCTTTTAGAACTTTCTCTTTTCTCTCTTTATGCTCTATTTTCTTTTCTCTCTCCCTCTCATCCACTTTTGCCAGTTAAAACCACTGATAACGAGCTTGTAAAAAGCCAGGTAAACCCAGGATCTGACCCTGAACTTCCTCCCAATCTGCAGACATTTCTGATACCATCTACCACCACTGCTGTTATCGCTGCTGCTTGTAAGTTATAAGGTCCCTGTTTTTCTAATTTCTACCTTCCACTCAGCATGGATTAGACTTGACAATAAATGTCTCAAGGCAGAGGTCTTGGTACATGAATAAGCTTGCATAGTCTCCTAACTTATGTATTCCCTCGTTTCTTGTTCTATTTTGATGGAGGGGATCAGAGGCATCCGTGCTGAATTTTAAAAAATGATTGTCCACTCTCACTTGCAAAGGCAGTGGAGTTTGTATGAGCCAGAGACTTATATGGGCTTGATCATATAGTGGAAAACCATGGTTTCCCATTGCATCAGAGCTATGTTTCTAAAGAACAATGAATGAAAGAAAGAATACCCAGACTGTGTGGATAAATATTAGGGTTGAAGCCACACTGTTTGCTGATTGCATTTCCTACTGGAATCAATGCAATTTAAGTCATGACTAATTTTTATGGAGATCTGAGTACAACAAATGTAATCCAGACCTAATGTTTATTGTGGATCTGGCTTTAGAACTCATAAACAGGTAAGACCATAATCCATGCCTCAGTCAATGTCAGGAGGGTGGTTGTATGGGGATTAATGGTCACTTTTTATTTCATGTCCCTGTTTCACAACCCATCTTTTCAGCTTTCTTAATTCCTCTGTTATTTTCCCATTGTATTTGTTTTCTATTCTTTCTCCTTTGTCTTGCCTTTTCTCATTTGTCCCATGCCAGCTACCAAGCTATCTGATGTACTAGGCATGGTAAAAAGAGGATCAGGGGGCCCAGAATCTGAAGAGTCAGCCGCTTCAGTCTCTGCACCCTGCATATCTCCAGCTGTTGCAAACCTTCTACCTCCACAGTGTAAGTAGTTGAACGATCACTAGGGTTTGCTGTACTGGATGGTTAATTGGACTGAAAATCTAGTAGTTTCTATACAGTCTAGAACAGCTTCATGTTTTTTTTTTTTTTTTGTATTATAGGTTGCACTACTCTAGTCACCTTTGCTGAAAATTAATTCTTCCTTGGGCTGGGTATTTACTAGAAACAATGGGGAGATAGGCTTAAAACAAAACAAAACTCTAATCAGATTCTGTTAAAACAAAGGGCCTTCAACATCAAAAGCATGGCCTTTTTCCACTTCTCCTAGTATGCATACTTTAGGCGACTAATACCGTGTACTTCTGCAAGAGATTTCAAACTATTCTTGCCAATATATGGAACAGAGAAGGACTAAGGAGGTAGGCAAATTCACACAGCAAAACAAGGCCAAGCACAATGTGAATGAGCAACTGAGCAGTGAGCTGCTTTGTCTACTGTTTATTCATTGTTTTGTCTGGCAGGGATCAGTTTCTTTTCTCTAACTTGTTCCTGCCCAACAAACCAGAAGGGAGAATCCAGGATTTGTTCTTTATTTCTTTCTGTGACTTGTTTGGAGAGAACAAAACAGAGTAGTTGCCAAATGACTGATGAACCGACATTTATTTATTTATTTATTTATTTATTTATTTATTTATTTAACATGTATACTGCCCAATTAGTGCTAGGCAATACTTTGGGCAGTTTACATCAAAGAGGCAATCAATGAAATACAATATAACAGCTGTGCATAAGCTGAATAAATCTAAACAGTAGCAAGACGGTGGCAAATCCTGAATATGATTTAGCCAAGGATGTCCATAAAGCCTTCTTGAAACAGCATAGTTTCTAACATCCTCTTGAAGAGAGAAGAGAGAGGGCGCCAGGCACAGCTCCACCGGGAGCACATTACATCTCACAACTGAGAAGGTCTGGTTTCTTGTGGATGTCTTTCTGGCCTCTCGGAGTGGCAACTTAGAGGAGCATAGCCTGTGCAGATCAGGTGACACAGTCTGATGTTCTCAGGGAAAGGCACTCCAACAAGTAGCGAGGTCCCAAACCTTGGAGGGCTTTATAGGTAAGAACCAAAACTCTGAACCTGGCCCAGAAAAGCACAGGCAGCTGGTGCAGGTGAGCCAGGACTGGGGAGATGTGGTTGAACTTATTTACACTCAGCACCAGCCTGGCAGTCACATCCTGCACCTACTGCAGTTTCCAGGAAGCCCCATGTACTGAGTTGTTACAGTGGTTGATCTTTGAAATCATTAGTGCTTGTACCATTGTCCTCAGAGCCCCCCCCCCCCCATGCAGGTGGGGTTGCAACTGGGTGATCAGCCCCAGTTGGCTAAAAGCTGTCCTGGTCACTGCCACAATCTGGGATTCCCAGAATATCCATTCCAGAATCGAGGCCAGGCAGCACTTGAGTATCCAGACAGCATCTACTGCAGAAGATGTAAAGGAGAGATAGAGTCGTGTGTCATCACCATACTGATGGCAATGCACTCCAGATCTTCAGATGACTCTCAGCAGCTTAATATTAATGTTAAAAAGCACCAGGGAGATAGATGATCCTTGGGGCACCTCATAGTTGAGGGTCCATGGAGACAATAATTCCTCCCCAAGCTGTACTTTCTAGACACAACTCTCAAGGAAGGACCAGAACCAGTTTAACACCAGACCTCCGATCACTATCCCCACTAATCTGTTCAGGAGGATACCATCATCAACCATGTCAAAAGTCACTGAGAGATCAAGGTGCACCAACAGGACCATTCTTCCCCTGTTGGCTTTCCTTAAAAGGTCATTGGTCAATGTGACCAATTCAATCTCAGTTCCACAGCATGGTCTGAACACAGACCAGAGTGAGTCTAAGCAGTTTCCCTCCTCAGGAATATCTGGAGCTGCCCCACCACCCGCTTGATCAACTTGCCCATGAAGGAGATGTTGGCAATAAGTCTAAAATTGTTTAGGCTGGCAGTGGCCAAATTAAACCATTTTAGGGTGGGTCATATGATGGATTCCTTCACACTGTGAGGGAGGTAGCCTTCTGTTGGTGAAACATTTGTAATATTTATGATCCAATCCATGGTCACCCCACTGGCCAATTTCAAAAGCCATGATAGGCAAGGGTCGAGCATAGAGGCAGTGGATCTGCAGCATACCAGAACCCTGGACAAATCTGTCAACCAGGGTTAATGAGGCTGTGAACCATCTGGAAATGCTCCACTTGCTGATTTGCTGCCCCACTGATGGTCTTAATATTAAATGCCTTTTTCACCGATCTTGGCATATCTCCTAGTCAGCTGCTCCAACGAGTCTTTCTTCCACTGACTTTCTAGCTGTCTCCTTTTAAAAAAACAACAACTCAGAGCTCCTCTTTAAACCAGAGGAGGGTTGAGCTCTGAATGGAGTGGGCATTTGAGTGTGATTGTGTCAACTGCCCAGGCCACCTCAGTGTACCACTTGTTCATCTGGACTTTGACATGGTGACCAACCAGATCAGTCAGATCTCCCCCTAAGGCCTCCCAAAATCTGTCAGGATTGAGAAGCCTCCCAGGGCAGATCATTTTCACAGGTCCAGTCTCCCCACGGAGGGAGGGAGCTGAAGCCAGGTTGAATTTAAGCAGGAAATGATCTGACAGTGACAACAGGGATGAACTCATGTTCATCACCTTCAGATTGTATCCTGTCTGCATGGACGAGAACACCTGGTCTAGGGCATGTCCCACTCTATGTGTAGGGCCAATGACATCCTAAGATAGACCCATGGATGTCATGGAATGCAGGAACTCCAGGGCCGCCCCAGAGAGCTCCAGCTTAGCATGAATATTGAAGTTCCTGTATCAATAGTCTAGGTGAACTCAACACCACCACCAAGATTAACTCAGACAGCCCAGGAAGGGAGGGTGCTGGATCGCGGGGAGAGTGGGTACACCAAGCGCTCTCCCAAATCTATCCCTGTGCCCCACCCATCAGATGAAGACACTTCAGGCCTGAACTCGTAAGTGCAGCAGTCCTGCTGACACCAATGATATCCTTGTAAACTATGGTGATTCCCCCACCCTGCCCCTTTGACCTGTCCTATTATCCATAGAAAGCATCTTCCCTGGCATGACCAGGCTGCAAGTGAGTCTTCCTAGAGCTGTAATGCAGGCCTGGAAGGGTCAAGGAGAAGGTTATTGTAAGCAGGGAACAGCACATTGAAATTAAATAATAATAATAATCAGATTCTTTGTTCCTATTAAAGTTCTACATGATTATTAGACAGTACTAGATATGAGGAATTCGTAAATAACACTAGAAGGAATCCCAGAGTTGTCCCTTTCTGTCATTCTGTCCTGAGTTTTTTCTCTAACATCTCTTCCAAATATTTTCCTTTTCTGTCCTACATTTGAAAAATTGTTTTCTTCCCCTTTCTCACCTTCCTTGCTGTCATCTATCCACCCCAGCTGCCAAATTCTCTGATGTATTAGGCATGATGAAACAAGGCTCCAGGCCATCAGAAGCAGAAGAACCAAAGCCTTCCATTTCTTTGCCCTTTACACAACCTGTTGTTGCAAATCCTTCTCCTGCCCAGTGTAAGTAGAATGCGACATTAGGGATGAGGGGACTCTTTAGGTTCTCCAAGCTTCTTTGCCCTTACGCTGTGCTACGGAGCATATCCTGAGTGGTCACTGTCCATTGCAAAGGATAATATAGTTTAGCGGTTGCTGCATTAGGTTTGATGGTCTAAAAGAATAACCGTTATTTAAACACACTATTAGAGATGGGCACGAACCACAGTTTGGTTACACAGCTATTCTGTGGGTGCCCCGGCTTCCCAGCCCTGTCTCCTCTGGCAGGTGCCCACTCAGAGGAAGTGCCTGGAGGAGGCAGGGCTGAGATGCTGCACCACTGCCTCTGAGTGAGCATCTGCCAGAGAAGGTAGGGCTGGGAAGCTTTGCCAGTGCCTCTGAGTGGATGCCCGCATAACAGTTGAACTGCCGAATTGAAGAACCATGGTTTGTGCCCATCTCTATGTGCTAAGCATCTTGAAATATTTTGTTCACACAGTTTTACTCTTGCCCTCATTCATTCTCAGGATAAACTATGCCAAAGATTTCTAAATGTTATCCATCCTATCATTTCTGCAAAAGCAAATGATGCAGTTGTTTGTCTAACAATTTATGCAGAGACTGGGGGGAAAAACATTTAAAAGAAAACACCAAGAACCTCCAAATAACCAGGGCCATTTCCCACACTTTAGCTCCTGATTTGCTTCTGGAATATTTAAATCAGGAGCAACAACTGTGGACTTCAGCAATGCTTTTGGCAAGGTGCCCTAGCAAATTAACTAGGTATGGGCTGGACAGAACAAGTATCAGGTGGATACACAGTTGGTTATAGAATCATACTTGAGGAGTGCTTATCAATGGCTCCTTCTCAAACTGGGAAGAGGTGATTAGCGCGTACCACAAGGCCCAGTCCTGGGCCTGGTGCTCTTCAATATTTTTATTAATTGGTTGGATGAGGGAGTGCAGGGAATGCTTATCAGATTTGTGGATGGCACAAAATTGGGTGGCATAGTTAATACCTTGGAACAAAATTCAAAAATATCTCAATAGGCTTGAGCAGTGGGCTGAAAACAACAGAATGACATTTTACAGGGCTTAGCACAAAATTAAGGGGGGACCCAAGTGCACAGTTACAGGATGGCAGATACTTAGCTTGGTAATACTACAAGCAAGGTCTTGAAATTGTAGATTACAAGATGAGTATAAGCCAATAATATAATGTGACAACAGAATGGTCAGTACTATTTTAGGCTGCATTAACAGATGTATAGTCTCCAGATCCTGTGAAGTACTAGTTCTCCTCTGTTTGACACTGGTTAGGCCTCATCTTGAGTACTGTTTCCAGTTCTGGACACCATACTTTTAAAAGGATGCTGACAAACTAGAACAAGGTCAGAGAACAGCAACAAGGATGATCAGGGGACTGGAAACCAAGCCCTATGAGGAAAGACTGAAAGAACATAGCATGTTTTGCCTTGACTGAGGAAAGATATGATAGTGTTCTTCAAATACTTGAAAAGTTGTCTTGAGGAGGGAAACACAGCACATATAATAATGAGCCCAAATTACAGGAAGCCAGATTTTGATTGAATATCAGGAAAAATATTTTAACTATTAGAGCAATATGACAATGGAACCAATTACCTCATGAGGTGGTGAGCACTCCAGTGCTGGAGGCATTCAGGAGAAAACTAGACAACCATCTGTCATATATAATTTGATTTGGAGTGCACTGAGCAGGAGGTTGGACTCAGTGGCCTTACAGGCCCCTTCCAGCTCCACTATTCTGTGATTCTGTGACTTCTAAATATTATTGGACTGCAACTCCCATCAGCCAGCATCATGTAAGGGGGTCATGTGAGTGGGGCAACAATATTTCGAACACCACAGTTGCTCAACCCTAATGTTAACAAATCAAGTTATTGATAGAAGTTAAGGCACATTCTCACTGTATCAGAGGTCTTCCTTTTAATGCATTCTTTTCTTTAACCTCTCCTCCTAGTTATTTATTTTTCATTTATTACCCATTCTGTTGTTTTTCTGTTTTTCTTGTGGGTTTTTTTTTCTTTCATTTTTTTCTCTCCCTCATCCCACCCCAGCTGCCAAGTTGTCTGATGTATTAGGCATGGTGAAAAGGGACTATGGGTCCCCAGATGCTGAAGAGCCAAAACCTTCCATCACCCTGCCCAGCCCATCCTCAGGTGTTGCAAATCCTCTCCCTTTCCAGTGTAAGTAGCAGTTATTATCTGTGTGGAGCTGGTGTATCACTGCAGAACTGTCCACATTTTCCTCGTATTTGGGGGAGTGTTTGTGGGTTTTTTTCAAAAAAGGCATTGCGATTTAATAGGAACAGTTTCCTTAGAGACGAATGCTGAAGAAGGTTGTATCCATAAATTCCAGTGTGCAACTAAACGCTTAAATAAAGGCCATGGCTCTTAACATAACTTGGATAGTAGAAAGCTGGTTTTCTTTACAGTCTTGTGTGCAGTCCAAAAGTAGTTTTTGCCCTCAGACCTCTGGCAGTTGTTCATCCCTAATGTAATACTCAAGATATCTGAATATCTATATGCAAATGCTGGGGGATGCTTCTTTTGGGAAAATACTCAGTTATGCATTTCCCTTCTTCCTAGCTTCGTACTATATACTGATCAAATACAACCTTAAAACCATCTGCCTAATATCAAGTAGCTCCCCTTTGTGCTGCCAAAACAGCTCTGATGTGTCAAGGCATGGACTCCACAAGACCTCTGTATGTGTCCGGTGGTATCTGGCACCAAGACATTAGCAGTAAATACTTTCTGTCCTGCAAATTGCAAGGTGGGGCCTCCATGGAACAGATTTGGTGTTCCAGCACATCCCATAGATGCTCAATTGGATTGAAATGTTGGGAATTTGGAGGCCAAGGCAACACCTTGAACTCTTTGTCATGTTCCTCAGACCATTCCAGGACAATTTTTGCAGTGTGGCATGGTGCATTATCCTGCTAAAAGAGGCCACTGCCATCAGGGAACACCGTTGCCATGAGGGGATGTACATGATCTGCAACAATCTCTATAGGTGGTACATGTCAAAAGTGACATCCACATGAATGCCAGGATCCAAGAACCCAGCAGAACATTGCCCAGAGCATTACACTGCCTCCGCCGGCTAGCCTTCACCGGCCAGCCTTCTTCCCATAGTGCATCCTGCTGTCATCTCTTTACCAGACAAAAGTCACACATGGACATGGCAACCGCCTGGTCTAAAAGAAAATGTGATTCATCAGACCAGACCAGGCAACCTTCCATTGCTCCATGACCCAGTCTTGGTGCTCACATCTCCATTGTAGGTGCTTGCTGTGGTGGACGGGTGTCACTGCAAGCACTCTGGCCAGTCTGTGGCTACACAGCTCCATATGCAGCAAACTGTGATGCACTGTGTATTCTGACACCTTTCTATCATGGTTAGCATTATGTTTTCCAGCAATTTGAGCTATAGTAGTTCTTCTCTGTAATTGGACCAGACGGGTTAGCCTTCGCTCCCCACATACCTCAATGAGCCTTAGGTACCATTGTAACAATATAATCAATGCTATTCACTTCACCTGTCGGTGGTTTTAATGTTTTGGCTGATCAGTGTATAGTCTGGACTAATCTAGAACTTGTTTTATATGTCTTGGGTTAATAATACTCATCAAATCTCTAACATTGGGATGATGGATATTGTGATCTAGCAGAAAAGGAGCCATATGAAGAACTCATCTATCCTAAGCATGCATTAAAATTATCACCCAATTGGTTTATTTAAAGCATAGGGATTGGAAAATCTGGAGAAGTAGCAGGACGTTTTGTGCCTCGAATCTCAGTGTCCCTGTCTCTCAGATTTTCCCTGTGTTGAACAGGATACTCTGAAGGAGATTTTAAGCTCATTCAGCCAAATACTCCTAGAAATCTTCCTTTAGAATTTAATGCTCAATCCAGGAAGATTTGGGGGTGGAACCAGCAAGAATGGAAATACTGGGGGCAAGACTGGTCTATATGGCCCTCTCCCTGTTATATTCCTCTGTATGCTGGCTCATGCTTGCATATTTACTCAGTTCAAAAATTTGAGAAGTGAACTCCCTCTGAAAATTATACTAGGGAGAATATTACATATGTGTGTTGTACCTATGAAACAGTATGTAAAGGAACTCCTACTCTGTCATATCCCATTCCTCATTCTTAGCCCCTTTCTCATACTTTCCTACTTCCTTCATTACTCCTCTGCTATATTCCATTGTGTTTTTCTCATCTTTTCCTCCCTTCCCTTCTTTCACCTGCCCTGCCCCAGCTGCCAAACTGTGTGATATATTAGGCACAGTGAAAAAGAGCCCTAGACCAACAGAAGGTGAAGAGTCAAAGTCTTCCATCACATTGCCATGCCCACCTTCTGTTGATGCCAACCCCATTCCTCCCCAATGTGAGTAGTGTACGGAAAGAGGGTCACTGAGATGTTGTGTGTGGTTTTTTGTGGTCTCTGAATTGGCATAAGTGCTTCCAGATTTTTCAAGTGGTTTAGTGCAAACTTGGAACAGCTACTCTGTGGATTGGAACAGGGGTTTCTGAGAGTTGTAGTTCATCCTTTTCCAGACTCTGGACCCGGCTGTATAAGAAGGATGCCTGTGTGTCCAAGTCTGTACTGACTGATTCTGTGTCTCATACATTTATACTCAGTCGCTCCCACGTAGGCTATGTGTGTGAGCATCTCACCTTCAAGGCACAAACCACTGTACTGCCAGTAGTAACTGTGGTAGTATTCTACCCTTCCTCCCGGGAGGTTAAGGCAGTGTTTATCATGTGCTGTCCTTATGGGGTTGATTAGGCTTTGCATCTGATGACGTAGATAATACCAGCCCATGTCACCATAAATGAGAAGAAAGTAAGTAGCTCTCTGGATGTTTGCGGGCTACAGCTCCCATGAGCTCTACCTAGTATATCTAATGTTGAGAGATTGTGGGTGTTGCTGGCCAAAAAATGTGGAGGGGGATACAGTTGAGCTCCCCTGTATTAGCACCAGAAGGAGCAAAAGAAAAAGGCAGGCCCCAAGAGGTTGCTCAGAAGTAATTCTCTTATAAGGAATGTCCACCATGTTTCAGTACAGAATAAGATGCATTGAGGTCCTTTTCACCTAAGAAAGATTTTTGGTCAAAAGTTTTGATATGTTTAATTAAATAAATTGCAACTTTAGATAATGAGATAAGACTTCATTTGATTAGCCACAATTTGTCTCTAAAGCACTATCACTCTCATTGTTGGTCGCTAAGACATGGTTCATCTTGAAAATATTATCAGAACCCCTCCTTGATACCTTCTTCCTTGTGTTTCTAGTCCCCCCCTTCATTCATTTTTGTTTGTTTATTTTATTATTCTTTTCTCCATCCTTTTTTTCATCTGTCTCAACACCAGCCACCAAGTTGTCTGATGTCCTAAGCATGGTAAAGCGAGGCTGTGGAGCCCCAGAAGCTGAAGGGCCAAAGCCTGCTATCACCCAGCTTTTCCCACTTCCGCTGATCACAAACCCTCTGCCTTCAGATCGTAAGTAGCACAGTCCCATGGGGGTTACAGCTGAGCCCCACTTGCTCTGGAAAAAAAAATACTGTTCTCTTTAATACTGTGGGAAAATAAATAAAAACAGCCTAACAGTGTTGCTGCATGGCTTTACATCCAAACACAGTAGCCTCATCAGGCTGATACAATGCAGACTGAGCTTTTTCATTAAATGTGTGTAAACACAACCTGATAGTTCACATTACACTCCATATTGTGTGTCTAAAAGCTATCTTGGTATTATGGTTAGTTCATATATCCAGACATTGCAGGTATTGATCCGTGCTGCTGCTGTTATGTTTAAATATGGGGGAGAAAGAGCTCCTAGTTGTTAGGATTCCCAGCTCCCATCATCTCTGACCACTAACTACCAGCTAGGGCTAATGTGCAGCCCAACAACATCTGGAGGGTTACATGTTCCCCATCCATGTTCTGGATGGTGAGATTAGCCACATACAGAAAATGTAGCTACCATCTCTTAAAGATATTTCTTCCTATGACATTTCCGTCCCTAGCTCTTCTTTTTCTTGAATATCCACCAGTCCCTCCCTTGACAACAGATCTTTCTATATATCTGTTCAGAAGTACACATATATAGAGCAGCTGTGTTCACCAGGAATACTTACAAATGATTGTATAACATAACATTTAGGCTTTAACATACAGATAGGATGGTTGCCTTATTAAGAAACTGACTAAATCAAGTGTGCCCAAATGTCCATGTGATGAAACCAATAGTTTAAAGGGGTGAAGCATTTGTTTCCTATTTTTAGAGTAAACACAGATGTATTAAAGTAGGTGCCATCCCTCTCTATTTACCTAGAGGGAACAAAGGGGGAATTCCCCTTCTAAGTTAATACCTGCTATACATGCAGTCTTCACAACTACTTTAAAACTAATTAAAGATCCCTTCTTATACAAATAAATCTAACCTTACTGACCTTAGGCTTTCTTACAGTAACAAATGCATTTCCAATTCACAAATAAGTTAATACACAACCATGTTAGCTCTCCAGGTCTCTGAAAGAGATGTACCACTTCAGCTTTCATCCATATTCTTAGTACTGCTCCACTAAGACTTTGGTTTTTATTAACCAAAGGTGCAGGCGTTCATGCTAATGTGAACTTGCCTAAGTTTCTAAACTTGAGATCCAGGACTTGGGCTTGGGCTGATCCAGGCCTGATCCAAAACAGTGTATTCAGCCCCGTTAGAAGTACTGAAAGTGCACAGCCCCTTCTGTGCACTTTATAGCCACTGCAGGGGAAATGGCAGAGAAACGTGTGTCCCCCAGGGAAACAATCTTGCAGTCTCTCTCTCTCTCTGCCCTGAACTATCTTTCTCCTGTTGAAAAAATAGGACTCCCAGGCAGTGGTGTTTGTTTACAGGGATGGATAGCAACTTGGCACATTGCAGCTGGAGGGAGACACTGTCAAATATGAGCTGAGATGTGACAGAATAGGGTGCTAGGGTAGGGCATAAAGAGAGTCCTCTGTTTAAAGTGGAAGAAGGCATGGCAGGCAAGTTCACAGGTAAGAAACAGCTTTTCTAGAAAGATAGGAAACATGCACTTATTTTTTTCCGGAAGGGGGGGCAGATTTGTCCTCACAGGTAAGGTCAAAATAGTGACTACTTGGACTGGCAACTCGTTCTTCCATAACTTCATGCATATTTGAAATAATTTAATTAGCTCCTACCCATGTATAAAATATGCTTTTACCTGCAGCCCAAGGTGAAAGGACAGAATTCTCCCACTCTTTTACACAGCAGTCCTATGCATGCTTAGTTAGAAGAATGGCCTCCTTTCTTGAATGGAGCATACCCCTGAGTAAGCTTCAGAACAGCAAGCTCAGTGTGCTTTTTAACATCTGTGTAGATGGATCATTCTGAACGGTGTTGGTGACTGTAAGTTCAGATGTTGGCAGGATATGATGGGGTGTTATTACAGAGGGACAAAATCCCCTTGAATGATATCTAGAGGAATGGATAAAAAGAAGAAAATAGCTTCTGAACGACTGCAAGGGGGAGGCAGCCCATTATGCTTAGAATATAATGGAGACTGGGTTGCTGTGTTTATTCCCTGATTACCATCTTAGTACGTAGTATGATGTTCATGTGCTGGATGGCATCTCTCCTTTATGCACTCTTCTTTTCCTTTATCAATTGTGTATCTTCACTTCTTCAGGGTTGGGATATTTCATAGCATTTGGGTACTTTTTAGACTGCAGCTCATACAGCTGTAAATAAACAGGGATAAATAGCATTCTATTGAAACCCATTATTTTGCAAACAATGGGAAAGGGCTTAAATTGTGACTCAAACTTTGACCAGAATAGGTACTGTTAGCAGGACAATTGGAGATCCAGGAGAGGATTTCCTTCATTTTTAAAAAATGGCAAAAGCAGTTTGGTGGGGTGGAGAGAGTTATTTAAATTGGAATTAGAACATTGAAGAAAGAATTTAACATTTTCTTGGTTTAATTTGCTCCTCTCCAGCTGCTGTTTATGCTATGGGCTATTGGTATCCTGCATTGTAAAACAAAACCTGATTAAATTTCCCAATATAAATTGCAGATTTTTCTGGAATTCTGTTTATTAGAAGCTGCATGAGTTGTGTTTAAGTTCTGTTATTGTAAAATCTTTTAAGTTAGCTGAGAGCCCAGTTACATGTCAAAAAATCCTAGTTTTGAATCAGGTTTAGCATGTTTGAAATTGATTTAAGAAATTCTGACTACACAATGTACAAGAAATCATGGATATTTTTTTTGCCCAGTAAGTGTGTTTTTTTAATTGGAAAATGAGGTATTTTACTCAGCAGTGAGAGGCTTATTTATTTTAAATCACTTGTGAAATTGATTTATTTTGAGTAGTTTTGGTGTATGTGAATGCCTCTGTTGGTGTAAATTGTGGGGTTTGTTCATTATTATATGCCAGGATCACAGGTTTCTGGCTGCAGGGAAACCTTGCAGTCTGGTCTGTTATATATATTTTTCTATCCGTAATACTGTATCCCTCTTTGAAAGAAAGAAAGAAAGAAAGAAAGAAAGAAAGAAAGAAAGAAAGAAAGAAAGAAAGAAAGAAAGAAAGAAAAAGAAAAAACAAATATTAAAAATAACACTGGAGGTGGCGTCAGCAAGTGGCTGTAACTGGTAGCCAGTGCAAGAGCAAGCAGGCACCACAAACTTGTTGCATTCGAGGCTTTATCCTATGCCTGTCCCCTCACACTGGTTGCTTCTCACGGCCACTCGCCACTGCCACCGCCAGTTAATATTTGTAATAATATTTGCCCTGAACCTGCTAAAGTAGCCTGCTGCCTTGAGGTGTGGCAAATGATGCTCCACATTTACCAAATTGAACAAAAATTCCATTGTCAGTCCAGTCAGATTTTGTATGCAGAGGGATGCCATCTTGTTTTCTGTCTCAGTCAGCAAAATGCCTTGGGATGGGCTTAGGGGTTATTAAGGCCACTGTGCCCAATGGGTGGGTCACAAGCTGTGCAGCTCTAGCTTTGAGAGGAATTGTCTTGCTTATCAGGCTTTTGGTGGATTAAAAGTGAGCATGTGTGTTTATATGTGTCCCAAGTCTTGCTTCAGCCTGTGAAGGGTGTAAGTTACGTAATCTGTTGTCTGCATATTTCAAATAAAAAAATACAAAAGCAGTGATGTGCTCTGAAAGCTGTACATGGAGCCAATGGTCAAGTTAGGCCTTGAATGGCTTTTCATTTATTTTAATTTAAAGCGTTTTAGACCACTCTTTAGCCAAAAAAAGTTTCCCAAATAGCTTGCAAATACCCAAATAAGATAGTACATGCCCTCAGGCTTAAAATCTGAATGACAGAACACACAAGGAAAAGATAGATGGAGAGAGAGCAGTAGGAAAAAGTGAAGTCAGATGCCAATTCTTAAAATTACCCTTCTGCTCACAAGCAGCTGAGGTGGAAAGCGTTCAGGTGGCTTGATGGCTGGTTTCCTGGTAAGCCAGGCAATATAAACTAGGGGGAGCCGAAAGTAGCAGTCTCTCAGCAGAGGTAATGGAATAGCCCTGCTTCAGTTCTCATGACTCTGTGTCACTCAGATCCACATCTGGCACTCTGATAAGATGGCGAACACCAGGTCTGTGTTTCCTGAAGTTCCCCAGACCTATTAACCCTATTAATTAATTAAGTTCTGGTACTGTAAGATTCATGGGAGGTTGGGATCCAAACTCCACTGGAAAAAAGTCCATTAAAAGTAAATCCAGTCAGAATCAAGGAGGGTTCCAGGCTACGGGTGAAATGAATTCTGCTGGTCCTGCAAGGGCACACGTTTCCAAATGTTTCCGCGCCAAAGAGATGACTTTGCTAAGACTGTTGACACCATGCCTGCCACTTCAGTATTGTATTATTCATAGTGTTTGCTCTAACTGGGTCACCTGTAAATTCCAATGTATGCTGGCTACAGAGTTACATGAAATTTCAGTCCACGTGGTTATAGGAGAACTGTCAGCAGGGAAGATGGTGTGTTTGTGCTGAAGCATATTGTGGCATGTGAGGAATCAAATATTACCCTAGTAAATGTTGCTAGCATTTTCTGGTAACCTAAGGTCTGTAGAAGCAAAGTATACAACCACCACTTTTTTTTATTATTCCTGTTACTTACTTATTTTTCCTGGGCTAGGACCTTCCCAGAGTTTGGAAGGATCACTTTTTTCTACAATTTCCAGAATCCCTCAGCTGGAGGATTCTGGGAGTTGTGGTTCAAAAAGTAATTTTCCCAAGCTCTAAAGCTACTTATGTAATTCTTGATTAACTTAGTCAGTCTCTCCTACACCCATGGTTAGCCGCTTCCATGTAGGCTTCGGACTTAGCATTGTACCCCTCAAAGTGGTAAAAAGAGTATTCTGCCCTTTCTTTGACGCTTTCACAGCAGCGTATATCACACGCTGCCCTGTGAGAGTGATTGGCCCAGTGATGGCTGGGTGAGAATTTGAATCTCATTCTTCCCAGTCTATATCACTGAAGAGAATTAGTTCATGGAAAAAAGGAGCAGGACATACAGCAAGCTGGTTTTCTACTAGGTCTTCAGGGCATATAAATCAGCCACTTCCACTGACACTTTGTCCTTTTCCCTCTCCCTCTTTGCTTCTCTTTTTGTCTCTTCTGCTTTGTTCCACTTACAGCCCGCAAGCAAGAAATCATCAAGATAACAGAGCAGCTGATAGAGGCTGTGAACAATGGGGACTTTGAGGCCTATGCGTGAGTATCCTGCATGAGTTTGCATTGAGAGATTGTCCTCAGAATCAAGTTTTGTATGTTTTCATATTGATTGGTGTAGATCATGTGCTTTATCAGGTCTGAAGATTTAAATCTCTTAATAGGTAGCAGCTCACCTGTGCAATTTTAACAGTTAGAGGAGTACATTTTGATAACCTTAAATATGTTTCTTGAGGTAATGCAGCCCAGCAGATAATTGTCCATGTTCATCTCTCCCTTCAGAAAGATTCCTCATAGCTCTCTGTTTTCTGCTTGTCTAGAAAAATCTGTGATCCAGGCCTAACTTCATTTGAACCTGAAGCTTTAGGTAACTTAGTCGAAGGGATGGATTTCCACAGATTTTACTTTGAAAACTGTGAGTACATATTGTTACATGCAAGATATGGAAAGGAAAGCTGTTCTTGTCTATTAACAGAAGCCTTTTCTTCAGCAGCCAAAGAAGAAAGAATTGTGAGAGGAGGAGTAACATGCGGTCCTTCCTTTTTAAAATATTTCCATATCTTCACCTCTTACTGCAGCCTATACTGATAGTTAGATATATGTGACTTAAGTCTGTCCTAGCAATCGCTGGTGCCTCCTCCAGCAGATCCACCTTTACTGAGGACACTTCAGCCTCAGCTTGAATTTTGTGTCAAAGGTTTTAAAAGCAAAAAGCTCTTTCTAACTGTTTCACATTCTGTAATACCCTCTGAAAAGAATGTGATCCAAAAATCCTGAGTTGGTTCCAAAATTAGGTCATACTTAAGAACTGAACCCACTGAAATTAATTCAACTTGTTAATTAAAATGTTGTCTGTCTGTCTGTCTGTCTGTCTCACCTTGCTCCTAAAAAGTATCCTGGGTGGCTTGGGTTTGTTGTTGTTGTTGAGTCGTTAAGTCGTGTCTGACTCTTCGTGACCCCATGGACCAAAGCACGCCAGGCCCTCCTGTCTTCCACTGCCTCTCGGAGTTTGGTCAAATTCATGTTGGTCGCTTCGATGACACTGTCCAACCATCTCGTCCTCTGTCCTCCCCTTCTCCTCTTGCCCTCACACTTTCCCAACATCAGGGTCTTTTCCAGGGAGTCTTCTCTTCTCATGAGATGGCCAAAGTATTGGAGCCTCAGCTTCAGGATCTGTCCTTCCAGTGAGCACTCAGGGTTGATTTCCTTCAGAATGGATAGGTTTGTTCTCCTTGCAGTCCAGGGGACTCTCAAGAGTCTCCTCCAGCACCACAATTCAAAAGCATCAATTCTTCGGCGGTCAGCCTTCTTTATGGTCCAGCTCTCACTTCCATACATCGCTACTGGAAAAACCACAGCTTTGACTATGCGGACCTTTGTCGGCAAGGTGATGTCTCTGCTTTTTAAGATGCTGTCTAGGTTTGTCATCGCTTTCCTCCCAAGAAGCAGGCGTCTTTTAATTTCGTGGCTGCTGTCACCATCTGCAGTGATCATGGAGCCCAAGAAAGTAAAATCTGTCACTGCCTCCATATCTTCCCCTTCTATTTGCCAGGAGGTGATGGGACCAGTGGCCATGATCTTAGTTTTTTTTTAATGCTGAGCTTCAGACCATTTTTGGTGCTCTCCTCTTTCACCCTCATTAAGAGGTTCTTTAATTCCTCCTCACTTTCTGCCATCAGAGTGGTATCATCTGCATATCGAAGGTTGTTGATATTTCTTCCGGCAATCTTAATTCCGGCTTGGGATTCATCCAGTCCTGCCTTTCGCATGATGTATTCTGCATATAAGTTAAATAAGCAGTGGGACAATATACAGCCTTGTCGTACTCCTTTCCCAATTTTGAACCAATCAGTTGTTCCATATCCAGTTCTAACTGTTGCTTCCTGTCCCACATATAGATTTCTCAGGAGATAAGGTGGTCAGGCACTCCCATTTCTTTAAGAACTTGCCATAGTTTGTTGTGGTCCACACAGTCAAAGGCTTTTGCGTAGTCAATGAAGCAGAAGTAGATGTTTTTCTGGAACTCTCTGGCTTTCTCCATAATCCAGCGCATGTTAGCACATGTTAGCATGTGGCTTGGGTTAGCTCTGTTTAAATCCAGCACATTATTATTATTATTAACTTTTCCTGGGACTGTGTCATTTCCCAAGTTCATTTTTTTTACATACTCCCATATAATAAAACTTCTTTTCTGCAGAAGTTTAGCATGTATATATAAACAAGCACATACAAAGTCTATGAATGTGGCTTTTTAAATTTCCCTTTTAGTTTTTAAAAAAATTCTCACAGGCTAGGTGAAGCACCCGTTCCTCAGTTTGGAGAAAACAGCCTGCAGAAATTCTGTAAAAACATCCAAAGCAACTAGCTGTCAGTAAAATTTCCATTTAAAAAGAAATGTGAAACAGAAATTTCTGCAAACTGTTCTTTTTGTCCTCATTATGTTATGCTGTGTACTGCCCAGTCACTTCCAACTGATGGTAAGTACATGAGCTACTGTATTTAAGAAATGGTTTTTCTATTGCCACCCACTCCCAGTAAGTTTCCATGAACCCAAGTGGGAATTTGAAGCCAAGTCTCCTGTTTCCTAAGCAACCACTCACTCCACTTCACAGAATCTAACTGCTTGAAGAAGGCCTTAATACAGGAAAAAAAGAAAATGCATTTTAGCAACGGACATCATTTTACTGCATATTGAAACATATTCCTTCTATACCTGGGTTATGCTTAAATGTTCTCCAGTGTTTGCACTTTCACTAGTGTGGCATAAGCTTTAAAGGAAGAAGGCTTTATATAAACATAGGAAAGTGGCTTATACTGAACTAGACATTTGGTCCATTTGTCTCAGTATTGTTAGCAGTAAATGGCCAGCATCTCTCCAGGGTTTCAAGCAGACGTTTTTCCAGCCTTATCTGGAGATGCTGAATATTGAACTTGAAGCCTTCTTCATGCAGAACATTTGCTGCACCACAAAGCTGCAGCCTTTCTTTTTTAATATCCTAAAAAAAATAGGTAGCAAGCGTAAGGCCATCCTGTGTCTGAGATCCTAGAGAGGCATTGCTAGGTAAGGCAGGCAATATTGCCGTGAGACACGCAGTCTAAATGGGTGCTATTAGGCACCATTATGCCTTCTGGACAGTGGGCAAAACTCCAGGAATCTTTTCTTCCAAGTGGAATCCGAGGCAATAGTGGCTCTTGTAATCACTCTATGGCAAAAACAAGCTGTCTTGTCTCCACTGGACTGGAAGGCTGTGGATCGTCTTTCTTCCTTTGTGTCAGAAGCACCACAGTACAATTAATAGCTCTATCAAATAATTTTAACCCAATAGTGGGCAACATTAGGAGCTTTTGGAACAGCTAATATCAAATCTTCCGTGGTACATGCTGATGAGCAGAGACTACACTCACCTAGGTTTGATATTGCCTGTTCTTCTATGGACCCACAAAGGACAGTGTTGGTGCAAAAAAACCATTTTCTTAGGTTCATCTTGGTTCTGCCAATGCTAATCTGTACACAGAGGTGACTCTGTGTGCCTGGGGTGTTGTCCCTCCTGGGGTTTCATGCAGTTTAAAAGATGGGTAGTTTTTCTTTCCGCATTATAGTCCTAGCATTATCTGCTGTTCCTTCAAGATTCACATATATTAAAAAAATCCCCTTAACCCAGGGACGGTAGCTGAAGAGTGGATATGCATTTGATATATGTAGATACTTTTGAGTCTTTCAATATTAGCTCCCACCTCCCTCCATATGTCACTGGCTGCAATGCCAGATAGGTAATTTATTTTATGAATAGGGATTAGCTTCGAAATATCCAGAAGCCAATTCTACAGTTTTCACTGAGCACTGCATTTTGCATGGGCTGAACTGTTCCACACCTGACTGGCATATTCACCTGTGAAGCAGCATAGGACCAAGGCTATGGTTCTTAGTGTTTGTGGTTGTGTGCCCCACCCGGTCCCTGGTAGCATTTGACGAATATTGTTATTTGTAGAGACATTTTGTTTGGTGTTTCAGCAGTGTTTCTTATAAGTCAGTGTACAATCCAAAGTAACACATAGGTATTTGGGGGCAAAACAAATTGATCTAGTTGGACACCCTTCCACAAAGGGAACCTCTCTGAAGAATGTGAACACATTTGGGCATCCAGTGGGCAACTACAGCACCTGTCAGCTGATCCTTCCACTCCAAAACCACCAACATGAGGTGACTCATTGTATGAACATGACTAGATGAATATGTGACGAAATAACTTTGACAACATCCCACAAGTGGCCATCAATAATTCATTTTTTCCCTTTAATTTATATACTGTTCCACTAGTGCAAAGCACTATTCTGGACAGTTGACAGCATAATAAAATGGAATAAATAATCATAAAGAAAACAAATAAAACAAAATGAATTAACTTTGCGATCCAGCCAAGATGACGTAACATGTTCATATTAAGAAGGAAGAGCACAAGGCAAAGAAAATCAAGCAGGGTTGCATTGAAAGGCCTCTCTGAAGAGCAATGTCTTCAGCAGCCTTCTAAAAATGGGGAGGAAGGGAGCCAGGCACAGCCCAACTAGAAGCTGGTTCCAAAGAGCTGGTGTAACTACCAAGAAGGCCTGGCTTCTTGTAATATAATTTTCTGGCCTCCTTCAGAGTGGCCACCTAGAGGAGCATTGCCTGAGAGGATCTGGTTTCAAAGGTAGGTGATCTTGGGAAAAGGCGCTCTGACAAGTAATGAGGTCCCAAGCCATGGAGGGTTTTATATAAGAAAAGGGTCCTTGTTAGAGATTAACATAGAGGGCTTGTCAACACCAAGAGAAAAGCTACTGTATCAGCTCTGCTAAACATATGATTGTAATTTTAAATTCAAAAAACACATCAGTAAAACCCTAAAAAATCTGGCATGAGACTTGCAGCTTAGAGGCCTCGTAGACAGAAGTAGATGTTTCTATTATTTAAGGCCTGTTGACTTCCTAAAGGAAGCCGCAAATTTGAGCTTACAAGAGCTGAGCCGGACTGTCAAGGACAGAACATTTTGGAGATTACTCATTCATAGGGTCATCAGTAAATCCAAGGCAAGCTGACAGTCTAATTTATAACAACAAAACCTGTCACATGACACCTCCTCAGTGAATATGCATGTTTAGGTGTCTTCTTTCTTTCTAATAATATACTTACATTTTTTGATAAGCAGCACACTTTGCTTTTGAGTCCCACATCATACCTTCTTTCTTCCATCCCTGACATATGTACCCTCACAATACTTTACCAGGCTAGCACATAAGAATTCCCTTTACCATTCCTTCCTACTCAGCTCAGCAGCAGAAGCTGGGGTTGCTGTTTTTGGACTACAGCTCCCAGAATCCCTAGTCTCTTGACTAAGATACTCTGGGGTTTGGAGTTCAGCATAGTAACTATGGTACAAATCCTTTCCTTCCAGTAGGGACAAATGAATTAAGTAAGCCCACACCTCAGAGAACAAAACCTGACAGTTATTACCTTCACCAATTCTTTATCTTGACAGGAAGAGAATATCTGGTATATAATTTCCTGACTTTTAAGAGTCACAGTGTTGTTAATGAAGCTGGTGACAAAATATATCTCTGCATTGAAAGACAACTCAGCAAAAAATATGCATGCAGAAATCCATCCTATTAAAATTTTTAATATAAAAAGATATATTTCTCCCATGTCTTTTTTGTAGAGATGTTATTTTTTCACTAGTTTCACCAGAACCATAATTGCCACCTCCCAACAAACTCACTCTAGTTTTGTGTTTGTGCCATTCCAGTGTTATCTAAGAACAGCAAGCCCATTCACACAACCATCCTGAACCCTCATGTGCATGTCATTGGAGAAGATGCAGCTTGCATTGCCTACATCCGCTTGACGCAGTATATTGATGGGCAGGGCCGTCCTCGTACATGTCAGTCAGAAGAGACCCGTGTCTGGCATCGCCGTGATGGCAAATGGCAAAATGTCCACTTCCACTGCTCGGGAGCACCAGTAGCACCACTCCAGTGAAGGTAAGATTAGAGCACAAGATGCCCCCTTGCCACGTTAGTCAGCATGGATCCATCATTTTGGATTCCTGGTAAGGATGAGACTGGAAGAAGAGAAATGAAACTCTCTCTCTCTCTCTCTCTGTCTGTCTGTCTGTCTGTCTCTCTCTCTGTGTGTGTGTGTGTGTGTGTGTGTGTGTACAGCATGGGCACTACTTAAAGGGGCAGTGTACATCAAAGGACAATCTGAAATGTAGGAATATTCAATTTTGCCCAGCATTCTGGCACTCTTTGCTTTCATAGAATCATAGAAAAGTGAAGTTGGAAGGGGCCTACAAGGCCATCAAGTCCAATCCCCTGCTCAATGCAGGAATAAAATCAAAGCATATCATATATTTTGCTTCCCTTTGGGTTTTCAAAAAATCAGAATTTAATAGTCAACCAACCATAACAGTTTTGTTTTTCAGGAATATGCATAGTTAATAAGCTGAAGTGTTTGTTTGGCACTATTTTTCTTTATTTTTTTTAAAAAATTAAAGGGTTAAAAAAAATCTTTAGTCAAAATCCAATTGCTAGTTCCAGCTAAAAGAGACCAACTGAATAACTGAGATTGAGATAAGTATTGACTTCTCATTCATACCTTGATTCAGTGGATTTGCTGCTAGTGGTTTTAGCAGTTGGATTTATGCCTTTAAAATCTGCACCAGGGAAATATGAGGGGGTCTGTGGCAGAGTTGTGTTTTATGCAAAAGCCGGTCAGTGAGGATTCTACACAGAAGGAAGAAGCTTCACATTGAACAGCTAGCCAGAGCTGCAGAAGCCAGACCCAAGAAAGTAAAGATCTGTGTGTGTGTCAAAAATAGAGCAAGTGCACTTCCAAGTGGGCTCACTGCAGAACTCTCTGTGTCTTAATGCATTTACAAACGAGATGATTTTTTTTCCATTTAATGAAGTAAAGGTTATGCTAGTTCAGTACAAGTTCCCTTGCCCTATTGATGACCGACAGGAGCCATCCTGAATGAGTCTTCTCCATGTTTCAGGCAATCCGTCACAGCATCTTCCCCCCCCCACCCCCCCTTGCTTCTGTCTTTCAGAATGAATGCTGGCTGTTCTGGTTTCATCCCAAAGGAGACGGTGATTTGAGCTGAGCCGCTAGCCGGGAGCAGCGGTGACAAGCACGTGCCCGCATGCTCGTGTTCCCCATTCTCTGTCCTCCCTTGTTCCATTTCCAGTGCCTGTGTTTGCAAAAAAAAAAAAGAAGAAAAAAAAAGAAAGAAAACAAACAAAAAAAGAAAACAAAAAGAAAAAAAAGAAAAGAAAAAATTCCAACCAGACTCAATTCTTAAAAAACGAAACAAAAAAAAAATCAGCAAACCGAGCCAAACCAATCCAGCTGTCTGACTCACAGCGTGGCCGCACTGCGCCTTCCGTCCCCACCAACTCCATTTCTTTGTGTCCGGCTGTTCAGGTGACCAGGTGTTGCAATGAAAATGTCTCAACTTCAAACAAACAAAAAGGCTACACCTCCCTTTGTTTTATATATATATAAAAATACCTTTGTTTTATATATATATAAATACACACAATCTCGCAAACTTTTACAGTATTTGCATTCTCTGCCAAAGCATGGGCCTTCTCCAGTGGTCGTGTTCGCGCTTGGAAGTCTGTGACCTGTGTTACTGTTTGGTTTTTTTTGCAGAGGATGCTCTCCCCGAGATCTCGGGTTGATAGTTTCTTTTCTCCTCTTCTAGCTGTGGTTGTGGATTATGATGATGATAATTATTCAGTCTATTTTATTGTTCTTTTGGATAGGTGATAACCCCTTCTAGAGGGGGGGGTCTCTTTGCTTTCTGGAACCCTCCTGTACTAACCCACTGCGCTTTTGGCCATTGCCAGACTGACAGGTTCTTACATGAAGGGTAGCATAGCCTTAGAGATACAAATAGGTCTCGCAGGTGTTTTGAATATCTGGCTTCTCATTGGCGCTCACATTTTCCAAGCATCCCCAATCCTGACCTCTCCCTCAAGGGCTACCAACCGTGAAGTTGTTGTGCCTGTGCCCCTGCCATGGCTTTGCTCCTGCAGCATGGGGAGTCCATGCTTCATGGCGGGGACAGGCCTGACCGTTGTGTGAGAAGAATGGTTGACACGATTAAATCTTTTCCTCTTCCATATCTTGGGAACAGATGCTCTGCAGGGAAGAAGGGAGCAGTAGAATGCCTTGTTTTTAAGGCAGTCTGTCTTCACCTACTCCTTAAATGCCCGACAAAAAAGTAGTAACTTAACATAAAATAAAAATAGTAATTGGAAAGAAGTAGGGAAAGAAGTTCTGCCTTTGGGGATCTGCTTTCAGTTTTCCTCGGCTTGGAAAAAGGAGGGCTGGGAAGCTCTGCTTGTGCTTGCCACTCTCTGTCTCCTTCCTTCTCTAGCCTGTGCATTTTGTCGCAAAGAGAAGGAACCTCTGGGCAACACACTCTGTGGAAATACACCTGCAAGAAAAAGCCACTTCAGGAGCAGATTCTGCAGGCAGCCCCAAACAAGTTAAGTCAAAAGGGGCAATTCTCCGATTGGACCAAGCTTTAGCGGGAAGGTATTCTAGAGTTTGTTGTTGATTTTTAAATATTGGTCAGACCTAGGGCCAGCATGAGCTGCATCAAATGCTGTGGAACAGCAGTCCCTACCAGCTATCACTACCATTAGGTCCTAAAGGAAAGCAAATTATGAACCACTGTCCTCTGTTTATTGTGTCTGCATAGTGGGCAGCAGACATTTGCCCAGAGAGCAGCATAGCTTGAAAAATGACAGGACATTTGTTAACAAGGAAGCTCCTTTCTCTTGCCTCTTCATATTGATTCACAAAGGAGATAGTGTATACGCCCCACCCCCATTGTTCAGCACCTCACACCCCAAACCCTGCTCTTGCCCTTGGTTGGTTTAAGTTACTCCCTTGGTACTCTTTATGGCCCATGACCACAAAGCCGGAGTGCAGGAGATACTTCTTGGAGCGTTTTTCTCTGAAACTGGGAAAATGTTCATGTTCCCCTCCTCTTGTCCCTGCTAAACATATTATAAACCTACTTTTTTGATGAATGCAGGAACATCAGGCAGGCTGCTGTCCACTGTGTTGATTCCTGCTAGCAGAAATTCTAGGAGGAAATAGTATAATCAGCTGTGATTAAGGGGTTTCTAACAAGCTCTCCATATACTGTAGGTGGAAATTTGCAGGGATAGACACATAGGACTTTTTAGTTTGCAGTCTGGTGGGTTCTTAAATCAAGGGTTATGGGTTCACCTTTGACTACATATGTCCAGGACTGGAATGTTAAACATCAGAACCAATAAAGAAGGAGGTATTGTAGTGGGTGGCAAGAGCCTTTATTTAAAATTAAGTTTCTGTGGTAGTCCAGAGGATTTCCCTCACCCGTCCAAAGAGCTTAAAGACAGTAGGCTGGTCATGTGGACTATCATGGCTTCTTGATGTTCTTGCTTGTACTTTGTTACCAATCATCCTGATTAAATATTTGGCCTGTACATTCCAATTGTGTATGACTCCAAAGCTCTTGTGAAGAAGGGTGTAATTCCCATGCTGTCCTTTTGGTTGAGCTTGCAAAATAGCTGAGTTATTAAATAATTGCCAAGAGAAAGAGAATGCTTCTACGTTACAGTATGGCAAGATCACCCAAGAAGGGCTCTTCTGTACATCTCTCACCTAAGCCACTTCCCACTGGTGGCCTTACTTTACCTCTACACGTTGGTTTGTCGCTATTTCTACAGTTGGTAGTTTCCTCAGATAGCTGGGTAATCTATTAGCCATTATATGCTCAGGTGATGCTCAGATATGTGTGTGTGTGTTTGTATGTGTGCTTATTGAAGTCAAGGAATGTGATTCCCCTCTACCACCACAAGGTGGTGATGCTTAGTGACCCAGTGTAGTTGGCAACTTTTAATTGAAAGATCTTATCAGAGTGTGATGAGCATTTTCTCATAATAGAAAATGCTCATCACAATAGAAAAACAGAGCTGTGGAGAAGCTATTCAGATAGATGTGTCAGCTGTTTAAAGAGCCCTAATCACTAGTTATACTGCCTCCCTTTTGAGGTTCACAATGAATCAAACGTTTGTAGAACCCTTTAATTAGGTCTCCATATGGGTGGGAAGGAAGGAGCATTAACCATGGATACACAAGGCTCTGCTTTTTGAGGCTTATTTACATAACTGGAGGATTGTAATTACTTTGAATTCTGAGGGATTGGCTTAGGTGACGAAGAGATCCACTGGTAGATGGCCTCAGTTCAAAACCAGGAGCAAGGCATTCCTGCTTCTGGAAAGTAGAGAAGGCATAATAGATGAAATTCCTTACAGAATGTCCTTGATATGCTTGGACTGAAAATTCAGGAGTGAATTTTCCTACATAGGTGACAGTTTCTATTGTCTTCTGTTCAATAAGCAGCATATTCAGTAACTGTTGTCAGCATCAATTACTTCAGGATTTTATCCCAATACGTTTTCATTGTGCTAATTCTGATTTGCTGTAGCTTGGTATTTTTTTAGCTAAGAAATAAAACTCCCAAGAGAATAAAGAGCAGTAAAGAGACATTGAAAAATTATTACTATGACAGGACACTCTTAGCTCACAACTGCCTTCAGTGTCTACATAAATAACTCTGGGTGGGGCTTAATGCTCTGAATCAGAGCATTGGTCACCATCAAAGTGCGCATTCCAAGGGAGTTGGTACACTTCCCATTCCAGTTATGATTCATTCACTGGACTAGCAGGATCAGCATAAGAGGCCAAAGCAGCAATGGTTGTTATAAATGCCTCCATAAGAAGTGCATTCTCAGTGTGGTATTTGGTTCTGCTTTCTATTTGTCAGCCACCAGTACTGATCCCAGCAAGTGTTGGAAGCACTTTAGGTAATCATTTATTATTTGTTTCCCTGAAGGAACAAAGGTGACATGGAGAAATTACTGAACTTAGGGTAAATTCAGTCCCTTATATCTTGCCATTACTGCTACTACATATAGCTTAATGGAAGAAAATATTTCCTCAAAACTTCACTGCACAACACATATTCTGTTCATATGAAATAAAGGTCAACAGAACATATTAGTTCCATCAAAGGAACTTGCATATTTCTTGCCACAGATCATTTAGAAGCTAAGTTGTGTATATACTGGGGTAATAGCAAACCTTCATTAATACAACTGCAGTGTTTAAGACCCATTAGATCTTAGATACTATACTGTAAACCAATGGTTCCTAAGCTTGGGTCTCCAGATGTTCTTGGACTACAACTCCTAGAAATTCTGGCCAGCACAGCTAGTGGTGAAATCTTCTGGGAGTTTTAGTCCAAAAACATCTGGGGATCCAAGATTGGGAACTATAACTGTAAACCACTCCGTGGAGGTGTTTTAATGCACCTTAGTGATGCTATGCAAAGATAATCTCTGTGTAGGGACAATGTCTGATGTAGAAAGTAGGCTTTTGTGAACTCTTCTTGAGTGTTGGCAGCTCAGAAGAAAGGATTTGGATTAAATACATCTCCTCTAAAACAGTCTTCCATTACCGTTAGAGAGCCAATCTGATCCTTAAGATGACCCCAGACCATTCATTGTAGAAGAGATTCCATATCATACAGTCTCTTATCATCAAGGTTCTTATCATGTTTGGCACTGGCTTGCTGAAAGGGAGTGGATTGGGAGTTGGCAGCTCAGAAGGAACAAAATGGACAAAATCAAATAATTGTTTTCCACTGGTACCTGCAACAGCAAATGGCTGCAAGTTATGAAGTTAGCATAGACACTTGTTACAATTCGCTGACATAACTAAGAGAAGTCTGGCCATGTTTTGAAAAATTTAACTCTACTGAGATGCAACATCAGTAAGATACGTGGAAATGCTCTCAGGCAGAGAAGCACATTTAGTAGTTTCCTATGCCACATCACAGTACTAATAATAAGAGCCCAAACATCAAGCCTATCTAAACTATCTTCCATCCAATCATTCTTCATAATCCACTGATTCAATCATCAACAAGGTGTGTAATTCAAAGCTCTTATTAAAATACTAGGGAAGAATATATATTTACATATTTTTAAGCAAGCAGTTAGGTATCTTTTAATTCCACAGTAATGTCTTATGTGCTTCTCTTGAACTTATAGCTTGCTTATACTGCAGAATGGATAATATTTACCCTGATTTCTCCTTTGATTAGTCTTAGACATTCCCACCCAGCATATGAATACATACATTAAAAAGGAAGTCTCCCTGTTTCTGCCTTTATGTTTGTCAGAAGTGTAGAACAGTGATTTAGTTAGGAAAGAATTGTTACTGATAAGGAATTAATACTGCCAACATGACTAAAGCAAAGTATAGCCAAGACAAAAAAAGAACTATACAAAGACATAGCTTTAGAGCACAATTGTCAAGACAGATATACACTGACAATCTCACAACCAAGATGTGTATGCAAGGTTTTGTTGGGTGTGTCCCTGGAAAGGAAGTAGTATGTGGTTCAAGAGGTGTACCCCAATATTTCTGCAACTCTGATGTATGCCCTGGGTGTGCACACTCACTTAAAATCAGTCACAGGGGGGCAAAGTACCCATTTTGAGAAAGCATTTAGGCTGTTTCTCATCAAGAGAGGAAGAGATTAAAAATAGTCATTTTGTCTATTGAACAAATCTTAATTCCATCTGAATTTGTGGGCACTGCAGCTTGTTCTATTTTTAGTTAAAACAGACCAGGATATCAAACCAGTTTGGACCTGGTTTGCTTTAACTAACCACGATTAAAAGAAACTTGCTGGGGAATGTAAAAAGCTCAACACCAGCTTCCTGTTGCACTTGAGCCAAGCTGTTGTTTCACTGTTTAGTAAATTGTGCCATGGAGCATATCTCCTTGTTTGTTAGAGGCTACTAAATTTTAGATAGAGGTTTGCCACTTCTTCTAAAACGTAAATAAAGCAGAGTTTCCCAAGATCGGGACTCTAGATAGAACTCTCCGAAACTCTGATCAATAAAGCCAATGGTCAGGGCTTCTCGGAGTTGTGGTTCAAGAACATCTGACATCCCAAGTTTGGACATGCATACTTGTTGAGATAGAAAAATAAACAAACATGAGTATGATTGTCTTAAAAAATTAGAATGTGGCTCAGAATTAGAATGTACTGTAAGTCAGCCAATAAAAAAGAATGAAAATTGATAGGGTTGTCCCAAAGCATTCATATTGGCTACATAAATCATTACTGATAATTAAATCACTGACTTCCAGAGAGTGAGTCAGGTGGATTCTTTATCACATGGTCTGTCACTGTTGAGATAATGCAATGGACAATTTTGAAAGTAGTTGGGGGAGGAGGGTGTCCCCAAAGAATGTTAAGATAATTTAGAAGTTGCAGCTTCTGTTGCAGTGTATATGGGATAATGTGCCAAAATATGTGAGGAAGAATTCCATGCATATTTCCCTTAGCTCCCAATAGAATAATAAAAAAAACACATCTGCCTAAGCAGCAATCCCCATTCATGCCACTTGAATTCACAGTGGTTCAATATATTGAAGGTAGATTAATAGCACACATTCTGCATATAGATTAAATCTATATACATCTTAGGTTAGGATCTAAAGCCAACTGACTCCACTCTGCACTACAAATGTTAGTTCAGGTCGTATTGAAGCTCCTAGTCCTTTTTCCTTCTTTGGGAAGATGTTGTGTGCTTGATAGGAAACCTAGATTTTTCTTTCTTGGAGCTAAGCGTTTGACAGAGGGGTAAATGGCAATTTTTGAGCAAGAACGAGGAAAACATTTTGGGTAGAAATATACATTTCTGTTGGAACCAGCAGGTTAGCTTTGAACTACTGGAGAAAATACTAGCAGAACCAGGACTGGACTTTGGTATGAAGCACACAGTATTCTATAGAAAGCTGGACTTCTGGCACGGCTGTTGCTGTTTCATGGGTATGAGGCAAAGGGTTGGTTCTTATGCCATTTCTGCAATGGTCGGTCACATATCTTATTTTGTCACATTTTAACCTCCCAAGTCTTTCCCCAGAGTGGTATTAGTGCTTAGTAAATATGACTGGTATACAAAAGTTGAAAGTACATATTTCAGTGCCACCTGTATATTTGTCACCTGTAAATACCTCCTAACATCATCCCATGAAGTGAGCCATAGTATGTATCATTGTGAGTGTCATCTCCAGTATCACCCTTCTTACTGCTCACATCCATAAGCCACTGCTATGTAGTGAAGCAGGGGGATGGGAGATGTGTGCCTCCACTTGCCACTGGATAGCAATTAACATCAGCCCTAGGCAATAGAGACAAAAGTAAGGCATGATAGGCATTGCAATCCAACACCATTTAGAGGGCACACACTGCCCACTCATCTTGCTGAGCCACTCTCCCTTTGGTAGGAAGAAGCCTGATTCTTCATTCTGTTGACAGCTCCATTCCATAGGTAATCTGCATCCCAAAAAAGAAAGTAAAGGAGCAGATTTATGGCACGCATTGTTTTCTCAATGAGCTTATATGTGAGCTAATGAACAGCACTGCAAAAAAACAAACAAACAAAAAAACACCCTGATCTAGTGCATGCCTGTTTTCAAACATTTATAAGCAAACAGTGACTTACCTGGGTGACATACAGCATGTGGCATGCAAGAAACACCAGAGAGCTATCCACAGTAAATAAAGCAGAGTTTTGTTTTCCCAAAATCCTCCGAATGGGACTATAAAATGAGGATAATGATATATAAAGGTCCGTATTGGCCTTCGAAATCTTGCATATCTTGCCTGCAAGATCCAAACCCTAGTGGACAGCTGCACATTTGGCAATGCTAGCTTCAGTTCTGGGAAGACAAGGAGCTGACAGCTTCATTTCAACCCAGAAACAAATGTGCAAAGCTTGCTTGTGTCTTGTGGTCAGACTGTGGTTCAGTGGTCAGATAGAGTTCATGCAAGCCTTGTGCATCATGAAATGTCTCTGCACTTTGATTTTGTTATCCATCTACAGCAGCTCGGCAGCTATGATAAGCTGCTTAAGACAGTCCTGTTATCTTTGAGGGCCAGGCTGCCCAGTACAATCTATTCGGAATTAAGGCTCTTCCAGAATGTCTCTGTCGTGATCTTGAACTACTGAGGCAAGATTAGAATGAATGGGTGAGACCAGGGTTGAAATTTACATGAAAGAGACAAACTGCTTGCTGATAAGAAGAAAACCACTTTGGCCTTTTGTAACAAAATCAGTGGATTCTGTCAAGCACAGAGGGGCTGCATGGCATACACTAGCACAGACGTTATCCTATACCCTCCTGTAAGGCTGTTCCTCAAACCTCATGCATTTCACATGGCTAATGAATGTAGGGGGCAATAGGACCAAGACAGAATGACTGAGTAAGGGGGGGGAAGAGGGGGGAGGGAGAAGAGGGAGTGGTCATTGGTGGGGGGGGAGGGGTGTCCCACCAGCACTGACGCAGCATTGAAAGCACTTTATTGTAAGAGATTAGATGATCTCTGACTACTGCCCAGTCCTGGGACTGGGCTTTGCACTGCGCCACCATACCCGCTGAAGAAGTGTTCAGAGGAAGGCAAGGGTGCAGGCAGTGTTAAATGATGCTCCTCTTTCTAGATGAGGCTTAGGTGATGATGTTGCCTTGCATCTCTCTCTCCATCCCAACCCAGTTGTGTCCTCTCTGCACAGGGAAGGAGAACAGAATGCATACTGCTGGGGGTTTAGGTCAAACATGTATTTTCCTCTTCCAAATACACAACCCAATAAACAGTTAAGCTGGCTCCCCTCCCCTCCCCTCCCCTGTCCACACACACACCTGGGCGATAGTGCTTCCAAGATGGGAACATTCAGCATACAGTATGGAGGATATGTGTTAAGACCCAACACATTCTGGCTGATTTGCCTTTTTCTCAGAGCACCTTTATTTCTGCATTTCTTTTCCAGGGAAAGGGGTTGGAAGCAAGGGAGGTGGACATCTGATTAAACACGCAAGGAAAGTGAGAATTCACATATGGGGCATAATATATGCTTGTATGGTTTCTGTGGAAGACAAACTTGAGAAATGTCTCTACATCCATCCATGTATATGAAAAAAATAACAAGCCGCATGTTGAAACAGGTGTTTCATTATCAAACATTAATGTACCGGGGCCTCCTCCCCTTTGTGTTCACCTTGTTTACTATGGAACTAAGTGCGTTGCTGGGGGTATTTTTGGATTGGGGGAGGGGGGTTGTATTTTCTTTTGCATGACCTTTAAATAAAATTTAAATCTATATATATATCTATATCTATGAGAACTAAAAGCAAAGCTGAGCTGTTAGTCTGTTCCATGAATGCTGGTGGATCTTTCCTCTTTCTGACTTAATTCTCCTTTTCTTTTTCTTGCCATTTCACTGTCATTTCTTTCTGAGCCTTGTAAGTGTAAAAATGATTCTGACTTTGTTTTTGTCTTGGGAAAACTGCAAATAAAAAACACAAAAAAGGAAAAAGTGTTGCTGCAGCTTCTTTTGGCTGTGTTCCTGAACCTCTATATTCCTTTCCTCAGAGGACATTTTAAAGTTCTTTAAAGGAAATGTGGAGAACAATCCTGTACTCTGTGCAGAGCTGGGTATAGGACACTGTAAACGTGAAAAGGGCATGTATGTCTAAGAGACAAGTCAGGAGATTTCCTTACCTTCCACCTGCCTAAAGCAACTTCTAGATATAAATCTAACTGAACTTCTCTGCAGCTACAGCATCCATCTCTCTGATTAAGAGACTCACTGCTTTGTGGTTGACTTGTTTCATTCAGCCTTGCCATGCCCGTTTTCGTCTCATCTTCTGATATCACTGCCTGATATACTTGGACCACTGAATTATGAGTGTGCCAAATGCACCACCTGACAAAGCTACTGACAGGTTCCAAGGCTAGCTCTTCTCCACTGTTCCTACAGACTAGGTCAGAAGTGTTACGGGTCCTCCCTCACCTCAATTTGTTAAGAAAAGACATGATCCATTTTGCAGAATTTGTTGCGGTAGAGAAAAACATCCAGCTGGACAATATGAGAACTATAATACATACCACGAGTCTTACATGACTAAGATGAGACACAGCCATTTTTAATATTCAAGTGATAACTTTATACACATAGGTATAATCCAATACATAGGAAAGTTAAGTAACATTAAAATACAATCTTCAGTAAAAGTTTCCACACTATAAAGAAAAGTAAGACCAGATGGGGACACATGAGCTGGGGCGGGGGGACACATCTAAATAATTAATTTTCTCTATACCTCTCTGGGCGCATCTCTGAAGTCCATTTCCAATGAAAGACTGACCAGTTGGAAGAACTGCTGTCCACTGCAGAAGGTAGTAAAAGAACTCACTGCAGTTCTCTATCCATCCTCTTCTGTTAAGAGAGCTCATCTGGATCAAAGCAACAGCCCATAAAGGAAGATAACTAACCACAACGAAGATGGACTTTACAAAACATACAACTGCCTTTGGGTACAGAAAATGGGCAGAAGGAAAGAAAAATTAAGGCTGGTGATTACTGGCACTAAGAAGGTTGCTGCATTGATTTTGCCAATACAGCCTTCTGCACATTGTTGATTCAAGTCTGCAGTTGGCCAAGATGTGCTCTTTGACCCAATTCCTTCCCAGGCAAGGCACAGAGTTAAGTGCAGTGGAACTGACTAAAGTGAACCACTGCACTCACCACTGCATAGGTCATTTAAGAGAACAGAAACTCTTTAAAACTCTGAGGTTCTCACTTGCTCCATTTCACTCCTTCCACCCTTGGCCTGGTGTATGTTTATAAACTGCACGTGGTTTGCAGTTTGGTAGTGATCCTTGCTCAGGAGTTTATGAAAACAACTTCTGGTAGGCAACCAGAGAACCAAAAAAGAACTGAAAGGAATGCAAGTCAGGAACTGCACTCCTGCTCACATCCTCAGCTCTGCTTTGGGTATCCTGACATTTGTCCTCTTCTGTACAATAACACAGCCCTCATGGAAGATGCTCTGCAAATGGTGTCACTTCAATGGACTATCTCGAATAGGAGAGGGAAGCTGCAGCCCTTCAGATGTTGTGGAACCACAACTCCTTTCTGAACTGCTTCTCTTAGGGATCCCAGTCGGATAAAGACTGACTTTTAGCAATGGGTTCTGTTACCTCTGTGCATGCACATCTATCACCACTGTGGCTTGGAAAAGGAACTCTGAGGGGGAAATGCTAGCTGTGGAACAGCATGCCTACTTCCCAAAAAGAACGGGCCTTAGATTTCTGGCATCCTTGACAGTAAGACCAAAGCATTAACATTTTTTGGATTTACACAAAACCAGCCAGCAAGAGCAAACTCTGGGGGTAGGTGGAGTGTCAATGTACACCCGGCCAACAACATCACAAGACAACACCAACAGACGTATGCCCAATACAGGACAAGTCACACTACATAAGACTCTGGTACAGTTCCTGGTACAAAGCAGCAGGTGATGCTTCTGGGCAATAGCATAATGTAACACTCATGGCTGCTGGTTAACACAATGGGAGATACACCACCAAACAGTAACCATTAACATTATGTTGCCAGTGAAGGGGGGGTGGCCAGAGTGCAAAACATGTCTTCCACATCATGACAAAAGCAATAAAAACCACTGAGTAGAAAACTGATCTAGTCCCCAAACCAGCTTAGATGTAAAGAGATATCCAACAGATGGTGCCACACCATGCCTTTTTAAATGTGCCTGGCAAGTGGCAGTACTGCAGGGTGTGAAAATTAGCTGATAAAAGCTGCTTATCTCCTTGGGAAATCTAGCTTCAAGATACGATGCATTCCCCTGTACCAATAGAGAAATTAGATGTCAAGCAATTTTCACCCCATTCCTATGGAGCTCTTCTGCTAGATTCTGAAGCAGATCCAGTTCTCACACCATCCTTGGTTTTTCCATCAGTATTTCAATCCACACATGGTACCCTGGAGACTCAGAAAAAGATGGAGGCTGATATTGCTTCTGCCTCATCTCTACAGCTAGCATGGGGGACTACAGTAGGACCCCTGTATCCAGAGGGGACGGGTTCCAAGCCCCCTCCGCCATGGACAGGAGTGAACTCAAAAGCAAAGGGAGGTGGGGCACGAGGAAGCCATTCAGTCCGCAGGTGTTGCTGTTCCTCTCTCTTCTGACCTGCCATAGCTGACACATCACATTCCCACTTCGACATATCCGGGTTTGAGCAGGAGCAACAGGTGCTTGCTGCCGGTTTATGCTGAGACAAGTGGGCAGAAGGCAGGAGGGAGGTGCTAAGAAGTATTTGAGCCACCTGCAACCTGTCCTGTTTGAGGAAATACTTTGACTCATTTCCATCCCTTGAAACAGCCACCGGGAGGAGGTGCCATTCCCTGGCCCAAAGAGGCAGACAGGGGTGGGGTGGGGGACAACAGAAGAATGAAACCACAGTAGCTGGAACAGCAGATACAGGGGCCCTACTGTATTTTAGCACACAAGGGAACTTGCCATCACCAGATACAGCACTGATACTGGCAAAACAGATCCTGGTACTGGCTCAACCTCCAGAAGGCCATACTGCTTTGTTAGTGTTACATATGCAAACAGCAACAGAGGGCATAAGATGCAGATCTTTCTGCTTGCAAGTTTCAGAAAGAGTCCAGGAGCCCCACAAAGTTGAGCAAAGCAGCAATCACCCACACTGCTAAAATAAGAGCCCCTTTCATACCAGTGGAAAAGTCAGTACCCATCTTCATCCCCATATAATACAAGCAGCTTAATGTCCAAGATGCCTTCTGTCCAAGAACAGGAAGAAAAGATTGCTATAACTCCATGAACCCCAACCTCATTTTCCATTCCATATACCCTGTTTGGTTGCACTGGTTACCTCTGGAAGCATGGACTGCCACTGTGGATAGTTTGGGGTCATATCTTCTTACTGTTTCATTCCAGAGTCCCGAATATGAATGAAAGCCCGACAGTCCACAGCATGTAGTGGGTTGAAGCAACGAGTGTCACATGATCTCACAGCATGAGTTCTGTTTCCGGGCCTTTAAAAGAAGCACATACACATACAATGAGAGAGAGTGCTTTATATAAATGGCAGAGGTCTCATCTGAAATTACCATTTACCATACTAGAAGATGATCAGCATGCTAAGATCTCCCGGAATCACAAGTTCAGAAAAACGTAACACAACATCAACTCAAAAAGAAAAGGAACATGATGAGCAGTAGGTATCTGTTGCAATGTTCCAACAAGGAGAAGTCTGATCATTTGGCAGGAAGAGCCCTACAGACCACAGCAACCCCTTTTCCCAGAGAAGGAAAAAAAAAGGTATGAGAAGGGGCTACAGGATAACCTTATCACTGAATCTGAGCAGTACTTGTGCTGAAAACACCCATAGCAGAAGTAACACAAAAAGGACCAGAGTGAGTTCAATTCTAAATGAGATAAAGCAAATTTTAAAAAGAATTTCAGATAAGGCAAAGCAAATTGGTTGTTGTAGGTTTTTTGGGCTGTTCGGCCGCGTTCTGAAGGTTTTTCTTCCCAACGTTTCGCAAGTCTCTGTGGCTGGTGAAACGTTAGGAAGAAAAACCTTCAAAACGCGGTCAAACAGCCCGAAAAACCTACAATCACCATTAGGATCCTGGCCATGAAAGCCTTCGAGAATGCAAAGCAAATTATTTTACTTTAAGAAGTAAAAATATTTCTGCCATAGGGTTGAGGTGTTAACAGCTCTCTCTCTAACTTCCTGCTTATAACTCCTTACATACAGCACTTCAACTCTTGAGTTTTCTTACTTTTAAATGTTCCCAAAACTGAAAGCCTGTCTCATGTTTCACCTCAAACAAAGAAGAAACTGCTCTAACAGCTCATAACAGACTCTGCTCCACTTACTAGGAAATGCATGTACAGGAAAGCGATGGCTTTATGAAACCAATACTTATTCACCATCCACTTCAACCCTTTCCCCCTTGATACAGAACTATTCAGTTCTGTAGGGAGTTCTCAGCCAAACCTGAGCATCACAGCCAACCCTTGGAAAACATCTGCCTCTTTTTTATATAAAAGACATCTAAAGCTAAGATTTTTTTCTCTTTGAAACAGAAAGATAAGTTTAATGCTCTAAAGCCATGTCCCCCAAACTAGTAGCTTCTATGTTGTGAACTACAACTCCCAGTTTCCTGACCACTAAAGTTGAAATCTAAAATATTGGAAAGGCATCAAATTGGAGGAAGGATGCTTTTCAAGTGTTAACAAAAAAACAAAACCAAACCTGCCTGTCCTGCCCTAGTTTAGGAAAATGTATTCCAGTGATTCAGCCTTACAGATCTGCAAGAATTACACTCAAATGTATTTCATACAAATAATAAATCAGCATGTTTTAAAAGTATCTTGCTGATTCTATCCTGCCGAAGCTTCAATGAGAGATGGTGTCCAGCACTTGGTTCAAAGAACACACTATCAGAATTACGCGCTGGCTCAAAAGACTTCTTATATACACCATCTACAAATACTCTACTAAAAAGAAATATATATCATAGGGATAAAGTGGCCTAAGGCCAGATTATACTTACAGTTTTGTAGAAGGCTTTTGACTGAGTTCCAAGAACCTCTGACTTGGAGACTAAGTCGTCCAGTTTTTCTCCTCGTTCTAACAGGGACTCCATTGTATTGTGCTAAGTGGGAAAAGACAAAGCTGAATGAGGAAGGCTGAATATACAAGCTACTGCAGACAGTCAGTATATTGATATGGCTAGGATCACACCACTGTCGAGAGCTTAAAGTCCAGCTCTCTCCTCTCACTTGATTTCAGCCTTCACCACCATTTACTTTCTGGTTTGGCCAAAGCTTCTGCTGTTTTACAGTTTTACTCTTTAGGTCAAGGAGGCAAGATCTGGAATTCTACAAACACTGTGGGTTTCGCTCCTTTTCCTTCACAGTACAAGTATTCATCCCTTCCATTCATGCTGATAGCACCACAGAGGCATGCAAAGTCTGAAATTATTTTTTAAAATATATCAAAAGTAGAGCTTTTATCCTCTGTAGTACTTGCTCTGTCAGTGTTCACTTCTGTGTCAAGAAAGCCAATTTTACATGTGGTCCAGAAGGCTCCTTATAACAATTACGTGCCATCAAGCTGATTCCTACTTAAATGTCCCTCCAAGGATTTTCTAGGTTTTAATATATGCAGACGTAGGCATGAGATTTTCAGATTTTTTTCACTACAGGTACCACAATGAACCAGGAATTCCCCCAGCCAAAATTCTGGCAGCTGTAGCCAAAAAAATCCAAGACCTCAGAGGAGTTCCAGCACATACACCAGAGGCCCAGCATGTTCTTCTCTGCAGCTACTGCAAAGGGAGAGAGCAGGTGGAACTTGTTCAACTCTATGGGAACTACAAGAGATTGTGGGACTGCTAGGCTCTCTGCTCATTAGGCTTTATACATGGTGGCTCTCAAAAAACTATCAATCCCACAACCCCTTGTAGTTCCCATGGAGCTCTACAATGGCTGCAGAGAACAACATGCTGGGTCTCAGGTGTGTGTGCGGTGAAACTGCTCTGAACATTTGGATTTGTGGGGGGAGGGGCTACAGCTGCCAGAATCCTGGCTGGGATAATTCCTGATGCCTTGTGGTAGCTGTAATGAAAAACATTCTGATAATCCCATACATAGTGGTTTATCAGTCCTTCTCTCTGGTGATGCTCTGCAGTTACGCAGCTTGCCCAAAGTTGCACAAGTGGCAGGCATAGAACAGCATCCGTTCCAGGTGATCTGGCTGACCCTTCCCCCAGAAGGCACGGTGCAGAGTCAAACTCCTGACCACCCACTACTCCAGTGCACCAATCTATGCACCATAGTAAACACAGGAATGTACTGAAGCATTTTTGTAGAGATAAAAAAATTACTCTAGTGATCAAGGAAATGGCATGACTGCATACAAATATAACGTATAAAAGACAAAACACTAAGATTTTGTCTATTGTTGAGATGTTACTTAGGACAGGATAGACTCCAGTTAGCACAGACATTTTACAGTTTCATTTGCCTAGTCATTTCTAGAAGGTTAAACCTAAAGCCCAAACAACTGAAGTAAAACACTTTTTAAAGGGGAGAAGTGGCCCATGACTGAACTGACCCCATAGCTGTTTAACAATACATGATATAAAAATGGTTTGAGCTTCATAAAAAGTTCATACAAATATTTCCAGAACAGTGGAAAAACTAAGTATGTACTAGGCATTTATATCTGAAACTGTCCCATCCCAAGCTCAGGACAATTCTCACATCCTTAAAGCTAAACACGAATATGTGAGCTAAAGTCAGCTGTCACCATTATCTGAACTTGGCAAGAACTTTACACAGTTTTGACATCAGCAAAATTCCACAGCTCCACCGTTTAACTCTAAGAAAGGGCTCTCCCACACCCTAGGCGTAGTTAAGAGTGCAATAGGAGCCTGCCAGTTAAGAGAGATTACACGCTGCCTTTCTAGCTGCATCCCAGCACAGCTTCCAATCCCTTGGGCAGACCAAGAGGAAGTAGGATTCCTAAATATAATCTCTGTCCATTAAAATGACCTGCTTATTGTGATACAGGGCATTCCTGAACTGTGAGGAATGCAGCCATTCTGCAGGATGAGCATAACACAGCATAGCTGGAGCACTGGGCTCATTATGAGAGATGATCCAGATACTGATGACAGCAGAACTGCTTGCAAGAGGAGTTGACAGCCAAAACAGCAATCATGACCTAGTTCCATCCGCCAACTCTTAGAGAATTACAAGGATCTATTAAAAGCCTCATTTAGAAGCCAGTCACTCCTAAGAACCGAAACAAGCACTGAACTCCATTCAGTCCGGAGAAAAATACATCTATTCATAAAAAAGAGAGGCTTGTTTTTATAGCATTTAGAGCTTTACAAGAAAGGGATTCTACACTGAGATCTAGGAATCCTGCCCTCAAAATGCCTGAGGCTTACAATGCTGAGGGGAACTGGGAACCTTGTTTCCTATACCTTCCTTCCCTTGGTTTTTAACAAAGTCCTCCAAAATCCAGCGCAGGTTTCATGGCCTATACAGCTGTCTCTTACCAGAATGACTTTAGTCTCATCCAGTTCTGCTTGCACCTTTGTCATTGCATCTGCTTCACGAGGATTCTAGAGAAGGAATACATTTCTTTACTTCAAGAAGACTACTGCCCAGACACTCCAGTATGATTTTATTCATACATTGTTTGTAATAATCAGGAAAGTGAACGATTTTAAGTACCGCAAACAACGAATAGCCCAAGTCACAACCTTGACATTTGACAATGACAGTCTTAATAGAAAGAGTGCATTTCTCCTCTCTGCTGAAATATTATGGTTTAGACAACATAGAACTAGATATGGTCAAGAATATAACTCTGAAGTTACTAACAAAACAGTACCTTAAACCACATAGTACAAGCCATGTAATCAATAAGCTGTACAGTTGTTGCTTCTTTTAAAAAACAAGACACATAAAAATACATTTCTTCAGTAGATTTTTATCCCCACTTTCTTACAAGGAGAAAGCTGTCTTGCTCAAATACTTCACCGACTAGCAATTTCTTCCCTTTCCGATTTCCGTTTATACTATACCTGATATTTACTAAGGTATCCATCCAATGCTGTGTAGTTTATTGTTGCTGGGGTTCCAGAAGGCCAGTCTATCCTATTAACCTGCCTGGAGAATTCATCCAGCACCTACAATGCAGAAATAGCAACAAACATCAAGTTGTCCCTTCATTCTACAGACATCAAGATTTAAGTCAAACATGTAATTCCACAAAGCAATCAGAGGAAATAAAACCGGAGGAATCTTGCCCCAGTACATTTGTCATGAAGCCTCAACACAATGGCCAATAGAGAATTGATACATTTTCCTACGTTATTCTCCACTCCACAAGAACAAAAGAGGCTTTTATCATCTCAAGGACAACATGAACATTTGTGGACTTCAGATATCTGAAGTGCTACAAGTAAGTGTTTACATAGTCAGAGGGGATAGAACAGTGAGCTCAGAAGGAAATAAAAAGCAGAAGCCAATTCCATTATTAACAGTAGCTATTCACAAGAGGAGACATCCTGGCACTGGCGATCTAATTAACAGATCACATAACCAGCTCAATTCAAGCCACATGTGACAGCGATGAATCTCTTAATGCAATAAAATTCAGCAGCCTTATCTTACAGTCTTCCTATGAGTTTCTGTTTAAAAATGACAATTTCAGGGGCAGTGCTCTGAAAGGTTGAAATGCCACTTCAATTTTAGGATCCTGTTACTTTTATGTGAAATTTATGTCCTTTGTGATTTTTGTGGAGACTAGCGTATTTTATATTAATTTTATATGATTGTTTATGAGTTTGTAGGATGTTAGCCATCTTGAGAGGATTAACCCTAAACGGTGGCACACAAAATATCAGGGACAAGGCTGGAACAATGTCTGACCAACAAACTATGTTTGTGACTATAGTTCTGCTTACAGAGGCTGCTACATCGTAAGAATCTGCAAAATTTCTTAAGACGTGGAAATGGATGTACAACATGAAGCTCAAATTAAAACTTGGGTAGAACAGAGATTAAACTTCTCAAATGAATGCAAGGGAGGGTGGGAAGATGTGGCCCAACGTCTTTATTTCTCCACTCCTAGTACTCCTTCGATCACCAGGAATTTCTCCCCATAGTAAGTAACTGCATGATGATTTTCCATCACAGTGTTGGGGGAGAGGAATGGCAGCCAGATCATCATTTAAAGCATTTATTAAAGCATTTAAAGCATTTATTAATCATTTTTCTGCCCACTACAATAAAATACATTTTTAAACATTGGTAACAAGTTAAAAGGCATTTTGAAAGCCATTTAAAAGAAAAAAACAGTGTCAGAAACCAAAGGTCATATGGAATTGTCTCATGCTGCTATTCCTAATAAGAATCAGGAGAAATTATGGCTGTCAGCCACTGGTGTCCAACAGTTAGGTATGTTGACTCTTAATTTTCATTCCCCCCCCCCCACAAAAAAAGATGCTAATTCTCACCTGTCTAGGAATGGCATTTTCGCTCAGCTTTAGACTTAGAACATAAAACACAAATCAGTCTGGTGTGGCATTCCAGCTGAGTCAATGCTTCATCTACATCCATAACAAATACTTTGCTTTTGAAAGCGCACTAGAATTTCAGTTGTATGCTCTCCTACAGCTCATCTGCAGAAATAGTTATCACTCCAGCACAAACTGAAGCTTACCTTATCCAACAAAGTAAAACACACTCGAGATGGATACTCATTGTCGGCAATCACCACTCCTGCCAGTCCATCATTCCGCACATAAACATGGCAAAGGTATTCTAAGGCAGAGAGAAATGGAAAGATTCACATTTGTTTCCATTAAAAATGTCCTTAAGGTTTGAGAGAGAAAAATCACAGGCAGATGCCATGTTCATCTGGGAACACCCCTATTTCAGCATGCACTCTCAAGAGTGTATACGAGTCTGAACTCACCACCCTACTTTGACTGGATGAATGGAACTAACCACTAGTAGCTTAGGACAGCTGCTGAACACAAGGGAAAAGAATGATGTCTGTGTAGCACTGTATATGGTATATGGTCAATGTATGGCATTTCAAATGTTACTGGATGTTACATCTCTCATCAGCTGCAGCTTGACTGTTATCAGCTGAGCAAAGAGGGAGCATTCCTTCCCATCAAACCAGATAAAGAAGCCTAGGACAAGCTCTGGATTCTTCGGATCTGTTGGGAGGAAAATATCAAAGACTCTGCCTTCAGCAAAACAACAGACTAATTATAGAGCAAAGTTCCATGGCTGGTTTAGCCACTCTGCAGGTGAAACTACTAATATCATTTTTGGCAAAATGGTACTGGATTTCTATTTTGGCAATTAAGATTTGGTTTGGCTACTGCACTGTAACATAGAGTCTGAGATTCAAGCTGTCATTTGGCAAATGAAAATGTGATTTATAAAGGGGCTGCCCAGTGAAATCAAAAAGCCAGACAAATCCCTGCAGGATATACCAGCATGCTGCTTGTTCATAAGCCCACATTCCCACAGAACACTAGCTTGCTGAATCACGCAAATGCATCTATATCACTACCACACTTTCTTCAAGGTCATCACACTTTCTTTACAACTAGAATAGCCTAATATTTGGTCTGTCTTGAGGAGCATATGTAAATCATTAAAGTCTTTGATTTAGAAAAAGCAAACACAAGGGGCATCAGTACAAAGAATTTTTGGAATACAGAACATGTCAGTAATGGACTAGACGAGAATGAATAAACTGAAACTTAATCCAGACAGAACAGAGGTGCTCCTAATCAGTCGAAAAGAAGATCAAGGAATAAAGATTCAGCCTGTGCTGGATGGGATTACACACCCTCTGAAAACACGCAGTAGGTGCAAAGCTTGGGTGCACCCCTGGATTGGTCTCCGAGCCTGGATGCACAGGTTTCAGCAGTGGCCAAGAGTACATTTGCACATTAGGACCTAGTGTGCCAGCTGTGGCCATTGCCAGAGAGGTCTGCTCTGACCAGAGTTACACATGCCTTACTTATATTCCCGATGCGTTACTGTAACGTGCTCTATATGGGGCTGTCTTTGGAAAGTGTTCAGAAACTTCGGGGGGTCCAAAACGGTGCAGCCAGATTGTTAACTGGGTTACAGCAATCACATAACCCCCCATTACAGCACATCCACTGGCTGCCGATCCATTTCGAGGCACAATTCAAAATGCTGGTGTTAACCTATAAAGCTCTAAATACTTGGGTCCAAGCTATCTCAAAAACTGTATCTCCCTTCATAAGCTAGCCCGGGTGTTAAGATCTCATCAGGGGAGGCCCTTCTCTCAGTCCCACCACCCTCACAGGTGCACTTCATGGGGACATGGGAGAGGGCCTTCTCTGTTGCTGCTCTCAGACTCTGGAACTCCCTCCCACAGGAGGCCAGGTTCACCCTATCTTTATTGTCTTTTCACAAGCAGGCAGACCTTTCTCTTCAGGCAGGCTTTCTCTTGGTGACTGACTGCAGAAGACAATAAATAGATAATTTATATTTTGTTGTTCCTAAACCTGTTTTTCATAATGCTTTTACCTAACATTTTTAATATAATGTTATTAATTCTTCTTTAATATTTGAATAATTTACTGTTTTTAGCTTTTAATATTGTATAACGATGTAGGGTGCTTTGGGTCCTTTTTTGGGAGAAAGGTGGGGTAAAAATATTTCAAATAAATAAACAAGACAAGCTAGAAACACTGTAGAAATATGAGATGGGTAATATAGTACAGTACTGTACTATAGTACTTTCTGCAACTGCTCAGTTTTCCAATATGAAAGGCTAAAGAATCATTCAGAAGCAAAGGTGTATCCCAGGCTGAACTCTCGGTTACTGCTATAAACTTTGCCTCACAAGCATCCATATGAGACCAATCAATCCGGATGAAATAACTATATTAACTCAAAGTAATATCAATGTGGGGATATTATTTTACAACAAAAGCATTTTGAAGTTACACTGCTCTATAACTCAGATGGCCATATTTGTATAGACTGATTTTCTTAAAAATTAGACGTGTGGCTAAAACATATTTTAAAGTTGAACTAACATGCTCTGAAGGCAAAATAATTTAATCCAGAGAAAACATTTACTTCTTCAGCAGCAGATACAGTATGTTCTTTCTGTCAGTAAAACAGCACAAAATGTGTGCAAATATACATTCATATACAACTGTACTCTCACCTTGTTCCTTTACAGAGGCTCTGCTGCCAGGCTCTGAACGCTCAACTATCAGCTGGCTAGTGAAGGTCATGAATTCTTGAACACTGAAAAAAAAAAAAAACACAACATCCCACAGTTAGTTACCAAAGCTCTCCACACTCACCAAACAGACTGGAGAGCCACAGGAATATATAAAGAAAATGCAATTTCACTACAAAACGTTTGCCATAATCACTTTGCAAATTTACTTACTTAAAAAAAATGTTATCAAAACAAAAAGTGCAAGGCATCAATAAAAACAGGAGACTATTTTTCAAAAGCAAGTTCCAAAGCCACAACCACTTGAAAAAGGCAAATGCCATCAACATGAGTGAACATTTATTCAACTCCAGTGTCTCCTTGTCAATTACTCTGGAGCAGTTTCTACTGAATAATTTTGTAGGTAACTGTCACCTAAGTTGTGTTGGAACAATGTGTCCAAAGAAACAGAGAGGAAATGAATTCTCAGTTGCTATGACAATTCTCTTTTCATTCTGTAGGTTAATATAAATCTTTCAAATATAGTTTTGTGATAAGATGACCTTAGTATTCTGGGGCCAAATTCAAAGTATCACAAGATAAACAATGTAACAATTATCAGGGTACAATTAATACTGACAAAGTCAATTACTGGGTCATCAAAGCAGATTAGTAAACTCACTTCATGCTGTTTATGTTATACTGCCAAGTAAAGATTAATATTTTGAGAGCAAAGCACATTTGTTCAGACTGGAATAAAAAAGGAAGACTTTTATAAAGATAAAATTCATAGTGAGAAAGAACATTATTTAAAACTAGATCATAGGTGCTGAGTTAACCATACCTTTTGCCACAATAACTTTTTATTAAGCAGCATATAAGACTACCTGTAGTAAGAAAGCTACATCAAAGAATTCTCTAAAGAAAAATAATTCATTACAGTTCACATCTTGAAGTTTGTACAACCGTTTTAAGGGGCACACCATAGTACATTATGAAGACATTGACAGGGAGACAGAAAGCCACCTCAGTAATCATCCTAATGCAATAGGAACATACCTGGATCTCTGGAAAAAGCTAAATGATGACACATCATATGCAGCTTTCAATAAATGCACTTTGGGGTCTCCTTTGTAAAGGACACTTAAACTGTAGAGCTTCATCCTTTTACCTACTTAACCTTCTCCAATTCTTGATAACCTGAGCAAAAGATACAAGAAAAATAAATGTGCACTCAAAATGGGGTAGTTAAAAAATTAAAACAGATAAAATACGCTATCATGAGAACTATCAGTGTGTTCCTAACAAGAATCTATAGGTCAACCACATGAACATGAACACTTTGCACAACAAGCCCATGAGGACTTAAAACATACACTGCTATCTTATGTACACTTATTTGTAAGTAAATTCTACAGCATTCAATGTGTGTGTGTGGGGGGGGGGGGTTATCATACATAGAGAAATAGAGAGGCAACACTTAACAAAACATCCTCACCAATAATTCTATATTGCCCTAGAATTTAAGAGAGGCATCAAGTGTAACAGACACTTACACTTCTCTTTAAATGAAATAAAAGATACCCGATCATGTTAGTCACAGATAATGCATTATTTCTTCTATGAAAATGTGGGCTAAAAAATTTCATGGACTAGACCTTAGTCCATCAGATGCCTGAACTTCATCCTCAGCTGGCCAGACAGTTCATGCAGTAAGCACCAGCAAAGGGGCAAAAAAATGTACATGAGGTACAGTTTGTGCTATTTCTATGCAAAACTGAAACGTATTTAAAATATGCCTCAATAACCACAACCACTATTACCACGCATACATTTTAAACCTGTACATAAATCTGCTGTAGTCCTTTTGTGACTCTATTTTCAAACCACTAAAACTCTTTTATTTCCTTTTTTTATACTTCATTATTTCTCATGTCTTTCTCTCTCTCTCTCCATGCAGGTGTCCAAATACTAAAATTATTGTTTGAATCCCTACATCTTTAAAAATGGAATGGGTGGTGGTGACCCAAAATAGGGTCTTGTCAATTGTTTTGTATTTCCAAAATTAAATCAACCTCAGGGAGGCTTATCTTAGATTAAATTATGTACAGAAAATAAAATAAAAGTCAGGATCCTATTAGTGATTTGCACCAGTAAAAACGCAAGGGGTACAAAGCACAGCAATGAACTACCTCTACTTAACAAGTCACTGCTTGGATTCCTTGCTATGGGCCAGTCACCCTCCAAGTGGCAACTCATTCACTAGGGGCCTATTCGATGCTGCAATTTACTAAATAACCAAGAGCTTTTTTAATGACAAATATATCTGCCATGGTCGGTTGTACGTCGATCATGTCTTCCCATCAGCAGCTTTTGATGAGAAACGCCTAGAGCTCCATCGGCCGCTTTCGCTTGCCGGCGGCCACCGCGCCGGTCACTCTCGTCTCGGGCGTAGATGTGGGTGTGAGTCACACCGCCGGTTGTGTCTGACTCACGCCGTGAAAGGCAGAAGGCGTGTTGCCTCCCTCCCTCGCTCGCTCGCCCGCCCGCCCGCGCTCCTCGGAGCCCCGACGGGATGAGGAGTCGTCGTCGTCACGGGAAGAGCCGACTCTCCTCCCCGTAGCCCACCGCGGCCTCTCCCCACGGCTCAGCCCCGGGTCCCGTCTGGGGAAAGCGCCCACAACGAGAGCCAGGGCGGCAGAAGGGGCCCGTCCCGGAACCCCCGCCCGGCCTTCCCTTCCCTTCCCGCCCCCCGACTCCGACAAGCCGCGGGCGGGCCGGCCGGCCGGCCGGCGCTGCACACTCACCCGAGACCCCCCCGCACGAGAAGGGGCGGCCCGCACTGGCTCCGAGCCGCGTCCTTCCCAACGTCTCCGCGGTTCCCCTCAGACAGCGAACGAAGCGGAAGCCGGTGCGCCCTTTCAACCGGATATAGAGTCCTGATCCGGAACTGCTCCCGGCCGGACGACGGCTTAACACTTCTAGAGCTAGTGAGAGGATAGAGTATGCGTGCAATTCAGAGGCAACTACTTCCGACCTTGGTTGGATCACTGCAAAGCCTCGCTTGTATCGTTTCAGTAATCCAATAAAAGTATTAGCCGTGCCAGAATTTACCCTCTATTCCTTATAGTTACTATCCGTAATGTTATTGCTGCTATTATTGTTGATGCTGCTATTGTCATACTTACTATTACTATCAATAGTTATGTGCCTTAAGTCGGAGCCGACTTATAGAGACGCTAATAAGGTTTCAGGGGTTTTTGTTTTACTCCATAGTGGACAAAACCTCATATTAAAATATAACAGTTAATTTTTAACGTGCCATGGGGCTTTTGTCTTTTTTTAATTTTTATTTCTTTCCTTTGGGTTTTACATTTAGAAACAACACATGTAAGATGATTAAGAAGTGGTTTCACCAGTTCCACACCACCAGAGAGTTTCCATGGCCAAGTGGGGATCTGGTTTCTGGCCTCATAGTCCATCACTCTATCCACCACACCACACCACAGTGGGTACATTTATTTACTAATTTTATCCCGCTTTTCTCCTTAAAAGGGACCCAAGGCAGCTTTTGTTGTTGTTTAGTCGTTAAGTCATGTCCGACTCTTCGTGACCCCATGGACCAGAGCACGCCAGGCCCTCCTATCTTCCACTGCCTCCCGGAGTTTGGTCAAATTCATGTTGGTAGCTTCAATGACACTGTCCAACCATCTCGTCCTCTGTCGTCCCCTTCTCCTCTTGCCTTCACACTTTCCCAACATCAGGGTCTTTTCCAGGGAGTCTTCTCTTCTCATGAGATGGCCAAAGTATTGGAGCCTCAGCTTCAGGATCTGTCCTTCCAGTGAGCACTCAGGGTTGATTTCCTTCATAATGGATAGGTTTGATCTCCTTGCAGTCCAGGGGACTCTCAAGAGCCTCCTCCAGCACCACAATTCAAAAGCATCAATTCTTTGGCGGTCACCCTTCTTTATGGTCCAGCTCTCACTTCCATACATCGCTACTGGAAAAACCATAGCTTTGACGATGCGGACCTTTGTCGGCAAGGTGATGTCTCTGCTTTTTAAGATGCTGTCTAGGTTTGTCATCGCTTTCCTCCCAAGAAGCAGGCGTCTTTTAATTTCGTGGCTGCTGTCACCCTCTGCACTGATCATGGAGCCCAAGAAAGTAAAATCTGTCACTGCCTCCATATCTTCCCCTTCTATTTACGAGGAGGTGATGGGACCAGTGGCCATGATCTTAGTTTTTTTGATGTTGAGCTTCAGACCATTTTTGGCGCTCTCCTCTTTCACCCTCATTAAGAGGTTCTTTAATTCCTCCTCACTTTCTGCCATCAGAGTGGTATCATCTGCATATCTGAGGTTATTGATATTTCTTCCGGCAATCTTAATTCCGGCTTGGGATTCATCCAGTCCAGCCTTTTGCATGATGTATTCTGCATATAAGTTAAATAAGCAGGGAGACAATATACAGCCTTGTGGTACTCCTTTCCCAATTTTGAACCAATCAGTTGTTCCATATCCAGTTCTAACTGTTGCTTCCTGTCCCACATATAGATTTCTCAGGAGACAGACAAGGTGGTCAGGCACTCCCATTTCTTTAAGAACTTGCCATAGTTTGTTGTGCTCCACACAGTCAAAGGCTTTTGCGTAGTCAATGAAGCAGAAGTAGATTTTTTCTGGAACTCTCTGGCTTTCTCCATAATCCAGCGCATGTTAGCAATTTGGTCTCTAGTTCCTCTGCCCCTTCGAAATCCAGCTTGTACTTCTGGGAGTTCTCGGTCCACATACTGCTACCTTGTAGGATTTTTAGCATAACCTTGCTAGCGTGTGAAATGAGTGCAATTGTACAGTAGTTGGAGCATTCTTTGGCACTGCCCTTCTTTGGGATTGGGATGTAGACTGATCTTTTCCAATCCTCTGGCCACTGCTGAGTTTTCCAAACTTGCTGGCATATTGAGTATAGCACCTTAACAGTGTCATCTTTTAAGATTTTAAATAGTTCGACTGGAATGCCATCACCTCCACTGGCCTTGTTGTTAGCCATGCTTTCTAAGGCCCACTTGACTTCACTCTCCAGGATGTCTGGCTCAAGGTCAGCAACCACACTATCTGGGTTGTCCGGGACATCCAGATCTTTCTGGTATAATTCCTCTGTGTATTCTTGCCACCTCTTCTTGATGTCTTCTGCTTCTGTGATGTCCCTACCATTTTTGGCCTTTATCATGTCCATCTTTGCACAAAATGTTCCTTTAATATCTCCAATTTTCTTGAACAGATCTCTGGTTTTCCCCTTTCTATTATTTTCCTCTATATCTTTGCACTGTTCATTTAAGAAGGCCCTCTTGTCTCTCCTTGCTATTCTTTGGAAGTCTGCATTCCATTTTCTGTAACTTTCCCTATCTCCCTTGCATTTTGTTTCCCTTCTCTTCTCTGCTATTTGTAAGGCCTCGTTGGACAGCCACTTTGCTTTCTTGCATTTCCTTTTCTTTGGGATGGTTTTTGTTGCTGCCTCCTGTACAATGTTACGAGCCTCTATCCATAGTTCTTCAGGCACTCTGTCCACCAAATCTAGTTCCTTAAATCTGTTCTTCACTTCCACTGTGTATTCATAAGGGATTTGGTTTAGATTATACCTGACTAGCCCAGTGGTTTTTTCTACTTTCTTCAGTTTAAGCTTGAGTTTTGCTATAAGAAGCTGATGATCAGAGCCACAATCAGCTCCAGGTCTTGTTTTTGCTGACTGTATAGAGCTTCTCTTTGGCTGCAGAGAACATAATCAATCTGATTTCGGTATTGCCCATCTGGTGATGTCCATGTGTAGAGTTGCCTCTTGTGTTGTTGGAAAAGAGTGTTTGTGATGACCAGCTTGTTCTCTTGACAAAACTCTATTAGCCTTTGCCCTGCTTCGTTTTGAACTCCAAGGCCAAACTTACCTGTTGTTCCTTTTATCTCTTGACTCCCTACTTTAACATTCCAGTCCCCTATAATGACAAGAACATCTTTCTTTGGTGTCAGTTCTAGAAGGTGTAAGTCTTCATAGAATTGGTCAATTTCAGCCTCTTCAGCATCGGTGGTTGGTGCATAAACTTGGATTACTGTGATGTTGAAAGGTCTGCCTTGGATTCGTATTGAAATCATTCTATCATTTTTTAGATCCAGTACAGCTTTTCCCACTCTTTTGTTGACTATGAGGGCTACTCCATTTCTTCTACGGGATTCTTGCCCACAATAGTAGATATGATAATCTTCTGAATTGAATTTGCCCATTCCCGTCCATTTTAGTTCAGTGACGCCCAGGATGTCAATGTTGATTCTTGCCATCTCCTCTTTGACCACAGCCAGCTTACCAAGGTTCATAGATCTTACATTCCAGGTTCCTATGCAGTATTTTTCTTTGCAGCATCGAACTTTCCTTTCACTTCCAGGCGCGTCCACAGCTGAGCGTCCTTTCGGCTTTGGCCCAACCACTTCATTAGCTCTGGAGCTACTTGTATTGTCCTCTGCTCTTCCTCAGTAGCATGTTGGACGCCTTCCGACCTGAGGGGCTCATCTTCCAGCGTCATATCTTTTAGCCTTTTGTTTCTATCCATGGGGTTTTCTTGGCAAAGATACCAGAGTGGCTTGCCAGTTCCTGCTCCAGGTGGATCGTGTTTAGTCAGAACTCTCCACTATGACCTGTCCGTCTTGGGTGTCCCTGCACGGCATAGCCCATAGCTTCTCTGAATTACTCAAGCCCCTTCGCCACGACAAGGTAGCAATCCATGAAGGGGCAAGGCAGCTTACATCATTAAAAGATAGTATTTAAAACTAATAATGGCAAGTACACAAATACAAAAAGGATCAAACAAACAACATATTAAAAAACATAATCAAAATCAAAACACATTCAAAGCTGTAAGGTACAACAGTCCATTTAAAAACATAAGCAACACTGTGACCGGCTGCTACCCACGCTTGTTACTTTTTAAAATAACTTTCCTTTAAAGGGCTTGACTCCAGCCATTAACCATACTAGACCAAACAGTTAAAGAATGAAAAATGATATTATCTTTATTACAAAGTAACAACTTCTAGGGAAACAGATTTTAACATCAGCTTTTCTTCAGTTACAGCCCAACTGGCCAAACACATCCTCCTTCTTCCTTACACTCTCTCTTCTCCTTCCATTTCAGCTCTCCAGGCCCCTCCTCCTTCAGACTCTCCCAGAGAGGCTGACAACCTGCACACGCACACACACACCCCGCCAATTACCTTGTTTCCCCTGTTTCCATGCGGATTGGCCAAGGTTCTGTCACAAGCACCAAGACACATTCAAAGCAGTAACATACAACAGTCCATTTAAAATCCCACTCAAGGAAGGCTTGCCTAAAGAGAGATGTCTTTGCCTGCTTGTGGAAGTACAGCAGAGATAAGGCCAGCCTGGCCTCCTGTAGGAGGGAGCTCCAAAGTCTGGGAGCAGCAACCGAGGAGGCCCTCTCTCCTGTACCCACTGAACACACCTGTGAAGGTAGCAGGACCAAGAGAAAGGCTTCTCCTGATGATCTTAACACTTGAGCAGACTCATAAAAGGAGATGTGGTTCTTGAAATAGCTTGGGCCCAAGCCATTTAGGGATTTATAGGTTAGAACCAGCACTTTGAATTCAGCTGAGAAATGGATCAGCAGCCTGTGGAGCTGCTATAACAGTGGGGTTATGTAATCCCTGAAAACCAGGCCCAGTCAGCAATCCGGCTACTGCATTTTGGATCTACTGAAGTTTCCAGACACTTTCCATAGGTAGCCAGATCAGATCTCTCAAGGAATGGGCACAGCTGTTGCACTAGTTGTAACTGTGCAAAGGCACTCCCGGCCACCACTGAAACCTGGGCATCCAGGTTCAGAGCACCCCCAAGCTGCACATCTGTGTTTTCAGAGAGAGATCAACCCCATCTGACTTATAATTGAACAGATCAAACAGCAAACTGAGAACAAACATGACTGTTTGCAGCAGTAGGCCTCAACAGACTACAGACTGCCAACAGACAACAGAGAAGGTGGAAGGGAAGAGCAGAGATAATGAGGCAGGAGGTAATGACTGGTTACTGCTGGAAAGATTGACAGTCATCCATCCCAGCAAGATCCCTGCCAGACACACCTACCATACTCCGCATATAAGGTTGCAAAGACTCCAACACATTATGAAGAAAAAAAATTCATGACTTCTGAAAAATTACATCACTTTAATGCTGTCAACAAAGAATTCAAAAGTGTTAAAGATTGTTTATACCTTGGTTTAATCATCAATCTAAATGTAGAAGGCAGCCAAGAAATGAGAAGACTGATAGTCAGATAGACAGCTATGAAGGAACTGGAAAGATTCTTAAGTGTAATGATGTGTTGCTGGAGACTAAGACCAAAATCAGTCTTCTGTGATATTCCCAGTTAATATATGTGGATGCGCAAGCTGGACAATAAGGCAAGCTGATGGGGGGAAATTGATTAATTTGAAATGCAATGTTGGAGGAGAGTTTTATGGACACCATGGACTGCTAGAAAGTAAAGAGAGTTCTTAAATCAAATCTGAACTCTAACTGGATGCTGAAATTACTTAACTGAAGCTACTGTATGTTGAATGTATCATGAGAAGGTAAAACTCACTGTAAAAGATAATAATGCGAGCAAATGTGGAAGGCAGGAAGAAAGGAACATGAAATGGATTGAGTCAATAAAGGAAGTCACAGCCTTTATGATAGGACATTTTGGAGGTCATTCATTCACAGGGTTGCCAGAAGCAATTTGATGAAACAACAACAGCCCTCTCAAATGGAGAGATGTTTTCCCTAAAAAATGTGGCCACTGCCCACCCTCCTAGAAAGACCATTAGGACTACAGCTTCACAGTGCAGTCCTCTGCAAAATTACTGAACAGTAAGCCAAGGAAGATCAGTGAGGCTTCCTCCCATATAAATAGGTACAAGATTACAGAGGCCTACATGAACAAGACTTTGATATTATCTGTAAGATGTAGGTTTTAAATTTTTGTTAAATTTTGCTAGCTGCTGATAATTTTTCCTGTTTTATCTGATTCACTGACTTTTGTTACTTCTTGAAAATATTTTCATGATTTTCTGTTTCATGATGTTGCTTCATTGGCTATTGAAAGTTGCTTTTGAAGGGCATTTCATCCTGAAAAGTGTAGAGATTTGTAACATAAAAGAAATTGTATTGAAATCAGTGGAACAATGGGGCACTTCTGACAGTGTCTTTTATCACTGGATGTTACTTCTTGAGTTTTGTTTTGTTTTATTTTTATCCGAGCAGATAAATAAGATTCCCCCCCCCACATCCTTTCTCTACAATATAATATTCATTCCTCCACTTTGAGCTCCCCTCACATGGAACTTCACCCACACCCATTCCTAAGGTAGCCTTGCTATTGACTCCTGCACGTGCACCATAGACCAGCATATAAGACATGAGCCTAAGGCTTGTCTGGGCCTTAGCAATGCTTCTAACATAGAGAAAAGACAGTGACCCCCCCTAGAAAACACTTGATGACCCCCTTGGGGGATGTGACCCCCAAATTGGGAAACCATGGGCTGGAACAAATCCCTGTGTGACCAGGCAATGGTACCAAAAATTGTGGGGTGGTTCTGGACAAGGCTGCTAGTCAGAGCCAGAATATCTACTTTTTAAAAGTAAATTGCTCACATTACCCATTAATTCATTGCCATTACAGTGTTCTGAAAATAACTTTCCGCATTACTTCTGTTGCTTAGCTTTGTATTACTTTGCAAGGTGAGAGATTAGAGCGGAGGAGAAAATGAGATAAAACCTGATCAGTTCCTGTCAAAATACACCTAAAATGTCATTTAAAACTAGCTTGCTAAAAGTTAATAGTAAAAGTCACTTTTTACATCAATGCAGTGACTTTGTTCCCACTTCTTATGCTAATTTTGAAATACGTGTATTTTTCCGTGTATAAAATGACACTTTTTCCTAAAACCATTAAAGGAAAAATTGAGGGTTGTTTTATACACAGAAGGAGGCGGAGGCCAAAGAGCAGACGCGCTCGGCCGCCTCTCGCGGCTGCCCATTGACTGCTGCTGCCACCGCCAGATCACCTCCTCCAGCGCCACTCGTGGGCTCCCTTCGGGCAGGGGACAAGGTGGCAACATGAGCTGGAGGTGAGCCCTGGCAGTTGCACTGGAGGAGGCAATCAGGCGGGCAACGGAGACAGCAGCAGCAAGAGACGGAGGTGGAGGAGCAGTCAAGGGGCGCCTCGTGGCTGCCCATTGACTTCTCCTCCGCCTCTGGCAAGGGTCAAAATTAGGGGGTCATCTTATACATTGCGGGGTCGTATACATGGAAAAATATGGTATTTCCTTGTGTCCTGCTTATGAGACGGGAGTAACTTCTTGCAGGGAACTAAGGGTGCAGTCAGACAGACACTTAGCCCACTGTTTGGTCCACTGAGGGGATTGGTTGGTTTGCTCCTTTTTCTTGTGATCACATGACATAATCACTGGAGTAAATCCAACCATTCCCAAAGCATTCCTACCCACACCTCTCCTATCCTCTGTCATTGGCTTCTACTTTTTTGGTGCATATAGGATCGCTCTGGATTAGTCCATTTCCAGCACATGTGATCACTGGGAATGGACCAAAAAGTGAGCTTTCAAGGATCCTTCTAGCTGGGGCCTTGAAGATTTACTTTTGGTGAAGTAGATATGAAGTGAAGTGAGCCACTTCAGGATGTCAGCAAATTGAACACTTTGTTCCACAGTGGAGCGGCAGAGGAAGTAAAAAAAAATTTTTTTTTACTGCAATAGAACTGATGTGCTCCATCAGTTATTTTGAAAAAGTTCTTTGCCTTGCCTTAAAGAGCTGGTGTGCCCTCTGCCAGACCTGTTGCTGGCAGAGCCGGAGATCCCTGATAATAATTCAATGGACTCCAGCTCAACTCCTTGACGCATACTAGTTTTTATTAGATTAAAGCAGCAGTTCCCTTTGACTCCCCACCCCCAATCTCATACGGTCAAATTACAGTCTCTAAACTACTTGCCAACTTGGGGGCCCAGTTAGTTTCACTGGAATTCCCGCCCCCCCCCCCCAAGTCCAGGTTCTGGAAGGCAGGAAGGAGGAGACAGTTTAGGTCCAGAATGCACCTCTTTGAGAGAAGGCTTGTATAAATGAGCACAAGAACACAGTCTCTGCAGCTTGTCTCTCTTGGTCCCTTCCTTCACTTCCCTCTCCAGAGCTGTGGTAGCATCCAGAGTAATATAGCCTTAGAATCATAGAATCATGATTCTAAGGCTATGGAAGGGGCCTATGAGGCCACTGAGACCAACCCCCTGTTCAATGCAGGAATACAGATCAAAGGATATCTACCAATTTCTCCTGAATGCCTTCATAGAATCATAGAAAAGTGAAGTTGGGAGGGGCCTACAAGGCCATCAAGTCCAATCCCCTGCTCAACACAGGAATACAATCAAAGCATATCTGCCAGGTGATTATCTAAGTTTTTCTTGAATGCCTCCAGTGTTGGAGCACTCACCAACTCCTGAGGTAACTGGTTCCACTGTCGTACTGCTCTAACAGTTAGGAAGTTTTTCCAGATACAGTATTCAGCCAAAATCTGGTTTCATGTAACTTGAGCCCATTGTTGCGTTTCCTGCACTCTGGGATGAAAGGGAACAAATCCTGCCCTTCCTCTGTATGACAGCCTTTCAAGCATTTGAAAAATGCTATCACATCTCCCCTCAGTCTTCTTTTCTCAAGGCTAAACATGCCCAGTTCTTTCAGTCTTTCCTCATAGGACTTGGTATCCAGCCTCCTGATCATCCTTGTTGCCCTCCTCTAAACATGTTCCAATTTGTGGACATTCTTCTTGAAGTGCCGTGTCCTGAACTGGACACAGTACTCAAGATGAGGCCTAACCAATGCCGAATAGAGGGGAACTAGTACCTCATAGGATTTGGAGACTATGCTTCTGTTGATGCAGCCTAAAATAGTTGTTGGCTCACACTGTTGGCTCATGCTCAGCTTGTGATCTACAATGACTCCAAGATCCTTCTTGCTTGTAGTATTGCAGAGCCAGGTATCCCCCATCTTGTAATTGTGTATTTGGTTTCTTTTTCCTAGGTGCAGTACTTTGCACTTATAATTCTTGAATTTCATTCTCTTGTTTTCACTCCGGTGCTCAAGCCTGTCCAGGTCATTCTGAGTTTTCTTTCTGTCTTCTAGGATATTAGCTATTCTACCCAATTTTGTGTCATCTGCATATTTGATTAGCATTCCCTGTATCCCCTGATCCAGGTCATTAATAAAAAACATTGAATAGCACTGGGGCCAGGATTGAGCCTTGGGGTACCCCACTTGTTACCTCCTCCCAGTTTGAGAAGGAGCCATTATTCATCATTCTCTGAGTGCAATTCTGTAGCCAACTGTGTATTCACTTGACAGGTGTTCTATCCAGCCCACACATAGTTAACTTTCTAATCAGAATATCATGGGGCACTTTATCAACATCTTTGCTAAAGTCAAGATATACAATGTCTACAGCATTCCCTCTATGTATCGGTGAGGTTACCAGATCAAAAAATGTGATAAGATTAGTCTGGCAGGATTTGTTCTTGACAAATCCGTGTTGACTTCTAGTTATTACTGCTTTGTTTTCTAGGTGTTTGCATAGTGACTGTTTTATTATCTGTTCCAGAATTTTCCCTGGGATTGTTGTCAGGCTGACTGGCCTGTAGTTCCCAGGTTCCTCTTTTTTGCCATTTTTGCAGATAGGGTCAACATTAGCCCTCCTCCAATCCTCTGGCACCTCACCTGTTTTCAAGAAAATAATGGATAGTGGTTCTGAGAGTTCTTCAGCCAATTCCTTTAGTACTCTCGGATGCAGTTCATCCGGCCCTGGAGATTTGAACGCTTCAGGGTCAGATGAATTGCATCCAAGAGTATTGAAGGATGCAAATCTGAGAGTCAATAGGCCCTACTCATCAAACTACATCAAAGAGCCCTTGCTGTTGGGCAAAGAGCTTGGCTAATGCTGACGAGATTAAAACGAGCACTTTTTGCCCAGGCAAGCACTCCCAGGGTTTTACCTTGGCATCATAAAATGCTTTGGGGTCACCTGGGTCCTCCCTACAGCCTCTTTGGCCAAGCTGGGGGCTGTTCTCAAATGGTCCTGCATGTCCAATACTTCTTGGACCAGGGACCAGGAATTGTTGGGCCCCTCCTCCCACCATTCTTTAAACAGGTCCAACAGCTTGTAGGGCTGTTGGTTGTACAACATCTTAAAGGGGGAGAAGCCTGGGGAGGCCTGTGGAATTTCCTGAATAGCAAACCCGACTGGCACCAGGAGGAGGTGCCACTGCTGAGGCCTTTCTTGCACCACCTTATGGAGCATGCCTTTCAAGGTCCAATTGAATCTTTCTACCAATCCATTAGTCTGGGTGTGGTAAACTGATGTTTTCAGAGGCTGTATGCCAAGGAGAGCCCATATCTGTTCCACTGATTAGCTCATGTCGTTCTTGCCCTGATCTGTCAGAACCTCATGAGAGAAAACAGGGTTACCAACTCCCAAGCCAATGCTTTGGCAGAGGCGGAACACAAGGGCATGGCCTCTGGGTATCGAGTGGCGTAACCACTGATTATGAGGATTTGAGTGTGTCCTGCCACTGCCTTTTCTAAAGGGCTTACTATGTTCAGCACAATCCTCTTGGAAGGGTAGTCCACTAAGGGCATGGTGACCCATGGACCCACTGGCATTCAGGGCAGGGGCTACAATACTGGGCTGTCTCTTTAGGCACCCCAGGCAAATAAAAGCACTGTAGGGCCTGGGGCAATGTCTTCTAAGCTGTTAGGTAGCTGGCTATTGGGAGGCTGAGGCCCCAATATCCCCATGGTCTTTTCAGGTAGCTGGTAAAGATGGCCTTCGCTCATCTCGAATGAGGGGTATGGCAAGTCAGCCTCCCCCTCCAGCTGAGCCAAGGTAATGGTCTAGGACAGTGAGGGGGCCTCTTGCGGCCAGAGGCAAGGCTGGGAACATTTCTGAGCCATTTCCCCTGCAGATAAGGCTGCTGCCCTTTCCCTGGTGTTCTAGATTACTCCAGTCCCAGTCCAGGAGGACCTCCTTTGTAACAGAGTAGACAATGCTCACTCTCATCTGGCTTTGTTCACTTATTAACCCACATTTTGGCCCAATTAGTACCATATGGCTTAACATCCTCATATAGACATTTCAGCAGCAACACGTTTACTTCTCTGGCTGGCTCCTTGACTAAATATTATACAATCAGTATCCACTATGGCCTTCTTCTTTACCTTATTCACCCATACGTCCACCTCCCAACCTGGCGGTTCTTGGGCACACACCTGAACTGCCACTAATGCCAAGCCCCAGGTACATTCTATCAGGGGCACTCCTTCCTAAAGTGTCCCTCTTGTTCACACGTAAAGCATAGTGGCCTGCAAGGAGGGGACACTGGCCTGACAGTGACAGACAGCCTCCCAGCAGAGCCGGGGGTACGGGAAGCCCATGGTGTGAGTGGTCCAGACTTCTGTGGTGGCCTTCTTGTCTTCACCTGTCCTGTCAAATGGTCCAGGAGGGGTCTGCTTACACTGTTGCTTCTAGTCGGAGCGTCTTTCCCCAGTGTCATCTGCCCACCCCACTAGATCATCACAAGCGAGGCTCCGTCAGGTGGCGACCCTGAGAGGGGCCCGTAAGTCATTTACTAGAGGCAAGACCTTCTTCGTGGTGGCTCCAACCTTGTAGAATCAGCTTCCAGAGGAGCTTTGCCTAGTCTAGCCCTCCCTGTGGATATTCCGGAGGCAACTGAAGACGTGGCTTTTCAGAGGGGCTCCTCCACACCAACCTTCGCTGACTGCCTTTTGTCTGCCACTTCTCTGTGTCCTTGTTCTAACACCGTCTGTTTTTATTAGTTAGTTGTTAAGCTGGTTTTAAACAGTTTTCATTTTATCTTGGGTTATTTTATTTATTATTGCAAACCACCCAGAGTAGTGCTTCACCACTAATGGAAATAGTACAAGAAGGAAGGAGAGGAAGGAAAGAGAGAGAGAGAGAGAGAGAGAGAGAGAGAGAGAGAGAGAGAGAATCCTTGTTCTTTCCTGGGGAAGTGCTGCAACACTATGCACCTGCTCCTCTGCCATCCAAAATGCCTCTAATGGCTCAGAAACACTACGGTTCCAGTGCTTTTTGGGTAAGCAGACCTTAGGCACCAGTATGTGACCCGTCAGCTCCCTTGCCAGCAGAGCTGGAGCTCTCTGTTAATTACTCAATGGACTCCATCTCACTTTCTTCTCTCTAATCTGTTTTTATTAGAATAAAAGCAGCAGTTCCTTCTGCCTTTTCCCCACCATCCCATAGGGCCGATTTACAGTCTCTCAACCACTTGTCAGCTTGGAGAACAATTAGTTTCACTGGAATTCCCCCTGAGTCCAGGTTTTGGAAGGCAGAAGGGAGGAGAGAGCTTAGGTTCAGAGTGCACCGCTTTGAGAGAAGGCTTGTTTAAATAAGCACAAGAACCCAGTCTCTGCAGCTCATCTCTCCCCGTCCATTCTTTCACTTGCTTCTCCAGAGCTGTGGCAGCATCCAGGCTAGAATAGCTTTCTCCAAGTGCATGGCAGGAGTCTCCAGTGCCTGGTCCCTATCACAAGCCAATAAACCTGGTGAAGGTAGACACTTCTGACATCCTCCTATACATCTTCTTCTTCTTCCAAGCTAGGCAGTGACCTCTTGCCTTCCCGGGTCTGCTCTTTTATTCTCATTATCCTGCCTCCTCCAGCTGTCTCTCATCAGGACACTGTCTCTCCTGCAGCTGCAGGGACTCTCTCCAGCCAGCCTGATCCTGAAGCCACACACCCTCTTCCCAGCTGCCTGCTACCTGTGTGCTGGGGCCATATGGCTCACAGCTAAATCCATATATCTTCCGAAGACAAAAACAGACATGAGAGACAGCCTATGACTAGAAAAGGAGAATCTGGAACTAATGAAACCTCTTAAGTGTCACAGCATGAATTTCTGCCCCTTCTGAGAGTATGCAAATTAGCTTTTGTATGGTAGCTGGTCTTCAGGACTTAAGCGCACAATTCTTTTGAAGTCTGATTTCACAAACAAGGAAGGACTGCTTTACTCATTTCTGCAGCATTAACATGCATACAGTGTATATTATATCCAGTCTGTATTATCAGCATTTGGCGTCAGTCACAGAATTTTACCATTGTTTTTTTATCATCACTTCCCTCTTTTCTCCTACCACACACAGAGGGAAGAAAACCCACTCTATTCAGAAAAGAAAGCTGGAAAAGCTGCCCAGTGCCTTTGATCAGTAATGCTAGGAGGAGCCCTCTGTCTGGAAGCACTTGAGGAAGCAGGGTGCAGAAAGGGAGGTGCAGGAAACAGTCGGCCTCTGCTACTGACAGAAAGAAGTGAATAAACAGGAGGCTTGGAGAGAGGGGGCTGAGGTTGGGAGAGGGTGCAAACACAGCAGATCAGTAAAGGAAGGAAGGACCAAGGAGGTTTCAAGAAACCTGTTTATTTATTAAACCAAGGGGGAAATGGAGCTGAATGTATTAATCTATTACATTTATGTACTGGGCTTTTTTCCCGTTTTCAAAAAGTGGCAGAATTGTGTGAACAACATTTAAGAGCAAATCTAGAGGGGGAAGCTGAAAATGCATGCATGCATATGAAATATGTATATGTGAATATCAACAGCCAGCCGCACAGGCTCCATCTTTCTTACACTTAAAAGGAGGATTAAAAAAATTAAAATAAATAAATCATTATTTTCCTGCAATTCAAAACTCTCCCCTATATAGGAATGCAACCTGATGGGCCATTCTTCTTGCAGTTAGCCAGGGTTGGGGGTTGCTCCAAGGGATGTGTTGTTGTAGGGAGGGGAGAAAACCAGAATGGGTAAGAGCCATGAAGCATCTGGGAAGAAATCAGGGCAGTAGGGTGACTTTTGTTAAATCAGCAGGGAGAAAGAAAACAGTCAGTTAAAAACAGAAATCTGCAACAAGGACACTGGACTGCATATAATCATAGGGAAGGATGGAGTTGAAGACAGGGAAGATAAAGGAAAAGACTGGGAGGCAGAAGTTGCATGGAACCTAAAGATGAGAGAGGCTGCATACTTCCTATAAGAATGATCCCAAAGAAGCAAGAGGGAGAGAAAGCTTACCACAGTGGCACGGAAATACAAAATACTGCAGGTCTGAAAATGGTTCTCCGGATGTTTCAGACTTCAACTCCCAGAAGCCCCAGCCAGTATGGTTAATGAGAAGAAATTGTGAGAATTGTTGTCCAAAACACCTGGAGAGCCAAAACAACTCCATCCCTGTGTTATCTATTTATATGAACTAAACAACTAAATATTTAACTGTGAGTTTCATGAGATTGATTGATTGATTGATTGATATACTCTGCCCATCTAGTGGCAAGCCAGAACTCTGGGTAGCTACAGTATATCACAGAAGTGAGTACACCCCCTCACATTTCATAAATATTTTAGCAAATCTTTTCATGTGACAACACTGAAGAAATGACACTTGGCTACAATGTAAAGCAGTGAGTATACAGCTTGTATAACAGTGTAAATGTGCTGTCCCCTCAAAATAACGCAACACACAGCCATTAATGTCTAAACCGCTGGCAACAAAAGTGAGTACACCCCTAAGTAACAATGTCCAAATTGGGCACAAGTGTCAATATTTTGTGTGGCCACCATTATTTTCCAGCACTGCCTTAACCCTCTTGGGCATAAAGTTCACCAGAGCTTCACAGGTTGCCACTGGAATCCTTTTCCACTCCTCCATGATGACATCACAGAGCTGGTGGATGTTAGAGACCTTGCGCACCTCCACCTTCCATTTCAGGATGCCTCACAGATGTTCAATAGGGTTTAGGTCTGGAGACATGCTTGGCCAGTCCATCACCTTTACCCTCAGCTTCTTTAGCAAGGCACTGGTCGTTTTGGAGGTGTGTTTGGGCTCGTTATCATGTTGGAATACTGCCCTGCGGCCCAGTCTCCAAAGGGAGGGGATCATGCTCTGCTTCAGTATGTCACAGTACATGTTGGCATTCATGGTTCCCTCAATGAACTGGAGCTCCCCAGTGCCGGCAGCACTCATGCAGCCCCAGACCATGAGACTCCCACCACCATGCTTGACTGTAGCCATGACACACTTGTCTTTGTACTCCTCACCTCGTTGCCGCCACACACGCTTGACACCATCTGATCCAAATAAGTTTATCTTGGTCTCATCGGACCACAGGACATGGTTCCAGAAATCCATGTCCTTAGTCTGCTTGTCTGCAGCAAACCGTATGCGGGCTTTCTTGTGCATCATCTTTAGAAGAGGCTTCCTTCTGGGATGACAGCCCTGGAGACCAATTTGATGCAGTGTGCGGCATATGGTGTGAGCACTGACAGGCTGACCCCCCGCCCCTTCAACCTCTGCAGCAATGCTAGCAGCACTCATACGTCTATTTCCCAAAGCCAACCTCTGGGTATGACGCTGAGCACGGGCACTCAACTTCTTTGGTCAACCATGGCGAGGCCTGTTCTGAGTGGAACCTGTCCTGTTAAACCACTGTATGGTCTTGACCACCGTGCTGCAGCTCAGTTTCAGGGTTTTGACAATCTTCTTATAGCCTAGGCCATCTTTATGTAGAGCAACAATTTGTTTTTTCAGATCCTCAGATAGTTCACTACCATGAGGTGCCATGTGGAACTTCCAGTGACCAGTCTGAGAGAGTGAGAGTGAACACCTGCTCCCCCTTCACACTTGAGACTTGTGACACTAACGGGTCTCATGACACCGGGGGGTGGAAAACGGCTAGTTGGGACCAAATTGGACATTGTCACTTAGGGGTGTACTCACTTTTGTTGCCAGCGGTTTAGACATTAATGGCTGTGTGTTGCGTTATTTTGAGGGGACAGCACATTTACACTGTTATACAAGCTGTATACTCACTGCTTTACATTGTAGCCAAGTGTCATTTCTTCAGTGTTGTCACATGAAAAGATATACTAAAATATTTATGAAATGTGAGGGGGTGTACTCACTTCTGTGATATACTGTATAAAAATAAAAAATTTACATACAGAAGTAAAATTGCTAACGTAGCAAATAACAACAACAACCCTAGAACCCACTCTAAAAACCTCTTCTCTAACCAGAATAACTAAATATCGGCAAAATTCAGATAACTGAACCATGCATTAAACAACAAATGCCATAGAGCCAACATGAAATTACTTCATAAATAAAATTAAAGAGGGGTAAAGATCGCAAAAGCCTGGGTAAAGAGCCAGGTTTTAATTTGCTTCCTGAAGGAAAGGTGGAGGAAAGAGACTCACCTCCACCAGAAGGGCATTCCAAAGCAAGGCGGCCACTACCAAGAAGGACCAGCTTCTAGCCGACAACTTCCAGGCCTCCTTTGGACTGCCCATTTGCGGCCTCAGAGACTGGGAGGTGCTGGTGGGATGGGAAGTTGACCTGAGGGAGAGGTGCTCTGCTACGTAACAAGGTCCTAAGTCATAGAAGGTTAACATTAGCACCTTGAATTTTGCCCAGAAGTCAGTGCCGATGGGCCAGGTCAGGTGAAATGTGGTCAAATTTAGATGTATCCGTGACAAGCCTAGTTGCCGTATTCTGTACTTGCTGCAGATTCTGAACCACCTTCAATGGCAATCCCATGTAGAGAGCATTGCAATGGTTAATTCTCAAAATTACCAATGCATGGACCAGTGTTAATAAGGAGCTCCTATCAAGAAAGGGGTGAAGGTGTGCTATCTGCTCAGATTGATAAATACAGATTTTGCCACGGCCAAGAGCTGATTCTCCATTGAGAGGGCTGAGTCCAAAAGCATACCCAGATTATGAACTTGATCTTTCAGGGGGAGTGTGACCCCATCAAGATCAAGTAACAAGACTCCTAACTGATCAGGATGCCCTTGCAACAACAGGATCTCCTTCTTGTCAGAATTCAACTTCAGTCCATAACCACAGTCAGGCAGTGCTCCAGGGTCTGTACAGTTTCCCCTGCCAAGGATGAGAAGGAGAGATAGAGTTGTATGTCAATGCACCCCAAATTTCCAGATGAGCTCCTCTAGTGCTTCACAGATGTTGAATAGCAATGGGGAGATGATTGACCCATGTGGGACACCACGTTGTAGCAGATTCTAGACTTTCGTACAATCAAATCTTTTTCTAGATAGACAGTTCAGAATAGCCATTCCTTGGTCTCTAGATGTTGGCTTTCAATGTCAATGTCAGTCTAAAGGAGGCATTCAGCAAGGCAAACTAACGGCTGGATCAATCTCTCCCGATGCCTATTAATAGCAGCAGGATGAAAGCAGCAGATCTGCTCAAGTTGTTCACTCACAGGGTTAGCACTGAAAGTAGAGTTGATGGTGTGGATGTAGACAACACTTCCATCTCAGGTGCAATGGGCACTCTGTCCTCTAACACTCCCACATCTCTTTGGTTTCCCCGGACTAATTATGGAAGTATCTATGTTGATAGAGGGGAGCAACATTTGCTCCTTGAAAATGGGTTTCTGTGACCCATCATCACTATGGAAGTGGAACCTGTTGCTAAGCCCTGCAATTGAGTGGTTGCTGTAGCAGCAACAGAGAGATAATGTGGTTGTTATGCTCATTTGAATTAAGCCTTATTCCCATGGTAGCACTATTCCGCTTGACAGCTTTAATGACCAGAAGAACAAGAGGGGCTTTAGTGAGGTGATACCACAACAGGATTTCATCTATTGCCATGGCTATATAAGGTTCATATTGAGACCCCAGGAAACAGCCTGTGTGCACAGAAGAAATGGAAAGGTGTCACTCAGGGAGAAAGCAAATAAATGTAATGGTGAGTCCAGAAGAGTAACCGAATCAAGAGGAAGTTAGTGGGAAGCAAAGGGCCATATGCAACGCTCCCATGCTCTGTTACCTGGGAAGAAGGGAGAACTTTTCAGACTAGGAAAGGCTTTGTTGCTTTGGCTTTGGCTTTGTCAGGATGCAGATCAGCAATACACAGCCTCCTCACAGAATGGACATTCCTTCTCAATATACCACGATGTGAAGCAAAAACCAACGAGGAGTCCTGGAAACACTACGTCTGGGCCAGAGAGAAATCCAGAGACCAAAGGTAAAGGGGAAGAGGAAACTTTGTCACGTGCCACACAATTTCAAAAGGAGAGGAAACAACCTTATACATGAAATAAACAACCGAAGAAAGTGGAATATCTTCAACAGCGACAGGAAGGACTGCCCTCTTTGCTAAGGACAAGCAAGAAAAGGAGGTGGGGTGGGGTGCGGTGGAGGAAGGCAACTTGACTTTGTGCATCTCTTGACTTTATGGGAGAGTGAGTTAAGAGCTATCCCCTGCTGGTACTGACAACTGCCCCAATGCTGGATCACAGAGCAAAGATGGACAGCTCCAAGAAGGAGAAGGTAGTGTGTTTTACATTTGTTTTCTGGCAATCTCCTGGGTGGATGTGAATTTTGCATATGGAAGGCTACCTTGCAGAAAAGAAGACAAATATGTGATGACTTTTCTAGACAAGTGAATAAGGTTGCCAGGGCAGAATCTGGAAAACATACGTGTACATTGCCAAGTGCAGTTGAGGGAAAAGACAGCTGCGACTTTTTCAACCCTTTGCTCCCCTGGTTTCTTGTCCATTACCCCTTCGCTATTTGCTGTAACAAGCAAGGCTTCAGGGTGCTTGACTTAGAGCAGGGAAGAGTACCTATGATGGGATTGGGGGGAAATGGGACTCTCTGAGGCTGCTTCTCTGAATTGCATGGGGGAGATGAAAGTGGCATGCATTTGCCTGGACTACAGTCTGGCAACCCTACCAGTGGAGGGCTCCACTTGAGCAAACTGGAAGAGCTGTCTTTTAAAAGTAAAGTTCTGAGTCCAAATTTCTGAATTTCCCAAGACTCATTTCCTCTTTCCTCCAACAGTAACCCTGATCTTTTGCTGAAATACCAGAGTTCAAAGGGAGATAACTGATTCTGAGAACCTCCATTTCTGGATTTATAGAGTTGTATCACCCTAAAGGGATACCCAATGTGATGTAGCGGATAAAGTGATGGACTAGAATTCAGGAAGCCTGGGTTCAAATCCACACTCAGCCATGGAAACTCACTGGAGGTGTAGAACTGGTTAAATATCCTTAAATATCTCACCTTGAAAGCTCTATTAGGGCCACTATAAGTCAGTTCTGACTTGACAACACATAACAACATAATATCACCCTGAAAACAGAGGCCTTCAGAATATTGTCTGTTACTCATTTTATAATAAAATTATCGTTTTATAATAAATAAATTATCATAAAATTCCAGAACCATCACATCATCATCTCAATAGTCCTTTTATTCCATTCTACAAGCTCCACTGTACAGGTGATAAACTGAGGCCAAATTTGGAAAACTGAAACTAATAAGAGCCAGATTCTCAGCCTGTTGCTTTCTGAATGTCTACAGCCCCCATCTTCATGAGTCATAGGTGGGGATGATAGAGTTATAGTCCAAACTCATCAGGAGGAGGCCAAGTTGAGAAGAGAGCCATGGTTATGTTTTATGGAATATGTCACATTTTTTTGCCAGGCACACTCACAGAAGCTGGTCTTGTGGTTTTGGATTATAGATGGTTGACATGCCTAAACATTGTTCAGATTTGCTGTATTTCTAGGGAGTGAGAAGGTTTACCCCCTGTTAGAAATTATAAAAAGAGCTGTTGGATCCTTGGACTGGTGTGTTCCTAATTGTACACTGCTATCATAATCCCAAGTACAGTATATCTAAGATCTGTCAAGTCCAGTGGTATTTTTTTCTAGATCGTGTTCATAGGATTCTGGTCTAAGGCAGATTGGCAGTGTGCAAAAATTTTCTTCATCCTATAATAACACCACGATGTGCTTCTAATAAATAGGGGAGAGCTTGTGTTTCACTTAGAACAAATTCATAATTGAAATCTTAAGTCAAACACTAGCTTAGATATTTGCAAGGTTCCAGCTCTGAAATTGTTTTCACGCCACTGTAACACAAAGAGACTAAAAAGCCCAAGCTGCCAATCTCAACATTGTTTTCAGTTGATGGCTGCATTTCCTCAGGAGCATCTGAGAGAGAAACATGCCAGTGATGGGCAGGGCCCATGCAAGAAAGTTTGGATGGGGAAGGGCTGAGTATAAAGAGGATGGTCAACATAGTTAAATGACACGTGATACTTGCAAATACATTATTAAATAGGTTTCACCAAGAAAAAGATTATGTATATAGGTAGTGCAAGTACATCCTGATGAAACCAATAGCTCTTCTACCCCTGCTCTGCATTGTTATCTAAAAAGGATGTTTGGGATGGCCAAGCCAACATGCTTCTCCTCTGGCTATGGGTCTTGTGGGCTGAGAGCCAAATGCAGGCAAACCAGTACTAAGTAAGATTCCATGGCCTAGCAGGGATTTTAACCCAAGTCTCCTGAGTCCTAGTCAAGACTCTTTATTCGCTACACCACACTAGCTCTCAGTTACAGCCTAGAAAAGTGCATTCAAAAGTGATCAACTGAACAAAATGTTACAATTTGACTGAGGCTTTTGAAATTTAGATGTTGGCCATTTATGGCCACAGGTTGCCTATCTCTACTTTAAATCCACTTGAATTTCTTGCAGCAAAAAGTGTATTCAAGATATCTGGAAGCTGAGTCATGGCAACTGGACTTCTTTCTTATTAGGTTGAAATGTTTTGCGGCTCATCCAAGTAGCTTCTTCAGTCTGAGGAGAGTTGGTAGGAGATATATCCTCCACTTTGGTTTCACTTCCCCCTGATCTGAATAGAAAGATCAGGTCCACACCCACTAGAAAGACCACTGTTAACTACTGTTAACGACCCATAACAATGGGTGGAGAACGACTGCAGAAGTGGTATTTTCACTCACCACCCCCATCCTTTGTCCATCTAAGGAGCCTATTCAGACCAGGGGGAAGTGAAACCAATGTGGAGGATCTATCAGGGGTCTCCTACCAACTCTCCTCAGACTGAAGAAGCTACTTGGATGAGTAGTGAAACGTTTCAACCTAATAAGAAAGAAGTCCAGTTGACATGGCTCAACTTCCAGATAACCTCACTGAGCATCTTCACAGATGTATTCAAGATAGCTTTAAATGGGGTTTAGTTAAATACCTATAGAAAAATCCTCTGTCAGTGACTATTTGTCATGGTAGTTCAACAGAGTGCCTTTGAACAATAGCTGCTGGGGAGTCTGTCACCTTCATACCATGCTTATGGGTTTCTTGAAAGCATCTGATTGGCAATGGTGGAGGCACAGGGTTCGTGATGAGCACAACCCTTGGTTTGATACAACACAGCTCTTTTCATGTTCTTTTCAATACAACGCAAACACATTTGGGTCACCTAAATGAGACCCAAATATAGTCTGTCATATATCGACATGGTTCCTACTGTAAATTTCCATTTCTATGTGATTCTCTCCAAATATATTTATTCCCTTTAAGGCAGGAGTAGTGACTGCTGGACTGTAAATACCATCAGGCCTAGCTGTTGGTGAGGGCTAATGGGAGTTACAGTCCAAAAATATCTGGAAAGTCACAAAAGCCACATTCATATTCTAAGGAATTCGTTCAGCTTGTGCTGTGCAGGAGAAAATGGACTAAGTTAGGAAGCCGATATGCTGAACTTTGTCAAGCTATAGCTTCAATTTATTTATTACATTGGAATGGCACATTTTTTTCTGAAAAGTTCAAAATGGTGCATGGAATGACTGTACAGCAATTGTGTTACAACAAATCTGTTGAGACACAGTGGCTTGCCCCTGAGCAAGTGCTTCATAGCTCAGCATGAATTTTAAAGGTGAGCGGCTTCTGGACTAGGACAAAGAGAGCGCTTCCTTCCAAAATTTGGGGGCATCTCCCTGCTCTTTGGTCATGAGCCATCACTAATCTCAACATATACAGTATTTTCCAGTAATTTCCATTTTGACAGCAGACTGATTCTCCATCTGACAGACATCCCATCAAAACATGGATAATGGATTCAATTAATGTCTTTTTGGCACATCCAACATATACAACTGTATATAATATTTGGAATCAGGCAGGATCAAATCGGTCACAAAGCATAAGATGGTGACAAGTTACTATTTTGTGTGATGCCTCCTTTGAATATTCAGAAGGTGTTCTTCAGGAACATTTTTTTTGCAGCATAGAAACTCTTACATAGTTTATTACTTTGTGCCATCAACTCACTTCCAAATTATGGTGACCTTACTGAGTCTTAAAAGTACATGAGTTGTTCAAAGATTTGGTTCACCCTTGCCATCCCCAAGTGTTTCCAATGGTGAGCGGGGTTTTCCAATTAGGTTTCTTGAGTCTTGATATCCAGTGTAGTATAATGGATAGAGTAACAGACTAGGACTCAGGAGACCTGGGTTCAAATTCGTGCTCAGCTATGGAAACACACTGGAGGTGTGAAACTGGTAAAACCATTCTTTAAATATCTCACTTATTTTGAAAGCCTTATCAGAGTTGCTATGTCAGCTTTGATTTGAAGGCACTTGACAACAGCAACCACACCTCACAGGGTCTTATATATTACGCAGGGTGGCCCATATGGGTCTAGCTGGCAAATGCTGCACTGGGACACTGAATCAAAACCATGGAGCCAACAGAGAAATTCCCCTTATAACACTCATAGAAAGTCTTCCATCCATATGTGTTAAAGCATCAGAAAGCCAGGTAAGACCATTATTGCCTGCTCTTACTGCCAGCAGCTCTTGAGGACTTCAGGCAAATGCCTTTCACAGCACACATAATCTGGTTTTAAAACAAAACAAAATAGAACAGAACAAAACAAAACAAACTGAGATCAAACCTGGGACTTTCTTGATGCCACACATGTGCATTGCTTCTGGACTACTGCCCTTAGTTTTTTGGATAGGGGGCTTAGTCTTTAGGTCCTTTGTTTCTTTTCATCTCCATTATGTTATTATCCTAAGGATGAAGTCAGCTATAGTGTAGTAGTGTGGAGTGTTGGATTCAGACCTGAGCAGGGTCAGTCCAAGCAGTAGGCAATGTGAAACGGCCACCTCAGTCGCCAGATGTTGAATGTCACAAAAGGGCAACAAATTGCTGGTGATTTAATTTGCTGATCTACCATCAGGGATAAAAATAGAGCTGCTTGTGATATATTCTACCTCAGGTGCCAAAATAACCTGACTAGCGTTGACTGGCTTTGAGTACTATTCACAATGAAATGGGTGAGTCATGAAGGGTGCCATTTGCTTATCCATCTCATGTGGCAAAATGCTTAGGCCTTGACCCTAGACTTGGAAGATCCAGATTCACATCCCCGAGGAGTCCTGAAACTCACTTAGATGACTGTCAGTCTCCTTAAGGCAGACCTGCCTCATAGATTTGTATGTAGGCATCATGTGGGAAGCAAGAGGAGAACAACATGCTCATCTATTTGTGCTCACTGGAGCAAAGGTTGGGTATAAATATACTTTTAACTAATAAAATAAACATACACACACCTATTTAGTTACCTGGAAGTTAATTCCCACTGCATTCAGCAGGACTTATTTCTGAGAAACTTAGAACGGCCACATGTGTCTAAGTAAAAACTAGGAACCCATGTGGAGACAGGAATTTAAATAACAGGAACTGAGGCAACCATCTCATAGTCCTATCTTAGGACTCTGAGGGAGCTCTTTGTCAGTCAGGGCAATATGCCAAGAAACAGGATCTCATTTTAGTCAGATGGTGTTCTTTTGCCTTTGAAGAGCTCTCTGGTTGAGAAGTCTTCAAAAGGCAAATTCTCTCATTAGTTTGTAACCATATAACTATACTTTTTCTGTCACATAACTACAGTATATGCAAGAACCACCAACACCACATCTCAGATAGAAACTGGCAAACCTACTGCTTTCTGTAAAACTTTGAGAACTGAGTTAAGTAAAATAACTTTCTAGAAACTAGAATAGTATTTTTTAAAGCACTGTGTTGTGATTCTTGGGGCACGGTGAACACATACCAAGCCAGCATGCACATGCACCTCCAAGAATCATGGCAGGGGAGGAATGGACTGAAAGTTACCATTTGACTTACACTGAAGAACAGGACTCAAGCCAATGATTTGTTTTTCATGCTTAGGTTCTTTGAATTAAAAGAAAGCAAAACCCCAATTTGAAAGACCAGTGTGCCCTGTATGTACGCAACACGAAAGCATGTGTTGTTTGACTGGCTTCAGTAAATGGGGAGAATATTCCTTCTGTTTGGCTCCATGTGTGTTTCAGAGCTTTGGGCAGACATGCTGGCCATAATTTTAAGTTCTTCAAGATGTATCTAATGCAACATCCTCTCAGGGTTTTGAAGGGGTTGTTTTACTTCTGGATGGCTATCTGGAGCAAGGCAACTTAAGTGGCACTGCAAAATGTTCCATTTTTAAAAAAATAGAATAATGTTAGTTCTACGCTGGAGGTTAGGTAGATCTGTTACTGGGAGTTTGTATCACAGGAGGGAATAAAGTAGCTTTTTTGTGATACAAATCTGAAATATTGAGGGACAGCTTGGCTGCTGTTCACCCTTTCCTCCAGAGGTGGAGGGGTCAGTGTTGTACATTCAAGGCCTGCACAGCAAGAGTCCACAGCCTGCAAAAGAACAACAAAAGGATGACAACAGCAGGTCGTTTCTGTAACCTTCCGGCATACCAGGATATGTTTTTGTTGTAACATGTCAAAAATTGGATGACAGCAGTTACTCCAGGTTTTGTTAAACTGGATTGCATCGAAAATGTAGGGAATACCAACCTTATAATTACACAAAGATTAAAAGCACCCTGGAGTAACTGAGTGGCGATAAATCTTTGGCCGAATTGACAGATTCAAATATGCTCCTTGACCACAACAGTGACTTTTTGCCTATTTTGTATAGGATGCAACCCAGTAGGGAGCTTTGCTGCAGCAATCCATCAATAAGACCTTTTCAATGGCCATTCAGGTAATGGAGAAATAATTCCTTCCTCTTCAGGGCCTTGGTTCCAGCTCTACACAGGAGAGTTCTCTGTCTGAGAGGCTGTGCAGCTCTGGTCTGCTGTAAAACAAAACAAAACAAAACAAAAAACTAAATAGGAGGTATAAGGGTTTTGAGGTTGCCCATTCATAGTTAGCATCTTGATAGAAGATTTAAGAGGTGCACAGGATAGTTGGGCTTAGCTGGCTCTGCTTTATTTACAACCATTCTTCTTGCATTAGAGTAATGCTCTCTGTACATATTTCTCTCTATAATAAGGGTAGGCAAAGTGCAGCCAGGGGCCCCATGTGCCCCCCAGGAGTCCCAATGTGACACCAGTGCCTCAATGCACCCCTCAAAAACTTTTGTAAATTTTTAAAAGAAAAAAATGTTTGACTAGAGGGTGTGAGGGGGCTTTTCCCCCTTAGATTTTAAAAAAAAAAAAGCATTTTAAAGAGAAAAGTATTGGGGCTGGCCATCCAAAGTTGAGGGGTGGGGCCTACACAACTCACAGGCCTTTGGAAGTTGCCCATTTCCAAAGCTGCAAAGAACTATCCTCTTTTGTCCTCCATTTTCACAATGTGTAGGTGAACATCGTATTTCTTTTTCTCTGGAGAGGCCACTAATAGAATTTTGTTTGGGAAATCACTAGGGATGTGCGTTGGGACCTGGCAATATTAAAATTCACCAAATAATGTCTTATTCTGATAGTTCTGAATAGAGATGGGCATGAACCACTGGTTCAGCAATTCATGCCAGTTTATTTATTGGCCAAACAGGTGTTTGGTGCTTCAAAGCCCCACCTCCTCTGGTGGGTGCCCACTCAGAGGCAGCAGTCAGATTTCCCTGCCCTGCCTCTTCCTGGCACTACCTCTGAGTGGGCGCCCATCAGAGGAGGCAGGGCTTTGAAGTACCAAACAGCTGTTCAGCTGATAAATGAACTGGCATGAACCGCCAAACAAGTGATTGGTGCCCATCTCTACTTCTGAATATATGCAAATCCTAGTATTTGAAGTCTCATTTACTCCTATAGATTAGAAAGCAAAAGGCTAGGTTTCTGCTTGCTAGAAGAAGAAGTGAAAGTGAAACCTATTTCTCAGGGATACTGGAGTGATTTCTTGAGAAATAAAACTTAAAGACACTCTGGCACCAAGGGCAGTAGGGACAGAGACCCTCAGTACTTCCTAACTGGGATTGCCATGGGTTTCCCAAGGGAGGGGGATAGGGTGAAAGCAAAACCTGTAAATGATATATATTTGCACCAATGTAATACACCAGAAGGTATTTTTTCACATTGGTTCTTTCCAATTGAAAGATGGGCATAGTTGCTTATACATTTGCTGAGCATTTGCTTTTAGGATTGCTCTGATGCAAGCCTGCACTGCAGCAGTTTTCTCTGTGTCCTTTTCTGAACTCTCAACTTACACTGATATCCTCTACATTTCATGGTATATTGTTTACTTAATATAGTTAGGTACAAGATTTAGGATTAACACATTCATAGATTAATATGTTATAAATCAAAAGGAAAACATTGTATTATGTTTAGGTTCCTCTGGGGTATATTGAGTAAGATTTTGTTCTATATAGACAGATATATTAATTTAATAGATTTTGTGTCTGTCTGTGTGCATGTGTGATTTTCATTGGAGGGATTTGTAGGGAATCACATACTGTTCTTCTTTGGGTAGAATCTGCAGGCAGTATGACATGTCGTTATGGTAAAAGAAGTAGGCACTTGGGGAAGGTTGCAGGAATGCTGCCTGCACCCACTGCAGCAGCTTTTACTGAGCAGAGCGGGAGAGGGAAAGGAAAAGCTGATATTATCAGCCTCCCAAGCAAATTCTGTCACCCAACTGCCTTGTTCAGCACTGACACTATGAAAGAACAGTAGAAAGCAGTACAGAATGTTTATGTCTCTGCCAAAGAGGTGGCAGAGAAGCCAAGGTGGCACAGACATGAGCACAGCTCAGACATTTTCCAGTGATGTCTTTCTGCAGTCCAGCCAGGACAGTTCTTGTTATGTGCCATGAAGTCATCTCAAACTTATGGCAAACCTATGAATGAGTGACCTCCAAAATGTCCTGTCCTCAGCAGTCCTGCTCAGCTCTTGCAAACTCAAGCCTGTATTTGTTATTCCTCTTTTCCTGTTGCCTTCTACCTTTCCCAGCATTACTGCCTTTTCCAGAGAATATTGCCTTTTCAAGATGTAGAACATATCAGAGTTTTGGAAGCCTGGTATATGTTTATATACCAAAATGGACAAACAGCTGACAAAAGAGGAACAGAAGACCAGTATGCTGGACCTCTCCTAGATGAAGCTGTGCCAGTCTCTCTCCACAACCTGAGCCAGATATGAAGCAGACAGGTGATGATGGACAAACTGAGACCTGTACACCAAGAGAAGAGAACACATATGGACTTGTTGAACTGGAAGAGGCACTATGTCACAAGACGTTCCAGTCAGCCATCAGATGTTCATTGCAACCCAACAAAGATGTACAAGCTTCTCGCCTCTCCTACCTCACAAGGTTGTTGCAGATAAATGAGCCAGTGATCTGGGAGGAGACTGAGCAGATGCCGACAGCTGAAGCTGCCAGATGGAGAAAAAGTACCAAGGAAGAGACAGAAAAACTGCACAGGAATGAGACATGGACACTGACTAAGCTACTACCAGGCAAGAAAGCCATTGAGTGCAAGTGGATATTCAAGTTGAAACAAGGTTCAAATGGAGTAGTGGGGCACTACAAGGCAAGACTAGTAGCAAAAGGGCTCCTACAAAACTATGGAAAAGACTTTGATGAAACTTTTACTCCTGTTGGCAAGCACAACAAAATAAGAATGCTCCTGAGTGTGACAGCCTCCAGGAAGATGCAAGTCAAGCACCTAGACATCAAGACTATTTCTACGTGCAGAGGAGCCGTATATGGAGCAGCCACTGGGCTTCATCAACCAGAAATGTAGCTCCTTGCACTTCTGGATTGTTATTGAGGACAGTTCTATATGAAATGCCATGAAAAGGTCCTTTACTTACACATTTTGTGTTTGTATGCATATATGTATCACAAACATAGAGAGGTTTGCTGCCTGTATTTAGGGTCCATCCTTTTGGATACAGCCATGATGAGCACCTATATTTCAGAATTGGCCGTGCTACAACTGCCGAAGAGTTATTTCAGAGGGAAGACTATGTAGGTGTCCTCTGTTTAAAAACTGTTTGCTACGTAGGTTTCTGGTGGCTTGTGTAGGAATGAATGAACCATGGCATATCTACCTCTTTGGTGGTGTTGCCACAGAAGCACATATTACTGGCTCATGCTCACACAAGCACGGCCCTTGAAGGAGGTGATATAAGCTCCTTCCCACTGCTCCCCCATCTCTCTCTTTGTGTTTATGTGAAATATGCACACACAGCAATGGAAGTGTGTAAGAAAAGTCTCTAGATTCTTCCAAGTAGGTTTTTGCTGTGCAGTTGCCCTGCCTTTTTTATTTCTGGCATTTTAAAGAGGATCCAGATATCATTGTCTTCCTCCTGCAACTCTGCCTTGTTTTCTGATTGGTTCTTCCATACTTTTAAATCATTAAAAAAACCCCAAAAAAACAGAGTGCAGCCATTCAGTTTTGCTGTTTGCAAAAATCTGATTTGGACAGAACAATGGAATATCTGCACAGTAGCTTTTTATTAAAACAAATAGGAACCATCTGCCTTCAAGCATCCTAAATCAAAATTTGAATACAATACTATACCACTATAGAAATTCACATATATGGAAATGTGGCAGAGATTTGGGCAAGAAACCTATTCATGAAAAAACATGAGAATAAGGGAAACAGTACATTTTTTTCCTTCTCTGGCAGTGCTGCTGTCATGTGGCTGGTCATGCAACCCATTGTGCAACTGATTTTGCAGCCAATATAAGATGGGACACATGAAAGAGAGCCTCCAGAGCATCACTCTACGATCCCTTAAATATGTAAGGCTATTTTCAGAAGGCTTACCCTGTGGAATCCTTGGTTCACAATCTGAATTTTACTGGATCATTTCCAGCTAAGACTCCAGGAAAAAAGGAATCACTGACAAATTTGCAGGAATAACAGGTGTATAAAAAGGTTTAAAACTGTGAGGTACAACTTGGGCACAGCTGATATTTATTTCCTAGTTTAGCTTTTGATCAACTCAATACATGTTTTGTTTTGTTTTGTTTCATTTTTTTGGATGAAGTATGCTGTCTTGGTTGTCTTAGAAATAAGACAGAAATGTAGGGTTAAAAATACTGAATGACTAAAATTAGGCAGTTCACCTATTTCATACCCCCTAAAAGATGAATAGAATCATAGGATTTAGATCATGAGATATACTATTTCTGCTCCGGTCAGGATGTATTTAACAGTAGCGTCCCCACTTCTCATGTCCCATTTTAATAATGACATTAGCAACCCAGAGCACATCCACAGAGGAGTGACCAGGACAGGGAGGAGCTGGACACCAGGTTATCTGAAGAATAGTTGGAAAAGTTTGATAAACTTAGCCTCAAACCTGGAAGCTCTATCCTTTTCCTCTCCCCATTTAAGTTCACATACAATGCCATGCTCAATCTCCCCCCTCGTTTCCTCAAATTAATATTATCTGAGCAAATAAAATGCTAGATTTCCAGTCAGGAAAATTAGATTCGGTCTTCTGCATCATGGGTTTAGCTGACTGCCCCAGGAGTGACCAGCTGGATGTTTCTAACCAAATGAAGCAACAGATGCAAAATTTCAAAGCACACATGGTTTGAATTCCACAAGGTGGAGTCCCAGAAACATTTAAAATATGTACAGCTCATAGGCTGATGACAGTGGGACTGATGCCTCTCTAAGATAAAAAAAAAAAAAAAAAACCAAGCAAGCAAACAAACATATCCAGCTTTCCCCTCGCTGCATGTCCATAGTCTGACTACTGTCTAAGGCCTGGTCATGACATCAACTCTTGCATCAAATTGCTGAGCCAATACCAGTTAAGTGGTGTAGACCAAGCACTCAGCCATAAGATGATCTTTTAAATATTAACCCTGTAGCTGCACTGACCACAAGCGGCAGTCATGTGGCTTAGGAAGCAAAGACTGAGCGCTAAACCATGGATACTGTATCAGCAAGAAGAAATTCTTTTTTCCCCCATATGTAGTTGATCTTGAAAAGAAACATGGAGAATTGTTCACCCCCACAGTTCTACAGTCTATTCTAATGTGTGCCATCTTGGACACATTTTTGCGTAGCTGGGCATATGGGACTTAATAGGGAATTAAGTATTTTGTTTGAAATAAATAAATGAGAAAGAAGCATAAAATGAAATGGAAAGTCTCTTTTTGGGGATGGGTGAAACGTGGATGTTTTGTAACTGTAAGAACTTCCTAACACAGAGATTTCTTCATAAATCTCACAAAAAGAACTTCCAGAAGAATAAACTTAATGAAGGAGAAAGAGAAATTGACAAGTTCACCCATCCAGGCAGAGAGCTTTGAGTAAATTTGTAAAGTCTAGCTTTTCATCCTTTAAAATTTCACCAGTTTGTGGTACCAAATTAGGATTGCCACCTCTTCTTTTTAAAAAATCTTGTCTTTAACAACTACATGACAGCAGATATAACATGCTCGACTCCATTGTGGGAATAGCTGCTGCTGAAGAATGTAGCTAGTACATGTGATTTAGAATTTAATCCAATTCAATTATTCTTTCAAAATATCTTAATAATTTGACAGAAATATCTTTTACCCTTCCATCCTTCTTTCTTTCTCCGTTCACTCCTGTGTCTTCCCTTTTTTGTCTTGTTTGTTAATCTTAGAGTCCAGCTACACCATCAAATACATTAGGATTTGCTTCAAGTATAAAACAAGTAAATTCGAAGGTTTTTTTTGTTTTTTGTTTTTTGCTGACTGCATGACACATATGCTGAATCAAATTCACCCAGTGCTCTTTGCTCACAAAGGGGCTTTTTCCTCTCTCACCTGGGGGCTCCTACTTTTTGTTTTGTTTTGCTGGAAGGATTCAAAAGGGCTTTTCTCTGTATAGGTATGTGTTAAAGACCAAGGGGGCATGTCTGTAGAGGAGGAGGATGGGGAAGAGTGGAAGGAGAAGCACCAGCTACAAGAAAAGAGAGGGAGTGGGTGAGAGAGGCAGCAATGGGTTTGGGGCGGGGAGTGGGCTCAAAAGGTGGAGAGAGAAAAGAAGCTACTGTAGCCCTTGGTGGCTTTTCTACCTTTATTGTGTGTGGAGAGCCTGCAGGAAGCCGCCTGGCAAACCTCTTACTTGCCTGCATGCACAGGTGTATGTGTGGATAGTGTTGCACGTGTTTTTCTCTGAGGTAGTTTTTGTGAAAGAGAGTGGAGCAGGGTTCATTAAGCACAGATGTGGATTGGCGAGAGAAAGATAAAGGAGAAGACAGGGGTGTGTGAAAATCAAAGGAAAAAAATTAAAAAATCAAGATGATCAGTGAGATCAGAGAACGTGGGTGGGTGTTCACTGGATCACCTCTGCACATATATATATATATTTTAAAAAGGAACAGAAAAAGAAGCAAGCAAGACAAAATAAAAGACAATGCCATGGAATGTGTTTATTTGAAAACCAAGCTGCTTTACAACAAACCATAATCCATGGAACCGGCAGACTATCTATCACTCTTAAAAGTGAGAGGATTTATAAGAGCTTTTACACTAGCAAGATGCTCTGCCCTTCCGTCGGCTGTCCTCGAACGGAAATAGAGGAACGGACCTCATGCAGAAAGGCTTTGCTCCTGTTCGCTAGGGGTGGTAGAAACTACGCAACACATGTTTTTCACCTGTCCCCACTATGAGATTGCACGTAACCAGATTATTTTTTCCACTGATTAAAAAAATCCCAGGTCGTACAGAAGAAAGTAGACTCCAGTTTCTTCTCTCAGATAAAGACCCTAAGATTACCTATCACGTTGCAAGTTTCTGCATGGGGATACTTAGATTCTAGAAATCAAAGTGTAGATAAATTTTAGATGTGTAGATTTTAAATGGCTTTAAATTGTGGATTTTAAATGGATTTAAATTGTAAGATTTTAAATGGATTTTAAACTAAGTGGTAATTTTGTTATGTTTTTATGCTGGAAGGTTGAAACTATAATTGTTTTTGTTTAATTGGTCTAAGGACTGTAATAAAAATATGTATGTACAACAAACCATAAAAGGAAAACCAGAGGCAGGACTAGAAAGAGAAAGGAATGAGGGCTGAGGGCTGAAATGCCAATCACAACACATCCAGTGCAAACAGTGAACTCACATTTGGCAGCCTCTGTGCGAGCATTTATTACGATTTTAAATGCAATACAGGCTTCGAAGCAAACTGAAGCAAATCCAAGTCTTTCCAATTCAGCATTCCAGTGTAGTCACATCCTTAGTTGGGGGGATATTTGCTTGCGAACTGAGGGGTGGTCAGAACTACAAATACTCTTTCTGTGTATGCATCTACATAAGCTTTGACTTAACCCCGAAAATCAGGATGCCCATAGTTTGTACCTAGATAATGACACAGTTAACTAAAGGGCATGGCCAGACAAGCCCTTTTGGTGCTGGCTAGTGTGGTCTAAATAGGGTCTTTTTAAGTTGTGGGGAGGAGTGATACAGTATGCCGTTTAGTGCAATCCTCACATCCAAATGGTATAAAGAAAGAGAGGCACGCTAGATGTAGTGGTGCAGGGAGAGAAAAGGGAACTGATCAAAAGCAGATAAACACCTATCTGCCCATTGCCACTCCCATAAGGCTGAACAAATAGGAAGATTGAGGCTTTAAGAAAACCATGCTGTAGTGTAGACCACCTGGCCATTTCATGAGAGAGGTATAAATCTGCACCAAGAGCTCCCTGAATGATATTTCAGTCTCAGGACTTAATTACAACAGATCTGAAGTCTCCTTTGTTTTTGTAGGGCTTATTCTTGAATGCATTTTTGTGGATTTCAGCCTCCACCATTATGTTCTAAGAGCAGCACTGATATTCTTCTGGGAGAGGCCTGACAGGATTGGGGCTGTGGGATGGTTGTATTATATTTCCTAAGGCATCATATGTAGCATATTGCATTGTGTACTAATGGAGGCTTGGTAAGAGCCTGCTGGAAAAAAATCTGCAGCCTCAATGTAAATACGTTTCCTAAGAGCCAGCAACTTTGCTTAAATGGACCTTGTGTGTCTGCTCAGGAGACAGTATAGACCCTATAGGGGCCTCCTGAAGTCTTAACAGTATTTATCTTGAAGGTGATTGATTCTCTGTGGAAGTCTAATGGGCCCCTCTTTTCCTTACTCTCCATTTCCTTCTTGGTGTTTTCAATAACAGCCGACTTCTGGCTTAAAATGCAAACAACTATCTCCTCCTCTTCATTTATCTTTATGGGGCAGATTTTTAAAAGAACTATTACTAAATTTTGTCTTTATCTTTAGATGTTTTTAGAAATCTGGTTGTACTGGACTACAGACAGCCTCTTTCTTCTCTGTCTCATAGTTAAGTAGTACACCTTATAGTACGTGTGTGCTGAATTTCATGTTCAAGGATCTTGATATAAATTTTAAGTTTAAGAAACGATAGCTAGCTGAAACTGCCTCTTATCATGCTGTTTGTCTATCCAACCCACTTCACATGGTCCATGAGCGTTCTGTCATTGAGGATCAGCCTTACCATTAGACAGAATGATGTAACTGTGTTAGGCTGCAGATGTTGGGAAAGAGGGAGTAATGGTTACACTTTGGAGAACAGAACAGTGTGTGTCACTTTGCCTTGTGCCCGCTCAACTCACCCACTGCCTCCTAGTGAAACAGAGGAGGGAGACTTCCCTGTAGACAGTGCGGAAGTGAAAATCAACTGGCTGATGATGCCTTGGCCAGCTTCTGTCTATAGAACTGTTTCACGAAAACCTCAACCTTATTTGTCATTAGCTGGGATGATCCTATGTTCTAATTGAACATGGTAGTTCTTGTGTATACTTATGCCATCCTGACATATCTTTCTTTGGTTAGATGGAGAACTGCAGTAGTGAGAAGAACAGTGATGATCTCACAGCTAGAGCTTTACAAATAACTGGGATGAAACTGACTGAGTTGTGTCTTTTTTTAAACCCATTAACACATATAGACTCACACTTGGCTGGCTTCCCTCTAGCACAGCTGTGCAACCCAAGGAAACGAATTTGTCCCTGGACTCTTCCTCTGCAGTCCAGAAAAGGATTGGTTCATTAGCTTAAAAGAACTGCGTTTGAGCCACACGTGAACATTCAAGAGAGTTTATTTGCCTTTGGGAGCATCTGCTAGGAATTATGGGATGTTAACTGAGGGTCCTACTGTCACTGGAATGCCAAATGGCTATCTTGTTTGTGTGCCTGCTTGAGGGGGGAGGGGGGATCTCTGACAGTTCGTGGACACATCATCTCACTTTAAGCTTAGCCTGTATTCAGTCGACAAAACTCCTGTTTCCTCTGTTTGCGTTATGTTAGCCACACAGGTGACTGGCTGAGAGAACAAGTATTTCGCCATCAGGAATAAAAAGTAGTTATAGCAACAGTGCAGTCAGACAATAGATGAATACGATACCATGATGTCATAGCATTCTCAATGTGATCACTGATTAACAAGACATACGCAGTGAATGAGAAGATGTTTGAGCCCAAATATGGCACTGGTGAAGGAGGAGATTGGGTACAGTCAGGCAAATATGAAGAGACAACTTCCCAGGTACATGGGAACAGATAATTTTGCTCCCACCACTATACAGTACTTTCACACAGAGTACGTTGAGGAAATTCAGCATAGTTTTAGGAAACATATTTTGTGAGACTATTGCTATCTAAAGAAATGTGCAATATATAAAATATGCTGGATAAATTTATTGGAAGTATGCATGGCAATATTCAGACAGCATGATCCAATTAAAGCCATCTAAATTTGTAATAATTAATTACATTGCCACCCTGATGTCCTGTTCTGCTTTTCAAGTGCAAAACCAAGAACGGCTTGATTTCAGAGACTAGAATTACACTGAATTAAATCCTGTGACTAAAATAAACTAAATTTTGTGTGAGTTAGGAATAGAATTAGGGAGAGAAGAGAGTTCAAATATAAATTAAGACGACTTTCAAGGCTAAGAGGCCTAGATTTGGGTTTCTATTTTTGCACTTATCTATTTGTACAATGCATGTAATTTTGAATGACTCAAATGAATGCTTCAGTGCAGTATCTAGGTTTCAGGTAAATAATTAACTCTATGGCCTAGTCGTCAAGTGAAGTAGTAAACTGGTGTCTCAGCTACACTCTTCAGACAACAGGTGAGGGCTCACTTTATTGATGACGTATCTGTGGCATTGGGGGATGGATCCTTTCTCATAGAAAACTAATGTTTCAGGGATAGGAGTAGCCTTGAACCTTTCTCCATAGCATCCACTTTTTCTCCTGGAGATTTGTTTTCTGACTTTTTTTTTTTAATTTCATAAGCAGACCACCATATACCATATATCTTGGTACCTGAATTTTCTTGATTTCTTCTTTCCTCTTTTGTTTTCTCTTTCTTCATCACCCCCTTTTCCCACTCCAATTGCATTTTTTAGATTCTACACCTTGTCTGTTGATTGTGATCATTTATTGAACTTATATAAGTGGCACTGGTGAAATTGCACAAGTGACTTTTTGTCTGAAGATAATGTGTTTTAAATAATTTTAAAAAATAAATACCCCATATTTTCATCATTTAGGTCTTCAGGCAAAGTTATAAGCACATTTGAAGTGATTTTGAGTTTCATCAGGGCACATTTTCAGGAAGGGTTCCTACCATGGAATAAATGGATTGTTGTTGTTGTTGTTTAGTCATTAAGTCGTGTCCGACTCTTCGTGACCCCATGGACCAGAGCACGCCAGGCCCTCCTGTCTTCCACTGCCTCCCGGAGTTGGGTCAAATTCATGTTGGTCTCTTCGGTGACACTGTCCAATCATCTCGTCCTCTGTCGTCCCCTTCTCCTCTTGCCTTCACACTTTCCCAACATCAGGGTCTTTTCCAGGGAGTCTTCTCTTCTCATGAGATGGCCAAAGTATTGGAGCCTCAGCTTCAGGATCTGTCCTTTCAGTGAGCACTCAGGGTTGATTTCCTTTAGAATGGATAGGTTTGTTTTCCTTGCAGTCCAGGGGACTCTCAAGAGTCTCCTCCAGCACCAAAATTCAAATAAATGGATAGATCGCTTTATCTGTCTATAATGGGGATGCTCCGGGCATCCCTGGTGAGTCATCTGTCCTTGCCTTCTGCCCCCCAGCAGGCACCACCAAAACTGTGACTGGAGGGTTCAGAGAGGGGGATGGAAGCTGGACCAAACATTAGCAGGGAATTTTGTCTAGGAACCTGGTGTTTTATGCCTTGGGGGAAGAAGCTGTGATGATGGTCCAGAATTCCTGAGTCCACACCTCATCCCTTTGTGACCAAAGGAGGAGGAGGACGCAGGGGAAGACACTGATTTTCAGCCCACTTGTCCCCTCTCCAGCCCTGTGGAGATTGCATCGAGCAGCGGGGCACCCAGCCCCAAATCTGACCCGATGGAAGTGCTGGAGAAGGAAGCACCAGAAAGAGTGCCTGAGGTGGCGGCAGCAGGAACTTGGGGGCCCAGACACTGATGAGCAGTCAGCGGTGCAAGACCTCCCTGGACAGGGTAGCTTGGCTCAGAGCTGTGCTGAAGACCTGGCACCATGTATGGATTGTGGGCAGTATGAACCCAGTGACTGAAACTTGGGCTCAGGCAAGGAGTGGACTTGGCAGGGGGATTGTGAAGCCAACACCACTTCCCTCAGTAACCTGGCAGAATGGAGTGCTGCTGATGCACCACCTTTTGCTATGCCCCATTTCCTTATGTTAATAAAATCCAGTTCTAGCAGGTCTTTGTGGAAACCATGATCAAGGAGGGCCTCCCCACGCCCCACCCTGAGTGCCAGCACTCACACTGTTATACCTGAGGTCCAGAAGACCTTCCAAGAGGTCCTACTGCTAGGTAATGTGAGACACTTGTCTCAAGGGACAGATGGGTGAGGAGGTCAGAAGTGGCCCCACAATGTCCATTTACTTTTGTTATCAGACATTGCTGTAGGTTCCACAGAACACACCCAGCATTCCCACATTTTCTTCATGAAGTGGTTGGCGTATCACCAATGTTGAGGATTCAACTATTGGTCCAAGTGGCTTCTTTAAGGGACAGAGGATGAAAAGTGATATCATATTCTTCTTCTCATGCAGCAAAATGTCTTGGGCTGCTCCTTGCCCTCAATCATTGTTAGGTTCTGGTGTACACTGGTGATGTCTTCTCGGTGACTATAGCTGGGCAAACAGGTAGTTCAGTATATTGGCTAGCATGTTGAACTAAAACTTCGGAATTCAAGATTCCAGTACCCAATGAACCATACAACTCACCCAGGGAGTGGCTGTCTTTCAGCCTGAACTAGCAATATGGGGGATATGAGGAAAAAGTGAGGGAGGTGTCCTGTATACACTGCTTTGAGCTTGTTGGATGGAAGGTAGGATAGAAGTGTAACAAACAAATAATAAAAATGCAGCCCGGCCTGCATATATATGTATCCTGGGGTGGTCTGGAAGTTGAGCAGATATTGGGTTGGGATGAGGTTAAGGATATGAGCCTTATTGGAGCAGTAAGATGTGAAATTGCACAAAGTTAGAGAAACGCCCATGTAAGTAAGTGAATAATGATTACTTCAGTGTTTATTCCAATTTTTGATATTAACAGTTCATTAGCAGTTCATGGTCTGTACCACAGTCCACCCCTGGATTTGTTCTGCTGATAGAATAGAGAGATGCTTCATCTTCTGCTTTCAACTATATAATCTATTTAATATCTATATTGGTCATCAGGTTCTGTCCACATGGATAATAATCTGTTGTGTTGCTGAAAGCATATATTTGAAATAAACAAATGGTTGGCGTTACACAATTCAATGAGTTGCTCTCCTGCTACATTTCTGACTCCTAGACCAAGTTGTCTGGTAAAGTTCAGTTCAGCTTTTCTGCTTGGCTCCTGCTTTTGCATTCCAGCCACCCATGATTATCAGCACATCCTGTCTTGGTATGTGGGTTCACATGCCCACTTGATCATAGAAAACCAATGTGACAAACTGCTCCTTTATCATCTCATATACCTAAAAAACCCAATTAGGGACAATATAATTTGGAAATAACTTGACGGCACATAACAAAATCAAGTAAAAAGATGCCTACATAAGAAGAGGCCTGCTGGATCAGGCAACAAGTCTCTTTTGTTCTACATCTTTTGTGCCCACCCGATACCCAGAGGAGGCCACACCCTCGATCTTCAGGATCATGCAGAAACAGCTCCCCGCTTCTGTCCCCTAGAACCAGGAAGATTGCCCTCCCTCCCACAGCCCTCTGTATGTCATAATAAACCTGCTGCAGAAGTCTAGCAGCTCTGGAGAAAAGTTTTGGTTCCAGCAAGTGCTGCAGCAGGAGAAGGAGAAATTCCTAATTCATTTGGCTTTGAATGTTGACATGCACTACTGGATCTGAGCCTTGTGGATATGTACCTTCAACGTGCACAAGGGTTTTCAGCAGTGACACCCAAATGATGGCACTCTCCTTTAGAATATCTCCTGTTGAAACTGTCGGAATTATTTTAACCTTGTATGCTACCTCTTGACTACGCAAAAGCCTTTGACTGTGTGGACCACAGCAAACTATGGCAAGTCCTTAAAGAAATGGGAGTGCCTGACCACCTTATCTATCTCCTGAGAAATCTATATGTGGGACAGGAAGCAACAGTTAGAACTGGATATGGAACAACTGATTGGTTCAAAATTGGGAAAGGAGTACGACAAGGCTGTATATTGTCCCCCTGCTTATTTAACTTATATGCAGAATACATCATGCGAAAGGCTGGACTGCATGAATCCCAAACCGGAATTAAGATTGCCGGAAGAAATATCAACAACCTCAGATATGCAGATGATACCACTCTGATGGCAGAAAGTGAGGAGGAATTAAAGAACCTCTTAATGAGGTTGAAAGAGGAGAGCGCCAAAAATGGTCTGAAGCTCAACATCAAAAAAACTAAGATCATGGCCACCGGACCCATCACCTCCTGGCAAATAGAAGGGGAAGATATGGAGGCAGTGACAGATTTTACTTTCTTGGGCTCCATGATCACTGCAGATGGTGACAGCAGCCACGAAATTAAAAGACGCCTGCTTCTTGGGAGGAAACCGATGACAAACCTAGACAGCATCTTAAAAAGCAGAGACATCACCTTGCCGACAAAGGTCCGCATAGTCAAAGCTGTGGTTTTTCCAGTAGCGATGTATGGAAGTGAGAGCTGGACCATAAAGAAGGCTGACCGCTGAAGAATTGATGCTTTTGAATTGTGGTGCTGGAGGAGACTCTTGAGAGTCCCCTGGACTGCAAAAAGAACAAACCTATCCATTTTGAAGGAAATCAACCCTGAGTGCTCACTGAAAGGACAGATCCTGAAGCTGAGGCTCCAATACTTTGGCCATCTCATGAGAAGAGAAGACTCCCTGGAAAAGTCCCTGATGTTGGGAAAGTGTGAGGGCAAGAGGAGAAGGGGACGACAGAGGACGAGATGGTTGGACAGTGTCATGGAAGCTACCAACTCTGGGAGGCAGTGGAGGACAGGAGGGCCTGGTGTGCTCTGGTCCATGGGGTCACGAAGAGTTGGACACGACTTAACGACTAAACAACAACAAACAACAACATGCTACCTCTAGTAAGTCTGGTGGGGAGGGACCTTTCTAGGCTGGGATAATGGTCAACCAGCCCAGTAGCCAATTGTTCTTTCCCTGCCACACCTCTCTGCTTAAGTGTTTTTTCCTCTCTCTCTAGTCTGCTGGCAGTTAGCAGTTATGCTGTTAGTAATCAGTTAGTGCTGTTAGAGTGCAGTTATACTATAGTTATATACTTACATACTTGTAGTTTGCAAGAAGCAGGCTACGGAAGCAGGGTATGAGGCCTGTTGCTGTAAGCAGCCATTTTTGTACAATATGCTGTTCATTTTTTATCTGTTCAGAAATGTAAATAAATTGAACTTTTTATTCTTTCTCTTACCAATATCTCAGAGTGAGTTAAGACTGCAAGTGCCAATTGATGAGACAATAAGAGGTGGCCTACTCTGTGGAGACTTGAAGCTAATTCTGCTCTGTAAGCCCCCACACTTCTATTGTGCAGGTAGAAGTTTTTACCAAAATTCAAAGCTCTGCAACAGAAACTGGGGGAACAAAGAAAGCTCTTTTTTTCCCCAAGGGCTTTGGCAACCCTCCAATTTTGAGGAAACACTGCCCCTGAGTTTCTCTTCCTCAATAAGAACATAAGTCCTTCTGGATAAGGCCAAAGGCTTATTTAACACACCATCCTGTTTTGCACAGGAGCTCATCAGATACTTACGTGAAGCTTACAAGCAGGATGTAGGGGCAATACCAATCTCCCTCCCATTGTTTCTCAGCAACTTCCAGAGGCATTGCACCATGGATCCTGGAAGCACTAAGTTGAATCCGCTTTTAGGGTGAATTTCTGCTTCTGTTTGTTTGTTTACACAGTTTTGTTTCATTCATCATTTTAATAGTCATCAAAATCTTAAATTGTGTGAGTTTTCTTGGAAATGTCTTGAATACATTTAAAGTTTTATGTGCTAAGATACCCATTAGTGAGTAGAAATCACTGTTTGAATATCATGTTTCCACTTAAGAATAATCACATTATGAAGATATACTACAAACATACTGAAAATATAAGTATAGAAAGACATATGAAGCTGTGAAAGTTCTGTTATTCATAAAAGCCCTTAATCCATTTTGCTGCTCCACAACCTTCTCTCTTCACTGCATCAGCCACATACTGAAGTTCTATCACCGACAGCTGATGTGGTTAAAATGCCATTCTACTGTTTGCATCATTTTTGTTAGTGTTGCTGCTGATAACTGGCCTTCATTTTCTCTGCTAGGCAGTTGTTAGTTCTACTTCCTCTGCTGGTGAACCTTTAAGCTTTTCGGATTGGATAGGTTGCCATCAATATCAGCAGCGCTCAACCTTGAGCTTAAGCAAACACACAACAACAAAAAAGGCAGTCCCTTGGTCTGTCTTGTCAGCTTCTGACCAGGTAGCCAAGAGTGTAAAGGCAACGACAAGCAGGTTACTGATTGTGCCTCAGAGCAAACCTAGAATCAATGGACAATTTTGAAAGTTCAAAGTTCTCAATGAGGAAGAAAGCATTTGAGCACTTGCAACTGGTAAGAGTGTAGCTACACTTGGCTAAAATCTTTTCTCATATCTCTTTTATATTCTAGAAGTAATTGCTTGGTGGATTGTTGTGTATATTTCCAGAATCTTTGCAGATTCAGGGATACTTGTGCGAATATGCCAGTTTATTTAGAACATATCTTCCCTGCAAAACCTCCATGTCTGGTCTTCCTGTTGATTCATTGCCAATTTTTCAGCAGTTCATTTGCAGAAGAAGAGCTCAGCGAGCGTATGGAACATAGGAGTATCTACAAACTGCTAGCAGAAATTAGACAAAGCAAGCAAGACGAGGTACCTCTAAGGTTGTGGGTGACTTGAGGCAAATTCCTATGACGGTGGCATTGGAGCAATGCATCTGTATGGAAGTAGCCTCGCCCCCGGGACACCAAGCACTATACGGTGCCATACAAAAAGAGGATTGCAAGGTCAACAAACCTGTGCAGTAATTGTGAGGGCCTTTAAATCTATTTCAGGTTTGAAAGCCAGCCAATGTATTCTGTGCATTCTTCCCCCCCCCCCCCCGCCCCTTTTTACTACCTCTTGGAACCCTCCAGGTGACCTGGCCAGCATCACATTCTGCATTTGTTATGGGAACGAATGTTGGGGAATATTCTTCCATTATTGTTGTGCTATATGTTCTTTATACCATAGCTTTATACTATAGTATTCAGAATTGGTTGTCATTTGAGACGGTGCTTGTAAGTATCAGAGAGAGATCAATCTTTGCATTCCAGTAAAATATTTCCATTTTTTCTTATATTTTGAGACAAGCAGGGCCTTAAATAGGGCATACAGAGTGCCAAAATCTAAAGGTGAATCCACTTGTAGTTTTTATTAAAATAAATGGCAACACTTACTAGTCCTATTTGCTGTTCTCTCTCTCTCTCTCTCTCTCTCTCTCTCTCTCTCTCTCTCTCTCTCTCTGGATACCAGATTCGCTTCCTCCTCTTTTATGGTGAGGGCTCATACCAGGCTTCAGGGCAGAGTGAGTGGGAGATGGTGCCACTTGTCCCAGGTGCCAACATTGCCACTTACACCTCTGCAGGCTGATCCTTTAGTAATGTTTTCATTTAGGACATTAAAAAGAAAAATACATTGTTCAAGATCTGTTCTCAAATATATTATGGAGGCATAACAGCTGGGAAGGAGGAGAAGCAGCTCACCTGCAAAACTGGAATGCTTTCATTTGTAGAATTATAAAAGTTGCAGAAATTCTGTCCTTCAATACACCCCATGTACTGTACACCTATTAATTAATCAGAGATAGACAAAATTCAAAACCTGCTGATTAAGATTGAAAGAGGCAAAGTTTAAAACTGGGCACAAGCTCTGGACTTTTGACATTTTCAGCCCTAATTGCTGTTGTTAAAGTGTTTCATCTAATTTCAGCAGGATGTTGACCATGGTGTTATTTTTCCTACTTGCATCCATTTCTTATTAGAAGCAAAAGTTAAGTGTTTCAGTTTTTGGTATTTTATGGGAAGTCATGCTAGAGTGTGAAGCACTGTAAGCTCCCTTTTGCCGCTGAGAGCAGCAATGTCAAATCCACGGACATGGAATGAAACATAGTGGAATGTATGCACAAGAAAACCCAGAATCCCTGAATGTGTGGTATGTTTATTGCATTCCATTTGTAGTGAACAAAATAAAAGCAATTATTGGTTGTGCCCTGGAAAATGTATGTGCTAGTATCATATTGATGTTCATCTTTCCAGGTCAGAGGAGAAGACAGAAGGAAGTTTTCTCTTCTTACAATGCATAATTCACTTGTGAAATTCTCCAGATAAGATTTAGCAATAGCCATTTAGGCTGCAGTCCCCTGGTCCCAGGCAGAAACTTCTGCGGCCATTAGAAGAACTAGAAATCCCTTCCAAAGTCAGCAGTGTTACTCTGACGTTGAAGTGGGAGATCCCATATCACACCCCTGCTTTGACTAGTCACCATGGTGGTTGCTGAGACAAAGGAACAAGAAGGATTGTGTTCAGGGTATGCTGGGGTGCAGTCAGATGGACCATTTGTGGGACAAGTCTGGTGCAAACTATTTTCCAGCCATCAGATGACATACAGGGGATGGCAAACCAGCCTGACCCTGTTCCATGCCCGAGCCAGACCTTTTTAGTCCAGCGGTAGGGTTACTCTTTGGAGCTGGGTTGGAGTGATACCTGTGTGCACAAAACAGTTGCTATAAGGGAAATAACTCTCAGTGAAAGCACCCTTTCCAGTGCAATCAAATGCAATTGATCACACCCCATGTTGCTGACAGGAATCTGGCAGGCTTTGAGTGATACAGCATCTCCAGAATTGGAGTGCTCTGTCTCGTATCCTCTTTTTTTCTTACCATTGCATCTTAGGGTCATAGACTCATAGAAAAGTGAAGTTGGAAGGGGCCTGCAAGGCCATCAAGTCCAACCCCCTGCTCAACGCAGGAATACAATCAAAGCATATCTGCCAGGTGATTATCTAAGTTTTTCTTGAATGCCTCCAGTGTTGGAGCCACTCACCAACTCCCGAGGTAACTGGTTCCACTGTCGTACTGCTCTAACAGTTAGGAAGTTTTTCCTGATATTCAACCGAAATCTGGCTTCCTTTAACTTGAGCCCATTGTTGCGTGTCCTGCACTCTGGGATGATTGAGAACAGATCCTGCCCCTCCTCTGTATGACAGCCTTTCAAATATTCGAAAAGCGCTATCATATCACCCCCTCAGCCTTCTTTTCTCAAGGTCAAACGATAGTTTACTGATAGTGGCCAATATTCTGTTCATCTGAGCATGATGTAAAGTTACACCAGTGTACATGCACTGGCTGTTACGCCCAACAACAAGAAATGGAGTCATGGAATTGTTCATCCTTGGCATGAGCACTTGCACAATGCACCTGCAGAAGTGTTTCAGGGATTCCACTTCCACCTCAGGAGTGGAGTTTTGCCAGTATGTCATTAGAAGAGGGAATTGCTTAAGTGCTGGAAGATGTCTGAATGTCAAAGGAGAAGCTTTCCACAGCTTCTATAGTTTGCATATTAGTTTCAGTTGTTTTGTCCTTGGGAGGGAAACACAGGTTTTGTGTGCAAGTATTCAGACTCTAAAGCATGCCACAATCACATCTTTGGAATAAGATTTCAGCTTCTAACCATCTGCTATCTGTAACATATTTGATCCCTAGACAGCTTTTTGTTAGTAATGATACAGTAATGGAGGATATTTACAGCTTGGAGAAGTTATAGGCCATGCTGGGGGGAGAATTCTGGGAGCTGTGGTCTAAAAAAAACAATTTTTCTAAACTCAGGTTATGTTTGTTCACATTTGTGAGCTATGGCAGCTAAACATAATTTGCATGCATAGTTGCAGTGAAGATCAGGTGCTAAGGGACAAACTGCTTTCATTCCTTGTTGCTTTTGAGCTTTCCAGTGACATCTGACTGGTCAGGGTGGGAAGCCTAATTATGGATTGGGGAAACATATGACCAGATTCTGCTGGGCTGCCTTTAATTTCTTGTATTGTCTCAGTTCTTTTGCTTTATCTGCAAGAAAGCCAGAATTCCTTCAGTGAAAAATAGGAATTCTAGCAAAAAAAAAAAAAAAAAAAAGTGTTGCTAATATTGATAGAACTAGGGTAGATTTGAAAGTGTGTTTCCTCTTACAGAAGATTTTAGACAGCCCCATAACCAAGGTCACAAAGGGTCACAGGCTAACTGACCTGATTGTATACCCAAGTGCATCCCCCATTCTCTTGTTTAACAAAAAATGGAATGCCAAGAACAACTGTAAATATTTATGTTTCATACTATATTTAGTTCTGTCTAACAAGGTTTTAAGGAGCAAGCCAATTGATAAAATTCCCTTTTTAGATCTGGCATACAACCAGCAACTAAAAATAGAAAATCCAAGGTCTTCAATTTGCTAATTTAGGCTCTGAACTTCCAACAATCCAAATTCAGAGGAGCAGGAGGTGGAGTGACACTTGGAATCTATACACCCAAGTCGCCATTTCAAACCTATGTGAGGCAAATAGGTGAGTTGACCACCTTCTGGGTGGCTCTTCACTAGGTTATGATTTCACGTGATAGGCTGACAGGGAAGATCACTGTGATCTTTCATGTTTCAGTAGCATTACAGTTATACTTGGCATACAGAATAACATATATAGGCAAGGAAGAGAGAATATATATTTGTAACATGCCTATGTAGTCTTAATGACAGATAAGGCACAGTCTTCATTCTTGTCTCAATTTATTCATTACATAATTATTTCTTAGTTACATATATATCATACCTTTCTTCCAGTGACCTAAAGGCAGTATGCCTGGCTCTCATCCTCCTCAATATATCATCATACCAGTCCTGAAAGGCTAGGCTGATTGAGATGAAGTGGCCCAAGGTCACCCAGTGAGTTTCATGGCTAAGTGCAGACTTGAACTCTCCCAAGTTCTAGCATGATGCTCCAACCGCTATAAGACACTGGCTCTTTTTATATGTTGGAGTGTGTATCCCAGCTTTCTCCCAACAGGGAGACTTAAGGCAACCCAGTTTTCTGTCAATGTTCCTTCTGAATTTTCTTCCCCTACATTTTCTTATTTTTATTTGAGATGCTGGAGGACTGAGGGGGTCGAATTCTATGTTGCTGCTGCTGCTGCAAGTCACTGGTATCTCTCTTCCTTAAAGAAGGGATGTACAAGGTCCCTTTGTATCCTCACAACAGGGATGAGGACTTGCAACTTGGAGGGGGTGGGAGTCATGGAGGGGGTGGGGGTCATGGAGGGGGTGGGGGTCATGGAGGGGGTGGGGGTCATGGAGGGGGGTCACAGGGGGTCATGGAGGGGGGTCACAGGGGGTGCAGCCTCCTTGGCCTCCCTTCGAGGCCCACTGTCTGCACAAGCCTGGAAGGCGGTGTAGCAGCAGGAGCAGGTGGGGAGTCACGGAGTCACGAGGGGGTTGCAGGGGGGGGTCAGGGAGTGGGCAGGGGCCCACTCAAGAAGGGAAGTCCACCTGCTGTCTCTGCACATGCACCATCTATCAGCTGAGTCTTTGGGTCCCAGTCTCGCATCCCAAGATGGGGGTGGGGGTGGGGGGCAAACAACTCATGACTCAGAATCGGAGCTTGGGACTTGGGACTCAGACCCAAAGACTCAGACTTGAGACTCGGGCCCGAGGACTTGACAGCATCCCTGCTTCAAAACCATTTTGAGAATAGGGTAAGCTGCAAGGTGGCGACTGGTCTGTAGTTACCAGATAAGCCTTGTGGTCGAACAAGGATTTGCAACCAGATTTCCCCAATAAAGTGCAAAATTGAGGGATTTATTAAAGACAGTTATCAGAAAATAGGTTTGGACCATTGACGGTTGTTCATTTTAATTATTCAGTTCTCTTTCCTGTGAAAGTTTCAAGTTTCCTCTTATTGAGCTTTTACTCAAATTGATTTATTTGACTCCTTTTTTGGGGAAATAGTGATAATTTTTTGCAATTGAAAAAAGAGAGCAACAGGAATTGAATAACTGAAGTGTCATTCAGAGTGTAAACATCAGCCCAATGCTACTTACTTCTAAGCAACCAAATACAGGATTGCAGCCTATGTGACCATTCCTCAGTAATCTTGTCCTAGTGTTGCTAAAGAAAATGCAATAAAATGGGCAGAAATTGCAAAGAAGAAGCTCTTAACTAAAGAGGCAGTAACCATGAAAAATCTTTAACTGTTTCTGCCAGTTCACAGCGAGTTCAAAACTCCTGGTGTTGTGTTTGTTCTTCCGGTTTTAAAAAAATCACCACAAATAATATTTATAAAAAGATGAGAGGATGACACAGAAACTCTAGAATGCAACGGACTATATAATATGTTGTCTGAATTATTTGCTGGAAAGCTAGTGAGCAAAGGGTAGCAAATCTAGGCAAAATGTTACTATGGTCTTTTGGAGAATTGCTATCCTTCTGAAAGTCCTAGGGGGGCTGTGTCTAGAATCAATAAAAGATTACAACAAACGTCTGAGAAACAGTGTCAGACTATCAGAAATGCTAACATTTTGTTCTCTGTGTAAACAACCAATGAAGGCCAGTGGCAATAAGCATGCTGTGCAGTGGCTCTTCTCAAAAGGCCACTGCAAATCTTACATAATCACAGCTGGAATTAATTTGAGATTTGTTTAATGAATGACTACAATGTAGGTCATGGCATGAAGATGGTTTGCACAGACCTTAGCATCATATCATGAAAGTAACATAGAAGGCAGAACAATCCAATGATGTTTTTTTAACATTTTGAAATAAAGAAAAAGATGCATATGTATATTCGTTTATCCATAGGAACTTCCTGGACAATGATTTGTCTCTTTCTCCTGGTAGGTGGAGCAGATCCTATCAGAATTCCGGCTACGGGAAGAGGATCTGAAAAAGGTGATGCGTCGGATGCAGAAGGAAATGGACCGAGGGTTAAAGCTGGAAACACACGAGGAAGCCTCCGTGAAGATGCTGCCCACTTACGTACGATCTACCCCTGAGGGATCAGGTAATTTGTTACCCTGTTTAGAATACTTTATAGGAAATGTAACCATTGCCTTTCCTCAACTCTGTCATGTCAGGGCTGTCCCTGGTGTTCTGATGGCTACCTAAGAAAGATCCAAAGGATCACTCCTACCACCTTTTAATGGCATCTCAAATCAGCCACTAATTTCTTTCATTGCCTTTTTTAGATTTTATTTTAAACTGAACAACTTGAAGAGATAATTGTGGTTCTGCCAATGGTGTTACTCATCTATAGTCAGGATGTGAGCTTACAATCAAGATACAGACTGAAGATTAATTAATTTATAATCCAAAGGGGGGGGGGGCCCTCCCAGTTTGGATGTTGCCAATCCTGAAACTAATGTATCTTCTGAACAAGCATATCCTGGCTTTATTCTGATATTTGCCAAAATTAATTGGGCAGTTCCATTTGTTCATTAGTCTCTTAATAGGATTTGCCGCTTAAGCATTTGTACCAATATTGCGTGCTAAGCAATATTGCCAAACAAAGCATCTTATTTAATTTCAGTCTGCCCTCCATAACGTTTGTCAAATAAAACATCCAATCTGACCCGCTGACAGTATATGTGTTAACCAGAGAGTTGGGAATGGGGATTATATGACTCATTTCATTTATGATTCAATGTGGTAATTTCTGATTTAACTATTATTAAGATAATCAGGAGAGGCCTTTCTGTCGGTCCCACCACCTTCACAGGAGAGGGCCTTCTCTGTTGCTACTCTTAGACTTCGGAACTCCCTCCCACAGGAGGCCAAGCTGGCCCCATCTTTGCTGTCCTTCTGCAAGCAGACGAAGACCTTTCTCTTCAGGCAGGCTTTCCTTTAGTGACTGGCTGCCTGAGTGACGTTTTCAAATGGATTATTGTGCCTTAGTGCTTCTAATATGTTTTTGCTGTTGCTTTTGTTTACCTTTTTTTAGTGTGTATTTGTTTGGTCCTTTTTAGTTTGTGCATACTTACTGTTTTTAGTTTTAAATATTGTCTTCTAATGTTGTGAGCTGCCCTGGGTCCTCTTTTAAGGAGAAAGGCAGAGTACACATATTTTACGTACATAAATAAATAACAGGGATGGGAACTCGAGTTGCGGGACTTGCTGTCAAGTCAGACTTGAGTCGCACTGGTGACTCGTTCTTGAATCTTTTTTTTTTTCTCCCAATGACCTGGACTTGACTTGCAACTCAGAAACCATCCACCTCTCCCTTTTTTACAGGGAAAAATTATTTTTATAGGGACTTGGACTTGGGGCTTCAGACTCGGGAGTTGGTACCCAAGACTTGTACTCAGACTTGGGACTTGGACCCAAAAGCTTGCCAACATCCCTGATAAATATAATTAAATGTTTCTAATTAAATGTGGGAATTCCCGTCTGCCTGGGTGGAATATGGACAACTAACCAGCAAGCAACATTCCCCCCTCCCCCTTTTTGGTAGTTTGTTGGTAGGTTTCAGGACCAAATTCCACAATGAAGGGGAGATTTTAAGTGGCTTCCCCCATATGTTTCCTTCACTTTGGAGCAATTAGGAATTTGATAACTGCGTACATGTGTTAATCATTTCTGTGTCCCATTTCCCTGGTCAAAAGTAGACAGAGCTGTGGAGAATATATATTATCTCTTCTGAACTCAGCCTATTGCAGGCCTAAGTGCTGATCGGGGTATACATTTATGGATTCCTACATAATTCTGAGTTAATACTCATATGGGGTGGGAGGTCGCTTTGCCTGATGTTCCCAACATAAAGTGAGACTACACAGACTAATTGATGCATTCAGGTTGAAGGTCTGCATATAGCTTAAGTAGAAGTTGGATTTATATATATTATCATATTATATTATAATACTAAGATTAGTTCATATTAGTTTATATATATATAAACTAATATATATTAGTTTATTTATGTATACACACACACACACACACACATATACAAAAAAAGTACAAAAAAATCTTAACATTTGAAGGGAAAAATGCCTCAAAAAAGTATTTTCAATTCCAGAAATGTAACTAGGAAAAGGAACAAGTAAATGGTACTTGTTTACTTGAAATTATGTAACAGTATCAACATCATCGTAAAAATGTTTTGTTGTTGTTGTTGTTTGATTGTTTGAAAAAGAACCCAAGCTGTAAGCTTACATCTGAGGAAAGATTGCGTGCATAATGACCAAGCTGGTGTCAGTTTTCCTCAAGTTGTTACAGAGTTTAAAATGGCATCACTGGGCTCCTCCAGAATGATTTAAAAGGCAAGAAGTTAGGCCAATGTACTATTTAGTTCCGAAGGAGGTGGGTCTAAGTCTCTTGGATAGCTGCTTCTACCCTTCTAGGTAAAACTGAACAGTCACTTCTGGAGGACCACTTCTTTGGCTTAGATCGGCACTTCCTTTAGGATGAGAAATAAACAAAGACGCTGAATGGCTCCTTCCTTTGGGAGCAAAGTTCCCTCTAATTTTCCGGAGCGCTGCGTGGGAGCCCCGCCCTGTGGGCGCAGAGTTCCAGCTGCGTCCGGAAGCAAACGGGTGGCCCTGATCCAGCACTGCGCAGCCACACAGCTTAGAAGGAACGTTGTTTGGGATTAAAAAATAAAATAAAATCAGGATGGTCAAATGTGGTATTTCCCTCATCATACTTCTATGTGTTTCCCTTTAGAACAGGGTGGAGGAACTGTTGGCCTTCTAGATGTTGATGGGCTCCCCTTGCTCCTCACCATTCCTCAGTCTGGCCAGGGCTAATCAGAACTAGAGCTGAACAATATCCAGAGGGTTATACTTAGACGGAATACATTTGGTGTATGTATCTCACAGCTCAGCTTTTGGAGAGAGAAACTAAGCAGCCACAACACTACCACTGGGTAGAACTGGAAGCAATTTGGCATTAATTATCTGGACCTTGAAATTACCTAATTACAATTCTGCTTTCGTAAATGTCTTCATCCTGCAGCAACCCCACTCCTTGCTTATTCTGGGAGTTGCCATGTACAAAGCAGCCTGTTTTTCACAGATATAACTTAGACAACAGGGTGTAGTGGTCACAGTGTGAATGAATACATGCAATGAATGAAAGAATAAAGGCACTCTGGTTTTGCAGAGGTTGGAGATTTCCTGTCTTTGGATCTTGGGGGCACCAATTTCCGAGTGATGCTTGTAAAAGTGAGTGAAGGTGAAGAAGGACAATGGAACGTGAAGACAAAGCACCAAATGTATTCCATCCCAGAGGATGCCATGACAGGAACAGCTGAAATGGTGAGTCAGATTATCAAGTTTAAGTGAGTGACGTGTTACCCTTTTGCAGATAGGTGTCAGGATTCTCATTTTTGGTGGCTGGTTTGGCTGGGCAGTTCTAAGAGTTGTAATCCAAAAAAGTACCTGTTGAAAATGTTGATCAATACTCTCTCCCATTAAGACACCTGATGTCTACAGACACATGCACCTCCCTTCATCCTGACATTCCACTACCAAGCATCATCATCAAAATTATTATTTTTCTTCTATTCTTCTATTTTCCCCCGATCACCATGAATGCAAATGAGTGAGAGCTGCTCAATTAAGAGCCAGAAGCACAACTGCCCAATATTAATTATCATGTTTTTAATTATTTGTGAATTTTAAAATATTTTGTTGTAAGCCACCTTGGCTTCACAAGGGGAGAAAAGTAGAATAGAAATCAAATAATTAAATAAATAATTGAAATAAGAAAAAAGACAGGAAAAAGGGGTGGGAAACAGAGGAGTTTACATGTAGATAAGAAAACTACATGATAAATGTCTTGTCGGACAGTACACTAGTAATCAAAATTGATACCTTAGTCAATTAGTTGTACAATTTAGAGCAGTAGTTTCCAACCTTGGGTAACCCAGGTGTTCTTGGACTGCAGTTCCCAGAATCCTTCACCACCAGCTGTGCTGGATAGGGTTTCTGGGAGTTGCAGTCCAAGAACACCTGGTTTACCCAAGGTTGGGAACCAGGTGGCACTCTAGGACAGAGTGCCACCTAGTGGTATATAACTGATGTTCAACAGATCTGTAAAATGAATCAGCTGGAAGGAGGGAGAACATACACTCAATAGATCCAGGCTTCTGTGACCCCCTCAACATGTTTCTAGGTTACCTTCCCCAAATGCTCTTGATGTTGCCTATTGTTAGGTGAAAATTATCTGATATGTTTATTAATTGTCCTGTGATGCGAAAGCAAGCAAGCAAGCAAGCAAGCAAGAAAGAAAGAAAGAAAGAAAGACCATACATAGCTGGCTCAAGCTGGGATCAAACAACACCTTGTCCCAAAAGTTTAGTGTACGGCACACCACACCACCTCCAGCTTTGTTTCTGAACAGCCTTTGCTGCTTGCCATTACAGGTTTACAGGTTTACATGCCTCCTATATCCCCACCTTGAAATTAGCCCTCCACATGATCAAGTGAACACCTGCATAGAACTATAGTATCGATATAGTACAGTACAGTATAGATAAATATGGTTAGATGGGATTTCAGATAGGAAGTCAGCATAATGAACAGAATAGTAACAAGAGTTTTTATTGCTGCTTTTGATCATCTCCCACTGTTTTATTGTATTTTTAATGGTTTGTGTGCTGCTTTGAGGACCTTCAAAGCAGCATGGAAATAAACTTTATTCTTGCTGCATGAAAGTGCAGCAATAGATATTGCACAACAGAGCAAACCAGCAATTCTAAAAATGAGGGCACCTCAAACAAAAAAATTATACTTTGAAACTGGACCTTGGATTGGCACCAAATTTGGGAAAGATAAAGTAGCCAATCTGCTCTTGCTCTGTGCTAAATTTGGAGACAGATGCGCAAATGGGTTTTAATTTTTGTTTAGTTTTTAAAGTAAAACTGCCCTCCCCATGAAAACACTGGTGACCTTTTCTATCTGCAGATTTAAAACAGATCAAATACACTGAAAGTACCAAACTTGCTTATCTTGAAAGAGATAGAAGAGTTTACAGGATACCTACTTCTGCTCACTGCCATTCACACTTGTTAAAAAACAGCCCTGACAATAATTTTGTGCTTGTGTGTGAAGTGGTTAACTGATGGAATAAGGAGTCCGCTTCTGGGATTTTCCCTTGCATGGTGTCACTTTGTGAATCATAGTGAGCAGAACAAGGTATCCTGTAGACCATCTTGATTGCTGTCATTGGTGTTGTCAACATTCAGGTTACCCTTTGCATTGTAAAGCTTAACATCTTTTTTCCTGCTGGCCATGCAGGCGCAATATTACGCAGAAATATTGTGCCATTTCCCAGCTTTTTGAATTGTGGATACGGAAGCACAATATCCCACATTCATAAACCTGTGGTTTTTTGAAGATTCATGAAACATTGTAACTTGAAACATGACTTTGGCTCTTTTTTCTCTGTTTGACATTTTGAGGGAAGTAAGTCTTGGGGAACTGGCAGGTTGGCCAGATGCTTAAGAGACCAGGAGTTCCTCCACCTTGAATATCTCTTGTAATGCGAGTAACATTACTGCTGAAGTTCCTTCTTTGGCACAAGTGTTCAAGGCATGCAGGAGCACTTTTGCATCCAGCCACCCTACAGGATCTAGGGGGCTGCCTTTGATACTGTTCAATGACTCATCGTAGGCAGCTTCCAAACAAGGCTAATTGCAAAAAGGGAAGAGAAATGATCATTGAACTGCACTGATCTTTTTGATTCTTCCTCCCACCCCAGCTCTTCGATTACATTTCAGAATGTATCTCTGACTTCCTAGACAAACATCAGATGAAGCACAAAAAGCTACCTCTGGGCTTCACATTTTCCTTCCCTGTTCGACATGAAGACATCGACAAGGTGGGTTTGAGGACATGGACCTCTCCCTCCTCCACCTGGTCACATTTTTTCCGCCATGAGTTAGTTAACTGTTTTTTGCAATATAGAGGTGCACCCTATTTCTTCTTCTACAGCGTCCTAGCCATTCAGCAGACTGGATAGTGGTGCTCAGAGGACAGACCGTTTAAATGCTTTTAATGATGTCTGGGTTTTTTAATAATGTAATTGTTAATTGTTTTATTTTGCTTGCACGCTGCCTTGAATATTTGTTAGAACAATCAGGTATAAACATTTTTGCTGGAATTCCCTAGGGAGGGATACATGGACCCTGCTGTGCTGGATTTTAAACTGATTTTTACAAACATTTAGAATGTTCCATGCTATTTTCAGCTGTTGCTATGTAAACTATTTTTTTTAATGAAAATGCATAGCACTCTGTATTGTTTTATATTGCTGCTGATCTACTGTTTAGTGATCTAACATTTTAATATGGGCTGCAATTTAACTATTATAGTATGGTGAATTTAACTGGCTTTGGTTTTATTATATAGAATGATTTATATTTCAGCTGGCGTGAGCCACCTAAAAAACAATCAGACAAATACTTACACAAAGTTTGGGCTAAGGTGGTGAAATTGTGGGAGGTGAAATATAGCGTACCCTAATTCTGCACTGCATCCAGATTAGGAGATTGAGATGGTGGCCAATCAGGGCCATGCTGACCGTAGTGTTGCTATGCCTGGTCAAGGCTTTGCAAATGTGGCTGGACTTCAGTTCCCATTAACCTTCTCCAGGAGGTCGTATGGTGAGGGGCAATAGGAGCTGCAGTCCACAACCTTTGGAAGGTCATGTGCCCCCCTCCTCAATGTAGGGCCAATGCCCAATCAAATCAAACAAAAGTGTTCCTGATAAGACTGATCTTATATACAAGTCTCGTTCATAAAAAGGACATACATACAAATAGTCGAAGGCTGTGTCCAAGTGCTCCAGATTCTAGGAGAAGGGTTGCCACAAATGTCCTCCTTCTCTATTGCCACCTCTACTGTGTGAGTTTGCTTGCAGTGCAAAGCTTCTGAATTTTCACCAAAAGAATCCCTTTCCCTAATGTAGGTGCCATTGTGATCAAGGAGACTATGCTTACGTTGTTACTTTTGAACTCATCCCTTCCATCTCTTGTTTTTACAGGGGATCCTGTTGAACTGGACTAAAGGCTTCAAAGCATCAGGAGCTGAAGGGAACAACGTAGTGGGGCTTTTGAGAGATGCTATCAAACGACGAGGGGTGAGATGACTTTCTGCTCTTCAGTGTTCTAATTGGCAGCAGCTCTCCTGGAGGCTTGTTGTAGCCTAGACAGAGTGAGGCAGCCACCCCAGGCTGTTGTTGCTGAGGATGAGGAGTGGCTGTGAGATGCTGGAGGACCAAGCTCCAGGTTCCACACCACCTACGTATCCTCTGGTTCCCTAAGATTGTTTACATCCTTCAGGTGCAACAAAGAACATTGCCCTCTCTACCAGTGTTGAAGTGAGATTTGACTGCTAGTCCACTTATTTCTGTACTTGGAAAAGAGGTTATCTTCTTGGCCTCCACTTCAGGCAGCAAAAGATTGAAGGTTGTCCCACTTCAGCATCACTGGCAGAGGTCTCACCCAGTCCCTGATTCTTTTAATGCAGGGATGGGAAAGTTTCCATCCTTAGGCTCCACTGAAAGATGCTCTGAACTCCCCACACCCCAAATCAAACCTAGATACGTCCAGATCTGATTTAGAAAAATATTGCCACACCAGAACCTTCAGAACAAGACGTTTGAGGGGGGAAGCTACAAGATGGAAGGAAGGTCTGTGGGTAGAGAAACAGCTTTGGAGAATGAATACAGCCTGTAGGCCCCATGATATCCACCCCATCTAGTAGATTAAGGGCCTTCAGCATATAGAGCCATTGAACTATGATCCTCCTGTATCATAATTTCTGTTTCCACCAGATGTCTAAAAAGACTGTATGTTTTATATGACCGTGGCCCTCCCTGCTGCCCTCTCTCCTTTGTCTTTTATTTGGAGCTCTGTATCTTCCTCCACAAGAGTTATATGGCTCTGGTAGCCTATTGTGTGATTCCTCCAAATGGGTTTCGGTTGGTTTGTTCCTTCTGAGGAGCCTTTGGGATCACGGTGCCCCTTTCAACCTTTTGTAGGACTTTGAGATGGATGTGGTTGCAATGGTCAATGATACGGTAGCAACAATGATATCCTGCTACTATGAGGACCACCGATGTGAAGTTGGCATGATAGTAGGTAAGTCACATATTCTTGCATATTTCTCTTTCAGCAGAACAGAACCAGTGAATGCTGGAGTGTTAACTCTTTTATATCTGTACTGGCTGCAGGTTTATATAGAGATAAAGAGGTGACTTACAGCAGATCAGACTATTGATATCTCCAACCTAATACTATCTACTCTGACTGCCAGTTATTTGTTAATAGAGAGGTATAGAACCTGCAGACCACATGCAGCCCCCCACAAATTTCTTGATTTCCTCTATTGTTGCTGCTGCTGCTGTTATATGCTATCAAACCACTTCTGGTTTATGGTGACTCTGTGTATTAGTAATCTGCAAAGTATCCTATCATTAACAGCCCTGCTAAGATCTTGCAAACTCAAGGCCATGGCTTCCTTTATTGAATCAATCCATCTCATGTTTGCTTTTCCTCTTTTCCTGCTGCTTTCAACTTTTCACAGCATTATTGTCTTTTCTAGTAAGCTTGTCTTCTCATGGTATGCCTAAGTATGATAGCTTCACAGTTTAGCTTCTAGTGAGAGTTCAGGCTTGATATTATCTAGAAACCACTTATTTGTCTTAAAATAAAAGCTGCTCTGAAAGCACTAGGAAGAAATATATCACCAGGTGTAGATGGGATACTGATATAACTGTTTTAAGCCACAGAGACTGAATCAGTCAAAATCCTAACAAGAAAACAATGAGATCTTTTTTCTTTTGTTGTCATCTAGGTCTCCTAATTTGTACAAACTGTACTAATATGTACAATGTCTGTGGATAATACCAGTGTCTATTCCCTTGGAAAAGCAAAGCACCCTCACACAGAGAGCAAGCACAGAATGGCTGACTGAAAAAGAAACCAGCATCCTGCCCCCATGTTTCTAATCCTTAAAAGCCCTTGCAACAAAGCAACATTTGCACAATTTGCATTGAAGTGTTATTTGCACAATTCTGCTGAATTTGAAACAAAAACAAAAACAACCGGCACCTCTCTTTTTCCTTCCCTGCTCTTGTTAAGAGCTCCACAAAATACATCTCCATCTCACAGGCCAAGAAGAATAATTTTGCATTTTGGCACATGGGAAGATAAGATAAATGGTGATTTGCCAGATTCTTCCAACTAGGAGCATCAGGGTTTGAACTCAAGATCTTTTGCCTGCAACATGTGTGCTGTGCCAATGAGCCATGGTGCCTTTCCAGGGCTTCAAGTATCTCTCTGTGCGACTAGTATATCTGTGGAGGTTGACAGAAGCCTCAGAGATCAGCTGACAGGTTTAAATTAAAAAGAGACTTTGCTTATTATCATCCTCCGTGGACTTAATTGATGATTCATTCTAGATGGCCATTAATACACTGTTCTTGTCCATTTAAATTTAAACACGTCCCTTGTCGTTCTAGTTCCGATTAAGAAAGAACATTGTGGAAGCATCGTGTGCTTGGTTTTCCTGTAATAGGCAGGAGGAGTGTGTACCAGAAGGGTTGAAAACAAGTACCTGTATACGATATGCCCTTTATTTGAAGAAGTGTAATATTGTTTGCAATGCTGTGGTACCAGGTTGCCTAGAAAGAGTTTTTAAATGTGCTCAAATGCTTAATGTAGTCAAGGTGTTACTTGAGGGTTCTGGGAATACATTTTATACAGCAAGTGGACATTCTCAAACACCCTTTTATCAACACAGTCTCCTATGCTGTCATCATGGATGGCCGTGTTAATTTACATTGGAAGATTTAAAAAACGGGAATATAAATGTATGTCAGGCAGGACTGAGGCCTAAATGGCCTTCCTTCAATTAACTGCATTCTAGGTAAGGAATGAAAAGGTGTTTGCTTATTAGAAAAGCAAGAGCAGTTGTACTCTGGAGCCCAAAGCACTCTGTGTACCACTTCCTTCTGCAATAGGATTGTAAAACCTACATTGGCTAAGAGGTACAACTCGTTTGTCTTCTATTCCATTCCACATCAACATTTAAAAATGATGTAAGCCATATATTTAGAACATGGCCAATGGATCCTTCTTTGTTGTTGCAGGCTGAATACTTTGGAAGGTTATGGGGGGGGGGGGTGGAGGTGGGGGGGCAAACATGAAGTGGTAGGTCAGGCCCGAACCAAAGGCAGGAAGAACCTTTCCTTTTTCTCTTTTTCTGCCAGCCCCTCTTCTCTGTATTTCTCTTCCTCTGCCACATGAAGTCATTCCCTTTGCTCCAGTTCTTTGTTCAAAACAAAACTGCTCACATACACATTAGGCCCCCTTATTCAGCTGAGTAACCTCTGAAGGGTTTCTATGCCACACTTTGGGTGTGATCAGACAGCAACAAAGGCAGGACGGAGCCTATTTCTCCATACTTTGTGTGATCACTGGGGAAACAGATTGCACTGGACCTCTCTACAAATGGTCCAAATTGCAATCTCTTTCCCCTTGTGATCACAGCCTTAGGGGAGAATTGCGCCCCCTAAGGATGTGATTTTTCCTGTTCTATTGGGGAAAAATATATATAAATTATATAGGGCAAACTGTACAAGAGGAAGGAGTTAAAACTCTCTTTTCCAGCATAGCTGCTTCTGTTAAAATCAAAGTCGGCATGTACTGCTTTAAGTGTGTGTGTTTCTCGCTGTATTGGAAAACTCACAAAGAACAATACTAATGGTACTCAAGAACTTGATAGTGTGCCATTTGTGGATTGACTGACATGGAGAATTTCCCTGCATTTCCAATCTGCCAGGCACAGGTTGTAATGCTTGCTACATGGAAGAAATGCAGAATGTGGAGCTGGTGGAAGGCGATGAAGGTCGGATGTGTGTAAATACTGAATGGGGAGCCTTTGGAGCATCGGGAGAGCTGGACGAGTTCCTCTTGGAGTATGATCGTGTGGTGGACGAGACCTCGCTTAACCCCGGTCAGCAGCTGTAAGGAATATGTCAGATAAAATTAACATAACTACTTCTTGCTTTCCTAGTTTCCATGCTCCCCTCCTTCCCCAGCTGACCAGAGAGTTGGGGAAGAGGTACACGTGAGCTCTCATGAATCCTTTGGCCACACACAATTCATAAATCTTCTATGATTGGAGAGAAAAAAACATATATGGGGTAATCCCATGATTATCTCCACTCATTAGAGATAAGTGGGTGATTCTGTCCTACAGGTTAATTCATGTAAAACCTGGAAAATATTTAAGGATAAGAATATGAATGGAGTCCAGGATTAAGGAGATAATTTTCCTGTCCCTGGGGCTCTATAACCAGGCAAACTGTAAGTCTGCCAGAATTACATCTCTGAAATAAAATCTATGAAACAGGAAAGTAATTTCAGCTTCTAATTACATGCTATCTCTAATGTGTAATTTGACCCTAAGAAAGGCATCATCCCTAATGCCGCAGTCCCCTAAGATGCACTTAATTAATGTTCTCCTGCCTGCATTTCCTATTGAAATAAATGTGTAGGCGTCCTACAAAGAATGGTGGTTGTTTTTTCCTGCAGATCAGAGAAATATCTGTTGTTGTCCAGTAACAATAAGTTCATCTTTGGTCCCCATTCATGATGTATACACACATATTGAGGACATAATTTATACTTCCTGTGTGTGCTTGTCTCTGGTTTGCATATACATACAGATTCCTACCTGTGTATTACTAAACTGATGAATTTCCGTCCTTTGCCCCAGGTATGAGAAGATCATAGGAGGAAAGTACATGGGAGAAATTGTACGACTAGTGCTACTAAAACTTGTTAATGAAAACCTGCTCTTCAATGGAGAAGCTTCAGAGCAGCTGAAAACCAGAGGATCTTTTGAAACTCGTTTTATCTCACAAATCGAAAGGTTAGGTTTTGTGATGTATGTTTTTCTGCCCACATTTGCTGTTCGATCCCAGACTTCCTTAGTCCGTCACTTTATCCACTTCACCACACTGGGTATATCTTTCTTTCTTATCTGCCCTGTTGGGTTCTGTGCTGCTAGGGGTAACTCATTGGAAATGTATACGCCTTACCTTGGGAGGTTAGGTTGGCTCCCCTGCCAACAATACAGTATTTTGCTCCAAAAGCTGAGAGCTTTTTGTTTCAGCTGGTGTTGGATCTAGCATAAGGGGACTATTCTCCCAAATGGACCACCAAGATAGAAAAAACAATGGGGTGATTTAAAAACCGGAAGGTCTTCATAGGTCAACTCACTTTGCACCTTGGGCCATGCTCTTTTCTCATATAAATTTAAAGCACCAAATTTTTCAACTTAAAGTGTGCTGGCTTTTCAACCTCCTCTTCTTTCAACCTGAGAACATCTCTGTTCTAAATGCTGAAGGACTATCAGAGTATGAATTACAGAGGATAACAATAAACTTTTTGGATTACTATAATTTTTTTTTGTTCTCTTCAGTTTGTTGATTGATGGTCTCCCCAGCCACTTCCTGGCAACAGTCCTTCTTCACATGATGTACCTGAAGTTCAAATTTCTGCTAGTTGGGCTTATATTTCACTATCTTCTCTCATTGCCTTCTTCAGGTCATCAGAGGTAGCCCTTGCCACAACGTTAAAGCATGTCAAGAGCAAGCATCCTGTGGCCTATGGGCTGCACTGCAGACCCCAAAATTCTTTTCATGGCTCTGGGTCCTTAATAGGTTTCCTTGACCCTGAAAAAAATCATCCTGAAAAAGGATGTTTGCCAGAAGCCTCCAGGAGATCCTGGAAGCCTGCAGGTGCAGTAATCCTTCTAAACAAGGGGCAGCCCCAACTCCTTTAAAATTATTATTATTATTATTTTTCATTAGAGAACCCAAAGTGAATGCCCAGCCAGTTCTGGTTTTGTTCTCTCCATTTTTCCCTATGTGTGTGTATGTGTGAGAGAGAATGAGAAGAAGAGAACCTACCGTGGGTACTGGGCATGGGGAACTGGCCCAGATTTTCAGAACTGGCCCTCCCCCGAGACCAAGGAGGCCATCTTTCACTAATGCAATACAGCACAGGTAGATGGGCCACATCTCAGTGGGAGAGCACATGTTACAAGAAGTCCAAGATTCAACCCCTGACATCGCCAGCTGGTGCAGTGGAACACCCTTGTCTGGTATCCCAAAGAACACTAGAGTTAGTGTGAAAAAAAACATATAAAAGCTGGATTGACCAAAGTTCTTATTTTCTATAAAGCAGCCTCCTAAGTTTCTAAAGCAATTTAACTTATAGTGTTATCTCCTAGGAAACCTTGGGAGTCATATTTCATTTAAGAGACTACAAATTGCTAATTGTTATTAGAAGTTGTTATGCATTATAGAATGTGAAGTGTGTGTGTGTATGAGTTATAGCTTCCTTGTTCCCCTATCTGTTTGAAACCTAGGGGGAATGGACACCCCCCACACCTCCATGGTAAGAGAACTGAGCATTATGTTGTTCTCAGTGACACAGGTGACCGAAAACAGATCTACAACATTCTGACATCCTTCGGGCTGTTGCCCTCAGCAACGGACTGTGACGTTGTTCGAATGGTGTGTGAGAGTGTTTCCACACGGGCCGCGCAGATGTGTTCAGCTGGGCTGGCTGGTGTAATTAATCGCATGAGGGACAGCAGGAGTGACGAGACACTGAAGATAACAGTGGGAGTTGATGGTTCTGTCTACAAGCTCCATCCCAGGTGAGGTTTGGGATCTTGAGTCTTTTAGAGACATCTGGACGCTTCTGAATCAGAGCTGTAAAAAACTAGAAAGGTGTCCCTGTAATACAGGGATGGGGACATCTGGTTCTCCACATGTTTGGAAACCCTAACCAGCACAATTCCAATTTGGTAAGGGATTATGGAAGTCATTGAAGCAAAACATCTGGAAAGCTAAAGTTTCACCTCTCCTACTTTAACAGCAGATCTTGTTGGATTCAAGATACTGCTAGGCAACTTTCTGAAGACATCTTCTAATAGTTTTTGTTGTTGCCAGATTAAGGTTCTACTTGCATTCCACAGAAGTAAGAAGGGATCCTCTTATCATCAGGGCCTGCTACCGGCAGAGAAAGGTCGGAATGGAACCACACTGAATAAAACTTCTTGACTCATAGCTTGGCTAATATTGATGAAGGAGTATTATTTGGGGTATTATTTTTGTCTTCCCTTTTGAATTGTCTATATTTTCTGCATCCACAGGAACATTACTGTGGTATGCCAGCCCTCTACTTATCATCCCTAGGGTATAGATTATTTTGGCTTTTCTTTGGTGGGCTGAAAGATTTATGGATGGGAGAAGGACAAAGAATCTTTGTTGGAAAGCTTCCTTGTCCTTTACAACAAAGGAAGCAACAGGATTCTTTATTCTAAATGCCTTTTGACTATAATCCTACAAGCTTTTGTGATCTCCTGTAGCTTGCAAATTACCTTCTTTTTATTTTATGATAGTTCATCACAATTTAAATGCCAGCTTGTTTTGGATTCTAATTGCTTAGGCAAAACCCTGAGAAAGGACTGCATGGTTAAAACACTCCAGTGTTTTACAGTGTCTGATTGGACCTTTAGAGACAGGAATCACTACCCATGAAAGGTAAACTAGCAGTTTGCCACAGCAAAGGCTATGACTGTGCTGCTTTGCAACATAGACAACAGATTATATGTTACACAGAGATGGAGAGGGATTCCAATTTATGGCTTGGAAAATTACTTTTTTGAGATGACAGCTCCCAGAATCCTCTTACCAAGATGGCCATTGGTTATATTGATAGGGGATTCTGAGTATTGTAATTCAGAAAAGTAACTTTTCTAGGCTGTGTTCCTAATTTATCTACATAAATTAGGAATGGGCCTAAGAATAGTACCAAACATTAAACATGCTTGTCATTTAACACTCGCATCCTATATCTGTTTGCTCAGAAGTAGCCCATTTGGGTCACTGGGATTTACACTCAGGTAACTGTATATAGGATTTCAGCCTTACATCCTGATGACTCTTTTATTTTTTTTCAGGAAAACTCTGCTTTAATAGAAAAGCTTATGATGGGCATGGGTGTGCTAGCTTAACTTCCTCCCACCTACTGTTTTAATGTCTCAGTTCCCTTCAGCCATTTCCCACACTCTGTGGGGTTCCTGGTATGTGTTTACTTTGCCTGGACCTTGCGAAGGGGGTAGTCACTAGGGAAAGAGTTACAGCAGAAGAGTGGCAGGCAAGCAAAGGGTTAAGTATGTGCATTCATGTGTGAGGTTTAGTTTGGCCTTGATTCAACCAGTTTGAAAGGATTGCCAAAGACATCTTGCAGGGGCATATCCGTGGCTGAAATTAGGGCTGAGCCCATGCTTTCATATGGCCTCATAAATTAGTATTACTTTTCCTTAAGTAGCACCGTGCTGTTAGCAACAAACTTCATGCTGCTAGACAGGAGATCAGAAACAATAGCTGGAAGAGGAAACTCCCAGAGGCTGTGTTCAGAGTCCATGCTAAAACATAATTCTATGAACTGGGTTTCTGGACACTGTGAAGGGCACGTCCGCATGCTATGGTGCCTTTCAAAGCTATGTGCTTGGTGCAGTGATGTGGTGGGGAAAGATGTGCTGGGATTCTGAGAAGTGTTGTCCAAACACTAACTTCTGTAGAGTCAAATGAAACCAGAAATGGGGAAGTAATCCATGAATACCTGTTATATGTGGAGAGAGGTGGTATGTTGGTCTCAAAAGTCTTCTTTTCTCTCACTTGCTCTCCCCAGTTTCAAAGATCGGTTCCATGCAACCGTCAGACAACTGACACCGGGCTGCGACATCACCTTTCTGCAGTCGGAGGAAGGCAGTGGCAGAGGGGCTGCCCTCATTTCCGCAGTAGCCTGCAAAATGGCCTGCATGATTGGCCAATGAGCTGGCACCAGCAAAGGACCGTGAAAGGGAAGGAACCTGCCTAGGAACACAACTCTTCCCTCCAGGGGGGCAGGTTGAGTTGTCTGAGAGGGTGCCAAGGAATAGAGCCAGCGGAAGGAAGGTTTTTCTTGGGGGGAGGGATGGGGGGATGGAGTAACACTGGGTTTCTCCTAACCTCTACCTGTAGAGGACATAATAACCATTCAAAACCACAGCCTCTCCTTTCTCTTCTTCAAACCATCTCCACTACTGTAAAGTCTGTGGGGGCTTCAGTTTACATAATAAGATATTTTACGTAGTTGAGTGGAGGTGGGACGGGTGAGAGAGCTGAGAAGTCAATAAATGTGTCTTTTCTTCTTCTTTTTCCGTTGTGCTCAAGAGGAGGAATCTGGGATCTAGTTTGCCTGAAGGGATAGCAAAGTTCTGTTTTCTCCCGTGGGGACTGTACAGCAGGCCGTTGGGTCAGATGCTCAGGGTCTCACTGAGAAATGAGGCCCCCAAAGGTAGAGGAACTGGACTGTTGCATTTGAGTGATTGAAATGATGCACATTTATAATCCAAAGGATGGGGACATAAGTCCATTACATTCAGAATCTAGAATTTCCTAATTGCATCCCTGATTTCTTTTGCAACCAATCAGGACCAGACGGGAACAACAAATTGTACATTTTGTTTTTATCAACTGTTGGTGAGAGACTAGGACCAACATTTAGCAAGGAAGACTATAAAGTAGAAATAAAAATCTCCCTCTAGTTTCGAAGGTGTGATAACATTTCTCACCAGCTCCTCCTCCATGTTTTTTAATGTGTCAAACAGAGCCCAAACTGCTGTGTTTGCAAGAAGAGAAAAATTAACTGACAAATAAGATTTCATTGAATTTCCAGACTGATGTCAAACATAAACCCAAACTTGCAAACATAAATTAAAGGGTAGGCTAAATAACTATTAGTTCAAAGTGTTGATCCCATAAGTCAGGACAATCTCTATGCCCTGTTTCAGCATTAATGATTGTTAATACAGAGGAGGCATGTGACTGAACAAACGCTTGGAGAGCTGGCAAGAAACATAAAGCATTTTATGATTAGAGAGTTAAGATCATAAGAGATATCGATGCTGGGTCAGAGTAAATATATATCTATACTAGCACTCTGCTCCTGCAGTGGCCAGCCTAATGTCATAAGGAAGCCCACATGGGGGCAGTAAGTGCCCTTGTGCTTATATTTCCCAGAAACTGGCATTGGAAGGCATGTCTGACTCTAATCCTAAAGGTGATGTGTAGCCGTCATGACTAGTTAGCCATTGATAGCCATGTGCTCCAGTCACCCGACTGGCAGCCTGATCTTGCCCCAATTCCATATCAGTTTTCTTTCTAGAAACTGAAAAATAAAACTTCATCCAGAAAGTCAGTTTCTCAACTCTTGGGGCTAAACTACATGCTATCTTAGGTAGCATGCAGTTTGAGATCCTGTTTTTTCACTAAAAGAAGTTCATACAACACAGATATGGATCTGGACCAGAGCATGTGGGTGGGAGAGGCTTAAACCTTCTCCCCATGTTATTATATGCATCTGATATTTTATTTTAAAAACTCCCCCCATCACATAGAAAACAAATTTATCTAAAGAGCATTACAGCTCTTTTTTTATAACTGTATTGCAGCTCTAGTTTTTAAAATAAAAGCAGGATGGAGGGGAAGATTTAAACTTTCCTCAACTGCATGTATTTACAAGGCCATGTGTGCTTACTTCAGAGCAAGGGTGAGCAATTTACAGAGGTGTAGAGGCTATATATGTGTGCATCCTGAATGCTGGAGGACTGTTCTCATCATCCTTACTCAAAACCTTTTCTTATAAAACATGTGCTTTTAACTGAAAAATGGCCTGGTGTCTTCTAGTGGACATAAAGTTGTTAAACTACATATTTAAAAAAAAAAGTTTGAGGGGGGGGTGCTAGAAGGCCATCAAAAATGGGGAAGTTATTTCTCAAAGATCCAAGAAAACTTTCTGAGGCAAAATTGTTTTCTGAATTTTAAAATATGAGGGGTAAATGTTGCCTATTTCTGCTTTAGAGGGAAAAGATAGAAGCCAGAATCCTGTTGGTTTTCATATGAGGGTTTGTGTAACTTGATATGGCTCATTGCAGCTAATTAATGAGATGCTGTGGCCCATCTCAGTCATGTCTTTGGTCATGTGTTTGATTCCAGAACTAAGATGCACCCCAGCATCTCATTAATTGATTGCAGTAAATGTGCTTGAATATCAATGGCATTCTGGCTTAAGAGTCTTAGAAAGAGAGTCTCATTAACACAATGAGTTGCTAAGCCCTCATGTAATAGATGTTAAGTGTGCCATGTCCTTCTGTATGTTCCCAGGTGGGGTAGAACCTGGGGCAATTGCCTGTAAAAAAAATCACCCAATTTAAAGCAGCCCACCCAAACAGGTGAGACACAGGGAGAAGGAAACACCACCACCCCGCAAGAAGGTATTACAATACAATTTGGTTCACAAACTGCAATCTCGTGTATAGCTTAAAGGAATAAAACCACAAGGAGCTGTCATCATAAGGCTCCACTTTAGAAAAATACGAGATCAACCAAAGACTGGCTCACATTTCATACTATGGTGTAAAGAAAAGATCATGGTGTGGATTTGCATCAACTTATGGTAAATATACATCTGTCTACATTTCTACTACAGGGATCTTACACTTGTGAACAGACAGTATTCCCAAATGCTTTGGGCTACAATTCTCACAGACCATTACCGTGAGCCATGATGGGAATTATAGGCCATAACATCTGGAGGACCAAATTTTCTCCAGAGATGTGTTGAAACTTGTACAGGTACCACACAGGAAATGGCAACAGGTGCCTCTTACTTCTGGCCTGCTCAGCAAATAGGTGGAAGGTGTGCTGACGTAGATGGATTGCTACCCTTTGTGCATTGCATCTGCACAGGATCTTGATTTCTGGACACAAGTTAGTTGTTTGACACACTCTCTCTCTTCCCACTGCCATAGTATTGGTTTCCCCCCGCCTTTCCTCCAGCATCTCCTGCTATCCTATTTATGGATCCAGGGGCCCTTTTGTATTAAAAAAAAAAAAGAATAAAAATTTAAAAACACTGTACAGCATCCCTGTTGTATCTATTCTTTTAACCAAAAATTATTCATGCAACAGTCTGTAGCGTTTGGAATAAAGATATTATAGGATGTTGTAGAACCTGCAGGAAAACTAAAGCAATCCTCAGGGATAATTCTTCTGCATTAAGTGGGAACTGCATCCCCACAAGTATGCACAGGATTGCAGATCAAGAGGATTTGTGTATTTGAGGGGACACCTTGGGGAAAAATTAGCACACAAAATGATAGTATAGGGAAGACACAATACAAATACAGGTTACCTACAAGATTATACAGTGTTCCAGGATAGGAAGCAATGAAGCAGCAGCAACCAAAGGTCAAAGTCCAAAGAAAACATTGCATATGGTAGAGGAAGGGTACAGCCAAATCCTTTAGGTGTTGGTATTGGTAATACATCAGATATATTCAGAGAATTCTATATGGGTCTCTGGCAGTGACCAGTAACAGAGTTTCTTAGGTGAGGGTGGATTTAGAGGCTGGATTATAGGAGTTGCACAAAGTTTTACGGGCGAAGAAGGAGAGAGGAAGACCGGCCTCTGGCAGCAATCATTCAGTACAGAACTGGATTGCAACTGTATGTCACTGTCATCATATGTTGGGTATGCAGCACCCCATGATGCTTAATAAAACTTCTGTCAGATAATTTTTGATTGGGGGGGGCACAGTTTAGGCAAAAAGGAGGCTTAAGGAAGGGATTATTGTAGTGATAGTGATAGGAGGATCTCCAGAGAAAATCAAGGATGAGTGAGTGACCAAGATTGGATGGTTAAAGACAGAAGGGGAGTCTGATCCAAAGCAGCAATGGAAGAATCAGGGAAATAACTGAGTGGGGGACAATGAAGAATTCAGTCAACCAATGTAACTGAAAAGAAGCAAATGTATGCAGGCATAGATAAAGCTAAGACAGAATTAAATAGATCCTTTTCGATTCGCATACTTATTGTACAAGATCCCCCACCCCCACTGAAACCCTTTTCTGCACATATTCTGTCTCCCTTTATTGAACCATGAGGTCATAATTTGAGACTTTCTAATGACAATATGGAGGAATGGACAGGGAGACAGACTAGGACTCATGAGACCTGTGTTCAGATTCCTGCTTGGCCATGGGAACTCATGGGTGGAGCGAGGAATGGAACATGTAAAACCACTCCTTAAAGATCTCAGCTTGAAAACCCTATGAGGATTGCCGTATGTTGGTTCTGACCTGATGGCACATGACACGCCCATGGTGAATATTAGCCATCAGCTCTTGAAACAGAGGGATGTAAACCATTCCCTGAGGATCTATTATACTGTAACACATTGGAAAAATTAATAGAACAGGAACATAAAAGCATAGAACAATGCTCTAGAAAGGGTCAGATCCCTGGTTCACCTAACCTAATACAGCAGAGCAGCAGTTCTCCAGGGTTTCAGGAATGATTCTTCTCTAATCCTATTTGGGGATACTTAGTGGTCTCTTGGGATCTCTCACCTCATTACAAACCATGCCTAACTTTATTTCTGGAATCAGATAAAACGAGGTATCTACAAGGTGGTATGAGAAATCTATCAATTCTTAACAATGGGTTGGAGCTTCCAAGCAAACTGTGTTCCACAAAATGTATTCCAACAAATTGACCCCCTTTTTGCTCAAAAGGCTGTCATTAGCACAGCTTCTCAAATTGCCAAAATGCAGAATTACTCCTGCTTTGTTTAAAAAATGCTTTTAACTTATTTGCACCTTTTGAACAATAAGTCTGTCCGTCCATCCATCCTTGTTGGGTGAGTCCTTCTCGAAGGGGGGAAAAAGCACTAGAGCTATTTTGCATAAATTCCAGAAAGCTTCTGGTTGGGAATAGACATGGGAGCTTTGTATTCGAAGTGCGGCACCACAAGTGCCATGGTGGTCCATTCCCACCCCCAGAACCAGAGTCCCGCCAGCACTGCCCCACCTCTCTCCTCGTGCTCAGCAGCTGAGCTGGGAGACTTATCTGAGAGGGAGACTCAGTGACATGTTGGGTTACGAGGTTACAGTGAAAGTGCAGCAAGTAACCACACATTTAATTTTTAAGTGCAATGGATAACATTTTCAAGTAACCAAAGTTTTCTCTGGCTTTCTCCTGACGTTCCTTTTTAAAGCAGACCTCCTTGCTGCTAGCCCACTCGTCAGAGGGAGGCCTCTTAGTCCCCCTTTGCTCAATAAAAGCTACTTTTAAAAGCCTGTCCTAGTCATTTCTACTGTCACTTTGCAGCCTATGAAAAGAGACTGGGCAAAAGTTACAACATGCAGCAGGAATGTGTAGTCCTCCAGTATGTATGTATGTATGTATGTATGTATGTATGTATGTATGTATGTATGTATGTATGTATGTATGTATGTATGTATGTATGCATGATACTACCCCAGTTGGTGAAAATCCATCACTCTGAGTGGTAGTACGCAGAAAAAATAAAGAAACACACCAAAACCAAAAAGCAAGTCCAAACCAACCACTCCCCCACCCAAATAAAAAGCGATGAACAATTGTTGTTGTTTAGTCGTTAATTCGTGTCCGACTCTTTGTGACCCCATGGACCAGAGCACGCCAGGCCCTCCTGTCTTCTACTGCCTCCCGGAGTTTGGTCAGATTCATGTTGGTAGCTTCGATGACACTGTCCAACCATCTCGTCCTCTGTCGTCCCCTTCTCCTCTTGCCTTCACACTTTCCCAGCATCAGGGTCTTTTCCAGGGAGTCTTCTCTTCTCATGAGATGGCCAAAGTATTGGAGCCTCAGCTTCAGGATCTGTCCTTCCAGTGAGCACTCAGGGTTGATTTCCTTCAGAATGGATACGTTTGATCTCCTTGCAGTCCAGGGGACTCTCAAGAGTCTCCTCCAGCACCACAATTCAAAAGCATCAATTCTTCGGCGGTCAGCCTTCTTTATGGTCCAGCTCTCACTTCCATACAACACTACTGGAAAAACCACAGCTTTGACTATGCGGACCTTTGTCAGCAAGGTGATGTCTCTGCTTTTTAAGATGCTGTCTAGGTTTGTCATCGCTTTCCTCCCAAGAAGCAGGCGTCTTTTCATTTCGTGACTGCTGTCACCATCTGCAGTGATCATGGAGCCCAGGAAAGTAAACTCTGTCACTGCCTCCATATCTTCCCCTTCTATTTGCCAGGAGGTGATGGGGCCCGTGGCCATGATCTTAGTTTTTTTTTTATGTTGAGCTTCAGACCATTTTTTGCGCTCTCCTCTTTCACCCTCATTAAGAGGTTCTTTAATTCCTCCTCACTTTCTGCCATCAGAGTGGTATCATCTGCATATCTGAGGTTGTTGATATTTCTTTCGGCAATCTTAATTCCGGCTTGGGATTCATCCAGTCCAGCCTTTCGCATGATGTATTCTGCATATAAGTTAAATAAGCAGAGAGACAATATACAGCCTTGTCGTACTCCTTTCCCAATTTTGAACCAATCAGTTGTTCCATATCCAGTTCTAACTGTTGCTTCCTGTCCCACATATAGATTTCTCAGGAGATAGATAAGGTGGTCAGGCACTCCCATTTCTTTAAGAACTTGCCATAGTTTGCTGTGGTCCACACAGTCAAAGGCTTTTGCGTAGTCAATGAAGCAGAAGTAGATGTTTTTCTGGAATTCTCAAAACCTAAATAACTGATTCAATCATAGGTGATGGCAATATCCATCTGTGATAGATGGGTCCAGCTTGCTAGCTGAAGAGGAGAATGTCCCTGAAGGCTTCTTCAAACAAAGACATTTAAAATAATTTCTTAACATAAATTCTGCCTGACTCCCAGATGAAGCTTTCCTTGCCTATCTTGGCATAGCTGCCTACAACAACAAGGCCTGGGGAAGTCTGGGTGGAAGAAGCAGTAGATCTCTGGGACAGATGCTCTGACAGAGATGTTGATGGAAGATCAACAAACTCTGGATTTACAAACACCCCATCCCGGATATAGAGAATCTACTATGCCCGAATGCAGCACTTACACAAGCTGAGGATCTACAGCAGACCTAGACCACAGCTTGACAAAGTTTATTTGGGGACCACGACTTCCGGAGCCCCCTGTCATCACTGCAACATCTACAGGCTCCCAAAGGAACTTTTCCAAGCTTTGGAAATAACTCAAACCCACACGTCAAGGCTGAACAGGGTGCAACCAGGGGATTCCTTTGGTGGTCAGCTGATTGTGTTGGGATGTTAAGCCAGTTTATATATTAGCCCAGAGATGGCACCCCTGAGAACTTGCCTTTCTGGTAGAGTATTCTATGATAAGACTGGATATTCCTTGAGATCAGTCATGCACTGCCAAAATAGAGGATGTGCACTTGTCCACAAATGTTCACATTAAAATATAGCAGTTAGTTTCTAAGGTGCCACAACATTTTTGTTTTCTTTATTTTTTATTTTTCTTTTGTTTTTGCCTCATGCACAAGACAAAGAAAATGTGTGTTCTTGTCGGAAATAAGATACTAAAAACGATTGTACTTTTGTATTTTTAAAAAGCACACCTTGAATGCTACAAGCAGCGTTCACAAAACACAAAACACATTCACCTTCCACCTACATTACTGTCCTCTCAGCACCCTTCGCAAACCGTGAGGCAGCACTTGAACCTTGTTTGATTCGTTCCCCACCATTTAGTGAGACTATGGCCTGTAATGATAAAAATAACAAGTTATAGTGGAAAACTGGTATAAGGCTTCCCTCTTGAAGCTGCAGTTATGGAGTGGGAGGGAAGTTTTTATTACAAGCATCTGTGGCCTAAATCCTTTTGATAATCTCAACGAGAATAAATTGGTTGAATCAACTGGCAAACACTGAATCAGCACTTACGTAAATCACATTAATTCAATGGATCTATTCTAGCTGGGACGAGCAGTAGGATTTTGTTTTATTTTGTGACATTACATTTCCAAGCTCTAAGATACATACCTAAGCAGTGAACATTCTGATGCCATTGTGGCACAGAGAAGGAAAATGAACAATTCTATGAAGAAGTTCATTCATCTGAAGAGGTGCGTTTAGGATACTAGAAAGCTTCTGAAAAACAAAAACTAGTTAGGCTTACAGGTGACTGTTTCTGATATAAATTATTACAACAGACTAACATGGCTACCTGCTACATTGCCTTTTCTGTAAAGAATGGAACACTTCACTCAGCACGCCAGCTTTTTCTACAAAGCAAAACCTGCAGCGTGCTGTCATCCAGGCCTTATCAATAGCCAGGGCATTTGAGCTAGCATTGCCAAGTTTGGTTCTCTCCTGCTACTGGGCTCTCAATTTAGCTCAGAGAATGATAAGCAGTGGGATATATTCTGAGATTCTGCTTAACACCATCCAGACCTTTGTTCTTCGGCAGAATATCTAAGATGGTGAGTACTTTGTGTCTTTCTCTGCTTCTCCAAATGCCTTGCAAGTGATGGGTTTCGGACAGCCCTGGAAACTATAGTGTGTAAGTGTATTCAGTGTGTAGGTGTGCCTCACAAGTATTCATCTTTAATATGGACAATTCTTTTTTCCCCCCAATGCTGCACTTAATTTTTGTCAGTTTTTGTCATTTTTGGCTTTGGGGGAGATACCTTAAAATTAAGTTAGTATTAAAATTAAGTTAGTACTTGCATTTTTGCACCAAAGGTTTTCATGTTTCAGCTTCCTTCTCCCATTTTGGGGGTAAGAAAGAAGTTAACTATTTGGTAGGTCAGATAAACTGTACCTCTGCATATGCACAGAAATACTTCCACATAGCTCTGCTTCTCCACACTCTCTACACCCCACACATATAGATAATAAATGGTGCTTGGCTGCTATCACAAGCACACCTATCAGGAATGATGGGCAGCTTGTAGACTGCTCCTGCTATTGCAAAAGAAGTGCCCATTCACACACACACCCCACTACTTGGTAGATGAGATACCAGTGCTAGGAAATACGACCCTTTGAATACGTTAATATGTACCTCTGCGTAGCATGCATTGTTTTAAATATTTATTGCTCTTTATCACTTTTCGAGATTGCCTTTCTGTTCAAAGTTATTGTTAAAGGTGGCTAATAACCATCATGAAGAGCACATTAAAAGCTAATCAATAACCATGACAAACAACGCACATTCAGCTTCAGATCAATGCAGGATTTTTTGTGCATTTTCTCTCTCTCTCTCTCCTCATTTGGGCGGCATGCTGGTTGGAGATCCTGGGAGGTGCAATCAATGCCGGGGTCCAAGTTCTGGCCAGCATCAGTAGTAGTTTACAATTTCCAGTTTGCCAGCTTGATTATGATACAGCAACTATGCCATGGGTATGCATTCAAAGGCTGATCCTATTCAGCTGAAACCTGAAGCACACTTCTAGGATAAAATGCCATTTATCTCGATGGCCTCTTAACCTAGAAATGTGAATAAACCTACTGAGTACCGTGTTTTCCTGAAAATAAGACAGGGTCTTATATTAATTTTTGCTCCAAAAAACTCATTAGGGCTTATTTTCAGGGGATGTTTTATATTTTTCATGTACAACAATCTACATTTATTCAAATACAGTCATGTCATCTTCTTCTGGTTGCTGCACAATGGTGGAGGGCAGGGTTTCACTTAACTGGGGCTTATTTTTAAGGTAGGGCTTATATTACGAGCACCCTGAAAAATCATACTAGGGCTTATTTTCAGGTTAGGTCTTATTTTCGGGAAAACAGGGTATAGTACTGTTAACCAGGCTCAGAAGACAGATTCTGGGGTGCCATTAAAAGGCATTGTCAGAATTGTCTTTTGGACATCATGCCTTATGGGCTTTTCTGCCTCTTCAATCTGTCAAATGCCTTGTTAGCATGCCTGATGCCTCCTCCGACACGATGAGTCCCGGCTCAAGAAACAACGGCCACAGGCTGAAAAAGTCACTTCCCCTTCTTCAGTTGACAGGCAAAAAACACCCATCTGAGAACGGTTGAAGTGCAGAGTGTTGTAATTTTTATTTTTTTACAAACTGGCCTCTTGAAGTCCAGCCATATGAGTCTTGTGGAAAGCTAAGAGGGAGTCCAAGAAACATGCTTTTGATCTTTGTGTAGTCTGCAGTATTCTTAGCTCTGTCAACACAGAACGGAACATTTCTTCCAGACTTTATCTAGCTCTGCCTATATCGGTCAGTCTGTTTAATTTATATGATGTTTTCCACCTGCATTTTGGATCAGCAACACAGTCTTAGGCAAGTCTATTCAAAACTAAGTGCTCCCAGTTCTTATTTGGGCTTAATTCCTGTTATGTGGGTATAGAATTGCACATTCATCCCATCGAATATTCAGACTTACTTCTGAATATCGCATAGGACTATAAATATGACACTCTGACAATATTTCTAAACTTTTATTTGACAGAAGCGCATAGTATGTACATTGCCCTTTCACCTTCACAAAGTCCAGTCTTTTGGTCAGACCCACCTCCCAGCTGCTCTACAGGGATGGCAAGCCACTCTTTGCTTCACCATTCAGGACCCATGACATTAGACTCTTATGTTACAATTGGGTGCTTTACTTTCAGGCCAGTAGGAAAGCTGGAAGCAAAGCTGCTGCAAAGCGGGCCCAGAGGGGATCTTCCAATGTCTTCTCCATGTTCGAGCAATCACAGATCCAAGAATTCAAAGAGGTGAGGACATTTGGATCCATAAACCGTTACCTACTAGGCCAAGATTGTTAATTCAAATCAGTGTTAATCTATATCCAAAGTATCATGTTTTCTTCTGATCCCAGGCTTATCTATAAGGCTACCTATAAAACAAGTTCAACCCATAGAAGCCCTCTACTTTCCTGTCCCATAAGTTAGGAAAAGTCGGAGACAAGGCCAACACTACCCTTAAGCAGGGTACTGTTGCAGCCGCTTCAGAGAGCAGAGGCTGCAGCGAGTCAACAGCAAAAACTTGTTGGAGGACACAGTGGTGTGTACTACATGGAATCTATATACATCTGAATCTAGCTTGCTGCTCCATCATCAACAGTGAAGGAGGACTTAACTGCCAGCCTAGCTGGCTTTGCTGCATGGAATGGAGGAGCATCATCTCTTCAGGCCCATGGCACCAAGTGTTTTTGGTGTGAGCAAGTGACAACATCAAGTCATGCCATGTCCTCCAAAACGTTTTTGTTAAAAGCCCTTTGAATTTTTCTGTGGATGTTAAATATGACCCAGGCTCAGTATAGAGCGAGATTGCTAGAAAAACAGGCAGAACGATGGCTATCTAAACCTCTTCTTCGGTGAAATGATTGAAGAGGAGGAGGGGCAAAAAAATATTTGAAACATTTTGAGTTTTTAGAGAAAATCCTGCAGGTCCATTAGATAAGGCACATTCCTTTTTAGCAGGAGTGGCGCTGAATGGATGGATGAATGTTTTGATGGGTGGATGTTTATAGGCGTTTGGGGACCTCAACATCGTCCCATCATTTCACTTCTTTCTGCTCTTGTTCAGTGTCCTCTCTGCAGCTGATTTGCCACAATCTTAGAATAAGGGATTCTTCTTACATGGCATGCAATTAGGCCATGAGGGATCATGCAGGAGGATGTCATAGTGCCATGAGCCATGCAGACAGAATAATGGGGTGATACAACAAAACCAGATTATCGGAGTGGAGGCCGGGCTTCCAATCTTCATTCTAAATGAAATAATATTTTTGTTCTGCTCGTCAGTCAATGCTACCACCCTAACTGGCCTTGAAAACGGGAAGGGAGCTGCATGTCACACAGGATTACATTTTTATAAAATGCATCCCATCTCCTGAGTTTTGGCTCAGCTTTTGTGACTCACGTGTGAATAAATCTAATACAAGCCATGAAGCAAAACACCAGTTTTTACTAAAATGTCTAATATAGGTTTTTGTGTTTGCATACAGATTCTGGCCAAGAAATGCTAACACATGAGCATACAACATAGATTTAAGTACAGTATTACTTGTACAAAGACACTTCCCTCACCCAATGGAGAGAGTTCGGGGAGCTGAGATGGTGATTTCTAAAGGATGGAGTGAGGGAAAAAGAAATATTTGTATGACTAGGAGTTCTTATTTATAGTGGTACAAAAGGAGTTGTCAAGTCAAGAGAGAGAGGGGGGATTAATTTGACTTATCTTTCTCCAAGGCATTCAGCTGCATTGACCAGAATCGTGATGGCATTATTAGCAAATCAGACTTGAAAGAGACATATGGTCAACTTGGTGAGTACAAAACTGCACTCTGCAGGAAGAATGAAAAACAAAGTCAGGTTTATGCTCCATGGAATGGGAGGCACAAAGTTAAGAAACTGCTACATCTGCTAGAGATTCTAGTCCTCAAATAGCAACCTGTTGGATCCATTATATAATTAGCACGTCCTCTACTTTTTTAGTCATGGGAACCATTTGGACATATAAATCTTCTTACTCATCGATAGAGTGGAACCAGGTTGCATTAATAGGAGCACCAAGATATTTGGATGCCATCATTTGTCAACATCAGCCTCTCCTGCTGCCTCTGTGTTTCCCCTGATCGTAGCTATAGGTCCTCATAATTGTCTGAGGATGAAGTAGATTTTTCTAGATATGAGAAAAATATGCAAACAGAGGAGAGGACTTGGTCTTCAATGTGAAGGAAGCAGCTTTTGTAGTGGATATGAAAAATATTATATATGGTTTAAATGTTATGAAGGGTGCACATCACATATTTTTGGACTTCCCTTGGGGTGCATGGCTATTGGGAATGCCATCACAAGTGCCTACAGTTCAAAACTTACAACTCAGTTACTGGTGTGGAAAGGGACCGTGTACTATTGAAGGCTTGAAACTCAAGAAGCTGTTTTATTGTTAACTGAACCTTGCAACTTCGGCATACAAAGCAGAAATAGTGTGGGCACACACACAAAAAGCAGAGCTAAAAAGAAGGTAGAGGGCACTTCAGCAGAGTGAGAAGCAGTATTTGCAGGAATCCCCCCTTCCACGTAGCTCTTAAAAGTATAGGAGCTTTGACCTCTGTTTCTAGTGGCCACCCTGCCACTAAGTTATGGTTCCTTCTGGTTCTCAGTTTCTTCTTTTATGGTGTATTTATAAAAATATAGAATCATAGAATAATGGAGTTGGAAGGGGCCTACAAGGCCATTGAGTCTAAACCCCTGCTCCATGCAGGAATCAAAACTGAAGTATATCTGACAGATGGCTGTCTAATTTTCTCTTGAAAGCCTCCAGCACTGGGATGTTCACCACCTCTTGAGGAAATTGATAATTGGTCATAGTGCTCTAACTAGAAGTTTTTCCTGGTATTCAACTGAAATTTGGATTGACAATTATCAAGAAAGACAAGATGCAAAATTTGGGACTTTCCTAACTGGGATGTAGCAGGAAGTGGAAACCTTACTTATCTGAGCAATTACAGATGATGTAGTAACTGTGTTATTTTGGGAGCTGTGAGCACTTCACTTATCTTCAACTCTGGATGGTGCCATTTTGATAAACAGCTTGTTACTTACAAAAGGAGGTCAGCAAATTCATATGGGGTTTTTTTTTTAGTGTTCATGCACTTTTCAGAACCTGAAGTCCATGGAGAGAAGAATATAACTCAGAAGAGTTTGGAGATCCAGGGGGGCAGCCTAGGTTGCAACCCCAAGCGAATCATGCTTAAGGATATATGTGGAAATTTATTTTATGTGTGTACCTATTGTTCACATCTTGCTGAACCAAACCAGAAGCAACATTATAGCAGAACAAGAAACCCTGTAAATAACAGTAATGCCACAGGTTCTTCTCTAGAGGGAGTGTGTCGTTGAACAAATATGTGAAGACTGAGAGAAATATTCAATTTTTCCTACATGACTTCTCCAGAGATCTCTGCTAGTTCCAGAATGCCTTGTGTATATGGAAGGGAGGGATGATTGATGGAAAGTACAAAATAGCATAATAATCAGTGCCACTGTTCCTATAAACATTGGGAGGCCAGGACTGGTGGCAGGATCAACATGTCCCAAAGACATGTAAGTGTATAGGACACAGAGAAAGTCAAAGATACAGAGACATATACAGAGAGAAAGAAAGACAGAAAGAGAGAGAGACTGAGATTTTGTTTTTCAGGTATGCCTTACAAAAATAAAATGATTTTGAGAAAATATTTTATGGTTCTATAATGGAAAAAAAAGCGCCAAAATAACGAAACTATGAAGTGACTTGGTCTCTTTATAACACATGTGACCTGCTTTGGATGCATTTGAATACATGTCCAGAATACTGACAGGGCCAAGCAAAAAAATTACAAAATAAGCTTCGCTGCATTCTTTTTCAGGCCAGATGTGACGTCAAACACAGCAAAAGTGAGAATGATATAAAACCCCAATGTGGGCAATTAGCATAAATTCAGATACACAAATAATGGAGTTTCATTTTTCATGATTTCTGAAGCAGCATGTATGGAAGAGGATTGTTCTCTCTCTCTCTCTCTCTCTCTCTCTCTCTCTCTCTCTCTCTCTCTGTGTGTGTGTGTGTGTGTGTCCCCTATGTTACAAGTTTTAAAGGCCAGCTTCATGAGAGTTTATCCCACTCTGTAGCCCTCTGGAACAGTTGTGATTGCTCTTAAAAGCATCAACTATACCAGTGGTCCCCAACCTTGAGCCTCCAGATGTTCTTGGACTTCAACTCCCAGAAATCCTGGCCAGCAGAGGTGGTGGTGAAGGCTTCTGGGAGTTGTAGTCCAAGAACATCTGGAGGCCCAAGGTTAAGGACCACTGAACTATACAACCTGTCCTTAATGGAGACAAATTTGTCCCAGATTGGTCTAGGGTTGGAGCCTACTGTTTATCTGGAACAATTAGGATTGGTTCAAATAAGCATTATTTTCTTGTTGTGCTGTTGCCTAGATTGTTCCACTGTGAGAGTTAGAAGATATTCTTTCTACGCATCAGTGGTGATGAATATAGATGGGTGTAGTCTGGCTATGATTGCAGATGGCAGCCTCCATTTTTTTTTTTTTTTTTTGAAGTGAAAGGAAAATTAAAAAGTTTTTTTTAATTTAAAAAATACTTTCCTACTGTTACGTTGCATCACTTGAGCACTATGGCACTTATTAAAATTAATTTTTAAAAAGGAGAAACACAGGTTGAAACATGGTGCTCTGTATCCTCCCCACCTTTTGTTTGCATAAAACCCCAGCATTAATGACCATCCCCAAGCAAACAGAAGCAGTCTGTTTCCCAACCAGCTGACAGCTATTGCACAAGAGAAGAGAAGAGGCAGGGAGCCAAACAGCCCAAAATGGAACGATCAAATGCCAACATGTGATTGACTAGATCACAACTATAAGGGCTGCAGGAGCAATTTCCATGTGAATGGGAGGAGCAATCTAATCGAGCTCCACTGTTCCAAAACATTCCAAAGCAACCCAGACTAGATCGCGCCCTGTCTCTGATGTAGCTGTACCAGTTTTATTCCATCCACCCCACCCAGCTGTTCTGGCTCTTCTGTTCTAATAAGAAAAAAAATGCACAATCCAAGAACCCAGCAGCTGAGATAAGTTGGTGATGTTTCCTACTTTACAAAGGCCAGTCCTTTATTTCAAGACATTGAAGAGATGCCCATTAGAAGATAAAGAACCAAAAGAAGGGCAATTAAGATGACCTATCAAATCCATTTGGTAGAGTATAGAAATTAGATGCTAAGACATATAGCGAACCATGCTGGCTGGGCGATTTTGGGAGTTGTAGTCTAAAAAAAAACCTGATCAGTGCAAGATGTTTTGCTGCCTGACACCAAGGGGAAGATGTTGCCTCTGTTCCACTTTATATAAGAAACCAGCTGTATTGGCAGTTGAAACTTATTTCAACACTGCTGATGGGGCAACATCCTCCACCATAGGACATTTGTATCCTAAATAATCCTGTCCTCCCACAGAGGAGAAGACACAAAGAGTTTGTGCTGATGAGCCAGGATGCTGCCACCACATCCTCTCAGCATCACTCTGTCTGAGGTACCACCTGACTGTGTCTAATGACAGAGACGGCCCTTTCTATAGTATAGTTTAGCTTAGTTGTAAAAGGTATTTTGCTTATGACATTTCTTTAAACTGAAAAGAAACAAAACCTCTGAAAACTAACCTACAGCCCTCTCCTTTTCTTTCCTGTCTTCTCCCGGTAAGCCTTTTTGTTCAGCTTTAGTTTGTCTCTTTGTTCTCATTGCCAGTTTGAAGTACTAACAGAAATGAAAAATAAAACCCAATATAAATATAATTTCCAAAGGAAATTGGTTTAAAGCAAAATGTAGTGGTTGAAAAGATATTTCCAAAAGTAGGAAAATTCAGACCACAAATAACCTGAAAACATGGCCCCACGGATGCATCCCTTCCGTATTTAAACTTCCATCTAGGGCATGTTTAAGAAGAAACACAAGCGATAATTGCTCCAGGCCTCGCACATGGAGGGGGCACACTCATCAGGACTGGCATGGGCAAAAAATAAAATAAATAACAAGATGAACTCTGCTTGTGGTGGAAGTGTCCTTTTATTATGCCAGATGGGACAAAATAGTTGCAAGCACAGGTAGACACAGTAACAGCCAATCACAGTCATGAAACTGAAAAATATATTTCTTGCCTCTGGGGAACTCAAGACTGAACCATTGTTCCCAAAAACTATGGTACCCAGAAAAGGCTGCAGAAGCTTTAGTAAGACTTTACTCAAATGATTTACTTTTTTTTTTTGTTCCCCTCAAATTAAAACATGTTCTTCCTTTCATGCAGAGCTTTGACTTCCAAACTGAGGATGGGGTGAGGGTGCTTCTTTCAAATTAAATTTCAAGGGAGGTAAAGCTGCCACCGCTTTACTTTAGGGGATATACCTTCCTACAGAACTTTGTTTTAAATTGAAATCCCAACTCCCATCCTACCCCAAAACAAAGCCAACAGCAACAAAGCAGCTTGGGCTCACCAGCTTCTCCCAAACAGCAGAATCCTAAGCCCTTCACAGAGGAGAGGGAGTTGCCATTTTATTCTTTTTCCTTAAAGAGATATGCCCTTCTCTAATACCTTAAAGGTGTCACAGTTCAAAGTTTTTCCTCTAGATACACATTCCTAAATCAGACATGTTCCACCAAAATGTAGTCTTTCTAAAAGGAAGATGGAAGAGACATACAAAATTCCAATTTTCACTCTGTCATTGCCACTTTAAACTGTCTGTTTACATAAAACTTCACAAGTAAAGATTTCAAGCTTTCAGGAGGTGACAGCACGGGAGAGTCAGAATTGCAGCATCCGTTCATAAGCCATTAAAAAAGTTGCCCAGTTATAACTCACATTAATTTTGTAGCGGACCATTCTTTGACCTCTACTGATGCTTATGTAGGAAGGTATACACAAAGTAAAGAAGTCACTTCTATGGGAAAAAAAAACTGGCCAGAAAAGCACTCTCATTGCTTTGACTACTGCAAAAAGACTTATTTTGCATAACTGGAATTTTTCATCTTGAAAATATCTTCATTTTGTTTCTAATCCTATTGTATTTTCATCTCAGCTGGGGTTTTTTTAATTAAATATTTTACATTTTTAAAAAAGTCATTAAAAAGTAGCAGTCTGTACCAATGATTTCTGAGAATGAGATAAAATGGAGACCTTGTCTAGAGCCACTATATACTATTAAAAGAAAAAAAATAAGTGAGGAGATGGGGCCTTGAAGCTGCTACCCACGGTGGTAACTGCGTTCTGGAAAATATAGTCCAAAAAGTAACTTTTCAGAGTTCTTCAGTGTTTAGATGTTTTGTAAATTATGATCAATACTTACGAATCAGCATGTGCTTGTACATCTCTGTATCTTCTTTCATCCTCATTTTACATCAACGCATCTCCTCTTTTGAAGATGTGCACTCAGCCTGACTGCATGACTGGGCTTGAGCACTGTGGGAACTGCACAGGTTCCCAAGGAGAAAGACATGTTCACCAGCTGAACAGAGGTGGAAAGTGGTGCTCAACCCAACACAGAATGCTAGACAATGTTGAAAGATACATTCAGTTCAAAATAGCATTTATTGGGGGAGGGCATGTTTCCTCTCTCCACAGGGAAAATGAATGTGAAGGATGAAGAGCTGGAAGACATGCTGAAGGAAGGGAAGGGACCCATTAACTTCACCGTCTTCTTAACGCTCTTTGGGGAGAAACTGAATGGTGAGTTGGTGCCACCTTGTCCATGGACCTTGTGCACTGACCCTCAGCCCTGGCCTAGAGAACAGTTTATAAAAGCTAATTTTTGAACTAGAACTGCCAGACTGCCCCAGCAAGAATAGCTAGATAACAGCTCCAAGAATCTACCAGCCCGCATGGCCATTATCAAAGCTGGCTGGGAGCTTCTAGGAGTTTTAGTTCAAAAGAGTAATTTTTCCAAGCTCTGAACTAGAGTGACCATGTATCCTACATTACAAACGACAGTCCTTGATTTGAAAGCATCCTTTCTCAAGCTTAAGTATGGTTTAAGAAAAGGAACCATAAGGCAGGAGAGAAGGAGCTATGAACCTGCACATCAAGAAAACATGGAGGCCCCCCGGTCACCTGCTCACAGTCCTCCCTACTATTGGGAAATATGTTTTGTATGCCTATTTAAATTACAGTAATGATTTCTATACGTAAATCTATACACATCCACATGATATATAAATCTTTGTCATCTTTGTCCAATTAGGAAATGCTTCCTTATTATTTTATTTTATTTTTGCACTTTGAAAGTGACCACCATATTCTGGGCCCAATGCCCCTGAATTGACAGTGCTGCACTTTTCTCCACGCTCTTATTCCCCTTTCAGTAAGAATAACCTCTTTCTTCCATAGGCACTGACCCTGAGGAGTCCATTCTTGCTGCTTTCAAACTCTTTGACTCTAATGGAACCGGCTATGTGAACAAAGAGGAGTAAGTTACACAGAGTGTCAAATTTTTGAATTATAGTTTTCAAAGTGGTCGCCATGTTAGTCTGTGCAAGCATATTAACAAGAAGTGGAAAACAAAACAAAAGCAAAGAAAACAAAGGCATTGTGGCACCTTAAAGACTAACTGCTATATTTTAATGTGTGCTTTCATATAAGAAGTCCACGTCTTCAGACATATGAGAATGAAGCTACATGACAAAACATTCATACATGGCTCTGAAATAAAGAGACAGTGGTGGTTTATAGATTCAAGTTACAAATTGTGTGAGCCATTCTGTCATTTCACACCTAGTAATGACGTAAGACCCGTTTGGTATTCAGTTCTTTTCTTTTGAAGCTTTGCTCTGTATATAGCTGTGAAATGCAATGTAAAATGACAGGATGTCTCACATAATTTACAACTTGAATCTACTAACCGCCACTGCCTCTATCTCAGAGCCACGTGTGAATGTTTTGCCATGTAGTTTCTCACTCATATATCTGAAGAAATGGACTTGTTTCACAAAAGCTCACATTAAAATATAGCAGTTCGTCTTTAAAGTTGCCACAATGTATTTCTCTTCTTTATTTATTTATTTGCTTTTAGTTTGCTTTGTGTTTCTTGTTGATATTTTTGAGTTACATTTCTCTCTACAAGCAATAGAGACCACAATTTATTTAGCAAACAAGATCAGAGGTCTGGATGGTGTGTTGAAAAGACACAGAGGTCACAATCAAATGAGGAAAGAGATCACATTTTGGATCACTTGTGGAGCGGTCCAGTGCAAGGCATTTCCTGGAGATCACACAATGTGTGCTCCATCCTGACCTAATCCATACTCAAACTGGATTGTTTTGGTCAAGCTGTACAGCTACTACTTCTGGGTGCTGAGCTGAAGCCATTCCCTGAGAGACCGAAAGGTTGCTTTAAGGGAGATCACTCCCTACAAAGCAACCCTTTTTGGTGCAATCCAGCATGTGCCTTTCCAGCTATCTGACCCCACCCTGTTTTCATTTTGTATTTATTTTGATTTCCAGGTTCAAACAACTCCTAATGACACAGGCAGACAAGTTCTCTGCTGAGGAGGTAGGGCAACTCTTTTTGATGTACAATTGCCTGTAGTGTCCCCCACATTTCCTCCTTAAATCCAAATTTGTCCTTCCCAGGAATATTCTTGATTATTACAGGGACATTAAAGCTGTAAGATCCTTTTCAATAAATGTATTACCATAGCCTGAAACAAGGTCAAAATATACATTAATGGAAGTGTTATTCCTTGCGGTTCTTTTTTCCACCATGTAGTTTCCTCAGGGACAAGTGCCTTAGCAATCAGGCCTGCAAATTAAGCCTCTGTTTACCTTTCAATGACCAGTCACAAAACAAGCCATAATGGAAGATACAGAGGTGAAAAAGGCTTGGGCTAGAACAAATAGATATATTTCACTACTTGAGTGAGCACTCAATACAAGATAAATGTACTGTCGAATTTGACCCTCAAAGGACTGGGTGCAGATTTGTTTTTCATCCCAATGAGTTTTAATAGTGATTTAATAACAGGTGTGTTTTTATGGCTGGTTTTTATTACAACATATTAAGCAATTCAACAGCCATTTGGAGGGACAAAACACTTAGCATGATTTTACTGTGAAAGCTACAAGAATGAAGTTCCTTCAGTCACGTTATTCAGAAAGAAGGTGCTCGGAAGGGGAAAGGAAGCCTTAGATATCCTATTACATTTACTAGACTCAACAATATTGGCTTAGTTCAATGCAATACCTCATTTTAACCCACCCTCCCCTTTGTTTTGCTTGCTTTCTAGGTGGAAGAGATGTTTGCTGTAGCTCCTATAGATGTGGCTGGAAACATTGACTACAAGTCTTTATGTTACATCATCACACATGGTGATGAGAAGGAAGACTGAGGAAATTAATAGGATGTGGCTGTGATGAAATCGTAGGGTATCCACTGCATAACTCATAATCCTGCAATAAAAGGCTGAATGAAAAATGAATAAGTCTTTGATTTTGATGACAAAATATAAACTATCCATGACTAAAGCCAGGCACAACATTTGCAGAGCTGTGGGACAGAACTGAAAGGATTTTCTCCCAGAACTGAGTATAAGGACAGCCGAGTCCTAAACATTTGTACTAGAACCTAGTTGTGAATACGGCTGATTGGCCACCAAGAAATGTCTCATCTAATCCTGCTATGAAGCAACTCAAACTCTCCCATCACTTGAGGTAAGAAACAAAGTACCATCAACACATTGCACAAGGTTCTCCCCATGGAGAGTACCCCCCTCTCACTCTTCTGACAGCATGTGTACATAGTAACAGTCACATGCAACCACTTGCCATCTTGTGATAGAGAGGGAGCACTTTCTCATGATGTTCTCTGTATACATTCATGTTCTGCTGTCGGATTAAAGGGGGGGGGGGAGATGGAGACAACAAAGGGTGAACAGGAGGCAGGGTTGGAGCCTGCCCAAGATCTGCTAGTGATACAGGGGAGAAAAAGAGCCAGAAACAGCCAAGAGCCAACTCATCCCTGCCATGTTGCTTTGGCTCTGCAGATCCTAAAGGGCCAGGCGTTATTGAAATAGCTGGCTTTGTATAGCATGGCCTTGAGGAAGCAGCCAACGACGTGCAGCAGCGGCATGGCTGCAGTCTCCTTCTCTGCATCTTCTAAAGGCCTGCGGGGGTTCCCGCCACTTAATTGAGTTCTGTCATCTCCTTCTTCATCCCTGGCACTCTGCTCCATGACCTCATAGTAGGACTGGCCCTGGTTTCCCACACCACCAAAGGGTGCGATCATAGGGGCATATAGCCTGCATTTGGGACCGCTTGTGGTGTGGTTTGATTCAAGCGACCTCCCAATGATCACATGACATATGGGAATAGTGCTCCAGCCTGACTGTGATCCATGCCCAAGCTGTACCTTTTTGGCCCTGCAGGAGGGCTACTACTTTTTGGGGGCCAGGCTGGAGAGTGATTCTTTGACAAACAGAAAGGTCACTTTAAGGGAGATTGCTCCTGGCAAAGCAACCATATCTGGTGCAATTAGATGCATACCTTTCCGGCCATCTGATCGCACCTTAACTTATGCCCCCTATAAACTTACAGAAACAAAATGAGGCAAATTGAGCAATGCACTGTTTTGATTGGGGGAAAGGAAAAGATATACCCCAAGAAAGGAATTCAAGCTTTGAAGCAGGACAACAAGCATCTGAAGTAATCCGTGGCAGTTTCCAAGATCACTCTGTATCATTAATAAGCCACACCTAGTGCAGAAAATGAAACACACCTGGTTAATATTGGCTAAGCTAGCTGGGAAACACTGCCTCCTCTTATGTGCTCATGCTGAACTCTTCACCTACTAATGCAAAATTCACACCTTCAAGTATGTTAAGGTAAGTGCCAATCAAACCCGATGGGACCAACTAGTGGGATCACTACGCCCCTTAATGCTCTGATATTTGCTTCATCATCAACAATCCTAACTACATGGTGGATTCTAGCCACCAACACTATACATGAGTAGATACCAGGCTTTAAATTATTTTTAAATAATCGTATACATACAAAAAATGTATATTTAATACAATAATGTACAAAAACCAAAAAAAAACAAGAAGAAAACACCATAGTACAGTCAGTGTTCCCCATCACCACCAGGGGATTAGCTTATTAATTACCTCTTCCATCCTTTTCTTACTCTTCCTTTCTATCTAATCAACATACCCCAATTATTTCCAGAAAAATGAGCCTTGGGTTGGAGTTTGTCCTTTCCCTTTTACAAAAACATGCTCTATAAATACATCCCAAATATCCTTAAAATAATTAACCTTTAATATTTATTTTCTAATTTTCACTTTACTGTACATCTTAATTTATCAATGACAGATAAAAGTCCCCAGTTCAGTTGTAGATTACCAAAAATATTTGGCAAAGTTATCATTGGAAATGTTTCCAAATTGATACCTATAATTTATTTAATTTCTCTGAATACCTTTTCCCAAACTTCCTGAATCCTCTCACATTCCCACCACATGTGGAAATACTGAGGCCCTTTCTACATCTCCAATGTAGAGATGAAACTTCACCCTGTGTTTCCTTCTCTAAGTAAGGAGTTGAACTCAGGTCGCCAGAATCCTAGTCCAAAATTTTACCCACTCTACCACAAAACCACGTTTTCCCAGCCTTCAGCATTTCCAGCAGCTCACACTACCAAGATACGAACGAGGCATCCCTAAACAATTAAAGCCGGGGACAAAATTGTAAAAAGAAAAAGATAACTGCTCTAGTGCTACACTTGATAGGAAATGGGGACTGTCCCCCGGAGGAGTAAGAGGAACGAACGCCCCGGATTCCAAGTATATAAGAATACGACCACAGTCTACACTGCAGGGTTGTCGTAGACATCAGCCAGCAGAATGAAATATTACATATGGCAACTTTTGCCCTGCTAACCGGGGGAGAAGGTTCACAAACAGGTCGTCTTCTTCCAAGCAAACGAGCTACCGTTCTACAATTTTTAAGTCTAGGGGGGGGCCCTCTAACGTCACTTCCCGTCGGTCGGTCGTTCTCTGCCGCCTTGGGGGCGCTGGCCTTTCGCGCGTTTTCTTGCTCCGCTCTTTTGGGGCTTCTGATCTCCGAGGCGCTCGGGCATGCCGTGCCTGCTCCGGCTTTCCTCCTGCCAGGGACAGGTGAAGGGGTCAAATGTGTCGTGGGTGCAGGTTAATCTCTGTAGGCGAAGGGCGGGAATCTGGAGCGGAGGAGGCGTCGTGGGGCGGGAGGCGGTCTTTTAGGGGTTCCTCTTTTTCACCCCTTTTCTGGCAGCTTTCCTGTGATCGTTGCTAAAGCTGTTCTGGCGGAGCGCGAGCAAAAATCCCAAAGGCGAGGCGTTTCATCGGGGCGAGCAAAGGGTCTTTCCTCTATCCTGCAGCTGTTACCGTGGGACCTCTAAGGAAGTGGAGGGGTGAAGCCTTTCCGAGGATGAAAGGAGCAAAAGGCGCGGGTCCTTTTTGCCTGACATGCTTTTTGCAAGAGGTCTGCCATGATGGGCGAAAATTGTATGGGCAACATGGGCACGAAGCAATGAGCTGTATCCTGTGCGGTCGTTCGGCAGGAGCTTGGCGTGGGAGATTGGACATCTTGTGGGCACGAGAGGCATTTCCCCTCCCGGACAGGAAGTGAGGAATGCGGGGTTCCCTGCGTGTTTTCTCTCTCTCTCTGTGTGTGCTGGTACTATGGCAACAATGGCAAAAGTCTTGTCGGTGAAAACTTCGTAAGAAATGCATAAAATGATGCCGGTTATAAAACATGACCTGGGTTTGGAGAGGATTTTCTCTGGCAGAGTTAGTATCCAAAGGCATGGATTCAACCCCAACATATCCACTTAAAATCTCAAGCCTTTGTGCTGGAAGTTGAGCCTGTGTTTGAGACCCTAGAGGTCTGCTTTGTCTGGTTAAGTAATATCCAGTAAGTTAGATAAACTGATGGGCTTACTCCGTATACTGCGTGTTCATAGGATGTGTTTGCCCTTGGTGGATTACATGCATGGATCACGTGCATAGATTTCATGACTTGGACCCTGGTCTTTCTGATTCTCTTTTGGCACTCTTAACTGCCACCCACACCTGCTCACCATGTATAGATCTACATCTACTATTTTCCCTGTTAGCTTCATACATCTGATGAAGTAAAGTCACCACATGCCAAATAGCACCATTTTAACATAATTTAATATGGATCATAATATTCATTCAGTCATTTTATTTGCTTGGGGGAATCACAGGGGGCAGGTATGCTTTTGTAAACAGAATATTAGTTATGGATTTGGGAAGGGCTTTCATAGAATAATAGAAAAGTGAAGTTGGGAGGGGCCTACAAGGCCATCAAGTCCAACCCCCTGCTCAATGCAGGAATACAATCAAAGCATATCTGCCAGGTGATGATCTAAGTTTTTCTTGAATGCCTCCAGTGTTGGAGCACTCACCAACTCCTGAGGTAACTGGTTCCACTGTCGTACTGCTCTAACAGTTAGGAAGTTTTTCTTGATATTCAACCAAAATCTGGCTTCCTTTAACTTGAGCCCATTGTTGCGTGTCCTGTACTCTAGGATGATTGAGAACAGATCTTGCCCCTCCTCTGTATGACAGCCTTTCAAATATTTGTAAAGTGCTATCATATCAAGATATCATGGGGCACTTGGTCTTCTTTTCTCAAGGCTAAACGTGCCCAATTCTTTCAGCCTTTCCTCATAGGGCTTGGTTTCCAGCCCCCTGATCATCCTTGTCGCCCTCCTCTGAACTTGTTCCAATTTGTTAGCATCCTTCTTGAAGTGTGGTGTCCAGAACTGGACAGAGTACTCAAGGTGAGGCCTCACCAGTGCTGAATAGAGGGGGACTAGCACCTTGCGGGATTTGGAAACTATACTTCTATTAATGCAGCCTAAAACAGCATTTGCCTTTTTTGTAGCCACATCACAGTGTTGGCTCATATTTAGCTTGTGATCTACAACAATTCCAAGATCCTTTTCACTTGTAGTTTTGCTGAACCAGATATCCCCCATCTTGTAACTGTTCAATTGTTTTCTTTTTCCGAGGTGCAGGACTTTGCACTTATCCCTATTGAATTTCAATCTGTTGCTTTCGGCCCAGTGCTGCATCCTATCAAGGTCATTTTGAATTTTGTTTCTGTCTTCTAGGGTATTAGCTATTCCGCCCAATTTGGTATCATCTGCAAATTTGACAAGCATTCCCTGCACTCCCTCATCCAGGTCATTAATAAAAATATTGAAGAGCACTGGGCCCAGGACTGAGCCTTGGGGTACCCCACTAGTTACCTCCTCACAGTTAGAGAAGGACCCATTAATCATCACACAGAGTATGATTCTGTAGCCAATTGTGTATCCACCTGACACTTGATCTATCCAATCCACACCTAGTTAGCTTGCTAATCAGGATATCATGGGGCACTTGGTCAAAAACTTTGATGAAGTCAAGATATACTACATCTACAGCGTTCCCTCTGTCTATCAGGGAGGTGACCTGATCAAAAAACGAGATCAAATTAGTTTGGCAGGATTTGTTCTTGACAAATCTGTGTTGGCTTCTAGTTATTACTGCATTGTTTTCTGGGTGCTTGCACAACGACTGCTTTACAATCTGTTCCAGAATTTTGCCTGGGATTGATGTCAGGCTGACTGGCCTGTAGTTCCCAGGTTCCTCTTTTTTGCCCTTTTTGCAGATAGGGACAACATTGGCCCTGCTCCAATCCTCTGGCACCTCACCTGTTTTCCATGATTTCAAGAAAATAATGGATAGTGGTTCTGAGAGTTCTTCAGCCAGTTCCTTCAGTACTCTCGGATGCAGTTCATCCGGCCCTGGAGATTTGAACTCGTTCAAAGTGGTAAGGTATTCCTTGACTATTTGTTTATCTATCTCCAGCTGCAATCCCGTCCCCCATACTTGCACTTCCAATTTGTTTGGAAGTTCATAGTCTGTCTGATGGGAAAAGACTGAACTAAAATAGGAATTGAGCACCTCTGCCTTTTATTTGTCTTCTGTTATCATTTTTCCATCTCCATTGCGGAGCTCTGCCACTATGTCTTTTGTTTGTCTTTTGCTACTCACATACCTGAAGAATGCTTTTTTATTGCTTTTAATGTCTCTAGCTAACCTGAGCTCATTCTCAGCTTTTGCCCTCCTAATGACATCCCTGCATTTCCTTGCTACTTGTCCACACTCTTCCTTGGTTGCCTGGCCTTCTTTCCATTTCCTGTACATGTCTTTTTTGGTTTTTAGGTCCTCCCTGAGCTTTTTGTGAAGCCACACTGGCCTTTTTTGTCGCCTCCTCCTTTTTTTTCTTGTTGGAATCATTTGTAGTTGTGCCTTTAGAATTTCTTTTTTTTTTTAGAAGCTTCCACCCTTCTTGGACTTCTTTTCTTGTTAGGATCTCCTGCCATGGGACCTTACTTATCCTTGTTCTGAGATTATTAAAATTGGCTTTTTTAAAGTCCAGCAGATCTGTGTGGCTACACTCTGTTTTCGTTTCCTTTGAAATCAAGAATTCTAAAAGGACATGGTCACTCTCACCTAGAGTTCCTCTTACTGCCACTTCCCCCACCAAGTCATCTTTGTTGGTCAGAATCAAGTCAAGGATAGCAAATCCTCTAGTTTCTTTCTCCACTTTTTGTAGGAGAAAATTATCAGCCACACAAGCCAGGAATTTCTTGGAAGGGCCGTACTTGGCAGAATTTGCCTTCCAACATATATCTGGATAATTGAAATCTCCCATCACTACTACGTCATGTCTCTTTGAAAACCCTGCAATTTGTTTTTCAAAAGTTTCATCCGCTTCCTCTCTTTGATTGGGCAGTCGGTAGTAGACTCCAATTACCAAGTTCCTTTGGTTTTTTGCCCCAGCTAGATTGATCCGGATGCTCTCGATGGGACAGCCACTGTCGTCCTCCTGTATTTCTGTGCAGGAATGTGTATTTTTGACATATACTGCCACTCCACCTCCCTTTTTATTCTCTCTGTTCTTTTTGATCAGTTTATATCCCTCAATTGCTGTATTCCAGTCCTGGGAGTCATCCCACCAAGTTTCAGTTATTTCCTGCTGTTTGCTCAGTGGCCTTGGAAAAAAATAGTCTTTTTGTCTAACTGACCTTATGGGTTTATTGGGGGAGAAGAACTCAGGGTTGCCACTTTCTGGAAAGTCAGGGAAATGGAAATTGATCAGGGAAAGTCAGGAAAAAATGGTCTGAAGTCAGGGAAATTGGTCTGAAGTCAGGGAAATTGTGATTAAAATATATTCAAGTAGTAGATTTTTGACCTGCTGCTGTAAGAGTATGATTCATTCTTGTGGCAGCTGGAATAGAGAAGGAGCAGAATACAAGTAAAACTTAATGATGCCCTTTTCCAGATCCACCTTTTTCTCAGCTCCACCCCCAGCAACCAGCCTAATGTGTTTGTTGAGCTCTGTCCCTGCATGGTCTGCCTGTAGCATTTCCAAGGTCTGCCGTCTGCCTGTAGCATTTGCAAAGCAAGACTAGTTTAAACGTTTAGCAAGATACAAACTTTAAACAGTACCTTCTAGTACTGCATTTAACTTATATATAAAGATAAGCATGTTTTGGGTCATGCTTGTGTATGGAATGGACGTTCTTGTCTCCTGCTAAACCCAGCACAGAGTTGCAAATGAGTTTTGCTGCTGTTGGATATCACATTCAACTAGCACTTTCTACTCTGCACCATGCAAAGCAAAATTTTCAAATGTGAATGCTTGTTCCTGCTGGAGTTTACAGTACCAGCTATCTCACCCTCTTCCCTGACTTCTCCCATGAATAAAGGTTGCAATTGAGGATTGTCTGCTTCTCTAATTGCAGAAATGATCTGTAAACATTTAAACTCCACCTCCTTTCTTGCTGCTGATCTGCTCATTACACTTTCTGGAACAGAAAGTGAAAGTGAAACTTTCCCAGCTTTGGAAAGTTCCTACTTGCTAGAACACAAATCTGCTAACATCTTGGTGTCTGGCAGGTGGTTCTGTTTACTGCTGTATCTGAAACCACATTTTGAAGATGACTTCTAAGAGGACAGTTTTTAATATGCGGTGGCTGGATTTCAAACTTCATCCTGACTTCATTCCATGGCTATCACCAGTTGCTGGAAACGAATGCAAAGGTTGTTGTAAAGTGTGGTACAAAACCTTTGAACTAAGTAATATGGGAATTAGAACTGTGGAGTCTTATGCACAAGGACCATTACATCAGAAGAACCGGAAAATTAAATCAAGTCAACAGTCCATCGCAATATGTTTAGGTTCAAGGCCAAGTACAAGTTCAGATAGTAAAACCAGAGAGGGTGAAGAGACAGCCCCTGCGAAAACTGGAAAACATGATCAGAGTGATGAAAATGGCAAAGAATTACCCACCACACAAACTAGTATGGCTGCCTATGTAATCAAGGACGGTGTTAGGACAGCAGAGTGCCTGTGGGCTTTGCAACTGGTGATGAAGAAGATGTCATTTGACTCTTGTAACAACATCAGGCGAATGTTCTCAGATAACCAGATAGCTCAACAGTTTCATCTTGGAAAAACAGAAGCAATGTATGTTGTTGCTTTTGGCTTGGCACCATATTTCTCTGATCTTTTACTGAAACAACGCCAAACATTTGTTATCTGTTTTGATGAAGCTTTGAATAAGGTGGTTCAAAAGGGACAGATGAATTTAGTGGTTCATTTTTGGGATGATTACTGTCATAAAGTTTCCACACGGTATCTAACCAGTGTTTTTCTTCAAACTGCTATTGCTGCAGACCTTCTTCAGAAGTTTCAAGAAGGCATGTCTTCTTTATCAGTTGCAAAATTATTACAAGTATCTATTGATGGGCCGAATATAAATAATCTTTTTCTGAGAAAATTAAAAGAAGACATTAAAACCAACCTTGACTGTAAAGGAGAAGAAAAAGAATTGATTGACTTTGGAACTTGTACCCTTCATGTTATACATGGGTCTTTTAAAACATGATTGCAAGCTGTGAAATGGGTCTTGAATTCAGTCTTGCGCAACATGTATTATCTGTTCAAAGATTCCCCAGCTAGGAGGGCATCTTTGAACAGATAATACATGTTGCGGAAGATTGAATTCAGCCATACACTGCTACAACTGGAAGCACACTATTTCCCCTGAAGTTTTGCTCCACCAGGTGGTTGGAGAATGTTAAGTGCCTTGATAGAGCTATGACTGTTTTTGACAACATCAAGAAGTATGTGGAAGAAGCAAAACTCCGCCACAGTAAACCTGCAATTTGTGTAAAAGCTGCAATGCAAGATTCACTCATGAAGTGCAAAATTGTTTTTGTGAGAATGATCGCTGGAGATTGTGAGCCATTTCTACAAAGGTTTCAAAACCAAAAACCATTGGCACCTTTTTTGTATGAAGAACTTTGTAAGCTAATCAAGAAGCTAATGGGTTGTTGCATAAAATCAGAAAAGCTGCAAAATGTGTCTTCTGGTTCCCAGTTCTCAACAATTGACATGAAATTGTCTGAGAACTTGCTTGACAGAAGCAAGGTTGACATGGCTTTGCAGCAGAGAAGCTGTTGAAAGAAACTAAACTGAGTGAACGTCAAGTGGCCAAGTTTTGCCTAGAGAGTGTCAAAACATGGTAGTAGCTGTTGTTGAAAAGTTGATTGAGAGATGTCCTTTGGAGTTCAGGATGGTGCACGGCCTATCAACATTAGATCTTACTATCATTTTATACAAGCCAAATCTTGGAATCACCAGAATAGAAGCTGTTCTTGAAGTTCTACATGCAGCAAATCAGATCAATAGCAGAAAAATCAAAGCAACAGTACACTGCTTTAACCACAGCTACCCACAGTGAGTTCAAGGCTCAGTTTCAAGCATATGTTGCAAAACAAAATGATGAAGTTGGACTGGATATGTTTTACAGTGGCATTTTGCTATCCAACAAAAGTTTCCCAGACCTGTGGACTGTTGTCAAAATGTGCCTTATCCTGTCTCATGGTAATGCTTCTGTTGAAAGTGGATTTTCAGTTAATAAATCAATGTTAATTGAGAACTTGCATGAAGAAACTGTTGTCCGTCGACATCAGATTTATGATGCTATCTTGAACTGTGGAGGACTTGCATCTGTTGCAATTGATATGAATCTGTTGCAGTCAGTCAGGCATGTTCATGCACGCTACACAGAGCACTTGGAGGCCAAACACCATAAGCAACAAGAAGAAATTCAAAAGAAAGAAGAAAAGAAACTTGAGCGACAAATTAAACTTCTTGAAAATGCTAAAAAAAGACTGGGAGAAGAAGCCAAAATGAAAGAGGAAACAATTGATGAGAAACTGAAAGAGTTACAAAATAAAAAGAGAAAACTAATTCCAGGGAAACTGTCTTGACTCTAAACCAGTGCTTGGCATCAGTAATGAGCTGGATGAGGGCAAACAAACTGAAACTTAATCCAGAGAAGACAGAGGTTCTCCTGGTTAGCCGGAAGGCAGATAAGGGAATAGGGATACTACCTGTGCTGGATGGGGTTACACTCCCCCTGAAAACTCAGGTCCGCAGCTTGGGTGTACTCCTGGATTCATCCCTAAGCTTGGATGCCCAGGACTCGGCGGTGGCCAGGAGTGCATTTGCACAGCTAAAGCGGGTGCGCCAGATGTCGGATCTGGCTACAGTGACACATGCCTTAGTTACATCCCTTTTGGATTACTGTAACACGCTCTGTGTGGGGCTGCCTTTGAAGACGGTTCGGAAATTTCAGCAGGTGCAAAACTCTGCAGCCAGACTACTGACTGGAGCCAGCTACAGGGAGCATATAACACACCTGTTACAAGAACTGCACTGGCTACCAGTCCGTTTCTGAGCCCAATTCAAAGTGCTGGTCATTACCTATAAAATCCTATACAGCTTGAGTCCAGGCTACCTGAAGGACCATATCTCCCTATATGCGCCTTCTCGGTGATTAAGATCAGCAGAGGTGGCCCTTCTCTCGGTCCCATTGCCAGCACAAGCACAGCTGATGGGGACACGGGAGAGGGCCTTCTCGGTGGCAGCTCCCAGGCTATGGAACCCTCTCCCTCGGGAGATCAGGATGGCCCCTTCCCTGTTATCCTTTCAAAAAAAAGCTAAAGACCCATTTCTTCAGGCAGGCTTTTAACAATTACAACTGAATCCCTGAACCCCATTTTAGCAGATAATTTTAATCTTTCTCTTGTTTTCATGTTTTAATCTTTTAATTTTATTTTAAATCATATATTGTTTAATTTGTCTTTTAATATTTAACTTATTGTGTTTTTAATTGTGTGAATTTTAATGTTGTGAGCCACTTTGGGTCCCTTGTTGGGAGAAATATGGCATATAAATAAAACTAAAACTACTACTACTATGTTAAATCTTTATTTTTTAAAAAACAGATTACTTGTATTCTAATTTCTAACTTGATTATTACTGCCATTTCAAAACTATCAGTTTTGTAATGTGGCTTCAGAGAAACCATTTTAGATAGAACATTTATATAATTTTTAGTGTACCTGTAAAACAATAACAAAAATGTTATGTCATTTGTTAGCATTCAGAGTTTACATGAATTGAAGTTTGTATCTTGGTGTAATTTTTGGTGCAATTGCAAAACATGCTGCAGTTAATGTTGAAAGAAGCTGATATTAAATCTCTTACTTTGACAAATATTTTTGCAGTTGAGACTTGTGTAGTTGTAGAGTGGAATATTTCATTAAGACTTGCATTAATGCAACACGACCTATTCATTTTTTAACTTGTGGTTATATTTGAATGGTGGTCAGGGAAATTGACACATGTTGGTCAGGGAAAGTCAGGGAAATGAAAAATAAAATTTCAGTGGCAACCCTGAACATAAACACTGTCTTCAGTTCCATATTTATTACCTCAAAATTTGTTATTGCTGATTAGCTTAGATAGCATGAAAAGCTATTTTAAACATCTTATCTTTTCCATATTGACCAAACCAATCAGATGTCTATGAGAAGCCTGTAAGGGCACTGGCCCTCTACCTCCATTATTTTATTTATTTATTTTGCCAGCAATCTTTACAGCCTGTAAACGTGGAGGATATATAGCTATTGACTGGTAGCTTTAAATTGCCTTAACTTCTGTGAATTAATATGATTTCCTTTTAAAGTAAACTAAATTGGTGTCCAATACCATGTAATATAGTAGCACATTTTATGTATGTGATGTAAGAACGTGAGTCCTTTCGTAAAATAAATGGAATGCCTGGGACTCACACTGCAACCCATGTTGCAAGCTCCAGAAATCCGTTCTGTAACCACTCACACACATTTCTTTCTCCTCTGCAGAAACCATCTGCATAGACTTGCTGTCCTTCTGCAGGCCATGTTCTCAGAGCAGGCTGTCCAGTCTGCACAGAGTCTCTTGACCTCCCCATCTGCAGCAGCCTCTATCTTTGCCCGTGTGCCCATCAGCAGCTATACCAACTGCTCCCAGAACTTCAGACTTGGGGAGCGGACTTTCAATCGGCAGTATGCCCACATCTATGCCACACGCCTCATTCAGATGAGACCATTATTGGTGGAGAGAGCCCGACGCAAATGGGGTAAGTTTGCTTTCAAAATAGCATTCTTCTCTTGTGGTATGACCTGTGTTAGAAGTTGTGAATGTCAGTGGCTCACTGCTTGGAGTGAAACAGTGCAGTTCTAAACAGTCTAGAATGGCAAGGACTGGTTGAGTTAAAGCCCTGCTGAGTCTAAACCTCCCAGCTTTGGGTGTTGGATTGCGGATACCCTGGATTGGCAAACAAGAAAGGCAAACAAGTGGGCCCTTGATCAAATCAAGCCTGAACAACCTCTAGAGGCAGAAATGCTAAAACTGAGGCTGTCCTACTTTGGACACATCATGAGAAGGCAAAATTCTCTGGAAAAGACAATAATGCTGGGAAAGGTGGAAGGCAGCAGGAAAAGAGGAAGACCAAACTTAAGATGAAGTGACTACCTAGAAGAACGCACAGATTTGAGTCTATGAGAGCTGAGCAGGGCAACTGAGGACAAGACATTCTGGAGAACACTCATTCATAAGGTCACCATGAATCGGAGGTGACTTGATGGCACACAACAACAACATCCTCCCTAGCTGGCAGGACAGCTCACTGAGTTGGGCACATGGCTGTGGAGCCAGAGATTAGGAGTTTGATTCTCCAGTGAGAAGAGCCAGCCTGCTAATCCGTTGAGCTACCGTTCTTCCTCCACATGCTAGTCCTCCTGCACTTCTGACTCAGGTAACTTGACATTTGAGTTAGGAGTAACTTGCTTGAGTAACATACTTAGATGTAAGCTGATTGTAGTGTCCTATGTTTAAATGACACCAGAGTTGCAACCCAAAGCATACTTAACTAGGAGGTAAATGCTTTCCTGTTTGGGGTCAGTCTGCCAACTGCTCTTCCAGATAGAGCATGTGTTTTGCAGCTTCCTTTCTAATTTTTGTCTTGCAAGTTATTGAGGTACCAGTTTGTATCAGGAGACATGTTCTCACTGCTGCAGCAACATTGGCAGGGTGTGAATGGGCATATGTGTGATAAGGTTGCCCAGCTCTGGTTCATCACCCCCCTCAACACTGCAGCAGCAATGGCAGCACAGTATGGATGGCGAGGGGTGTGATAAGGTTGCCCAGTTCACACGCACACACGCAGTGAGTTGGGAAGACTGGCAAAAAAGAGCCAATCCTCCCTCCATGTCCCACAAGGAGATCTGTGCCCCTTTCTCCCCTCTGATAGAACTCCAGAAGAGCAGAAGGGGAAAACAGCATCTGAACTGTGGTGGGAGGGCAGCTCTGGAGCAAAGATCCCAAAGCCTTCCCCTTCCTTGACATGGATGAACCTTTAGGAACAATCTGTTTCCTTCCTCGAGCTCAGTTTTGTTTTGTGCTTTTGTTACTATGGTCTTGCTAATGGGGAAGTACTTGACTTGCTTTTAAAGGGGTAAGGTAAAGGTTCCCCTTGACATTTCGTCCAGTCGTGTCCGACTCTAGGGCACGGTGCTCATCCCCGTCTTCAAGCCGTAGAGCCAGTGTTTGTCCGAAGACAGTTTCCGTGGTCACGTGGCCAGCGCGACTAGACACGGAACGCCATTACCTTCCCACCGAGGTGGTACCTATTTATCTACTCGCATTTACATGCTTTCAAACTGCTAGGTTGGCAGGTTTAAAGGGGTAGCCTTCCTCTAATTAGCACTCTTCAGATGTGTTGGACTATAATGCATAAATGAAAAATGAATTGGATGGAATAGTGAACAGCCTGGAAGACAAAATTTTCTGCCATCTCTGTCACTCCCATCAAAAATCCTTTTTCCCTTTCTTCAGTGCCTGGGCAGTGTTGGCAGTTTTGGGTGTTTTTCTCTTAGGATAGTAAAATGAACTCTTAACACCTGCCCTCTTGCTTCCAGTCCTCATGTGTCCCTTTTTCTGACACCTTGCATCTCTTCCCCTTCCTGGTTTTTTAGTCACTTTCCCTCTCTTTAATGGGAAGGGCTAGAGCACAAAACAACCACCCCTGCTTTTGAATGAAACAATCACATCTCGCTTTGCAGTTCACACAAAATAGGGTGGAATAGTGAATGGTCTGGAAGACAAAAACAAAATTCAGAGAAATTTAACAGGGATAAGTGCAGAATTCTACACCTAGGAAAAAGAAGCCAAATACTGTACACAGTTATAAACTGATGGATACTTGGCTCAGCAACACTACATGCAAAAAGGAATTGTTGTAGAATATGAGCCAACGTTGTGATGTGGCTAAAAAAAAAAAGGCAAATTCTATTTTCGGCTGCATTAACAGAAATGTAGTTTGCAGATCATGTGAAGTCCCATCTATTGGGCACTGGTTAGGCCTCTTACTTTGAGAACTGTGTCCAGTTCTGTACACCACACTTCAAGGAAGATGCCAACAAACTGGAGCAAGTTCAGAGGAAGGCAACAAGGATGATCGGGGGACTGGAAACCAAGCCCTATGAGGAACGACTGATAGATCTGGGCATGTTTGGCCTTAAGAAAAAAAAACCTGAGGGGAGATATGATAGCACTCTTGAGATATTCGAAAGGTTGTCATACAGAGGAAGGATACAATCTGACAATTACTGACAACGACTGCACTTTTATACTTAAGTTGTTTTAATAAGCCTAAGCAAATCTTCCACTCCTTTCTTCCAAATCTGCCATTTCTTTCACCAAGTCGTCTCTATTAGTTAGAATGAAGGATAGCCACTCCTCTAGTTTCTTCCTCCATTTTTTGTAGGAGAATGTTATCAGCAGTCAAGCTAGACATTTCTTGGAAGGGCCATATTTGGCAGAAAATCCTCAAAACAGATATTAGGATAATTGAAAACTCCCATTACTACAACATAGTGTCTTTTTAAACAATTTCGCAATTTGTTCTTTAAAGGTTTCATCTTCATCTCCTCCTTGATTGGACAGACAGTAGTAGATTCTGTGATGTTCCTTTTGTTTTTTGCCTCAGTTATATTAATCCAGATTCTTTTGATGGAACAATCAAGCTCATCCTTGTATGCTCTTAAAGGCATGGATGAAAATCTACGTTTCTGTGAATGATATGATATGAACAGCAGTAGCGGGGACATTTGCTTGGGCTTATCAGAATAACAAAAGTATAATAGTATAGTAGTTGTCAGTGTTCCCTTCTTGGGTGTATACTTTAAAGTGGCGAAGGTGTTTGAGTGTCTCAGTGAAGCTGAGAGCAGTGTTGTTAGAAGGCCAGATTCCATTATGAGTCTGGACAGTATGGTCACTATAGAAAAGGAATAGACCATTTAATTGGAAGCAAGAGGGGAGAAGCTGCAGTCTCTCAGCCAAACAAGACCAGGAGCAGATTTAAGTCTTTGAAGACCAACAGATTGATTGGGGCATCTGCTTTCTTGCCCTAGAGTCTGTTTCATCCAGTAAACAGTAATACCTTAATGAGCAGATCATATATGTATGTGCCCACAACCGTAAAGAACACATGCCATATCTCTAATAGAGTGGTCTCTAGTCGGGGATGGTGCACAGAAAGCACCTTCTAGCCCCAGGGATTGGCATGCACAGCCCCTGGACCTTTGGAAGTTGCCCACCCTTGTTATAAATCTTTTATAGCAACTCTCTAGTTTGTGTAAAAAAAGATAGTAAGTCTGCGAACGTGAAGTGTACCCACTCATGCTTCTGCCACAGATGTGTAATAAGTCACAATAAATATTTGTTTGTCTCTAATGTTTTGGTCTTTCCAATGCCACATGGCTTTTGCTTGTCTTTCCTAGGGAGGTGCCGTTGGTTTTGTTTGGGGTTTTTTTGACACCAGTTCCCAGAATTCTCCAAGGCAGACCACAGATCTGTACCTTCTGACACTTAAGATTTCACTCACCTGGGCCAGGGCCTACTTCAGAGGCTGCATAGCATTCTGAGGCCTTTATTTGCTGTTGTTAATGTACAAAGAAAGTGCTCTGGTGCCTCCTTGAAGTGGTAATCTTGCTACCCTTTAGGTTCTATAGAGGGCATTTCTGAAAGGACTATGAATCCCAGGAAGCACTGTGGCAGCTTCCTTTTTTGTACACTTACAACAGGAAATCTAGGTCCAGACAGGCATGCAGTCTTAAAAAGAGATCATGGCTCAGGTGAGCAAAATGTACGTGTGGATCTGTGGGCTAGAACTCCCAGAATTCTGCTTGGGGAATTCTTGGAGAATCCTGGGAGGGAGAGAGAGAGAGAGAGAGAGTACATTCCTTAGACTTTGCTATAAGATACTCAATCAGTTGATGTGAAAGAGTTCTTGATGGAGGAAAAGCAGCATGTTTCTTTTGCCTTGTAAAAGCCTAATATGTAAAATCTTTCTGCAGAAGTGCTTAAATTGTTTCACTTTAACATGAAGCAAAGCTTATTATTTAGATCTTTGAAAATGTGTACTGTGGGTACAGTGTCATTGGATAGAATGGGTCACACTTGCTGGACAAAGGATTGAAAAAATATTTAAAGTTTAGGTGTGATGCAGTTGTCGTTACTTGTCACTAGAGTGCAGTATCTGTTGTATTTTTCATGAAATCTTTCAGTTTTTCACAGACTGGTTTACTGTTAAGGTTGCTGGTCTGCTTATGACATGCAGTGGAGCTACTATCAGTATCTCAGATTGAGCATTGAAACTCTCCTTCTGTATCCTGCGCTCATGGTGGTTTTTTTAAAAAGGGACCTTTTCATCATTAATAGCATCCTGTTAATGAAATGTCAATTTCAAGGAGGCCTGCTGGGTGCAAATTCAATCTCATTTTAAATCAGCTAAATATACTTTATCTCATAAGGCTTTGCATGGAGGGATCACTCTGCTGATAGTGCTATATGCAAACTGCACTGGATTTCCATTCAGGCTGTTCGAGTTTGGCTATGGCTACGGAGCTTACAATTCAGATCAAGGGCTAAATTGTCCTCTGAGTCAGTGGACTGGCTAATACAATAAAAACAAGCCTGGGTAGCTTCTTGCTTTTAACAGATAATACTGATTTACTGTCATATTTTTAGTAATCTTTGTTAGTGGGTTGGACTAAAATTCAGTAGATCCAGCATCTAGTCCTCATTGAGATATGAAGCTCACATGTTGGGCCTAACCTAGCTCACAAGATATTTATGAAAATAGAGTGGGCGGAAGGATAACCTAGAGCAGGTAATTAATTAAATACAGTGCTGCCCTGAATTTTTGGGTTATTGCTGTGTTTATTTGTGGTTTCATATTTTATTTTGTGGTTTTGTATTTCATTCTTGGCTTAGTAGATGCTTCGTATATGCCGATGTGATCATTTTGTTGAAGCTCTTACACATTTTTTTAAATGACAATTAAAATATGTTATCATTGTCTTGGAAACGGAGGGAAAAAAGGGTAGCAGAGTCAGTGTATTCTCGAAGGCTTTCACGGCCGGGATCCGATGATTGTTGTAGGTTTTTCGGGCTGTCTGGCCGTGTTCTCCGAACATGGAGAGTTCTCTGAGAGGTAAGTGTCCCCCTCTCTTCTCTTTATTCCTTGAAAGATTCCACCTGTCTAATCTGCTATCATTCTCTCAAAGGGAGCAACATTACAATGAAGAAGCTTTGTGAGCTGCAGCTAGGAGAAAAGTGCTGTGTGGTGGGGACGCTATTCAAGTCTATGCAGCTTCAACCTTCCATCCTCCGGGAAATCAGTGAAGAGGTAATAAAAGAGTGCGATAGGGGTTTTAAGGTCTATATAGAGTAATGAATCAAAACGTTGTGGGTAGAAATATCCAAAGGTAGACAGAAAACAACAGATTCCATTTCTAAGTATCGAATCTCCTTAATGGAACATGCCAGGGACTAAACGCGAGACCTTTTTTATAGTGCTTATCAAATATTTGAAGGGTATCAGATAGGTGAGGGCAAAGTCTTCAGGGTTAGGGTGCCAAAATGTTTGGCATTATATCTTCTTACTAATTTTTAAGAAATCTTTATGCCTCTCCACTTGTTCTTCACCATCATCCAACTCCCTTTTAATAAAAATTCTGTTCTTCCTTTGAAATTAAAAATAAGCACAGAAACATAATAAAAATTGTTTTGAATTAAAATAAGACAACTCATTTTTCTGGAAAAAATCTTAACTTTTAATAAAAATATATATTACAGAAATTTGTTCAGACTGATCGATATATATGTTCCTTTATCCTTTGTAAAAATTTCAGTGTCTTGTGTCTTCCATAGAAAGCACACTCCCTTTTGGGAACATATTCCACCATTTGGGAATCACGGAGTTTGAAACAGATTTTGGTTGATCATTATGTCCTGATCACACCCGAGGTCATGTGACTCAGCATGCAACAGATAATGCCCATGGAGATTTTTAACTTAGGGCACTTTGCCACTAAAAGTTAACACTTTTTGCATAACCGCAAGAAGATTTTGTTTATTCTAAATGCCAATGGCTGTTCTGAGTTTCAGAGAACATTCTCTCCCATCACAAGCTGCATGATTTGTTTGGCTAGAAATGTCAGGGCTTGTTCACACAGACCATGGACTCTGGCTATAACTGCCTTCCTCTTCCAACTTGCATAAATACCTCTCTTGGACTTCTGCTAGTTGTGCTACTCAACTGTACACCAGATGAATTATGTGTGCTTAGCATGGAGACAACACATTTTCTATGTGGCTTGTCACTGTCATTCTTGCTGAGCTCTTGTGCCTGCCATCTTTTTTAGAAAAAAAATCCCACATCTGGAAGTATCCATTCTGCTGGCAATGTGACTTGACTCTGTCTTATCTAACTCTGGAAGGACAATTGTTGAGTAATAAGCTTAACTCACCCTGGTAACGAACTCCACTCAAACAGCACATCATGATTGCAAACACATGTGTTGGAGCCAAACCACCAAGGATTGGCTGTGGGAAGTCACTGACCAGATGAGTAATATCATTTTTTGAGAAGTTTCTGTGAAATTTACTTGCTGCAGTTGTGAATGCCAACAACCGTTAGGAGGAAATAACATTTGAATTATTATTTGTATGTGACAGGTGATGGGTGCTTTGGAAGGTGAACACCACTTGCCAGACAGTGACTTACTCTAATAAGAATTCTCTTTTTTCGGTGTAGTTTGTGGGTCTTGTCACACTGTAGCAATTCCACATGGAATCTTCCTTAAGGCATCAGAAAAACATTGCAGCCCACTTAGGGTCCATGGTCAGTAGCACTAAGTACCTCAACCTGCATCAATTCCTTACCAGTTGGGTTGGCTGATGATGAAGAATAGAGGATTTTTGACCAAAAAGTCATTTTCTACACCGAGTGCAGGAGTGTTCCCAGGGAAAGGAACCTGTTTCTCAATACAGGGGCACTTCTGGCTAAATTCATATTAGCAGGATGGGTTTTTGCTGCCTGGATGTGTGTTGTGCTTATCCTGGTGTTTGTAAACAGCAGCAAAGACGACTAGTGCATGTTTTGTGTGGGGCAAGAGATTCTTGATAATTGATACATTCAATGGAACTTTACTAAAGTAGGAAATCTACAGGGATTGCTAAAGTCCTGAGTCCTTGAGTCTTGAAGCCTTTTGTTGCCTGAAGATGGCAATGAAATGCTGACATGGCAAGCTCTTTTTGGAATTTTGGTGAACTGAAAAGTCAGCCTTTTCCCCCAGCCATTTCCTTACCTTTTCCGTATCCCAGTGCAAATGAGAGTTAGGCAGGAGGGATGTATGTTGTTGGACCTGTGCTAAAATAGATAATATATAAAATGTAACTAGCAGAGACTGAGCACTGCAGTTTTGAGCGTATTGATAAAACGTCCTGCTAAAGAGACAGGCAAGCAACATTGGCGTTGCCACATGAATAAAAGAGGAATCCTCGGGTTGATGGGGATTCAGTGCAGCCTTCTGCAAGTGCAACCTAGGATGTAACTGTAGCATTGCTGGCAGAGGCTGAAATTTGTGTTTAACCCTTCTGGCCAGGACATATATTTTTTAATACCATGCAGCAAGTGAGCCATGGGGTACTTTCTGACTCCAATAACATTTTCAGTATATTGAGGGTTATGCTTAGGCTTGGGTTATTGTTTGCACTAGGGTTTCATGGACCGACTTCAGTGAGAATTCAAATGCTGTCCCCCAAATGCCAGCTGAGACCAACTTGCTTACAACCAAAATGAGTCAGCTTTAGCTTCTCTCCATCATGATTTGCCAGAAAATACACGAGACACTTTTTGTCTCGATATATTACATTTGCTGGGATAAATAAAGTACACTCTGTAGCAAAAGGCATTGTTCTGTTTTGGTATTCTTTGTCCTGGCTATTATTGTTTAAAAAAAAACAAACCATTGGCAACATGGTGCGTGAGAGTTCAGTATAGGCTGTGAATAATTAAAACAAGAGAGAGGTACAGCCAGGAGGATGAGAGCCCAAGATTCAAAACAGTTTCTGAGTGTGTGCGTGTAAGTAACTGTAACTATTACTTTCTGGAAAACAGCTGCATTAGGTGTTTTTTAAAAGGAATTAAAGAAGCATGGTCTGCAGCATAGAGAGGGTCATGGCATTGGTCATCTGGCTCCCCAGAGCCTGTTCAGTTTCAGTGGAGTTAGCATCAATCCTGTTTTAGTAAAGAAAGGAGACTGTAATAGGCATGAGGCAAAGGAAGACACAACCTCCCCGAAAGAGCGCTACATGTGGCACAATTATAAGTTCTTGGATCTGCCTTTCCAATTAAGTCTGTTTCTCAACCCAGCTATTAATAAACTTAGCATTGTAACCACAATGACTCATGGAAGCTTTTGTAAAAATCTGTTTCAAAAGCATTTTTAGGTTTTGCCATAGGGTTTATTGTATCTCTCTCATTTTCCTCCTCTGTCGTTCTGTGTCTGTATTTTGCAGTATCATCTTTTTAAAATGCAAATGGTATACAATTAATGGCACATGGTCTTATAGGCTCTAGTCCAGCAGGAACTGCAGTGACTAAAATTGGTACTTATATGATTAGAGGTTATTTTAAGTCTTCTGACCTTGTACCAAATCTTTCTTTGCACCAAGGGAGAGCTACAAAATGTGGAGATAAATAATTTAAAATACTTTTAACCTGTTTTTCCAATGCTAAAAAAATCAGAAAGAAGAATGAATACATAAAGTGACAGTAAAATTACTAGAAATCGTAACTATCACTGACCATTCGTCATCAGTCACAAGTACTTTTAACAGAACCCACCATCTAAAGTTTTCCAAACAGAGTTGTAGCAGCTCCTGGGGGAGGCAGAAAAGAGCAGCAAATTTCCTTCGGGGAAACTGTTCCAGAGCAAGAATGGAGACCTCATTTCAACCTGAGAGCAGAATTCATTTTCGGCAGAGTTGTATGTGTGTGGCCTGAAAGATCTATGGATAAGTGTTAATCGTGAAGAGCTTTAATAAAAGGCATCCTGAATAAGGTTGTGGCGGCTGCAAAGCTGTTTCTACTAGAGCCTAGCATCAGAGCTGCATTGTCACAGCTGTTTCCTTAACACCCAGCTGTTGCTTGCCTTTACAGCACAATCTGCCACCACAGCCTCCTCGTACCAAGTACATCCACCAGTCCGATGAACTGATCTTGGAGGATGAACTGCAGCGAATCAGACTGGAAGGAGCTATACAGATTGACAAGCTGGTGACAGGTAGGACGGGTTGGAGAGTCCTGGATCAAGGCATAGTATTCAAACAAATGGACCCAATATCTAATGTGAAACTTAGGTCTATTTCCCTATGTGGACTGTCTTTCTCTGGAATTTTCATGCTCCAAATATTTATATTTTTAGATATGTGTTGCAAATGCCTTCCTTGTGTAGTCCATTTTGTGTATCGTATATGTTTATATTTTATTTTGTTGTATAGCACCGTGAAATCCTCAGATCTAATCAGTTGGTAATTATTAATAAAGAAAAGAAAACAAACTTGCACAACTGTTGTACAGAAGAGGATAGAAGTCAACACAAACCTCACTTCCTTCTCTTCTGTCTTCAAAAAATTACTTCCCGGATCTTGTTCTAAAGTAAGGCCATTGCAGTTTGTGCATTGTGGGTGAGGGGAACGGGCAGGACAGAGCTGTCTGCTGATTCTCAACTATGAGTGCCCTCCGTATTATAAAAAGGATCCCTCCTGCTTTGGAAATGTAAGTTAAGTCTGGTTCGAACCTGGGAAGGGGAGGATGAAATTGACCAGCTTGAAAAGACTTAAGCAACTGCCACCCTTGGTGCCTGCCTCAGCATTAATTTATCTCAACAAATATTCAGTGGATTGAGGCAAAACCTTGTCCTCCTGAATATCAGAAGAGGACAAAACATGACTTTATGTGATTTCCCACACATCATGAATATTAAATGTCTAGGTTTTTACGCTGGAACGGTTGGCAGTGAACTGCTGTACGTTCTTCTTGTCGATCCAGGAACTATCTTGGCGGTCTGTGGCTCAGAGAGGGATGATGGCAAGTTCCTTGTTGAAGATCACTGCTTTGCAGATATGCCCACCCAGCTGCCTATGATGGGGCCCAGCACAGACAGGTGAGCTTGTCATAAAAACAGAAGAGACCTTTTGGATCAGACCAAGAATGAAACTTGGGATGGTGCTTTTAACAAGAACCAATGTAATTGTATTCTGAAGCTATCCACCGTGGAGCAGGGGTAGGCTTATGCTCTGGGTTGGTGGGCCCTTCCAAGCTTACTTGTTGACTATAGCAGCAGCACACCAGAGAGCTTTCATTTCTCATAGCTCCCCAGAACAGGATTAGGCCACATCCCTCATGGGAAAGGTGAAAGTTTACCCCAAGCCCAGGACTGGTTTTTTTCCAATCCCGGGACAGATTTTTCTTTTTTCCTTTATCAGAGAAGGGTCCACAGCAGGCATCAGCAGTGGGTCAACTTGAGGACCTGGACGTAAATGCTAGCATTAAAGAGGACATTTTTGAGGATGAGCAGAAAAATAATAACACTGACATTCTTCAGCTGGCCATCTCACGTTGCAGATGGAATAACTGAGGCTGGTGTTTCTCAAGTTGGTAAATACTACAGTATATGTTTTGGCTTCCTGATCCCATAATGGGAGATGAAGTCTAAAAGGGCCTCAGGTTAAGGAAGGTTGAACTTGGGTAAAGCTGGTAAATGGGTTCAATTCTGTTTCCATTCGTGCAGAGGTGGGGAGGCAGTCTGGACTGGAAGACTCTGGCGCTTGAGCATTTTTACAGAGGATCAGCTGTGCAATGGCATAAGATTTGAGACATAACAATCTGCCATTTTTAGGAAGGTTTTTGTGCTATACATTACTGTTTTCCATTACAGTAGGTCTTCGGCATCCCCGGGAATTGGTTCCAAGCCCGCCCCTGGATGCCAAAAATGCAGAAATATCAAATGCTATACATTGCATGGTCTCTGGCTCCATCTAATAGCCAGTTCTGGTACATACACCCTGGAAATACATATTTCTGGGGCTTTTCATTTAGCATTTTCAGGCAGTGGATAAGTGAATCAGAGGATACAGATCCCACGGATGGGGGAGGGTCTTATTGTTCTTTAAAATTGCTGGTTGAATTTTTAATCTGATTCTGTTGCTTTTCTACTTTGTTTCTGTTGTACTACAGTATATGGTTGGATTGATTAATACCATGCAATGTTTTCTGCTTTTTAGTGGTTTTAGAAGAGAGACCATGTTTTGTCTGAGATATAGAATATATAAATTTATATAATCAAAGCAATCACATCCTACTCCAGAAATATACATAGGGAGGTGGTTTTTTTTTGCAGGGCAGAGGTATTTTTATGACTTTATGTCATAGGTTTTTCTTAAGTTACTTTGGCTATTGCTACCCTATTGGTAGGCCTGCTACCAAGTTATTTGTCAGGCTAGTGTAAAGTGACCTTTATGCCCACCTCCTAAGCCCCCCACTCATGACAAAGGTAAGGAACTTTTGGAGATATAAATGTTGTAGACTACAGCTCCTGTCCTCCCTGACCATTGGTTGTGCTGGCTAAGACTGGTAATGGTTTTTCTCCCACAAAGTCTGAACAGCCAGAGATTTCCTGCCCAGGTATATAAAGACATCCCAGCAAAGTATTTCAGTGATCTCTAAGCATGACTGAAATTGTATGGAGACCTTATTCACATTCACATTTCCTTTTTTTTTTTTTTTCATTTCTTTCTTTTTGTTTTGTTTTGTTATCTTCACACTCCTCCCTCCCTATATTATGACTGCAGAAACCAAACACTTGCCAATTTATTATAGGTTTTTAAAAAAATTAGTAATGCATGTGAATAAAAGAAAACAATAACAATTCAAAGTCAACCGTAAGGGACATTATAGTGAAAACTGGACACAGTTGTTGATGACAAGTCTTCATGGAATTAACAAATCTGCAGAATCTGGTCTTTCCTAAAAGACTTTTGTTGATTTAAAATGCCATACTGAAGATACATGAAATAAATACGATTCATCTGTATGTAAAAATCCATGTTTGCCCATCAGATACTCATACATGTTCGGTCAATTTAACTGGGCTACTGAAAACATATAAGGATGATTACTTTTCCCATTTATGGTTATTTTTTTAAGTGTGAAAAACAGTCATTTAGAGATGACTCGTTGTGTTGGCTTCTCTGATTAAAAGGCCTGGAAAACGAGGCACCCTCTGTATGCCATGGCTTGTATCTTATCCTGCAGGTTTGTCTTGCTGGCGTCGGGTCTGGGCCTTGGTGGCAAGAGTGGAGAGAGTCTCCTGGGCATGCAGCTGCTTGTGGACATGGTGACAGGACAGCTGGGCGCCGAGGCTGAGCAGTCAAGTGCCGCCCTCATCTCTCGGGTCATCTTGGCAGGCAATTTGCTCAGCCAGAATACCCAGAGCAGAGACACAGTTAATAAGGTAGATACATTCTGTCAGTAGAACCATTTATTTAGGTTTTGTAACCTACCTGTCTTCTACCATATACAGTACTGGATGGGTCAAGGAGTGTGTGATCAGATACTGAAGCAGATTGTACCCACAGATATTAGGAGCTAGTTGCTGTTTAACAGTTGTGAAAAATTATTAAGTTTCTGAACGTTAGCATTCCCAGCCCATTGTGTCAAATACTTTCCTTTTGGCTTTGCTTGGAGGCAAAGATATAACAGAAATTCAAATATTCTCTTTCCTGACATCTTGCTGTTTTTCAAACTTCAGGTAGCGGGATTTCTGTCTAAGATTCCAAAGATTCATCACAGTAAACAATATGCAGTGTTAGGCACGCAAATAGCTTAATCTGGTATAAAGCAGCGAATGTCTTGGGTATGTCCACGTTCCCTTAGTGTCATAACACCTGGATTATAGGGTTTTCACAGTGCTGGTTCTTGAGGGACCCTTTAGTTCAGCTGTTTCAGAAACGAGGCATGCTGTATTGTAGTCATGCAGCTTACGTCAAAAAATAACGAAACCTCGAAGGAAAATGGTTCTGTAATTTCCTACAGCAAATTGTTTTCAGCTTTCTAACAGTTCTGCCAGAATCAAAACACAGAACTCGCTAGTCATCTGTTAAACCTGCCTCGTGGATTATTGTGGTAAACAGCAGTTCAAAAATTATTTGATCTGCCTGCTGTTGGTGGGATAATTTTGCGCTGCCTTCCTCAACCCGGTGGGAACTACTTACCTTTCTGCTTTGATTGTACATAGGCTTCTTTCCTATTGAACCTGAAATAAGCATGAACCTTCTTGAAGGTCTTCCTCTTTTTTGTAATTGTTAATAGATGTGGCAGTTTTTTAGTATTGGCAGGGTTACCTTTCCTTCATAAACTATGTACGAGTTTCAACTACGTTTAGAAGATTTTAATTGCATCAGTTAAATATTTCATTCATTCTCTTACTTTCTTCTTTGATCTTTTTGCATGCTTTTCTTCAGGCGAAGTACCTTACCAAGAAGACGCAGGCTGCCAGTGTGGAGGCTGTGAAAATGCTGGATGAAATCTTGTTGCAGCTGAGTGTGAGTGCCGTACTCAGGAGGAGATGATGGTGGGGACTGGTGGTGTAGTGCCTCTTTTTAGGGCTGGGGTGAGCATCTTTGCAGAACCTGGGGGCATACTTTGAGTCCTACTCTCTGGAGCTGGTGAAAACAAACTTGTTCCATCTTCCACATGACACTATTCCACAACTGTTATTTTTTTAAAAAGGAGTTAAGATTACTCTGGCATGACTTATTTTTGAAAAACCGTCTTGAGTCTTTTTCCTAGGTGCACGCAGAGTGACTGCTTTACTTATCCATTCCAACACCCTTCCTGGTATTTATGTGACCCGTGTCAGTGTTGCCCAGCTCCTCTCCACCTCACTTTTTCAAAATGAGGACAACATTTCTTTGCCTCCAGTCTTCAGGGACCTTATCTGTTCTCCAAGAATTTGCAAAGATTATAGACAAAGGGTCTGAGATCACAAGTTTCTTTAGTTTCCTTGCATGCAATTCATCTAGTCCTGGACACTTCATTTAAAGTCATTAGGTGTTTCTGCACCATCCGATTGTTCGGTCTGTCCTAGACAGCAGCCCCCTCCCCTTTTTATTCATTAGCACCCAGCTGGGGACTGCTTTCTTTTTGGGGAGAGGACTTGGGGGGGGGGTAGTAGTTGTTCAACAGTACTGCCTTCTCCCTGTCACCCATGAGTAATTCTCAATACTGCCGACCTACTGTCTCTGTGTCCTTCCTCTTCTAGCAGAGGTGAAAACCCCTTTTTTTTGTTACTTTTAACCTCTCTTGCTACTCTGAGCTCATTTTCTGATTTAGCCTTTCTCACCTTCTCTCTACAAACATTGACTACTCATATATACTCTTCCTCAGTTATTTGCCCCTCATTCTGTTTTATACACATTGCCCTTTTAAAATCTAGTTCATTTGATATATTATTGTGCCACCACAATGTTGCACAATGATTTCTTCTTCCTTTCTTTCTCTTAGGAGTTAGTGATTCAGCATCTCACCCTTAACTGCTGTGGACTCCCTTCTATTTCAGTATTTTTGACCATGAAATCTCAACCAGTATTTCCGAAAGCTTGTTGAAATCAACTTTCCTAAAGCCCAGAGTGCATGTTACACTACTCTCAGTTTTCCCCGTTCTGAGGGTAACAAATCCCAGACAGAGGGCATGGTCACTTCCATCATTATTTCCACCTCACCAATCAGTTCTTCCCTGTTATAGTTAGTATCTGATCTAGGACAGCTGATCCCTTTTCTGTGTCTTCCATGTTCTGGAAAATGAATTTGTCAGCAAGTGAGGAATTTGGTGCACTTTTGAGTCTGAGCCTAGTTAGACTTCCAACAGATATTAGGATACAGTAGTTGAAATCTCCTACTATAACTATGCCTCTTTTCTTTGGATGCTTGGTAATCTGATCGAGGAGGGCATCTTCAAGATCCACCACAGATGAAAAACTGTGTGCCCATACCCGGTGTGTTAGGCAAGTAGAGCAGAGCTCCTCTCAGCAGACCTCAACAGGTGGGGCAGAGATGGAAGCACCTCCTAATATCCGGGGAAGGGGGGGAACTATACAAGTAATGATCAGCACTCTTCAGATGATCTGAGAAACACACTGGGGCTCAATACAGAGTATGTCGTGTGCTCCAGATAATGGGTCCCTATCAACCATATACCAGTGTTCTCTGTCATGATCATGAATATGTGGTTTAAAGCATGTAATGTGGATGGTTTATGTAGTCATGAGAAAATGTAAAATGGATTCAGAATGGTTCTGTGTGAAGCTAATTTTGAACGGTGGGAAGATTTTCTGAAGAGACGGTGAGAAAAGTTTCTTCTGCCCAGCACAGCAAGGACAAGATAAGGGAGTGAAGTCAAAACATTCCATCCTAATTGGGACCAAGATTAGAGGAAGAAAACAACACCTGGACACCCTTGGATTCCCTTGGGAACGGAGGGCGGAACGAGAACGGACAGCCCTAAATCACAATTGGTCAACTCCTCGAGAGATGAAGAAGAAGGGTGGTGCTTAGCGGGTAGAAAAATGGAGGTTTTGCTATGTGGAATGTTCCTTAGTCTTGAGAGAGGCTTGGGATCCATTTTTTTGCCTTTTCTCTTATCTTAGAGTAAGAGCTTAGGTATGTAAGGAGCAAGAGAAAGAAAGAGGGGGGCTTTATGCCTTTTGCCTGCCCTAAGGAAAAGCCTTGTTTTTAGAAGTTAGTTATTTTGACTTAGATGAAACTCGTTATTCATTTAACAGCAATATTCTATGGAAATGTAATCCATGCTTTGCTTAGGCAACAAACTGAATCTATAAAGACTTTATTTTTCAATAAAAAATTATTCTTAAAACTCCTTAAGAATGGTCTTTTGAACAGCAAGTCTGCTGAGCCTGCTTCCAAGGGGGATTGCATGGTCACGAGACTGCTAGTATCAGAGTCCTATCTTTCTGAGCTTTAGTGGGTCTTGGAAGACTACAAAGCCCAGGTGCCTGTACTTGTTAAGTGTAACTGAGTGCAGGAGTGAATCTTTCAGGCTAGACTTGCGGGAAAGGGTCTGTGATACGCCCTAGCTGAGGTGAATAGGACTCCATCCAGCTGATAAGGGGTACTCAGACGCCTGGACGCTCTCTGGCCAACGAACGGCACTCCCTAGAGGGAGGCTGGTTCGCTACATTCTCAATTAGCTCTCACCTCCAAATAGTCTCTAAAGGCAACTCTGTGTGAAACATACTGCAGTCACCTAGACTCTGTGATCCAGGTGTGGAGTCTTTCTTTGCCCAATGGGATGTCGTGCTACTGGCATTCATTGTGGCTGCTGCTGCCCTGCCGGGGGGACCCCCTTGGCTGACTGAGTGTCTGCTTTTGCCCTTTCAGATATCTGTCCCTGTAGACGTGATGCCTGGTGAGTTTGATCCCACCAACTACATACTACCTCAGCAGCCACTGCATCGCTGTATGTTTCCCCTGTCGAGTGCCTACTCCACACTGCAGTTGGTCACCAATCCTTACCAAGCCAACATCGATGGTGTCAGGTAAAGGCTGTAGTCCTGGCTCCTTGGCGCTTTTAAACGTTTGTGTAGTGCTGTCAGCTGTTCCAGGTGTTTTGCATGCATTGTGAAGTTGTCGTCTTTACAGCATTCCTGTAAACCTTGAAGGGCAAGGTAAGGTTAGCTTTATTTTCTTCCATATTGCACGTTGGTTACTGTTCCACAACAGCAGGCATAGATATGAACTCTGGGGCTGCTTTACAGGGAGTATTTTAACCTCCCAAGTTAGAGCAGCAACACTGGCTGCCAACCCGTTTCCGGGCACAAATCAGAAATACTGGTTTTAACCTCTAAATCCCTAAACGGCTTGGTGGGAACAAGCTATCTTAGGGCCTGTCCCCACAGCCAGAATAAACTGGCAGACCAAGTGTAATTTTTGGATCCGTGCTTAAGTCACGTGGACTTCAGCTGGAATCTGAAACTTGTGTGCTGCTGCCACTGCCAACACTCACACCGCCACTGCCCTCCTCTCCTGTCAGGTGGGTCCGACGGAGGCCAGGGGGGGAAGGACGAATGGGAAAGGGGCAAGGGCTCCCCTCCCAACAAACCCAGTACATATGCACACAGACAAATGCACAGAGGAGAGAGACAGATTCAGAGTTACACCAAGGGAGGCGTGAGGGTGGTTTCTCTCCCTGCCCTCCCCCCCCCCCCCCCCAGATGCAGGAAACCCAAACCTTCCACCTAGAGAGCAAGCTAGTGAAGGAGAAGGAGCAGGAACCGCCCTTCCCTTTGGGCTCCAATTCTTGGGAAAACATTCCCCAAAGATCCCCATGATTTTTATATGCAGGATCACCCCAAACCAGAGAAGAATGGATCTCAATGAATTCCCATGATTTTTATATATAGGATCACCCCCACATCACAAAAAACATGGGTCCCAGCCATGCCTTGGATTGGTAGTCTGTGGGCACAGATGAGATCTATGATTTGATGGCGGTTTGGTGAGGATCCCATATAAAAAATCATATGGAATCATGAAAGCGGTGGAAATGGAAAGAGGAGGAAGGGCAAGGGGTGAGGGTGATGGCAGGTGACTGAGTGGAATAGAAAACAGGGAAAACTTGGGGGGGGGTGAGGAGAAGAGGCTGGTTGAGGGACACGACAGAAGTTGCAGTGGAAAGTTACATTTTTGGCTTTCTGTTTAAGGTGAACATGGCAAACTTAACTTGCAAAAGAAGATCGCTGTATATTGTAGTGGCGAACACTGCCTTGCTTTGGTGGTGAAACTTGTAGCTCATTACATGGGAAAACATCAGGTTGGGGAAAGCTGCATTAGAGTTACTTTGGGAGGCCCTATGTTCAATTTTTCTCTGTTCTTACTGGGTGGCCTGGGGCCAATTTTTGCTTTTCAATTTAACCCACCTGATCTGGTTGTTCTGCAGGCAAAGGTGGTAGGGAGAGATTGGGGAACTGAACCTATCTTCCTGAATATCTTGGGAGTGCAGTATAAACGTAATAAATAACAGAGCATTCTATGCTACGGTTCAGTCTTACCATTCAAGTGCAAACTATTTCATTTCCTTCCTCGTTTTAGGTTTTTGGGGACCTCAGGCCAAAACATCAGTGACATCTTCAAGTACAGCAGCATGTCAGACTATCTGGAAATCCTGGAGTGGACTTTACGGATTGGGCATCTTAGCCCCACAGCTCCAGATACACTTGGTAATTTCACAGAGAATCCGTTTATCTGTGTGCACATGCACACATAGTTTGAGGCTTTCAGGCCATTGCTTCCTTGCAGAAAGGTAGTGAATTGATAGGACTGTTACGTAGGAATTGCTTAACTCTATGGGAGGTACTTAATGTCGGTCGCTGGCCACCTTTTGGTGGGAAGGTGCACACAACCATGGTCTTTTTTGTCTTTATTTCCTACCCATATAAATGCTCAGAGAATTGTGATTGTGTAGATGCAAACACTTTTGTGTTGGTTGCTTTACATATTTGTTTCATGACATTTCTGTCCTGCTTGTCTTTCATGATGGCGCTCAAAGCAAAGCAGTGTCCCTGGGGTTCTCAGGCAGTGTCCCATTCAAGTCCTGACCCGATGTAGCTTCACTAGGGTGGCGCTGCTCGCTTCCAAGGTCATGCCGTGGGATCTTCTTGTAAGCCACACACTAGCTCTACAATATAGGTCAATATCTCTTTTATTGCAGAAGAATACTGAACTGACCCTTTGAATCAGTGGGATTTATGCAAGTGTTGTCTAGCCAATTCAGCCAGTGATTCAATGGGTCTACTCCAATTGGAACTAACAACTGGAATTAAGACTTAATCTCCCTATGGACACTTGGACATTGCCCCTAGCTGGACAACCATAAAAAATCTCCATATTGGTTCTTGACTAAACATAGTCTGGCAGACTGCTTTAATAGGATGTTAGCCCATAGGTTATAAAGGGGTTAGGCAAAACAATGCATTCTTTAGAGTTTGGCATTCCTTTATTTTATTTACAAACATGTTTTTGTATCTCCTGGCCCACCAGTATGACAGACAACCCTTGAGAAGACTGTCTTTCAGAGTGATGAAGCAATGAGAAAGGTAGCTCCACACCGTATCGGAGACATTTTTAATTAGTCTTACCAGTTTTTGCAGTTGCTGTGTATGAACACACTAGGGTTTGCTACTGCTGCTTGACCATTCCGTCTGTCATACCTTCTTTTTCCTTGTTATCAGGACTGAGCCGTAGAGTAAGTCAAGAACGGGCGCAGTCCCCATTTTTCTTCACCATTAGTTATGCTGGATAGGGCTGATGGGGATTGCGGTCCAACCGTTTACATTCCCACCCTGACTTACCTCGTGATTTTATGGCAAAGGGAGGACATGAATTGGAGATGTCTGGATTTGTAGTTCAGTCTTCATCTGCTGCACCAGGTCTGGCAGTCTGTAGTCCCAGTTAGAGAGGGAACCAAGAGTCTGAGCATTTCTGCATCATACTTTCCATTCCTGACAGGGTCATCCTGCCAGCAAACCAGATTTCAGTTGTATTCTCTTAACTCAAACCTGACTGTTCCAGTGCAACTTTAAGATGAGCTTCTGAGAAATAGCAAAGAAATGAGATGCGATCTTGATAACTTCACCGTATTTTATCCCTTCCCCTGTTTTCCTCTTTCTTTTATTTATTCTCTCTCTCCCCCCCCCCCCCCCCACATGATCCCAGAGTAAAGACAGGTTTATTCTATCACTTTGCCTGTTGGCATGCAGTTCATTTAAACAAAGGCATCTCTTTGTTTTCCAGGCTGCTACCCATTTTACAAGTCTGACCCCTTCATCTTCACTGACTGCCCTCATGTCTATTTCTGTGGGAATGCACCTTCCTTCAAATGCAAGGTAGTCAAAGGTAAATCAGAAAATGGCTGGGTTATACATTCATTGGCTTTTGGTGGGGAGTTTCCTTTGGATTCAGCCAGCTTCTCCAGAAGCAAAGGACTTGTTTTGAATGGGCTTAGATACATTACACTGAGTGAGATCTCTCAAGGTGGTGTTGAGGGGAGATACCAGGGCAGCATGGAAGACACTAAACATCATTTGAGTTTCTGATTACCTTACGCAGCACCATGAGCATGCAGATATAAATTTGGGAGCTGAAAGGAAAAAGAGCATCCTTCATCTGCAAAGCACTCTACATGGATCCCTCTCTTAAACTGAGTTCAGTAAAAAGCCATGCTTGGCAAAAGGAGGAAATAGCATTTACCCAGGATCCGGCCTTGGCATTCCCAAAATACTGTCTATCCAAGCTTAGGAATGGGAAATATTTCTCTCTTTTTTTGGATTTGCGCTCCCAAAATACCTCAGCATGCTGTTGCTCCTGCTGGCTTTGCAGAATTGTAGTCTAGAAAAAGGGACCATTTCCCAACTCTTATTGTGCCACATCCTAAAATGTCAGTGAAAGCGTGATAGGTCGCACATCTTGTGGGCGACAGCTTTTTTTCATTTTTGTTTTTGCAAAAAGAGTCTTTTGTAGAAGTCGGTGCTGTGCAAAAAGAAAGTGCCAACTCATGAATATTCTTAGTATTGCTAGCAAGGCCCAGGCTTGGCCTGCATCCCTTGCTGGCTAGAGACCTCTTCCCAGCTGGTCCCTACATAGTATGTTTTATAATCTTTATTTTTGCAATGCTTCTCAAACTTTCTGGCAAAACATAGTTGAAGGAAACATTTATCCTTGTGTAGCCAGAACTAAAGAAATTTGTTTGGAGATTAACAGTAACTATCTGAAATACTCTGTGGAATGGGTGGCTTGACCAGATTGCTTCCCAATGGCGTAATGGTGCTGTTGCAATGTTAAGCCCTGGCAAAACAGTCTGTTCATATCCACTCTATACATTGCCTCCAGTCCAGCAATTTTACATTTAGCACTTAACTTAAATGCATCCAGTATTTGCAAGAGGATTGGAATGAGCATTGGTGGGCACCCAGACTAAAGACTAAACATTCTGCCTGGATTTCAGCACTTTGACTTGCATGCTCAACTGCTGGTGCTCTTGGCCTGCTGTCCATCAGGCCAGCCTGAGCAGAAGGGCCCAAACTACTTTTGTGCATTTTTCTGCTCAAGAATCTTACCTTCTTTTTTCAGTGCCTGCACCAATAGCAAATTCTCAATCCACTTTCCATGGCCAGTAAATCTTTGTGCGAGATTGTGTAAAACTGTGTTAGGACATTGCCTTATTCCAGATCAAATTATTTCTCCATCTCCCCCCCGCCATCATCAAATCCAGCTGGCGGCAGCTTTCTGAATCTTGGATTGGGAAAAGGTCTGGTCACGTGCTAGTTTTAAATTAAAAACCGGAGGACTGAACCTCTACCTGAAAAGCAGGTTTGCAGCTGTGGCCCTTCTCCATGAACAGCAGAGTCCTCTGATTCTGTTTGTTTCTTTTGCCTCCCTCGCCCCACCTTGCAGGTGATGATGGTCAGAAAGTCTTGTTGGTGACCCTTCCTGATTTCAGCACAACACAGACGGCTTGCCTGATCAATCTTCGTGACCTCACATGCCAGCCAGTCGCCTTCTGTGCCTTCGGTGCCAGTGAGGAGGAGGAGGAAGAGATGCTAATGGAAACTGGCCAGTGAGAAGCACCATCTCTTACTGCCTTGGAGGTGTATATTGTAAAGGAGAGGGAGCGCTTGGAGCCATGCCTTCCCCATCCCCCTGATTAGGGTGTTTTTCTCTCTCTGAGCCAAAAAGTTTGAATAAAGTATACTGTCTATTTCTCTTTTCCTCTTTGTGCTCTTTCCTTCTTAGTGGAACCCTCAAATACCGTATTTTTCGCTCCATAAGACGCACCTGACCATAAGACGCACCTTGCGTTCGAAGCGCCATCGGGGGGTGAAGGGGTGTGTGTGTGGAGGGGCGGGGAGAGTCAGGCGGCGGCGTGATTTCCCCTCCTTTTCCGGCACTCTAAACACCTTTTCTTCCCCCGGATCACTTTCCTCCCATACGTCTTTCCTTAACACCACTCTTTCCGTTTCTTTCAACTGTCCTCCCTCCTCTCTCGTGAGAAAAACGTTTTTCCCCCTCTTCTCCCCCTCTCGTGACTCCTCCCTCTCTTCTCCTACTTCCCCCTCCTCTATCCATTCCTCTGTCTTGTGCCGCTCCATCTCTCCTCCTTCTTCTGTCACTTTAAACTTTTTTTTACAGTATTCGCTCCATAAGACGCACACACTTTCCCCCCCACTTTTTTTGGGGGGGGGGGAAAGTGCGTCTTATGGAGCGAAAAATACGGTAGTTTTAATGCATATGACTAAAAAAGAAAGAATTGCGGTAGCACTTTTTAAATACGTGACTCGTTTTATTCAAATGACAGGTACACCTGGAAAGCCAAAAGGGCTCAAAGCTGCACTTCAACCTTCCTCCGGGGCAGCCGTGGCTGGGGCCCCTGCAGGGCTCGACCTGGCAAAGGTTCGTTTTCCCTCCCTTGTCTCCTGAAAGAGGCAGTTTCATGGTGGCAGAACCGCTGCGGTAGGTCGAAAAACTAGCCGTAATAGTGCGGACAAGAATAAAGTGTTCCCTTAATGAAAATGTTGTAGTCTTCATGGAATCCCGGACATCACTGTGAAAGCTATTAGACTTCTAGTCCCCATGACTAGGAAGACTGGAAAAAATACGACGTTAACTTGTAAGAAACATTTTTGACACTTGAGCTTGGCTGCCACCTCACAGATAGATGCTACAGGCTCCTCTCCTAAGTTCTTTCTACCAAATTTGTTCTTTTGGTGCATGGACCTTGATTGATACACCTCAGTGGAAGCTTTGCATAATGTTCCTGCTCCCTACAAAAGTGATACAAAAATCTCCGAATTCTGCATAAACTTTTAAAAAGTAAACACAGAAAGGCTGTATGTACTTCAGTAGTGTTGTGTGTTTAATATACTATTTGTTTAAAAGGACCAAATATATGTAACCATAAATTGGATTGTGGTTTAGGGTATAAATTTGCACAAGTGCTTAATTATGCCAGTGAATTTTAAGAGAATTCTAGATCCTTGGATATTGGCCACCTTTGCGTCTTCTGTTCTTAAAATCCTGTGCAGTACAGTAAAGACTCTGATAATGGCCGTGAAACAAGGTGGAGGAGAAAACAACATAACAGAGCTGCATGCAGTCAGTCATGGCGGAGGGAGGAATATGTTCTTGCCATATTTCCTGTTCCAGAACCAAGCTCAGCCTGCTCACCTCAGCTTCCCATTTGGCTGGTGTATGATTGGAGCAATAAACCTGGATAAAAGAAAAAGATGAGCTATTATACTCGAGATGTATGTGGGGGAACAAGGTGGGGTAATAGCTATGGTTCTTGAAGGTGAGCAGTGAATTCTGTGGCCGTGAGTTCTAAAAACAGGTAACCGTGCCTCCTACTGTACTATGATTAATGAATATGGCCACGCGTCCTGGATGGAGAAGGCAGGACAAGCTTTGGGGGAATGTCTTGCAAGTATTGCTGGCCCACAGTCATGGCAAACAGGATGGCTGTTCCTAATCGCCAAAGTTCACTGTGTACGTCTCCGCTGTGGTCATGGGAAAAGCAGTGGCTGTCATCTCCTCCCCAGTCTTGGCCTCTGTTACTGCATCGGTGATTGTCTCCCATCCAGCCACCGTTTCTGTCTCGATCTCCGTCTGCCAGGTGCTGGCTGGTTCTGCAGTTGGAGGCTCTTGACTCCACGGCTGGAGTGTGGTGCTGCTGAACAAAAACGGAAATGGTGTGGTTGAGGGAGAAGTGGTGGCTGCACTTGTGGTGGTTTGCCGCAACTGCTTGTTCATCTCCTGGCGCCGGCGAGCTCTCTGGCGCATCCACATGTTCCAGCGCCTGAGCTCCCTCGGTTTTAAGGGCCGCCCATTCAAGGGCCTGCCAAGAGGCCTGCGGCCATTCATGGCCATAATCTCTCGGATGCGTTTCCAGTTGGACCGTGACAAAATGAAGTTGCACTGGGTGGCGCCAATGTCATAGAGGACACTGCATGTTTTGACGCTGGGATTGTAGCCCTCGGCTTTGGCTATGACTCTGTATTCCCCAGGGTTCAGGATACGCCAGTAGTCCCCGCCACTTGCTGAAACAGAAGAGGGAAGACAACATTGGATGATAAAACAGAGAAAGGGTTGCATCTTAGAGGCAGAGCACTTTTTTGCATAAGGAACCAAGTTCACTTCCTGGCAGGCTTTATTCGAAACAGTGGTGGGAAACCACTGCAGAGCAGAGACGACATTCCAGTGGTAGGTGAAGCCAAGGGAATGGGCAAGGTCAGAACCAATAAAAATCTTATCAATTTGCCCGAGTGTAGCAGCTTTCCTTGCCAATCGAGAAAACCTTTCTTGTTTGCCAAGGAATGCCCTTGCCATGTAAAACCTTTCCAGGCTTTGAACGCCTCCTCATCTCCGATCAGAGGCAACGGCAGCAGGAGCTCCACAGGCAGACTTAATATGATCTGTTAGTACTTGATGGGAAAGATCTCTTCCCATGAGGCCCTGGAGTGCCTCTGCCATATTTAAAAATGGTTTCCTGCATTATTGTTCCCTGAATGTGGAGAAGGCCACGGGGTTGATGATCCTGGCACAAATACTTTCGAAAGAAACACAAATTCTCCCGGGCCTGCTATGGCTTTATGCAGCAACACACATCTATAAATGTATTTCTTAAAGACTGTGCGAGCAGCAGGAGGTGTTTGGCAGGGATGCGGGTCATTTTAGAGCTGCCTTCATTGCTGAGATTTTGGCAGGGCTACGGCCAAGATATGGCAAATCCTCAGCAAGTCACAAGGCAGGGTTGGCCAGGGCCCTCCTGAGCGCAGGCCAAGAATTCTTAGCACTAGCCAGGATCATGAGAAATGGAACTGCAAATCTGTGGATCTTTACTAATCGGTAGAGCTTTAAAAACAATGGGAAAGGTTGAACCAAACCATTCCCCCCCTTCTTTCCTGTTCCTCTTCATCTACACCAGATGCAGAGCTCTTAGATTGGCCAGGTCCCCCCCCCCCCCCCAAGACTACCACTTCCATGACTCACTGGACATGTTAGCAGGAGCTTCTGGAAGATGTCGCTCACCTACAGGAAATGTGGCCAGCTTTGTTTCTATCTCAATAGCTCTACAGCTGAGATGTTAACCCCTCTTGTCTCTGCTGGTAGGACTTTTAACCTTTAAAATTGATCTGTAAAATAAATGCATGCACACAAATATTCCAGATAAACCTGTTAGCACATCGTGGTTGATCCCCACCACAGAGATGGAAGCATTGGCAACGGCCTCTCCTTGCTGATCTGTTACCACACCTTTAATGCCACGATGAATCTGCAAGAACCAATAGAAAGCAGCAAAAATTAAGTATTTATATTCTGTCTTTTCTACTGCTTGTGTGCCCGAGGTTATTTTGAAAATAACTTTCAAAACTCACATGAAGTAAAATAACAAAGCCTACAAACATTTAAGTCCTCCAAACTTAGCTACATTAAAAGATACAATCTTGCATCCATTATGAAAGAATTCACCAAAAGCACACTTCTCACTGGGACTGAAGCATAGTGAAGTCAACACATAGGTTATGTGCCTGCAGGGTGTCGTAATGGCAAAGGCCTAGTTCTGAGCAGTGGCATCTTTTTAGGTAGACCCTCCTTACTTCAAAAAGTGGAGATCAGAGCAGTGCCTCTAAAAATGATTTCAACAAAAACCCAGGCCCTTATGGGAGCAAGTTGACCTTCAGATAACCGACTTTTTATAAGGCAACCCCGACTTTGCAATTTAGCAGCGTAGCCCTTTTCATGCATTGATTGGGGCAGTGATTCGCAAACTTTTTCGACTCGTGGCTCCCTTGACTTAGTGGCCACTGACCCATGACTCCCCTAATGCAATACTTTGGGTGAGAGGAGGAGAAGCCCAGCCTGAACAGTACTTCCGTGGATTCCAAAGATTCTGCAGTGCCCCTGGATGGGTTTGGTGGTTGGGGGAAGAACGCTCACATGCACAAGAAGCAGCAGAAAGATAATGGCTAATTCTACCTTCAATCTCTCACACGGTCTGGCCAATCCTGGTCACATTCCTAGTATACATGTATTGAGTGTTGACACTCAAAGAAGGAAGTTTACTCATGAGCCTGAGCATTCAACACAATTAGAGGCCAGGTTTGCATTGTCTCCCTTCTTTAGATATCTGTGGCCAATATGATGAAGGAGAGGAAAGGACCAGCAGTTTGGCCATGCAATCTTTGTTTCATAGAATGGTAGAGCTATAAAGCTGGAAGGGACTCTATCAGTCTACTGGTTCAACCCACTGCCAACAATCCATAGCTAAGACATCCTGACAGATGGGCATCTTGACCTTTGTGCAAAAATTTCTAACACAGAAGAGTCTACCACATTCCAAAGAATCCCATACCACTGTTGAACTGCTCATACTGTGATGATGAGGTTCTTATTGTAATTTTAATCTACAGGTTTCAATGTGAGTACTACCTGAATCTATTGGTTCCACAAGTGAGCGCTCCCCATTTAGAGGAATGTGTCATCACAAAGTCCACTATAATAGATTGGTGGCCTCTTCCCATCCTAGTCTACTCCTGACAACCGCCCTCAGCCTTTCTTGATTTTTAAGCATTCAGCCTAATGTGAAGAGTGTGCTGTGTTAGTTGTTTCATTGTCCCCAATTTGCTTAGCACTGTTTAATGTAGGGCTGGACAGGCTGTGGTGCTCCAGATGTTGCTGAACTTTTAATTCCCAGTAGCCATAGACAGCTTGGCTGATGCTGAAGTAGGATGGACGTAATAGTTCACCACCATCTGGAGGGTCAAAGTTTCCACGGTCTCGTTACTGGTCCTGGCCAACAAGGTGTTTTTTCCTATTATACAGAGTAAGTCAATGGTGGCAAAACTATGGCTTCCTTGTTCTAGCCCAGGATTACAGGATATTGCCATACCATTCTGAACACACCTGATTGCTTCTAATTTAAGAAGATGGGGTGGATTGGGCCTGTCAAAGCATGGAACCATCAGGGAATCCCATCCGCTTCCAGGTAAGGCTATGAAAGAATTCTGCCTGAAACTCTGGACAGCCACCACCAATCAGGTTTGACAATCCGGGGCTGGATAGACCAATGATCTAATTTCTGCACTGCCAAGGAGCTGGACTGGATGATGCTTGGCATCCCTTCCGTCTCTCCAGTTCTATTACTCTTTGCCTCAGAAGGAGGAGGCTCCTGTGTTCCTACTCATTGTTTCTTGACCTTTGTTGTGGCAACAGAGTGTTGCACAGGCCATACAACTTGTCCCAGGTCTCCTTTCATTAGCCGCTTTACTCTGGTATGGTGGTGGACACCATCTCCTTTTCAGTGCTAAATTAATTTCCAAATGTTGGTCCATTCAGCTTTTGTTCATAGTAGGGAAGTGCATTTTAGATTTTTTTGGACTAAAAAATCCCATAATTCCTCTTTAAGGGACTCCCATCTGTGCGACTGAGGCCTTATAGACACATAAATTGTGCTCCTCTGGACAGAAGCCCCAGAAGACAAAGCTTCATGCTTTGGATAGACCTAATTTCCTGTTTGAAAAAGAAGCTTCTGAGTAACCATTAGTGGGACTCTCAGAAAGGAGAATTGTGGGATTTGTAGTCCTAAAAAAAATTCCAAAATGCACCTCCCTAATTCACAGCATGTGGAAGGGGAGGCCCTTCTGCTCTTTTACCTTAGGTAGCATAATGTCTTGGGCCAGCGTTCATGTCCATTACCACCAAGCCAGACATGGACTGCTTCTTACCTGCTCCATGAAGGTTAATAAGGATTCCTTGTTATTTTCCCACTCCTTCGGCAATTCATTTTCGTGGGGAAACTTGTCACACCCGGGATAGACTGAAAGTTCCAAGCAGTTGGTGTGGAGGTAACTGAAATCGTTCATGCCTGGGAGAACAGTGCAAAGGAAATATCAGGATATCCTCTCATCACACCCCTTAATTAATTTATAGACTTCAGTGCCACAAGGTATGGGAAGGACCAATATTCTCAGGTTTTAAAGTGGATTAAAGGCATTCAGGAAGGAGAATGCAGAGCTCGCAACAGTTTGTTTGTTTGTTTGTTTGCAATGCTCAGAATCTCCCAGCTGGTAGCCATGTCAAGTGGGGAATTCTGAGAGTTATCATCCACCCACCCCAAATCAACTTTTTCAAGGTCTAAGGAAGTGGTGGGCAACTTTGGGAGGCCTGGAGGCCAAATGATTCCATCCAAATAATTGCTGGAAATGAAGGAGGGAGGTAGAAAAAGAAAGCCCAGATAGCCACTTAGTTTTGAGGTTTAAGGTTGGTGGGGTGCTTAGAGAAATTCATAACATTAGCACTAAGCTTAATTTTTTTTCCTTCTCCCTCCAAATCCCATATTCCTTGTCTGTTTTGTCCTAAATTTTAGATTCTAAGCCTGAGGGCAGAGACTACCATTATCTTGTTAATTGTTTTAAGAACTTTTTGTCTACAAGGCAAGATATACAGGCACTAAAAACACACACATACACACAAATGCTTGCTCACTTCCCTGCCTTGCATGTCTTTAGCATTCCTAGTGACTCCTTATAACATATCAGACTGATGTGTTGACCCTACCCACAGCCAGTATGGCCACTGGATTCTGGGAAACTTTAGTCCAAAAGTAACTTTTCCAATCTCTTCTGCCCTTGTTCGTTCTCAGGACTTACTGCCTGCACGTGAGTGCCACTTGGCACCATTGACAATTCCCATTCCATTGGTAAGATCCTGATAATGGCAACCACCTCGAAAAGTCTCAGCCATTGTTAGGTGGGCTGAGGCATAAGAAATGGCCAGCCAGCGGAAAATGGCATGGTCTGGAGTCTCTTTAATTTCTGGGTTCTCTTCTTCATAGTCATCCAGTGGTGACGGAGGAGCAACTTCATTCTCACTGACAGGACGAGACATGTCAAAGGGGTAGGAGACAAATTTCTCCCCACCCTGGAAGTTGGCACCAAGGACAAATGGGATCTTTTCCATCCAGGCCATGATGGATTTCACTTCCACTGCAATCTGGAGAGAAAAAGGGGAACATGACATGGGGTCAGGTGTGATGGGGTGAGCCGTGGAGGGCTGTAATCAGGGCCATGCTGCACAAGAGACAAAGCCTCGCTTGGAAAAAAGACCGAGCAAACGTCCAATGGCAAAGATCCCACATCCAGTTCAAAGAACCAAACAGCAGCAGGTACTGGGGAAGGCTTTTCCTTAACACCAATGTGAGCAAATGTGGAGGGCTTGAGGAACCCATTTTTGTTCCCCACCCCCACCCCAACATGGCCCCAAAAAGTATTTGAAAGTGGAGATGACAGAATGTCCCCCTCTAGCTCTGATGTTTGTGTGTGTGGGGGGGTGAGCTTGGAAGCCCTGCCCCTCCAAATGCTAAACCACCTGAGGATGACAGCTAGCTTATGTGACACAGGTTGAAAAGGATATACACTTCTGTTCTCCAACATCTCACCACCTCTCTCCCTGCCTCCAAGCACCTGCTAAGTGAGACAGTACTAGACCTAATCAGTCAGATAACAGGCAACCCTGTTGAAAGACAGTCTTCAAAATGTTAGAAAATCTCAGAACATTAAAGAAAGATCAACACACCACAATAAGAGTTGTCTGACAAATTAATAAATGCCATACTTCTAGGAGCACAGCTTTACCTTAAAATGTTGTTCATTTAAAGTCAGCCTAATCTGCTTCACACCTGCTTGCTGTGAGGATAAAAACTGCAAGAAGCAGCCCTGATCTACACTGATCAGTTTAAAGAAAAGGTGAGATATACAAATATGCAACCAATAAATCAGAAATAAATGTAGCCCACATACTGCAGCATCCTCTGCAAGGTAGTGCTCTGGGATGGGAATGTGGTGGTTGGGGACTTTATGTGGTACCCATTTCCTCTCTTCTGCAGCCCAGAGGATGCTGTTCAGGTCAGGGAAGTTCTCAAAGATATCATATCCCTCCTCACTCCAGTGTCCTAAAGCCCAGTTCCCCAGCTCAGAGCCCTGCAGAGAGAAAGTGGCACTCATGTGGTTATTGATGTTGATGAGATTAATAATAGTGTTAGGCTTAGTAAATGAAACCTATATCCCATCTTCCTCAAAAAAAAAAAAAAAAAAAAAGAAGAAGGAGAAGAAAGAAAGAAAAAGAAAAGAAAAACTCAGGGCAGTTAACAATTTACATAACCAGCAAAGATTACACATACCCACATTAATTAAAAACATTTGCTACTTACTATACAATGAAAGTAACACAAACAACAAGCAGCAGGAGACAAATCAAACACTGACTGAGGGTATGGCTACACTGAAAAATATCACATTATTTGTGAATTTTTAAAAAAGGATCAGGGACTACCAGGGTAGTTTCTGCAGCTGAAACTGCTGTAGCAGTTCACACATATATGATGGATTATCCAGGTCCACACCACATTTACAACCTGGAATTGCTGGAAAATGAATAAATGTTGATTGCCAACTCCAACACAAATCATGTGGCATTTTACAGTGTAGTCATACCCTTACTCCTTAAAAGAATATACAAATAGACATGGTCTTAAGTACGCCTGGAAGACAATGACTGGGGGGTGTGTGTGTGTGGAATAACCACATCTTTATAGAAGGGAAGTTGCACAACTGGGATGCCATCACATGTAGCAGCCCCGTGGGACACGATGATGGTTGCTCTGACACATGCAGAAGTTTGTTGGACCACAGTGTTATTATGGATAGCATGATGAGCAACCACCAGTTCTCTCAACTGTGATGCTACAAAGGCATGCACAGGTATTCAGCCTTTCCAGTAGAGACATGAAATGCTGCATTACAACATTACAACCTAGGCACTAATCGGAGTTTTGGAAATGTCTTCTTTGGACTGTAACTCCAGATTCTCTGAGACAGAATGGCCACTAAAGATTCTGGGAGTTGTAATTCAAAAACTGCAACTTTCCAGGTTCTAAATTAACCCGTAGCATTTAGGATGTGACAAAGATGGTCAGTCAAAGATTGTGGTCTGCTGAGCCAAAGATGACTTGAAGAAAGCAAACAAATGTTCACTTATGTTTCTGTCTACTACGATTCTTTTAAGCATCCATCTCATTTAGCTATCAATTTTCTTTCCTCTAGAGCAGTGGTCCCCAACCTTTTTGGACTGCGGACCGGTTGGGGGGGTGCGGGCTCCGTGCGTGGGTGGGCGTGTTGCGTTCGCGGGTGTGCGTGTCGCGCTCGCGGAGGGGTGTCGCTCCTGCGCACATGCCGTGAGCGCGACATGCACACCCGCAGGCGTGACACATCCCTCCGCAAGCGCGACACGCCCCTCCGCAAGTGCGACACGGCCCTCTGCGAGTGCGACACGCCCACCGTGCGTGCGTGTGGGGGGGGCGGAGATCCGTCTCCGTGGCCCAGTTCCAGGAAGCCCACGGACCGGCACTGGGCCGCAGACCAGGGGTTGGGGACCCCTGCTCTAGAGTCTACCAACCCACTCCACAAAGACTTGACTCACCGTTTGGCTAGCTATCTCATAGCCATCGGGATTGAGTGAGGGGACAAGATGAATGCGAGTCTCAGTCACCAAGTTCCGCACCCGTGGATTCCCATCCTTGTACTCTTTGCACAGAAACTGCATCAGCATTAGCACCAGCTCACGCCCCAATACTTCATTGCCATGGATTCCTGCTGTATAGCGGAACTCTGGTTCTCCTATAGCAAAACAGCAAAAGATGCAGGTCACTATTTTTTTTCCATTAAAAAACGCAGTACCTTCTATACTACCAGATGAATCTGAAATTTTTATCTTTCATGTCCACTCATAATATTCATTTTTTTTTCAGCATCTGCAGATTTTCAGGACAACCCTGTTGAAAGTAGCTCACAATATATTGAAAGAGAAAAAGTTGGACCCAGATTTAGTCCTTTTTAGAGCACATCAATTGAAATTAATGAGATAACGTTGACATCTTGACGTTAGCATTAGGATTGTCAGCACTTCCCCTCCCCTCTGCAGACCTCAAGGCTGCCTGGAAATCAGTTTTGGATGGTTGCACAATTCTCCGGAGTAGGTTTTTGGGGTGATAAAGGGACTTGATGGGAAAGAGGGGCTTGCTGAATTCTGAATGCTGAATTCTGCTCTTTAAGTCCAGCAAGGAATACAATTCTAAATTGTTAAATTGGCTGAGGCAAGTCCTGTAGATTTCTAACTGACTCTATCTAGATTCCACCTCAAATCAAGGACGTTCAGGCAGTGGGGATGGGGGGTCATTGGAAGATTTCCGTGGGACTCCCTTCCTGTTCCTGTAACAAGCTGCCTATGCACCCCATCCATAATGTGTTATAAATCACCAAAACAATCACACTGTGGAACGAAGCACACATAAAGGCACAATAGCAGCTATTGCAACTAAAACCCTACTGAACAAAACAGTCAAAATACAAAAACAGAAGATAATGTTAGACAACATTATATGCACAAAAAAATGTAATTCAGGCAACGTTATTTCCATAGCCTTCCACTCTAGAGTGCAATTTAAACTCTTGAGCAATAAATTCCCATATGTCAGTCCAAATATCTGAAGGACCATTTTTCCTCTGTAATTGCCAATGCACTGAGATCACCTACTGATTGTGGTGCCCTCAGCATCAGAGTTCAGGTGGGTGACTGCTAGGGACAAATTTATTTCTGTTGTGGCACCCTATTTGTTTGTTCATAGTTCTATCCTGTCTCCTACGCATATTAATTTTTAGTTTGTAAAACCATATGAAATTTCACTAGCAAATTTGTTTAGTATTTTAATATGCATTTTGGTAGATTTCTGAGAACTGCATGGCAAACTTTGGAGCAATGCAAAACCTGGAGGAATAGAGTCCATGTATTTGTCCAAGAAGTGTGAATCCGGTTTGCTTAAACAAAACCCTCAAGCTTCAGTAACTGCTGGGTTACAAAACAAATATACAAAATATAAAAGCTGTGATCTCTCCTATGTACAGATTTAATCCATTCTTTAAAATTGTGTAAAATCCACATATAACTGACTAAAGATCTATTTAAGCAGGTGACAGCCCAATTAACATCTGTTTTTCAAAACACCTGAATGTTGTGAGCCCTTCAGAGAAGTTTCCAAGCAGTGGGGTTCGGTACTGAAATATTTCATGTTTATAATGGCATCAGTCAAAACCCTGAGCAACATCCAGAAAAGCCATGTACTTGTAAGCCTCTTGAATTCCTGTTTGCAACCCAGAAACACTATACAATGAGACCAAGCAGTCAAGGAAGCTTGCTTAAAATTTAGCCTGAAATAATAAATTAGTTCCAAGGGAACTCTGGGATGGAAAGGAGGTTATTGTGCACCAATATTTACACAAGGCCAATGAGATGGATAGTAAGCATGTGGGTTTTTAAAGCATAACATCAGTTCCAGACACCATAACAGAAATGCTGACCCGGGTGAAACAAAGCAAATAACCCAGGGCAATTCATATAACTCAAGCATGTTTCATATAACTTAGTGCAGTTTGCTTGCATTGAAAATAGTAACGTTCTTTTATTTTTGGAACACATGAAGCAAAAGAGAGACAGCAGTGGCAAGTTTGGTTTATAAAGAAATTAGGTTGACATAACACACTTGCATAGATCAGTCCTAAGACTTGCTGTGCCAGTGAGGAAATGTGTGGGAAGGAGGCAAAGCAGCGGTTGCACCAACTCATCACAATGACACAAAAATCCATGACTTTGCATTGGGCTTTGGGGGGTGGTTTACTGATCTGAGTCATGAAACCTCATGACTGTCTTGGCCAGCACTGCGGGCAGGCAGCTTGCCATGACTATTTAGGAGAGGGGCTGGCAACTTGTGGTTGTTGGATTATAGCTCCCGTTCAGCACTAGCTAGTATAGCCACTTACCACCACACCACCCTGAACAACCTCCATATTATCTGACTGAAGAAGATGATCAGAGCTGGGCCTCCTTATGTATTTGGATGGGAGGCCATCAGGGATTAGAGAGGGCTAGGAAAGAATCCCGCTACCAGTCAACAGTATTGGGCTAAATGGACCAAGGGTCTGACACAGACTAAGGCAGCTTCCCATGACGGGACTGTGGTCCAACAATGTCCGTGGGTGGGGCACAAGCTGCCCACCCCTGATTTAGGATCAGGGTACGTAAAGATTACAGGTCAAACTGGTAACTTCTGATATCTGTTCTAAAAGACAAACAGAGGGGTTTCTGAATGAAACAGATGGTCTAGATCCACTTCCATCTGGCTTTAAGCCTGTTTATGGGATAGAGATTACATTCATTGCTTTGGTGGATGACCTTCACCAGGAACTGGATGAAGGAAATGTGGCTCTGTTGGCTTTGCTCGACCTCATGGTGGCTTCAGACACCACTGAACAGGCTACCCTTCCAGGCTGTCTCTGTGGGATGAGTTCTAGAGCTACTGTTTAATGGAAAGTCCAGTGCTTCCTGAGAACCTCCTTTTTAGGCAAGCTTTTCAGTGATTTGAATGGGGTGGGGATTGGGAATACTGAATTGACTGAATTCAGAGATTTTAAGAATATGTTTCTTAAAGTGTTTTTAATATTGCCATACGCTTAGCTATTTTTTAATATTACATCTTACACTGTTCTTCACTGTGACTGTTGTTTTGACTGATTGTGAGCTGACCTCAGTCCTCTATGGAGAGAAAGGTAGCATATAAATAAAACCAATAAATAATAAATAAATAAATAAATAAGCAGAGATACAGATATTTGTAGTTTTGGATTACAACTCTCAGCCTTCCCTAAACGGCAAGGGACAACTATTTTCTGTTTTGTTTAAAACTTCAAGCTAAATGTGTACAAGTTTTGGACCATTACAGTTTCTGGTCCTTTCCCTTTAACTCTCGCTTTGAGGCCTGAGATATGGAGGAGAAAGGGGTCCGGGTTCTTCCAAAACCTCCTCTTCACCCATTCCATTCTTCTCTCACAGCAACTCTGGTTGCAGACTTGTTTCCAAAGTAAACTGAAAGCCTTGGCCTACACCTTTAAGCCTTGGAGCCAATTTACTACACAGACTCACTTCATCCTTAGTTCCTTCCTAGTTTTCAACATCCAGGAACATAAATCTCTTGGCATTTGGCTGTTGTTGGCCCTGCTGGACATTCTTTTTTTTTCTCTTTTGGTGGTACAGTATCTCACTAGGGCCAGAATCAATTATCAAGTTTTGTGCAATAAATCCAGGAGTTCAGTCCTTTCATATGTAGAGTTAAAACCTCTCTTCAGACAAACCACTTATAACTAAGGTGTTATTTTCATGCTAACTCTCTGCTTTTAATCTGACACTATTATAATTTTTTTTATTAATTTAAAATATTTTTACCATGCCTTTATCCTTAAGGAGGACCCAAGGTGGTGTACATCATTAAAAGACAATATTTAAAGCTAAAAACAATAAGTATACAAATATTTAAAAGGATCAAACAAATACTATACTAAAAGATGGTGAACAGAAGCAACATCAAAACACATTAAAAGTAGTAAGACACAACAATCCATTTAAGAACCCCACTCAGCAGCCAGTCATTAAGGGAAAACATGTTGGAAGAGACAGGTCTTCACCTGCTTGTGGAACGACAGCAAAGACGGGGCCAGCCTGACCTCCTGTGGGAGAACATGCCAAAGTCTAGGGGCAGCCACAGAGAAGGCTCTCTCTTGTGTCCCCACCAAACACATCTGTGAAGGTGGTGGGACTGAAAGGCCTCTCCTGATGATCTTCACACCCAGGCAGGATCATAAAAGGAGAGGCAGTCCTTGAGATAGCTTGGATCCAAGCTGTTTAGGGCTTTTTAGGTTAGCATCAGTTCTTTAATTTGTGCCTGGATAGGGACTGGCAACCAGTGGAGTTGCTGTAACAAGGGGGTTATGTGATCCCTGTGACCAGCCCCAGTTAGCAAACTGGCTGCCGCGTTTTGGATCCACTGAGTTTATTGTCTTTGTTATATCTTTGATTACTCTACTTTCTTCAGTTATCACAAGAGAGGGATGAACCTGCTACTTTACTTCCGCCCACATTCAAGTTTTTAAATCTCAAGTTCTTCCTGTTGAATTTATGAAGAAAATCATAGATTTTGGCAAGTCATTAGGAAAATAATCAAAATTCTAACTTTGTGTAGTGTATTGGGCACTAAAGGAGGTTTCTGACAGCTGTAGGAGACAGGTGGGCAGGTGATCCTGTAGGAGACAGGTGATGCCTAGAGGGTTTGATTGGGGGGCAGAGTTCTGGGTATTTATTGAATGTGTGTCTTGTGTATGTCAGGTCGTCTTTGGAATAAACAACCATATGCTGAAGCAGTTGTCGTGTCTGGACCCACAACATAACACTTTGCTTTCTAGCTATGTTTCTGTCTGCCATAAAGGAAGAATGAGGCTGTCCTAACAAGTGGCAACCCTAATTCAGGACCACAGATTTATGGGGAACACTCACGTTGTTGGCCATGTTTAGTCCATTTGCCTGAACCAGACTTTTCGAGGGCAGGACTTTCTTACCTAGCTCATGCTCTCCTGGATTATCAGTAATCTCCATGGCATAAATTTTAAGACCTCGGGAACTCTTGCCAATGTTGTAGATGCGAGTGATGGTAGGGCACTCCTCATTCACTACTTTCATAAGCTGGAGAGAGAGGGGGAGAAAGAATCTTAAAGTACCCAACCAAGGATGTCTGGAAGAAAAAGCTGAGGAATGGGACGGAAACCCTCATTTTATACACAGACACACAACGTGCATTTTATGGTCCCGGGATGCTATTTTTGTTTGTTTTTTGCTTTCATATTTTTGAGCACTTCTGCCAGCTTTAGTGTTTTCCCAAGCTTGCCAATACTTCCTTCTTGGCTATATAAGAAATAGTTCTTATATAGCCAAGCTCTGAGGACTAGAAACAAAAGGAACAGCAAGCAAGGGAACTGAGGCAGGAGAAATGAGGTATGAGTGGGGTCGCTTCACGTCAAGAGTGGCTTTCCTACATGATGCAAAGAAGACATCCTCAGTCAAGACCATAGAAACCAGGTACTCCAGAGTTTCTATTCTTGCTAGAACGTGATTCTATTCCAACTTGAATTACCTACAGGATGTAGTTGCAGGGTTGAAAAATTTCCCAGTTTTCTTTCTAACCTACACCTAATAAAAACTGATTTTCAAAGCGATTGGTCTGCTCGGACATAGGTACTCACCTGTCTCATATCCTTGTAGTTGTGATGGCGGAAGTCCAGGTTGTCCACTGATGTCATCACTTCATTTTGCATGCTGTAATAGCTGTGGATGCCTGCAAAACAGACCAAACCAGAAGGGAGGAATTAATCTAACAAATTAGGATTCAGTGGGGTGGAACTGATGGTCATTCTTTCTTTCCTCATCCATATCAGAACACTGTGCAATTTAAAATTATGGATGTATATGAAATAAAAAGTTCAAATGAATTTAAAATGTTAAAATTATTAGATTTTTTTTTTACCAGAAGCGGAGTATTTCAATAGTGTTACCTCAGCTATTTACTAGATCTTCTTTAGTACATGTGGTGGGGCAAAAACTGCATGCATATAAATGCTGCATTGATTGAATTTTTCCACAGTCCCAGAAAATTTGTCCTATATCCAAGTTGCCTCATTTTACTTGATTATTTGATCTTCCTATTATGCTTCAAAGTATATTAAGTGGCTTCCAGTATGGTCCAGCCAGAATCTTGTCCTGTGGGAGACACTCGTTGGCATTCATCCATTCGGCAAGGTGTGTTGCTTTTTCTCTCCATAGATTTCACCTAGCCTCTTGTGGTTTAGTATTCAGGGCTTGAAATGTGTGCAGAAAAATTTTTCTTGACTTTAGCTGTTGTCTAGGGAGTTGGAGTTCATGAAGTGGATAGGTTTGGTGCTGTATTGCCTTATTTGGTTCGTTATTTAACAGCCAAATAATAAACCTTTTCAGCAGAGGTAGGTTTAAGGCAGCCAGTAATAACTCTGCATGATTCATTAAGAGCAACCCAAACTTGGTTGACATGTGCTGGTTTATATCATATGGCACTAGTATATTTTACTGTAGAGTAGCACAGGGACAAAGCTCTTCTTATTGTTCGTGAGTGTGCACTCCAGTCTGACCCAGGCAGTTTCCTAAGTATTTCTAGAGGCAACTTTCTGTTTGGTGTTCAGACAATGTTTTTGTAGGTCAGACTGACACCCAAGTACTTTGGGAGAAGGGTAATGTTCCAAAATCTTGCCTTCCCAGCTAACATGGAAGTTCCTCTCTTTCTCTCTATTCTTTAAATGGAAGGCACAGACCTGTGTTTTTAAGGATTCAGTTTACCTGGTTGTTTTTATAATACAAGGAAAGATCTAATGCAGAGATTAGCTGGCGCTCGATGGCCTCAAACGTTTCCTCTGGACTGTCAAGACAAGATCATCAGCATAAATGAAACTCCTGAAGTACGGAAATGTTGGTTGATCATTTATGTAAATATAAAAAATTATGGGGCCAGGATGCTACCCTGTTGGAGACTGTTGATTTCTCCAGCAACTGTGCCTCCCTTGAAATTCAACATAAAATATTCAGTTTTGAAGTAGAACAGTAACTATTTATGTTACTCAATGATCTTTAGTAAGGAGGTAGAGCTTTTTGAGCAGCAATTGATGGTGGATGGTATCATATGCCACTGTAACATTGAGAAGTGCTGCTCCAGTTATTTTACATGATTCAAAACCATCTTTCATATGCTGGGTTAGATTTGAGCCATACAGCTCTTGCCTGGTCTAAAGTATGCCTGTTCAGGAATTAGAAGAAGCTCAGTTTTATGGGCTAGATGATTTAGTATCATTTGTTCAAACACTTTTGTGTAAATGGAATAGTAGCTTTTGGGATTCAATGGTTCTTTACCAGGTTTCAGTATAGTGATTACTTTCACCTTATGCCATATTTTTGGAATTTGTTTGCTTGCACAACAGTTATTAAGAAGTTGAACAAATCATTCCTTTGTGTTTTGCCAAAAATGTTTAATTTGCTCAATCTGGATATTATTGAGTCCTGCTGATTTGCCATTCCTACATCTTTTTATGCTTTTCTCTAGTTCCACCAATATGAATGCAGTGGAAAGTTCATTGGGTTTGCTCTGAATATCCTTTTGATGTTTTATTTTTATTATGCACCATTTGGTCTTCTCTACCAGGAGCAGTTGGCATCCTATTTGGTTGGTGATTATATTTGCATACAGTGTCCTTTTGTTTTGATCTTTGTCCACTCTTTTCAGTTGTCTCCAAGCTTTCTGACTGCTTCTTACCATGCCAACTTCTGTTATAGTGTCTATCCAGCAAATTCTTTTTGTTTCTGCAAGAGTAGAGATCAAATTTCTCCCAACTATTATATGTTCACTAAAAGGATAACATTAGAAAGCATGGCTAACATTAGAAAGCATGGCTAACATTAGAAAGCATGGCTAACAACAAGGCCAGTGGAGGTGATGGCATTCCAGTTGAACTATTTAAAATCTTAAAAGATGACACTGTTAAGGTGCTACACTCAATATGCCAGCAAGTTTGGAAAACTCAGCAGTGGCCAGAGGATTGGAAAAGATCAGTCTACATCCCAATCCCAAAGAAGGGCAGTGCCAAAGAATGCTCCAACTACCGTACAATTGCACTCACTTCACACGCTAGCAAGGTTATGCTCAAAATTGTACAAGGTAGGCTTCAGCAGTATGTGGACCGAGAACTCCCAGAAGTACAAGCTGGATTTCGAAGGGGCAGAGGAACTAGAGACCAAATCGCTAACATGCACTGGATTATGGAGAAAGCCAGAGAGTTCCAGAAAAACATCTACTTCTGCTTCATTGACTACGCAAAAGCCTTTGACTGTGTGGACCACAACAAACTATGGCAAGTTCTTAAAGAAATGGGAGTGCCTGACCACCTTATCTACCTCCTGAAAAATCTATATGTGGGACAGGAAGCAACAGTTAGAACTCGATATGGAACAACTGATTGGTTCAAAATTGGGAAAGGAGTACGACAAGGCTGCATATTGTCTCCCTGCTTATTTAATTTATATGCCCAATACATCATGCGAAAGGCAGGACTGGAGGAATCCCAAACCGGAATTAAGATTGCCGGAAGAAATATCAACAACCTCAGATATGCAGATGATACCATTCTGATGGCAGAAAGTGAGGAGGAATTAAAGAACTTCTTAATGAGGGTGAAAGAGGAGAGCGCCAAAAATGGTCTGAAGCTCAACATCAAAAAAACTAAGATCATGGCCACTGGTCCCATCACCTCCTGGCAAATAGAAGGGGAAGATATGGAGGCAGTGACAGATTTTACTTTCTTGGGCTCCATGATCACTGCAGATGGTGACAGCAGCCACAAAATTAAAAGACACCTGCTTCTTGGGAGGAAAGCGATGACAAACCTAGACAGCATCTTAAAAAGCAGAGACATCACCTTGCTGACAAAGGTCCGCATTGTCAAAGCTATGGTTTTTCCAGTAGTGATGTATGGAAGTGAGAGCTGGACCATAAAGAAGGCTGACCGCCAAAGAATTGATGCTTTTGAACTGTGGTGCTGGAGGAGACTCTTGAGAGTCCCCTGGACTGCAAAGAGAACAAACCTATCCATTTTGAAGGAAATCAACCCTGAGTGCAAACTGGAAGGACAGATCCTGAAGCTGAGGCTCCAATACTTTGGCCATCTCATGAGAAGAGAAGACTCCCTGGAAAAGACCCTGATGTTGGGAAAGAGTGAGGGCAAGAGGAGAAGGGGACGACAGAGGACGAGATGGTTGGACAGTGTCATTGAAGCTACCAACATGAATTTGACCAAACTCCGGGAGGCAGTGGAAGAAAGGAGGGCCTGGCGTGCTCTGGTCCATGGGGTCACGAAGAGTCGGACACGACTTAACGACTAAACAACAACAACAACAAAAGGATGTCCTTCAAAGTGTGAAATATAGTCTAGGTATTGGGTGTGTGTTTCCAGAATGAGACCTGGAGATTTAGTTGGTCCAGCACCCTCTTGGAAGGGAGACACGAGAATATTCTAGAATGGAAGTTAGTTTATCATAGTTCTCTAGTTGAGGGGCAATCTGAAGCACAGCTGCATCTAGCATTGTTTAAACTTTTCCTAGTAGGCCTTTTTGAACTTATACCCCCTATGGAATGGTATAGATTGAGGTTGGATGGCTGAGTAGATCTGACATTGAATGGGTCTGTGCTGAGTGCTTGGGATTGGATCACTTACACTCTTAATGCACTGCTGAACTACAGGTTCATTAACAAAAATTAGATCTGCATTGTAGTCTCTCTGCCACCTGCCATTGTTAAATGAACTGGTTAGTTTAGGATCATGTACAAGGCACATTGAATGGGATTCTGCCCATTTTATAATGGCTTCACAATTTTCATCATCGTGTTCGTAGCTCAAATGTTGGCATGGCTGTTGAAATCTCCAATGAGAAAGCAGCCTCGCCTCCTCCAGCAGACAATCACTTGGAAGCAGCTTTCCTGTCCTGCCTCCTCCAGGCGCTGCCTGAGTGGGTGGCTGCCGGAGGAGGTGGGGCTGGGAAGTGCCAAACACGTATTTAGCCAATAAACAAACCAGCACAAAGTGCCGAACCAGCAGTTTGTGTCCATCTTGATACATATGCACAGAGATTGTGAATCTGTGCATGCCAGTTGTGCATGTGCAACGTTCAATGTGTGTGCACTGTGCATAGACTACCAATCTGCACATTTGTTCAGAAAAGGGGTGGTCACACATTACATTTACATAAAGTATGTGTATACAACATGTGCACTCATTCAAATGTTGGTAAGAATTTATCAACTGCCTCTTTGACCAGCAGCAACTTTCCAAAGCCAGAGGTAGAAGTCATTCCCCCTCCCTCGCTACAGCGTGGCACACTGGAGAGGTGCCTGTCTGTCTACCCCATAGCATCTGTTTCTCTTACTGAGAATTGTTTTTAGGGACGGGACTGAAGTATCTTTTCAAATAAAATATACAGAACATGTATAATCATTAGGGCCTTCTTTAGCTCTGTTCCATCCTGAATCCCAAAGTGTTGGCTAACACTTACTTGCGAGAGGGCAGCCCAGCACTTCCAGCCTCATGCAAAGACTACCATTCCAGGTGAGTGGGTAAACACGAATGAAGCGGGCAACCTTCGGCTCGGGAAACTCGGTCATCACAGGAGTGTCCTTGTCAACATTTCCATAAAAAAGCTGGATGGGAAAGAGAAAGACTGACTGCAAACCGTAACCATCAAGATACACAGGGAGCTGAGTGAGGAACAAGCTGACCTGACTATTACACATTTCCTGTTCCTGTAATCCAGGGTGGGCCTCACCAGCAAGAGGCAGCCAACACAGGTGGCTGCTGGCAGGGGAGTAGAAGCAGCTTTGAAAAGCTGTGGCCACCCTGGCCAAGAGAGCCTGGGCACTGGCATCAAAAGGTAACCTCTCCAGACTCTGTTCAACTCCCCGAGCTACGCACCTCTCTGGACAGAGGTGTGTGGGCCATATGGTTTGTCCTGCAGCTGTAAACCAGCCACCTTCCCTCAGGGCAGAAGGATTAAATTTTCTCAAGACCTGTACAGAATGAGACCCAACTGCCCGTCCAGTTTATTCCTGCACATGGACCATAGCGTGTGGCTTCTGCCTTTTGAGGCAGGCTGCAAAATGTTTTGGATCAGGCCTGACTGCATCCTGAGACGGTGTAGGGGGCGGGGATAGTGCCCTGTTTGTCCTAATAAACAACCCCCCCACTGCCTCAGAATACAGAAAGTGTAATCTATTCTAATAACGACAGCAGGGGGAAAGCAGATTAGTATCCACTGATAGATTTTTGGGGTAACAAGCATTTCTTTTTATTTTGAAATAAAATTAGAAAAATAAAATAATGTATTCTCGAAGGCTTTCACGGCCAGGATCCGATGGTTGTTGTGGGTTTTTCGGGCTGTTTGGCCGTGTTCTGGAGGTTTTTCTTCCTAACGTTTCGCCAGTCTCTGTGGCCGGCACCTTCAGAGGACAGGAGTCAGAACTCTGTATAACTCTGTTCTAACTCCTATCTTCTGAAGATGCCGGCCACAGAGACACAGGAGGATTGCAATGTCTCAGACAAAGGCTATGACAGATACTACCAAAGTTTTTTTAAAAATGCAAAGGAAGCTGTGTGGTCTTTACACAATACAGATATAGAAGAATCTGGCACCTTTATTAGACAAGTAAAAATCAAACAATTAATGTAAGCTTTCATGGAATAAAAAATCCACTTATTCAGGCACACACTAGTAATTTGTGATTAGCGCAGAAAAATTATCAAAGAATGTCCAAAGTAATTCATGGCAGAAGTTGCCAGGCACAATATTCTTAATGTGTGTTTCAAGCTGGTTACAGGCAAGGTTCCTTTGGATTTAACTCGGGAGGCCCCATGAAAAGCTTCTTTCCATCAGTCAAGATGGACTATATTCATTTTTTTGTCAACCAAGCAGGAGGAGAACTTAGAACATCTGCTTACACACTTACCGGTAACATAATATTTTAATTGGCTGCAATTGGACTTCAATTGGCTTCTACCTGGTGAGCAGACCAGAATTTATCCCAGTGTCCTGATGGAGATTGCTATGTCCATGTATGGCCTTTTCCTTACCCCCAGCCCTAAAGGAAACTTGTTTTCCAAAAAAAGGCAGTGGTTGTTGTTTGCAGGGGGCATATGTAGAGTCATGGGCTGCCTCTCTCTGAACACTGAATGGAAATTTCCAACCACATGGCACCGGGGTGAAGCATTAAACCACATCCCCACAGCCTGCTTGTAACCAGCTTTAAACACATCTTCAGAACATTGTGCCTGGCAACTTTTGCCATGGATTTTTAGGACATTCATTTATAATTCTACGTTTGCATTTTTACCATGGTTAAATAGTTTGTGATGGATTAGGTGGGTAAACAAAGTTAAAGCAGTACCACAATTAGAGCAGAAGCTACAGCACATTGGGCACCAAAAGGGGACTTTCATTACTATATGGGCCAAATTAATACGTACCATTTCCTCATAACCATTGCTGTACATGGCCCAGTTCTGGCTATCGTTACTGAAGCCCACATAGAAAGTAGTGACAAAGTCATCACTGTGAAAAACAAAAAAGGAAAAAAATAAAAGAGAGAATGTGAACGCTAAGGGCTCACCCAGAGGGAAAATTTATTTTCCTACAGATACCTGATTGTGTGCTACCGATACTGGTATTTTTCTACCATCCAGACAACACAAGCCTGAAATTGATACCAATGGGAACAAAAAGTGAGAAAAAAAAAAACCCACTGAAAAAGTCACACTGAGGTTATCTCAGGCTGCAATCACACTTATGGAATGGTACCCGGTTTTCCCCCTTTGATGTCGAAATTAAATTTTTTGATCAGACAATGTACAGCCACTACCGGAATTTTTCCTGTCTACCTGTGACAGCCCCGCAACATTTCCTTTCTGCCAGCACCCTTCTACTTTTTTTTGTTCCAGGCGTAATACAGGACGGCTCTGTCATGGGTGCCCAGAGTGCACGGCTGGCCCGGGATTTCTTTCTCAGAAAAGGCAGCCGTTTGAGACTGTGATGGGCACTGGCATTGCCCTCTTTCTTATTTTACTTTTTCCCCCTTACTTTTCCCAGGCAGTAGGAAAGGGTCGCTCACCCTATGCCTGGAGCGGAGGGGAGTGATGCCCAGGTGAGTCTCCTCACCTGTGGGCACCGGCGCTGGCTCGGCATTTCCTAACTGACCAACCATGCCATGGGCAGAGGGATGCGTGGACAGCAGGGGTGGAAATCACGGCACCCAGCCCGGTGAGCATCCGGACCGCCACCCTTGTGGCAGCCCTAATGAGGTCAGCGAGAGGCTCTCTCCCCACCAGCAAGAGCAGCTGTGGCCAACCTCAGGGATCGCTTACAGGGAGGGCGCCCAGTGCACTGACCACCCACCCACGGGGACGTGGCAGGCTTCCAACCATGATGGAGAGTGCGCCCACTGGCATTCCTCCTCCTTTTGGGATGCCAGAGTCTCCCTCCACGGCTAAATGCCCTGCTGTGGCCGGGGAAGGAGGCATGGGCTGGATGTCCCTGTTGGCAGCACAGCGCATAGCAGGGGAGGGAAACTCCAGTGGCCTGAAGGGGGGTCGTGGGCACCCACCATTAGAAGCATGCCAACCCCTGGGCATGGGGTTCAGGTTCAGGTTAGCAAATAAATGTACTGATACTTTGAAAACATGTAGGGACGCAGGTCTTGGAATATATGTCACATAACTGCAAAGCACGACAGTCCCATGATCAGCAGTCGCAGGATGACACAGGCACATTTTACCAGTATGACCATCGTTTCAGATATAACTGGCCACATAAACAGAGTGGAACCTGACGCAGTGCAACGGAACTGTTAAGAAGGCTTTCCTCCCACTCAGTTCCGTTCTTAAAGTACTAAAAAAACCCTGAATAAATAAACAGGAGGGAGGGAGCTTTTTTAAAAAAAGAGTAGCCGCTTAGGGAAGCAGAGGCAGGGAGGTGAGTGATGCCGCTGCTTGTGTGTGCGTGTGCATGCACAATCTCTCCCCCCTGTTTTTGTCCCCTTTACACACACACACACACAAAATGTCCTATCAACTCTTTCCAGCAAGAAAAAGTAGTAGCCCCTCCCCAGGAGAGATAAAAGCCGTTTTGCAAGTGGAAAGGGCTGGATTCCTTCTATTTAGCCTTTGCATCATGCGGGCAGAAAAATTACTTGGATTACACTCATTTTATAAATGCAGCAAATCCCAGCGTAATGGCGGGTGTAGTCGCAGACTCAGCTGGGTGACCTTGGGCTAGCTGCTTTCTCTCAGGCCCATCGACCTCACAGAGCTGGTGTAAGGCTAAAATAGGGAAGAAAAGCAGGTACTCATGCTCACCGGAGACCACAAGGTCACTGCTGGAGAAGCGAATGTAGAATTAATACAAAAGTATACCAACTGTAACTAACAAATGTAACCAAGCCAAGTTAGACGACACGGCAAGACTCAAGTTCTCAGACATCAAAAAGAGATATTTTTTCTAATTCTGGGCATCTCATGGCTCATTCTTCCAATTAGTGTTGAATGAGGCAAAACAATTTGCTTAGGGCATAAACAGCTCCTAGATTCTGTTTTAATTTACTGTGTAATCTTTAGTGGGGTGGGGGGATGTTACTGCCGAGTAAATAGTTTTTCTTCTTGTTGCACTTATTTATATTCCCCAGCTTTCTGATCTTGCTCTCTTGTTTGGCCCAACCCATACATACTGGATTAATGAATCACGACCCTGGATGATCACTCCAGTGAACTTGGTGGTTCTCCTGGTGTCCACTTGGATCCACTGGATGCGGCTGTCATCTTCTGCACACCAAGCACCATCAAAGTAATCATCTTCGTTGGCCCCTGCCTGGATGGGAAAGCATAAAAGAAAAGGAGGAGGAGTTATACACTTTCCTTGTATAACTGTTGGACTAAAGGTTCAGAGACCCTTCAAATTCTAGACAAATTCTTTGAAATTGGACCACTTACATGGGGTGGTATTTTCCCAACCCTTTCTGGGAGGGCAAGTGATACACTTTCATCTTTTTTAAAAGCAAATACTGCTGCCCACTGTAGCTTTACCTGCATGTTCAGACGTCCACGCTGGGCTCCCAAGCCATGCCGCAGCATGGAAGAAGCTAAGATCTGATCATCTTCAATCCGATGGGACTCCATTCCGATGGGAGGACACCCTGCAAGGCAAAGGAGCCAAGCAGTCATGCACACACAATATATTTTGCAGCTCTAGACCACAATAAAAAACATTTCTGGCAAACAATTCCTGCCCCCAAACCGCCACCCCCAACTCCCTAAAGCAAAATTGGAAGTGACCTTTGGCCCCTTCTAATTCTTTGCAAATTGTGCTCATTGGTTGGTGGAAGTTGGTCTCAGTAGGTCTGAGGGATGAAAAACCGACCTCTGGAGCCTCCAGAATTGACCACCCCTCTTCTGAAGCCTCAAATGACAAAACAGACAATGCTGCATGGACAGTAATTTTTGATGAAAAGGAACTATACATGGAACAAAATACAACTTGTTGATGTATTATTGTACTGACTGGATTCAGACATTGAATTTATATTCCAGCCCTCCACTAAAATACTGTTTGACAATAAGAATAACATGTAACACAATGGCACATTTATACTAAAAACATCACAGTTAACTAAATAAAAGTACCTCTGATACAAGTAGAAATTTTAAAAAATGCATCGATAACGAAGAAATAAGATATCGCACAAAAGTTAAACCCACTTCAGTATAAAAGCAGCTCAGCTGCCAAAAAAACTGTCTGGTAGGGAATCTTTGCCTGTAACTTGCCTGCAAGTTTTTAAAAATATTTTTAAATTAAATTTCTCATACAAGAGATACACTAAGGGGAATGGGGTTTGAATAGGAGCAAACCAGTTTGACAAATTCTTCAAAACAAAGACATTATAGAACTTCCCATAGTTTGTTACACAATTTACAAATTGTTCCTTCACTTATTTATACTGAGTACTTTCAAGTCCTCCTTCACGGATTGCTGCCTTGTTGTGGCGAAGGGGCTTGAGTAATTCAGAGAAGCTATGGGCTATGCCATGCAGGGACACCCAAGACGGACAGGTCATAGTGGAGAGTTCTGACTAAACGCGATCCACCTGGAGCAGGAACTGGCAAGCCACTCAAGTATCTTTGCCAAGAAAACTCCATGGACAGAAACAAAAGGCTAAAAGATATGACGCTGGAAGATGAGCCCCTCAGGTCAGAAGGTGTCCAACATGCTACTGAGGAAGAGCGGTGGACAAGGACAAGTAGCTCCAGAGCTAATGAAGTGGTTGGGCCAAAGCCGAAAGGACGCTCAGCTGCGGACGCGCCTGGAAGTGAAAGGAAAGTCCGATGCTGCAAAGAAAAATACTGCATAGGAACCTGGAATGTAAGATCTATGACCTTGACAAGCTGGATGTGGTCAAACAGGAGATGGCAAGAATCAACACTGACATCCTGGGCGTCAGTGAACTAAAATGGACGGGAATGGGTGAATTCAATTCAGACGATTATCATATCTACTACTGTGGGCAAGAATCCCGTAGAAGAAATGGAGTAGCCCTCATAGTCAACAAAAGAGTGGGAAAAGCTGGACTGGGATACAACCTCAAAAATGATAGAATGATTTCAATACGACTCCAAGGTAGGCCTTTCAACATCACAGTAATCCAAATTTATGCACGAACCACCGATGCTGAAGAGGCTGAAATTGACCAATTCTATGAAGACTTACAGCACCTTCTAGAACTGACACCAAAGAAAGATGTTCTTGTCATTATAGGGGACTGGAATGCTAAAGTAGGGAGTCAAGAGATAAAAGGAACAACAGGTAAGTTTGGCCTTGGAGTTCAAAATGAAGCAGGGCAAAGGCTAATAGAGTTTTGTCAAGAGAACAAGCTGGTCATCACAAACACTCTTTTCCAACACAAGAGGTGACTCTACACATGGACATCACCAGATGGGCAATACCGAAATCAGATTGATTATGTTCTCTGCAGCCAAAGATGGAGAAGCTCTATACAGTCAGCAAAAACAAGACCTGGAGCTGATTGTGGCTCTGATCATCAGCTTCTTATAGCAAAACTCAAGCTCAAACTGAAGAAAGTAGGAAAAACCACTGGGCTAGTCAGGTATAATCTAAAACAAATCCCTTTTGAATACACAGTGGAAGTGAAGAACAGATTTAAGGAACTAGATTTGGTGGACAGAGTGCCTGAAGAACTTATGGATGGAGGCTCGTAACATTGCACAGGAGGCAGCAACAAAAACCATCCCAAAGAAAAGGAAATGCAAGAAAGCAAAGTGGCTGTCCAACGAGGCCTTACAAATAGCAGAGAAGAGAAGGGAAACAAAATGCAAGGGAGATAGGGAAAGTTACAGAAAATGGAATGCAGACTTCCAAAGAATAGCAAGGAGAGACAAGAGGGCCTTCCTAAAAATGAACAGTGCAAAGAAATAGAGGAAAATAAAAGAAAGGGAAAAACCAGAAACTGTGCTCATGACCCAGGGTTCAATCCCAGGTAGCCGGCTCAAGGTCGACTCAGCCCTCCAGCCTTCCGAGGTTGGTAAAATGAGTACCCAGCTTGCGGGGGGAGGGGGGGCAATGTGTAGCCTGCATAATTAACTTGTAAACCGCCCAGAGAGTGCTTTAAGAGCTATGGGGAGGTATATAAGCAGCACGCTTTGCTTTTACTTTTTGCTTTGATGACTCATGAATCAAAACAAATCACCATTTTTCTGATTCATGCCCATTTCTAAACACAATTGCTTCCTGCATGCAAAAGCCAAATGGGCAGGCAATTGATTTTTTTTCTTCTACACTGCCAGTGCGAAAGCATCTTCCCTGATACAAAAAGCAGAAGGTGAACTTAGGTGGCACAAGGCGGGCAATGTGGCAAACAGGTCTTTCTTGCAACCCACTGTTGCTGATGCTGCCTCTCAGCATCTGCTGCCTGCATCGACCAGTTCACTTTGCCTGTGAGAGGGCCGGCTCTGACTGACAGATGCAATACAAAAGATGTACAACATAATAAGTACATGCATGACAATTACGTAGCTACTCAATTCTCAGGTCAAGCACACCTGCCTGAGCAAAAATACTACTCCTCAATTCCATCTCTTATACCGAACCACAACATTTCTCCCCCCACAAATTCCACTTAATCACTCACTTATTTTCTCCTCTGGTGTCCATTCATCTTCATCTTCTGTCTCCCATTTTTTCCCTGTCTTCTTTGGCTTCCCTGCACAAAACAGAGAGACAGATGACAAAGTTTAAGGAGGAAATGTCTGAAGGACAGAAAAATACAAATAAAAACGAGATGTCAAGAGTTAAGAAAACTGTGCACAGTTTGGAGGAGGTAATACCTGAGAAGTCCAATAGTCATTTTATCTAGATCTATAGAGGCAAAGGTTGCACGGTGATTTTTAAATGAGGAACAAACGTGTGTAAAAAGAAATGGCCTGAGCAATCCTCAGCAAAATACGGCCAGTTGCTGCGAAGGGTCTAAATCTATGATGACCATGCAAATGCTTTCGAAATGGCATTCATAACCTTGTGATACTCAAAGGGCACAACATGTGGTAGGTTATCCAATCCTTTTAATAAAATAAAATGGCAATATAGAAAGAAAAATCTCACAACCCTTCAGTTGAACAGCTGAAGCACCCATTTGACTTTCTTTGGCTACTAATCGGCCTGTTCAACAGATGCTTTTTTAACAGATCATTTAGGATTGTGAATAAAAGCTTTAAAACAACGGAATTAAAATAAAGGCTATGTTGTTTGTTAAATATTTAACTACCAATGTTAGGCTATGCATATAAGTCAACAATTGATCGATAGGGTTTGTGTACAGCTGCCTAGCAGGACTTTTAATGCAGTCTTGCAGCAGGATTCCTCCTTGTCAAAAGAAGAGGGGGAGGGAGAATATCAGCAGACGAGGTTTTGCTCAAAGCAGCAATGCACTCTTAAGCCACTCTGTCTGCACACGATAACTAACGGGGTCAGGGGTAAAGTTTTTCTTCAACATATATGGATACTTTCCTACCCAGCCTCCCCATGAATTGGGCAGCGCTCCCTATTTCCAAATCCAAAGGAGACCCACCTTTCCTCTCTTTGCTTCTCTCCTCTGTCCACGTGTCCTCATCTGTCTCACCCTCCTCCTCTTCCTTGCTGCTGCCCATCCCTTTCTTGGGCTTCTCTGATCCAGGGCAAAAAAGACAAGTGTTATTCTCTGATTTGTGTTTTTCACCTTGCAGACAGAGGTTTTGGTGAGCATGCTGATGGAGGTGAACAGATATGAACAGACAAGCATGCTAAAGGGAGGGTGTGCGCAGTGACGATCCTAGAGCAATGCAAAGATGGCACAGTTGATCAGGAGGTGGGCACCAGGGCTGGGCGGGCAGAGGATGCCATGGAGATTTCATGGAGCAATCTGACTGGCAGAATGAGACATAGGTGAAGTACTTCCCACCCTCACTTATCTCTGAGGGCGGTGGAACCAAGCATGGCATCCACCACACATGGGGGGGCTACAGATTTACAAAACAAAACAAAAAACAAAACCAGACCCAGTTCCACCCACTTGCTCTCTCCTCACTTAGCCTGAGTTTCTCTTCATCTGTTTCCATCTCATCTTCATCATCATCTTTTTTGCTGGTGTAGATTTTGGGCAGAGAATAGTCCACTACAGGGGAAAATTGATTATTGGTAATGGAGGTCAGTAAAACGTCACTGCCAGTTTCATCCCAGCCCCACCATCCTTGACAAGTGAAAGATGCTTCCGTTGTAGTTCAGGAACAAGTCTGACCACAACTGGGAAAAGCAGCAAGGCGAACTTGGTGTGGTGAAAAGTTGGTCCTGAAAGCAAGAAACAGATCTATCTAGGCAGCAAAGCAGCCATTCCAAGCTTCCCTTGATTGTCTTTTCCAGAGGAAGGCATGGGATAATGCTTACCGTCTCCATAATCTGGCAGCTCTAGCCCTTCTTCGTAATGACTCTCAAGAGGTGGAGTAGGTGGCGGATCTGATTTCTCTGCAGAGCAAAATGGAAAAGTCAGAAAGATTCTTAAATAGGCAATTAAGACAAAAAGAAAATACTGTTGATGGTGTGTTGCCTTTTGAACATTACCAACTAGTTTCAGGGATCAGTAACTGAACAACAAGGTCGTAAGCAGCTTCTTTTCAAAGAAGGCTACTGCTGTTCCATGTTCGGGGCTAACAGCCCTTAGAATTAAATGTATAGATTCATATATGTCCAGTACAGTAGTCGGCCAGCTCAAAAGACTGGGCCTTCCTCATTGTGGCACTGAGACTGTGGGATGCCTACTGGTGCCACCACGGTTTTGGGGCCAGTCCTGCCATGTGGAAGGGTAAAGACACCTGCTTCAGGCAGCACAATGGTGGTGGCGGCGGTGAGAAGGGAATTGACAAAGTCAGGAATCAGTGTCTGAAGTGACCGTCCTTTGTAGCTTGGGTAGGGTGCCAGAACGGAGACTTGTGAATGTTGCAAGATTTCTTAAAGCAGAAGAGGGCAAGATACATAACAGCCTGTAGGCTAGATCCATCCTGCTGCTCAAATGAATCCAGCTCACTGGAGAAGAAAGGAAAGGGACAGCAGAGCTACACATGTGAAATTGTGAAGAACCAGAGAATGATTGAGTTGGAAGGGGCCTATATAGCCATTGAGTCCAACTGTCTGCTCAACACAGGAATCCAAATCAAAGCAGATCTGACAACTGGCTGGATGTGGGTTGAACATCATTTCCCAATCCTTCTCAACTGTGAGTAGCAAACCTGCATGTATCCTGGGGGATACCTGGCTCAGCAAAACTATGAGTGAGAAGGATTTTGGAGTTGTTGTAGATCACAAGCTGACTATGAGCCAAGAGTGTGATGTGGCTACAAAAAAGGCAAATGCTATTTTAGGCTGCATTCATAGAAGTATAGTTTCCAAATCCTGTGAGGTGCTAGTCTCCCTCTATTCAGCATTGGTTAGGCCTCACCCTGAGTATTGTGTCCAGTTCTGGACACCACACTTCAAGAAGGATGCTAACAAATTGGAACAAGTTCAGAGGAGGGCGACAAGGATGATCAGGGGGCTGGAAACCAAGCCTTATGAGGAAAGGCTGAAAGAACTGGGCATGTTTAGCCTTGAGAAAAGAATACAGAGGGGTAATATGATAGCACTTTTCAAATATTTGAAAGGCTGTCATACAGAGGAGGGGCAGGATCTATTCTCGATCATCCCAGAGTGCAGGACACGCAACAATGGGCTCAAGTTAAAGGAAGCCGGATTTCGGTTGAATATCAGGAAAAACGTCCTAACTGTTAGAGCAGTATGACAGTGGAACCAGTTACCCCAAGAAGTGAGTGCTCCAACACTGGAGACATTCAAAAGAAACTTAGACAACCACCTGGCAAATATCCTTTGATTTGTATTCCTGCGTTGAGCAGGGGGTTGGACTTGATGGCCTTGTAGGCCCCTTCCAACTTCACTTTTCTATGATTTCTATGATCTCTGATTCACACACTTCAATCAAATGAAGTGTGTGAATGCTAGGCCTACTCACTTGAAGTGAAGCTGGTATCAAGTTATGGGTGCTGGAATGCAAACAAAGCAAATGTAAGGGATAGCGAGTAGAAGTATGGAAATTTTTGCTTTTTGGACTACCATGCCCAGAATTCCCCAAGCAACTGTGCCACCCTGGGAATTTTGGGGTTTGTAGTTCAAATGTCACAAATCTTCACCCCTCTAGTAATTCGAAAACCATGAAAGCAGGGAGAACTTTGAAAGAGACTGTTCCCAGCCAGAATTAAGAGAAAACAAAAACAAGAAACAAAAACCAGTGCAGAGGGCTTTTTAGCCAGTACCCCTGTTGAAAGAAAGAAAATCCTCAACCGCAGTGCTGGCTAAAAAGCTCTAAAAGGCAATAATCATGAGTAAGTGCTTGGCAGTGCGAGGCAGCCAAAGGGCATCAGCAAAAGCACAACTCGGGAAACTTATTTTTTTGACAGTAACTGCCAAAATCTGTGGGATTCTGGAAACTACTGTCTGAAAATAGGAACTCTATCAAGTTCCAGATATATATAGAGAAAAAGCACATAATACAGTAAAACTATTTTTTAGGCTTACAGAAAAAACAGGTTAATTCTGATACTAAACCCTTTCACATCTTAAACACGTCAATAAACAAATGGACCACTATGTTAGTCTAAAACAGTGGTTCCCAATCTTTTTTCACTTGTGTACCCCATTTCCATAAATTTAACACCCACCATTTACCAAAATAACAAAGCAGCAGACATGTATCCATTTCTTATGTCAGCCCACCCCACTCCTCACCCCTAGGCTTCCATTAAGGCCTGGGCATTTTCCAACCTGGTTCCTTCTCCAACCCTACCCCCCCCCCTTTCCTTTCTTGAAGTAGCTGGCAGGGCACGACCAACAGAAGCCACAACCTTACCCAGCCAGACCATCTTCTCTTCCATGCCAACCCCACCCCTTTCGACAAGGAGAGCCCCGGTCTCGTAGAATCATAGAATTGAGTTGGAAGGGACACATAAGGCCATAGAGTCCAACCTGCTCTACGCAGGAATCCAAATCAAAGTAGATCTGAAGATAGTTCTCCAATGTTCTCTTAAACACGTCTAGCATTGGAGCCCTCACCACTTCTCAAGGTAATTGGTTCCATTGCTCTAACAGTTAGAATGTTTTTCCTGATATTCAACTGAAATCTGGCTTCCTACAGCTTGTTTATTACATGCCCTGCACTCTGGGATGACTGAGAACAGATCCTGACCCTCCTCTGTAGGACAGCCTTTCAAGTGTTTGAAAAGTGCTATCATATCTCCCTTCAGTCTTCTTTTCTCAAGACTAAACATACCCAGTTCTTTCAGGCTTTCCAGTCCTCTGATCATACTTTTTGCCCTCCTCTGAACCTTTTCCAGTTTGTCAACATCTTTCTTAAAGTGCAGTATCCAGATGAGGTCTAACCAGTGCCAAATGGAGGGGGACGACCACAAGATTTGGAGACTGTACTTCTGTTAGTGCAGCCTAAAATAGCATTTGCCTTTTTTTTCCAGCCACAACACACTGTTAGCTACTATTCAGCTTGTGATCTACAATAATTCCAAGATCATTCTCACTGGTATTACTGAACCAAATATTTTCCATCTTGTAACTGTGCATTTGTGGGTTTCCCAGGTATAGAACTTTGCACTTATCCCTGTTGAGTTTCATTCTCTTGTTTTCAACCCAGTGATCAAGCCTATCAATTTTGTTTTTGTCTTCCAAGGTATTAGCTACTCCACTCAATTTTGTGTCATCCACAAAATTGATAAGTATTCCCTGCACACTCTCATCCAAGTCATTCATAAAAATGGAGAAGAGCACTGGGTCCAGGACTGAGCCTTGGGGTACCCCACTTGTTACCTCCTCCCAGTTTGAGAAGGAGCCAGTGATAAGCACTCTGAGTACAATTTTGTAAACAACTGTGTATCCACTGACAGTTGTTCTAGCCAGCCCACACCTAGTTATTTTGCTAATCAGAATATCATGGGGTACTTTGTCAAAGGCTTTGCACAAGTCAATATATATCACATCTACAGCATTCTCGCTATCTACCAGATAGGTTACGCAATCAAAAAATAAGCTAAGATTAGTCTGGCAGGATTTGTTCTTGACAAATCCATGTTAGCTTCTAGTTATTACAGCACTGTTTTCAAGGTGCTTGCAGAGTGACTGCTTTATAATCTGCTCTGGAGTTCTGCCTGAGATTGATGTCAGGCTGACTGGTCTGTACTTCCTTGGTTACTCCTTTTTGCCTGTTTTGAAGACAGGGACAATGTTAGCCCTCCTCCAATCATCTGGCACATCACCCATCCTCCAAGATTTCAAGAAAATAATAGATGGTAGTTCTGAGATATATTCAGCCAGTTCTTTCAAATTTCTTGGATGTAGTTCATCCGACCCTGGGGATTTGAACTCATTCAATGTATTAAGGCATTCCTTGACTATTTGTTTATCAATCTCAAGATGCAATCCTGTCTCCTCCCTTCCTACCTCACATTTGCTTCGAATGTCACAGTCTATCTTTTAGGACAAAACTGAGCTGAAGTAGGAACTGAGCACTTCTGCCTTTTCTTTGTTGTCTGTTACCATTTTTCAATCTCTTCTGAGGAGCTGAGCCATATGTAAATTCAACCCTGAGTGCTCACTGGAAGGACAGATCCTGAAGCTGAGGCTCCAATACTTTGGCCATCTCATGAGAAGAGAAGACTCCCTGGAAAAGACCCTGATGTTGGGAAAGTGTGAAGGCAAGAGGAGAAGGGGACGACAGAGGACGAGATGGTTGGACAGTGTCACCGAAGCGACCAACATGAATTTGTCCAAACTCTGGGAGGCAGTGGAAGACAGGAGGGCCTGGTGTGCTCTGGTCCATGGGGTCACGAAGAGTCGGACACAACTTAACGACTAAACAACAACAAGCTGAAAAATGCTTTTTGTTGTTTTTGTTGTTGTTGTTGCATTTAGCATCTCTTGCTAACCTCAGGTTATTCTCAGCTTTTGCCTTCCTAAAATTATCCCTGGAATTCTTTGCCACTCTCAGCAATCAGAAGACCCAAAATGTGGCACCAAGCAGCCCCCGCCCCCTGGGTGAGGAGGGCCTCAACCCCAAACTGCCCCATCCTCTCAGCAAGACTGCAGAAACCAAAGGCAGGGACGGATTGTGTGGCACAGCTTGCTTCCCTTCCCCCCCACCCCAGGCCTTGGCACTGAAGATAATAAGGAGGAGTTGGGACCAATGGAGTTCGTGACACTGCAACAGCCACCTCAGTCTACTGGCACCATGTTCTCCTGCCTCTGATTATGAAGCACCTCCAAACCCACTTGGGGCTCTGCTTTCTGCAGCCTCTTCAAGAATCCCAACACAAGACTCACCAACGTCCTCCTACACCTGTGGTTCCCAATATAGGGTGACCCAGGTGTTCTTGGACTATAAGTCCAAGAAGCCCCGGCCACCACAGCTGTTGGTGAAGGCATCTGGGAATTGCAGCAGCCAAATGCTGGAGAGCCACTGCCAGTCAGCACTGACAATCCTGGGCTCGATGGACTTCCTAGATGTCTTCCTATGTTCCAGATATGCTCATCCAGTCTCAGCCATGCTTCCATTTGCTACTCACCACAACTGCCACGATCATGTCTGCTCCACAGCTAGGACAGATGCCATCTTGCTCCCTCAAACATCTTACTATCATCATCATCATCACCATCTTAGAACTGCAGAGTTGAAGGGGACCCTATGGAGATATTTCCCATATCTTTCCTTCCCTCCCTTCACCTTCTACTCTCTTTTCACTTTCCAATATCCTGGCAAAACACAAGGGAGTCAAAAGAAACAAAATGCATACTTGGCTTCTCCTCCACCTCTAGCCTGGGTTTCTCAGGTTTCCTTCTCTTGGGTGGTTTGCTGGGTCTGTGTTGGCGTCGGATGTATTCGACTGCAGGGGAGAAAGGAAGAGGATTTTGCCACTCTGTAGGAGTACAACTTGAATGGCAACAACTTACTAGGGCACGCAGGCTTTTTTATGAGTTACACAACAGATTACTCTGAAACTCTGCTCACATGGCTCCTAAAAATACCTAAAGTGCCCTTGAAAAGGAAGTAAAAGGGTAGCTAGAAAACACAAGTCATTGCAGCCCTTCCCAGTTAATGTCATTCTCTCTTGGACTTGTCACATTACTATTGAAATGTAACTTTGTTATGCTCATTTCCCTTTTTTAAAAAGTAGCAATTCTTACCTTGGCATCTCTCATTCTACCTCACCCCATTGGTATTCACAGGTCAGAAAACTTATGGTTTTGGCTTCCAGAATCCCTTGGGTGGGGGATTCTAGGAACTGTAGTAAAAAGATACTTTACCAAACTCTGTTTCACCTTAGAAGAGTCTAATATGGAGAACTTATTGTAGTTCATTAAATTGATTCTAGCCCACAACCCCTTGTGGACTAATATTGGTCTTTAATCCACTTCAAAGCCTAAAACTCCCAATATTTTAACTGCATAGTTAGAAACTGTCTAAGTTAAAAGAAATAACAATACGAGGCACCTGATTTTCATCAAGACTCTAGCTGAAGTTCTGGTGTAACAACCTCCTCCTCAGCTATGCTGGATCATCATGCTGGCTGAGAACAAGGGGACGTCTAGTCAAATGCATTTGGAGGAGATGAGGTTTGGAAGAGGGTTGTTCAAATGCATCACCTTTAGGGCATCAGAAAAGTTAGCTTTTTTATTATAGCTTCTAGATGATGCTGGCTGGAGAACTCTGGGAGATGTAGTTCAAAATGTAACTTTCCTAGGCTCTGATCACTTTCAGTCAAAGCAAATCCATTCTAAATTTGGCATAACTGCTGCAGAATGCAAATTATGTTTTTTTTTTCCATTTGCCCTCCTTCTCCTTCTCCCAGTGGAACACTAAGAAATGTCTCTGGTTCTACTCAGATTATTAAGGAAAGGTGAGAAAAGGATGCAAAAAGAAGAACAACCAACCCAATGAAGACCACAAAAAAAAAGGTCAGAAGTGAGAGAACATAAAGACTTGATTGTCTAAATCCTTGGAGCATCAATAAGTGGTTGGAAGCTCTCCAGATTCTTGTGGCTACCTCACTCTGGCAGCTGGCATAACTGTCATACAATAACCAAACAAGCAAAAGTGACCCATTGGCCAAAAACTTGAGGTTGGGGTCCTAATGCAGGGCAGCTCTGTTTGCTTTGGTAAAATCATTCCCATCTGTCAAGCATTATTCAAAAAAGTGCCTGGCATTTTCCATTCACATGGTCCAAAAAAGTAAAAAGAACCCCAGCACGTGCAAGGGAAATGAGGGGTAGGGGGATGGGACACGTCTGGGCTGCTGAGCTGTTTTCTCCAGTGAACTTCTGCACAAATCAAAGGCAGATCCAGGATATCCAGAACCATAATTATTCTCATACACTGGGCATTTTTTACAGATGTTAAAAATTACAGTCATCGTTTTTAGCCCTATTAGAGCAAGAATTTGGTACAGCTACTTTTTTAGACGAGTACTCCCAAAATCCCAAAGTCAACATGGCTGAGGAACTTCAGGAACTGTAGCCCAAAAAGAGTAACTTTTGTAAGACTGTGGATAAGATGTGCCTTCAGACCATATCTGCAGCACAGGGCTTGGTCTCAACTATTTTCTGCTTCAGTTCAGTTTTCTCCCTCCCTCTTCAAGACAAAGGTGAGCAAAGTGTGGTCCGTGACCCACATGTAGCTTCTAGAGCTCCCACTCCACTCCAAAGTTTTCTTTTTTACATAAAGAAAGACCCCTCACACCCTCCCGAAAGCATGGGACCAATTTTAACCATTTACCTGTTTTAGGCCCGATGTGTGTGTGTTTTCAAACTGAAAATGACTTTTAGTAATTTTTCAGGTAGGAAAAAAAGGCTCCTGGGGGAGCTTAAAGCCCATCTGGAGGGGGCTGAAAATCTGGTATAATCACACCATTTCCCAAGGGTTTTCCCCAGTAAAATGGGAGGGGCTCTTTGTGGTATAAGGAAGTATGAGGCTTTTTGAGATCCAGAGAGGGCATGTGCAGCCCCTGACCACTGAAGGTTGCTCATCCCTTCTCGGGGATGACCATGTAAAAGAAGCAACACAGCAACGCTTCTGTTGTTGGGATAATTGTGCAGAAGAAGGGATTTCAACTGGTGCAGGTTGCCATGCACTGGAACCCAAAAATTGCATGAATTTTTCTTTAAAGGAAAAGAGGTTTAGACAGAACATTAGAAGAAACATCCTAACCATAAGAGCTATTCAGAAATTGGACAGAGTCTGCCTCGTTAAATGGTGGGCTCTTCACTGGAGGAACTGAAGTGGAGGCAGGGATGCCTCCTCATCTGAGGAAAGGTGGGTTCTAAATTTAAGTAATAAATAATAAATTCTCAGTAGGATGAAGATAAAGCTGCAGAAAAATAGATACAGGCTTCTGGCAACCTATGCGCTCTGCAGACCCAGTCAGAGACAGGAAGGAATTTGATAGTACAGAACAAGGATAAGCAAGAATACACCAACTGGGAAGGTGTGCGCCATCCTACAAATTAAACCAGAGCCAATTCCAGATGGACCTCAGCGCATGGCAACAGGTATTCTCCTAAATACTGTAGCATCTACCTAGATGATCAAGTATTACCAAAGTTCCAAATCCCACGTTTTGATGGCTTCTCACCCCAGATGTGATGATAAGGCACAAAACAGCCAACCTCTGCTCACAGTGAACAAATCAGAGAGGGACGCTGGCTCGACCCAATTCTCACAGAGAGGATATAATTGATTCTGCCTACCATTCACCTCTGAAGGATTTGCACACCAGGGATGGTGAATTTTTGGTCTGCCCTCATCTCCCAGAAATGCCAGCCAGCATGGCCCAAGGTAAGGGATCTCAACTGTCATGGGTCACAACATGTGGAGGGCCACATGTTCACCAAATGTCCTTTACAGCAGTGGTTCTTAACCTTTGTTACTCAGGTGTTTTTGAACTGCAACTCCCAGAAACCCCAGCCAGCACAGCTGGTGGTGAAGGCTTCTGGGAGTTGCAGTCCAAAAACACCTGAGTAACAAAGGTTAAGAACCACTGCTTTACAGGATGCTAAGGGTGCCATCGGGCAAGGAGAAAAGTGTGTGTCTGGCTGCACTGGAGAGAGTTGCTTTTCTGGGAGTGATCTCCCTTAAAGCGAACTTTCCATCCCTTGGGAAATCACTCCAGCCCAGCCCCCAAAAGTAGCAGCCCCACTGCTACACCAAAAAGGTCTAGTTTGGAATGCTATTGCCCACATGACCTGCAATCAATGGGGAACAGCTTGCACAACAGTCCGTGCCACAAGCCGTCCAATTGCAAGCTATATGCCCGTGTGATCCAGCATTTGGTCCACTGGGAATGTTTTTTAATCCCCTCCATCTGTGTCTTCTGGCATGGGAAATATAATCAGTCTTACTTCTAAATGAGGTGTTGTCTTTTGCCATGGAAACAGATTCTTAGAATCTGGAATCTGTTTTCCATACAAAGTCCTACTCTTGCACAAAATCCTAGAGCACTTGTTTCTGTGCTTTTCAGAGGGAACTGCCCCAGCAGGACAGACAATGGGGCAGACAATACTCTGAAGCATCAGACAACTTCAGACCCACGGAAACAGGGCAACAAGGAATCCAACATCCCAGAGCAAGGCCCCTTGTGGTCTCATCACCCAAAACAACAACAGGATATGTGCCTCTCCTGAAAGAAAGGAACTGTGACTATATCTAGGTACAGCAAGTCAGTCGTACAATCCTCATAGTCCTCGCGTTCAATCTGCTCATTGTAATCCAGCGTAGGCGGCTCCACCTCTCCAGGGGACTCTGAATAAAGACAAGAACCAGAGTCATTTCCTGAGTCTGAAAAATATCCCACACATGAGAGGCTTCTAAGGTCCTGGAATGTCTGAAGTTACACAGATCTACTTAAACCCTGTCCAAATATGTTGGCCTACAAATTCCATTAGCCCCACCAAGATGCCCAATAGTAAGGGCGTCATAGCCTCAAACATCTGGAAAGTCAAATGTTCCCCACCTTTGAGTTAAGCTGCATGCAAGGCTATGGACCCGGTAAAGTCCACAGTGCATACAGAACATGGACCCTTCGCACTGAGTACTGTCAGGGCTCTGTATGGATGGCAAGAAGCCAGCAGGGCCAGAATCAGGAATCCAGGCATGCATGCATGTACTTCCTGCACACTGCTATGAAGAGAGCCGGGTGGAGTGCTCCCTGGGCAGTGAAGAGTCCATCCAAAATTTAGTAGTAAGACAGCACTTTGTTTTCCTTTTTCTGAAAGCATTCTTTTCACATGAAACAAGGGTTGCAAAGATGACCATCTTTGCTTTAGAAGAGGAACAGGACAGCTCTCTTCCCAAACAAGATACTTGGTCCTTGTGCACCTTGTTTGCTTTCAGTAAGAAGTGGGGTTCTTTTAAGTGGCCTGCTGCTATACCACTAAAATCCAGTAGTGGCTCTGGGAACCCTAAGACCACTCGGGGAGGGGACAGCCAGCCCATGGGCCACGCATTGCCCTTCTCTGTTCTGAAAATACGCTTCTCATCCAGGCCACCTGACATTAAAGTACCAGGCATAACAATCTTGTGATTGCTGACTGAGGGCCAAAACAAGTAAGCTGGGCAGCTTCACAATGAGGTGGAAACAAAATATATTTACCCCAAAATGTTTCCTACTGACGAGCACTCACCAAACAAAAGCAAGCGAATCTCCAACTTATGAAGCCGAGAGAAGATCAACACACATCATTTACTGTTTCAGTCAACTCCACTTTTAACTGCAAAGCTGTCCATATTGTGTCTTTTTGGACCACAGCTGCCTATGGCCAACTGATGATAGTGACAGAGTTACAGGACCAATTTTTGTTGCCCTCACAAAGTTTCCACAAGGGCAGCAGAAACTGCTGGTAGGGCACTGAAATCACGTTAAGTCCTCTGAAGCTTGCGACACGTTGTGTTTTTGTTCGGACATAAGGTGGCAATGACTACATTCCCCTCTGTAGGAAAAATGTATGGTGGCTGCTTTGCCAACATTAGAAACAGAATAACATTTTTACAGAAGGTTTATGGGATGCCTAACAGACTGTGGAATGATCATACTAGGCATGCATGTCTGCTTGTCGACATGTGGTTTACATATCAGACGACCTGAGAATTTGGTCAAGCAGCACAGAGTTGCATATTATTTATGCAATTATACCTGCTAAGTCTAGACTGGGCTGTGAGGTCAGAACAGCAAAAGAGCCAGGCTAATGGCCAACCCCAGCAATGAATCTCTGCTCACCTGGCTGGCTCTCATGGCCTTTATCCTCTCTTCCAGGCTCCTGTGGCTCTGTTGGGGGCTCATAGAAGTCAGCTTTAAAAAAACAACAACAGTAAAATTGGCTGGGATAATAGTAGTTTCCCCTTCCACAGTCCACCGTCCCCAAGCATGGAGGGATACTTCTGCTTATACAGCACCTCCAAACCCACTCATATTCTGCTCCTACCTCAAAACAACCTTGTATGAATCCACAGTTAACTTTGGCCTCTTGTTCTTCCGAGAATCACTTTGTTCCCTGTGGTTCAGAGGAACCTGGGCTTGCAGAGGCTAAGCGCCGGAACATTTTGAGTAGCAGCAAGCTCCCCCTGTATCCTCTGACCTTATCTAATTACGGCATGTCAGTGAAAATGCTCAAAGAACTACTACTGCCATCTTGAGAGTCTTCTTCTCAAAAGGGGGCTTCTATACACCATCTGTACTAAAAGTCTTCCGAGGCAAGGTACTGGCCCATCAGGTCTACGCGTACATAAAGACTTCTGCCCCCTTGAGACAGCACAGTCTAAATTTCGAAGAACTGTATTTGGTCTACCGTGCTGTATCCCTAATGCCCTACTCAGAGGAGAAGCTGGAATGGCTCTCCTTGAAGTGTGAGGCTTTACTCTTTGGCTGAAGGTAAAACTTAATCCTATTGGCTTAGCACCTCTGACTTTTAATAGATAACCACCTCTTAGGCTGGGTGAAGACAGTGGAGGGGAAATTGTCGCCCTATGGGTTATCCCCTTTGGCTTTGTTTATTTGGGATTTACAAAAGCCAAAGAGAAAATTAGGAAGTGGATCTGGGATACAGGCTTCCAACTGGACAGATTAAGGGTCCCATATTACTCAGTGGCAGAGAATCACAGTAAGATCTTCATCCAAGCCAAAAAGAGAGAGCAAAGTGTGCTGCTTATATACCACCCCATAGCGCTTAAAGCACTCTCTGGGCAGTTTACAAGTTAATTATGCAGGCTACACATTGCCCCCCCCCCCCCGCAAGCTGGGTACTCATTTTACCGACCTCGGAAGGATAGAAGGCTGAGTCAACCTTGAGCTGGCTACCTGGGATTGAACCCTGGGTCATGAGCACAGTTTTGGCTGCAGGACAGCAGTTTAACCACTGCGCTGCAAGGCTCCTAAACAGATTATCTTTACAATTTAGAACTTGTGAGCCATCTGAGACCTTTCACCCTGGCCCGTTTAAATGCTCTGCCTTTAGCCATTTTAGAGGAAAGATACTCACATACCCCTCATGATTGCCCCTGCCAATCTGGAATGGTGGAAACTGTGGAACATGTCCTGCTGTATTGCATATTTTATAACAATTTGCACAATCTACTTATTTCCCCAATCTTAAAGCATTATCCAGGTAGGCCATATAGATGTTACATCTATATTCTTCTCTCTAATTCTCATGTGAAATTATAGCTAAGGTTGTAAAAATCTGTTCAGCGGTTTGTATAGTAAGAAAACAGATGATTAAATCACTGCAGTAATTAGACTGGAAATTTACATGTAACGGCAATTTTAATTTTTGTCCGCCTTGTATTGCTTATAAATATAATATGATTTGTTATTGTATTTTAGTTTTGTATATCTGATACGGCTTTTCTATGGTCATAATAACAATAAAGTTAAAGTAATTATGGGAGAAATAGATTTTCTTAACAATTATACATTCTGGTGAGCTGTCCATTGTAATGCAAAGTATTTTTAAATAGCGAATGAGCAGTCAAGTTCCATTAGCTTTACAAAAGACCCACACTTAGTAGCGATGACAACCGATTCGTTCTTATGGACCAACACCGCTGCTTGCATTTTAGGACTCCCCTTGGTACTGTAATGATTGCAATGACAAGTCCCTGCATTTTAAAATCCACCTCCCACACCACTGCCTCATTTATGTAATGCTGTGATCCAGGTAAATGTGCTGCTATGATCACTTGTGCACAGCACTCACTGCAGTTCCCTTTCCCCCAGCTTTTACACTCTTGTGCCCCATCATATGCGCGCCCATTACCACCAACCAAGACCACGGTCCACCTCCTGAGCTCTCTTACTGTGATGCCTGGTGGGATCCTGCTTGTCATCCCAGCGTGGATCTGTGGGCTTCTCTGGGAAGAGAGCTGTAGAATGAAAGAACTGGAATTAGAGAATATATGTCAGTTAAGACCAGTCGTTCGGGAGACAAAATGGGAGAGGAAGGCTGTAGAAGTGGCTGGACAAAAGAAAGGGGATGCAATCCGTTTCTTTCACTCCGGAAGATGTAAAGGAGAATCATTGCCCCAAACAAAACTCTCAGGCAAGGGACTTCTATAGAAGTGGTCACAACCCTTTCTCTCCAGAATGCCAAGAAGGCAAGGACAGCCAAAACAATTTGCTTCTTAAATCAACACAACAAATGGCACACACATTTTAAAAGGTAAAATATGCAAACCCAGCCCACGGTGTTTTGGCACACGAACCAGAAAATTCTCCAAATAGCTGTCTGCATACTTGGCAGTAAAAATCTAATAATACCAAAAGAAATGCCTAACAATTTGGTGCCCTTTTGCAACTTACAAAATTTGGTGCTTGAGGTGACAGCTTCATGCTGCCTAATGGTAATTGCCTCTGGCAGTAATGTTATCTAATGTTATCGCGACTAACCTTTACCAAGCTAAGGTGAAGGCTGCTAGTCAATCTTACTTCACTGTCCAGATAAGCGAAGCCTCTAACCAGCAGGTGGAACTTTTCCATATAGTGACCGGCCTCCCACTAGCATCTCACCTGACCAATTTGCAGCTTTTTTATAATCAAAAGTGGAGGCCATTGGCCGGGATCTTACCCCCTATTTGAAAAAAAGTGGATCGAGCAGAGACATCCAGCGCTCCATCTTGCCCAATGAGACTTAACTTTCAGCCTGTGACGTCAGATATGGTGGACAAAGCGCTTGATCGCTGTCGGGCCACCACCTCCTCCCTTGACCCTTGCCCGGCCTGGCTAATCAAAGCAGCCAGGCCTATAACACCTGAATGGGCTATGGCAATAATTAATGGGTCTCTCAAAGAGACACTCATTAGGCCCATTAGGAAGAAACCGAGCTTGGCAGCGGACGATATTGGTAATTATAGGCCCGTCGCCAATGTTTCTTTCCTTAGCAAGGCAGTTGAGAGGGTGGTGGCCGATCAGTTGCAGGCTCTTCTGGATGAAACCAATGCCCTGGATCCATTCCAGTCAGGCTTCAGGCCGCGCCACGGCACGGAAACAGCAGGTCGCCCTGTTTGATGACCTATTGAGGGGCAAAATATCTCTGCTGGTTCTCCTCGATATCTCAGCTGCCTTTGATACCGTCGACCACCGTATCCTCCTGGGGAGGCTCTCCGAGTTGGGAATCGGTGGCCTGGCTCTGGCCTGGCTCCGTTCCTTCTTGGAGGACCATCCCCAGAAAGTGCAGATTGGAGAGAGTTTCTTGGCCCTGTGGAGCCTCAATTGTGGGGTTCCACAGGGCTCGATTATCTCTCCAATGCTATTTAACATCTATATGAGGCCGCTGGGAGGGGTCATCAGGGGATGTGCGGCTTCGTGTCATCAGTACGCTGATGGTACTCAGCTTTACATCTCCTTTTTTCCAACAACAGTCGATGCTGTCTCGTCCCTTGAGCGCTGCCTGGGGGCTGTTCAGCAATGGATGCAGGAGAACAGACTGAGGCTGAATCCGTGCAAGACGGAGGTCCTTCGGGTGGGTGTCCCAGACATCAGTGGTCTAGGAAACTCCCTCTCCTTTGGGAGGGTGACTCTTACCACCAAGAGTGAGGTTAGCAGTTTGAGTGTACATCTGGACCCAGCGCTCACCATGGAGACCCAGGTGTCGTCAGTGGTCGGTTCCGCACATTTCCACCTTCGGTGGATTGCCCAGCTGCATCCCTATCTTGATGTGGGGGCACTCACTACTTTGGTCCATGCGCTCATAGTCTCGAGATTAGACTACTGTAATGCGCTCTATGTGGGGCTGCCTTTGAAACTGACGCGGAAACTTCAGATGGTGCAGAATGCCGTGACCAGACTTCTTACTGGGGTGAAAAGGTACCACCATATTTTCCCCCACTCTGGCCGCCTTGCATTGGGTGCCCATTTGTTTCCGCATTGATTTCAAAGTTCTTACGATTACATATAAAGCCCTAAACGGTTTAGGACCTCGATATCTGGCAGAGCACCTTCTCCCACCCAGTTCTGCCAGAATCACTCGTTCCAGCCAGGCCGGGCGGCTGAGGGGCCTAACGCTGAGGGAGGTCCGAAAGGAAAGAACGAGGAACCGGGCCTTCTCAGCAGTGGCCCCTCGCCTCTGGAACAACTTGCCCGTGGAGATCCGCCTGGCTCCCTCTCTGGGTGTTTTCAGGAACAAACTTAAAACCTGGCTATTTGGGCAGGCTTTCCCTCCTGCCATATCTTAATTTCTTATACTTTTGCCATCTTAGATTTATAATATATGCTTATTGGTTTTATTGGTTTTAAATTTGTAAACCACCCAGAGTAGACCTTTGGTCTAGATGGGCGGGATAGAAATCTAATAAATAAATAAATCTAGGATGTAGTCTAGTTCCTATGAGGCATCTCATCTAGAGATGGGCACGAACTGCCAATCTGGAGATTCATGCCAGTTCGTATTATAGCCAAACAGATGTTCGGTGTTGTCCAGCGCTGCCCCCTTTGATGGAAGCCTACTCAGAGGTGGCACCCCAGCTTCCCTGTGTTGCCGCCTCCGGGCAGACAACATGGAGATCACATTCTCCTTTGTATTCAGTGCAATGCGTGATAAGACAACCCTAAACAAAAGAATTAGGCATATTTGTAAAAGAATGCTGAAGTATTATGCCGAAGTTCACTGCATTATCAGTGAACTTCTATGCTTAGCAGGAGGGTTAGAAGGTTTCCTTAGAGATCTGGGGTGAAATCTGGGCATCTAAAGAGTTCAAAGGACTGCAATGCTGGTGTTGAATCTCTGCTCTGTGTTGGAAAATGTCACCACTTGGGCCTTTATTTCTGATCCCCAGTCATACATCTGGGTGGACTCTGCCATTCTCTGGGATTTCTGAATCATTTTTTTCCTCTCCACCAGAGGAACGAAGGTCTCCTTAGAGATTCACCAGAGAAAAGGGGAGTGAGATTGAGCAAGGTAAAGCGTGCATGCGTGTTTATGTACACAGAGAGAGAGATGGAAGCAGAGCTTGGTCTAGCCTTGCCAAGAGATCCTGGGACTCGTAATTCCAAAAAACGTAACTTTTTCAAGCACTCCCTGGCAGGCTCTTTGTTATATGACCGACTGAAGAGATGAAATGAGCTTACACTCCCCGCCTTCTTCATTAACTCGAGAGTACTCATCTTCCCTTCCGTAGGGCAAGTGAAATCTGGATGAATCGGGCGCACCGTAGCCCTCTTCCTCTCCAGCTGTGGTTGGGACTAAGGGCCTTTCTGGTTCCTCTTCCTCGTAGGGTTGGATGGGAGGAGGGAGCCTCTCAGTTCTCTTTACCCCAGATGTTTTTTTGGTGGCTTTGGGAGGCTTCTCCTTGGGTTTCTTTGTTGCCTTTGGGCGTTTTTCCTTTGGCTTTTTGGTGGGCTTTGGGCTTTTCTCCTTCTTGGGGGCTTTGGGAAGTCTTTCTTTAAGCTTCTTGGTTGGCTTAGGTGGCTTTTCCTTCTTCCCCTTCCTGGGCTTCTCCTTCACCTTATCTTGAGCACCTGCAAAGAAATAAATCTATTCAGTCCTTTGCAGCCCTTGCTTACAAAAGCAGGAGATGGGATTGTTCACAGTATTGCAAAGTTCCTTTTCCTTGGGCTGCAATTCAAAGGAGTCTGGGAGTTAGTCCAGCAAGCAAAATTTCCAAACTCTGGCTTCACCCCGCTAAATGTTTACACTGAAACAGCCCCATTCCTCCACTTAACTGACTTCCTAAAGCTAAACTATGCATTACAGACAATGTAATTCATTAGAAGAGAGGATTCCTTAATTCCTGATTGTGACAGCTTTTCTCCCCACTGGGAATTTGGAGATTAGCTTGCTTTGTTTTAAAATTGATCTTCAGGCCATAAGCACATTCTTCTTTTGTAAGTCTGCTTTCTCAAATATCAACGTCTTTCTAAATCACATCCCTGGAACACTAACGTGATTTTAGTGTCACAGCAGGTTTTCTGCAATGTGTAGTTTGGTCCTTAGTCTGTCCTCTCTATAGGTAATGGGGAATATCACTCTTCACAGAGGCAAACTCTCTTCACCATCTGCAACTTGGGGGCCCCATGCAGCCCACCATGGCTTTTAATAGAGGTCTTCGGTAGAGCCCTGATCTCCTGTCCACTTGTGCATATGTCCGTGGGCACATGTTCATGTATTTTTGACCCACAATGTCTGAGCCACTATTACCACTCTCCCCCCCCCCAAATTGTTCCCTTCTGCATCAAATTCATGGCATCTAATACTCTCAACAGACCCATTCTGCAGGCCAGAGATAGAGCATGCATTACATTTTTCAAGCCACGCTGAGCCACAATGAAAGCTTCCATACTGCCTTTTCTAACCACTTGAAATCTAAATTACATGAAGGCATCTCATCGCACTTCCCACAGGAGATAATCTTTTTGTGTGAATTTGGATAACTGTGCCCCAAGCCAAAACCGAACTGCTGCCTGTATATAGCATGGTTCTGATGAGGTAACAATGTGTTTTTCCTTCTTGATAGTTTACAATACTCTGACTGCCATCTTCTACCTACTTTCTCAAGATTAATCTCACTGTATATGGGTGTGGCTACATTGTAGTGCTGAACTGGAATGATTCGGCTTTGCTGTGGTTTGATTCACAGTGAGCAGGGTTACATCAATGAAATAATAGGGTCCTGGATCAGGGCTTATGAATTCGATTTAAAGTCATGTACTCATGTGTTTTTTGTATCAGTGTGTGTGTCCTCTTGCCTCTTCGAGTTTTTTAATTTCTTGCATCTGGTATAATGACAGAACAGAATGCCACATAGAAAAAAGCCCCTTAAAACAGAGGTCTTATTGCAGCCCGACACTCACACAGGGAGACAGCAGCTCCTTCTCTACTTTCTCTCTCATTCTCTCTTTCTCTGTGTGTGTGTGTCACAAGCCTTGTCAGTTCCAGCCTCCAACCCCAGTTTGGGCTCCTGAATTTTCTTTCTAGCAGCCCCCCCCCCCACACACACACACACACATAGCTCCTTTGAAATTAGAAACAGAAGGAGAGGGCGGTCACAGTTGCTCTTTCACTCTCCATTAGAGCTGCAGGGAATTGTCTGTTTTAAGTTTTTTTCCTATGTTGCATTCTGTTCTTTCACTATACCAGATGCAAGAAACAAGAACAACAACAGAGAGACTTGAGGGAAAGTTGGGAAGAGAAGGCAATGATAGCAATCTTTATTTACACCAACAGAGGCATTTATATACGCTGGTACTCGCTTACCCCAACTGGCTTCCTGGTCAGGGGAAGGGGCAGTGAGAGTCAGCCAGCTGGAGGGCTCCTTAAAACTTAACACCAGCAGCAGCCTTCACATATGGGGATTTCACATCAGAGTTAAATGGCTCTCTGCTGGAAGTGTAAAAAAAAAAAAGACTGCCACTCAAAACAAACAAAAGCAAAAAAAAACAAAACCCAAAAAACCCACGATTCCCTGAAAAATTAATTCATGCTTCCACAAGCATCATGTATTTACCCTTTTTAACATCGATTTAAAACATGTCAAACCAATTTAAATATGGGTGGGTGTTGTTGATTTTTAGTAATTTAACTGCCTCCAGCTTGTATTACGTCTGAAATTGCAAACAGCGCCCACACAGAGGCTGTGGATTGATTCAGGAATTCACTGGTCATGCTGGTTGTGATGCAACCACATCCCCCCTCATTCCTTCCTTCGTGGTCCTGCGTCTGTTGATCTTTTAATGGTTCGCAACCCAGAGGGGTCCCATACCCCAGAGTGGGAGGAGGTGCCGTTAAGAGTCAAGGAAAATATTGCCTTCCACATAGTGCAGAAGTATTCTCTGTGGGGATCTTTTCCATTCAAACTTCACACTACTACATTTCTGAAAAACCTTTCTATAGAAATAGAAAAATAACATGGAAAAGGTACTTCATAGTCTCAGGCCACAGAACATAAAAAGTTAGAACAGTAGTTTTACAAAATACATCATGATTCACAGCTCAGAATGATTCCATTGGGATCATCTCCTTCCCACTGCTCATCAGTTACTGCTTTCCCTTACTTTCAAGCAAGGCATGAAGGTATTCCTGATATCTGGTGACATATAGTTTTAAGCTAGTTTAAACTAGTCAATGTCACCAGAGATCAGTAATTCCTGCATGTGTTACATGAAACTAAGGGAAGGTAGTAACTCATGAGTAGTGGGAAGGGGGTGATCCTGAATGGAATCATTCTGAGCTGTGAATCATGATGTATTTTGCAAAATTACTGTTGATGTTGTTGGTGTTCTGAGACTATGAAGTATCTTTTCCACATTATTTTTCTATAGAAATTTTTTGGATGCTTTAAATGTAAAAGCAGCTTCACATCAAACCTTACTCATGGTGATCTGCTTTTGCATGTTCCCCCCCTCCTGCACATCATATCCACCTGGTGGAAAACTGTTTTTTGAAAAAGAAGACGTGGCTTGGTGGAGGAGAGGCTTTGTGGAGAGAGGTGAATACTGTCACTACAGACATGTCCCTCCCCCGTCTTTACATCAACATCTGCAGGGGAAAAGCCTGAATAGATCCTCCTCTCATGATAATGTTGTAGCCCTCTAGTGGGAAAGAAAAGTTGGTTTGGCAGCAAATAGTCTGGATCAATCTGAAGTCTTGTATGTCATGCAGGCAGTTAAAAAAAATTGAATTCACCCATTTCATAAGCAGAGCAAATCCCATGATAGCTGACCATGTAGTCACCTTCTATGTTGAGAAAGAGAGTCAGTTTTCTTGGCTAGTGATGATTCCTAGAACGTCTGTTGCTCTCAGTGTGCTGCAGGAATTATGTAAGAACATAAAATGGCTGAATCATAGAACCACAGAATAAATGAGTTGGAAGGGGCCCATAAGGCCATTGAGGCCAATCCCCTGTTCAAGGCAGGAATCCAAATCAAAGCAGATCTGACAGATGGCTGTCCAATTTTCTCTTGAATGCCTCCAGCGCTGGAGCACTCACCACCTCCTGAGGTAATTGGTTCCATTGTCATCCTGTTCTAACAGTTAAGAAGTTTTTCCTGATATTCAGCTGAAATTTGGCTTTCTGTAGCTCGATTATCCCAGAGTGCAGCACACTCTGGGATGGCAGAAAACAGATCCTGCCCCTCCTCTGTATGACAATCTTTCAAGTATTTGAAAAATGCTATCATATCTCCCCTCAGTCTTCTTTTCTCAAGGCTAAACTTACCCAGTTCTTGAAATAACTCTATGGCAGAATTATGTTTGTGTTTAGACAAAAAAGGTACAATCTCTATTCTGCAAATAATTCTTAGCTCAAGAATGGCTTGCACGCATAAGACTCACTGCCCAGAAGTGACATTTGCTCAAACAAACTGAGCATACTAAGGAGGGGGATCCCCATACAGAGAGCATCTTATCCACGGTACCCCTCCCCCAGCTTAACTTGTTCTTACCCATTTACTGCTACCATCTGTCAGTAAATGGATAGCATTTGAGTTTGTTCTGGTTCAAGATTCCCTGAGCTTGGAAAAATGCCGCTAGACAACAACCAAGTTGGTTGGAGGATTCTGGGAGCTGTAATCCCAGAAAAGGATCTTTCTGAGATGGTGAGAACTCCATGATGACTTTTCAGAAAATGTTTCTTTACCACCGCTTCTCCTCAGACATGAAACTCAGGAGTTTCTGGCACACACAGAGGCCTTGGCATGTGACTCAGAGGGTCTGTCTCCGAAAAGTGGCCAGTGAGTAAGCACAGTGTCATCTCATAGTCCCACAGACAGCCGCAGGCTCATACCAAAGTTCTGAGCAGCCGCATTTCCTTGGTCTGTGGGGGTGTGTACAGCACAATGCTGGTTTGCGGTGCCTGGGCCCACTGGGCAAGGAAATACAAACCAGTCTAGCATTTGTGCCAGAACAAAATTCTTCTCCTGCCTGCTGTGGGGTCATATCTAACCCCTTACAAAGGAGTAAACTAGTGGGTAAGACAGAGCTTCTTCTCCCACAGATTGGGAACAGAGGTCTGCTCTGCCTCTCAACTTCCTCTACAAATACTAATCAGAGACCAGACTGAAAATGAGGGCAACGACCTTATGGAAAGAAGCAGCAATGACCTCCTCCTGATTCCTCTTCTCCTAATCATCCAAAGCTATTCTCATGGTCACGAAGCAAAAACGCCAGGCCTCTGTTTCATTCCTCGTTCTAAAGGTCTGGCTCAAGACATTTAGCTGCCTGAAGTGAAGGCTAAGATTAGATGGCCATCCCTATTCTAGGTATAATAAGGGAGAGGAACCTCTTTTAACCCAAGGGCTGAATTCAGTTTCAGATATGTTTGGGGGAGAGTGGCTGGCCTTCCAGTGGTGAGCAAGGGCAAACACATGTGGATGGCACCAAGAAGACCTGCATATTTTAAGGTATAGCTCCTCTTTGCCATTAGTTAAACTTTCAGGGAGGCATTTAAATTTTTTGGAATGGAAAAATTATGTGCATAAACTGGGAACCCAACAGACCACCAGATTATGGCGAAGGGGCTTGTTCCTTGGAGGAACGCTAGAAGGTCAGGTTGGGATCTCAGGAATCAAGGGACACTCCCCCACACACGCCTGCCCTATGGAACCTGACCACATCAGCCATGAAATCTTAGTTTAACAATAGCCACAGGACAGTTTCCTCCACCACACCTGAGGACAGTACATCACCTTCGGGGTGCAGGGCAAGCTTGCAGGATGAATGGCAGGGAGTTATCCTTCCATCCTACAACATTTGCCATGCCAGGTGCCCAGCTCAGTCTGCCTAACAGGAGGGCTCTGAACACAGTCACTCCTAAGCATCCTCTCACAGAATGGAGCCAGGCTAGTTCCTTGACTTACTAGGAAGCTAGGGGAGATGAAATGGGTGGAGCGGAAACAAGAGCAATGATGGTGAAAAAATTGGATCAGATCTGACTGAAGCTCATTAGAAAGCCAACTCTATGACAGCAGTAGTGGCAAATAAAATATTCTCCGCTGCATCCTTGCAGGGGGTTGGACTTGATGGCTTTGTAGGCCCCTTCCAACTTCACTTTTCTATGATTCTATGATCATTGCATCTGAATGGGACCATCTAGCTAGAGCTGTTCTCTGTGGTCAAAAACCCACGACATGTTTGCTCATAAGACAAGGATGCTGCTGATTTGACATTCCACTGTGAAGATTTTGCAATGCACTTTGCAAAAAAGTTGCTTGGGTGACAATATGCAAGTTTCAGTTGGTGTGGTCTGAGAATGTGAACAGGGTCCATAGAGAGATGACAGCCACCACACGTGTGCAGGGCCCTTGCCTTTCCTGGCTCATAAAAGCAGCCAACGTGGGAATGACTGAGTAAGGGGAGTGGTGGATGTTTCCTGGCAACAAGGCAGAATCCCAACATGCCTAAAGAAGTCTATAGCAAGACCAATTTTTAAAAAGCTCTTCTTGACCAGATAGATCATTACCAGCCAGTCTCCAAAATTCCATTTTGGGGCATGGTATTGAAACGTGGTGATTTCCTGGCCTCATCCAGGAAATGTGGTGGGTTTCCTGGATGAGGCCAATTTTCTATTTCAATCTGGCTTCAGACCTGGTTATGGGATGGCAACGACTAGGTTGCCTGGGTGGGATAATCTATGCCAGAACCTTGATAAGGACAGTGTGGCCTTGCTGGTTCTGCTGGAACTCTCAGGGGCTTTTGATATCACCCACCACTGTCTCTCTGAGGTGGGTCTTAGAGGCATTGTTTTACAGCAGTTCCAGTCCTTTCTAGAGGGCCAAGCTCAGAAAGTGGGGCTAGACAGGGCCGTATTAACCCATGGCTGGGCCCCTAGGCTTTCAGGTATTTTGGGCCCTCTCCGGCAGAGTGCAAAGTGCCTTTAACCATTGGAGCCCTAGGATTCAAAAAATGAATGAATGAATGAATGAATGAATGATGGGCTCCTAGTCCCTGTGGAGCCCCTAAGGCTTTCTATCTATTTGCAAGGTAGCTACTTTGGGCCTAGACCAGGGACTGATATCAGTAACAGACTGAATGAAAGCAAATAAACTGAAACTTGGATAGGGTTAAACTTCTCCTGAAAAATTAGGTCCCTGGTTTGGGTGTGTGTGTGGATTCAGCCCTGATCCTGGGCACACACATTTCAGCAGTAGAGAGCAGCTCATCTGCACAATTAAAGCTAGTGCACCACTGTACCCATTCCTTCAGATGTCTCATCTGGCTATGAGGACGCATGCCTTAGTCATATCCCACCTGGATTAATGGAATGTGCTCTACATACAGCTGCCTTTGAAGACTGTTCAGAAACTTCAGCTGGTTCAACACACTACAGCTAGACTCCTGACTGATACTGCTTACAAGGAACATGCAACTCCCCTTACAGATTCCCTGGCTTTTAAGATCTTCTGGGGAGGCCTGTCTCTTGGTCCCACCTGTTGGAGGAATTTGGTATTTGGGTACTTCCTTTTTAGTGCAAAGAAAAACATGGTGTGCCCCCCCCCCCCGGTCTCCAAACACTTTGACACCACTGAAGGCCTCCCCTATTAAAAATATATTTCCTGGTTAAAAACTGCCGTTGTGCCTCAGCTACGTTGGGAATGCAGTTGGCTATTTTCTGACCACTACCTCTGACATGGGAACTGTCTGAAGTTGTTCCTCCCTAGCGTGGGCCAAGGACTGTCCTGGTTCTTGAGGAAACTGCACAGGCCCAACCTCTCTCATCATGGCTCTGCTAAAAAATGAAACTACCTCTCTAATGTAAAGCAGCCTGCTCATGATAGACCTCCTCTACTGGTCTCTTAAGGAGGCAAGTAGGAAACTCATGATGTAGAAGGAGCCTCGTGGTGCAGTGGTTAAACTGCAGTACTGCAGCCAACGCTCTGCTCACAACCTGGGTTCAATCCGTGGTAGCTGGCTTGAGGTTCACTTAGCCTTCCATCCTTCCTGGCTTGGTAAATTGAGTACCCAGCTTGCTATTGGGGCAATCTGTAGCCTGTATAATTAAACTGTAAACTGCCCAGAGAGGGCTTTAAGCACTATGGGGTGGTATAAAAGCAGTGTGCTTTGCTTTTTAAAGGAGGCTATCCATCAAAGCTACCAGTGTTGACAAGGATATTACTGCTTATATTCTCCTTGTACAGCTTAGTCTATCACAAGAAGACAAGACTCACTGGAAAAGACAATAATGCTAGGAAAAGTTGAAGACAACAGAAAAAAGAAAGGCCAAACATGGGATGGATTGGTTAAAAAAAGGAAGCCATGGCCTTTAGATAGCAAAAGTTAGGCAGTGCTATTAAAAACAGGACCTTTTGGAGGTAATTAACTCATAAAATCACTGTAGGTTACAAGCAATTTGATGGCACATAACAAAAAATAGCTTAGCCGCTAGTGCTACACTCTACGTGTCTACTCAAAAGTAAGCTCTTCTGAGTTTAGTGAGGCTTCCTGCAAGGAAAGTGGTAAAAGATAGCAAATTATATGTTCAACGTCCAATTAAAAGAAGATTTGGAGACTATAACGTTATCAGTCCTCTGGCTTGACTGTGGCCTCCACAGGACACTCCCACACTGTCCTTTTTTGATGTAACACTTTCCTGCCCTCACAGAAACAGCCATTAGCATGTCTCTTTTTCGGATGTGCCACCCCAAGGGTGTAGTAAAGCCAAGAACTAACAAGAGACAAGAACAAGACACAGTTCTCCAAAATGTTCTTGCTGTAGCCAAACCACAACGCAAGGAAATTATGTGGGTGCCAAATCATGTTCTGAGGGATGGAAGACAGAAATCTAGATGGAGAGCAGAGAGGGGAGCTCTGCTTTTCAAGAAATGCTGACAAACATTTGCATTCAGATACAGTCACTTCCTTTACTCAGAAACATTGCATGTGCTACTACAAGTCCCAGAATCCCCCACAGCATGGCCCCCAGTGGCTGGAGATTCTGGGAATTGTGGTCCAAAAAAAAAGTAATCTTTTTATGCTTTTATGCTTTGGACAAGTCACAGCTGCCATATCGTGCATTGTAGACTCACACTATGTTTACAACTATCCACCAGTTCAGCACTACTCAGTTCTGATTTTTAATTTCAGCATCAGTGTACACAACAATTGTTTCTGCAGAGCAAACAATGTTACCAGAAGGTGACTTTTTAAGGTGTATATGAGAAGAGCAAGGTAAACCACCAGGTAATGGAGTTTCAGCAGGAGAGCTCTGGAAATGAGGAACACAACGATCACATAACTACATTCAGGAGGGTTGGTTTTCAGGACCTGGAAGAACTGTTCAGGCTGTGAGTCCGTGTGTGTCAGAGAGCCTCGGGAACTTCTAACAGGTAGCAAGGTAAGGTGGAATAGCAGCAGGGGTGGGGGGGGGGGGGGGGACACGTCCTGTGACCTTCCCAATGTTTTTTACATACAGATCCCATTAGTACTGACCCAGTGTATCCCATGGTGAGGAACTGTAGGAACTGTCATTCAAAAGCTTCTGGAGCACCCCAGACACCCACCCCTGGGTTAAACTGTAATTTTGCCTGATACGGGTTAAACTAGTAGACTACAGGTGCCCTCGTGTTCCAATCCACAACCAGCCACAAAACTGTGGGCTAGTTAAAACCACAGTTCAGTTTAATCTACCTCACAGGGTTGTTGTGAGGATAAAATGGGAAAGGGAAAATCATGTACACCATCTTGAGCTTATTGGAAGAAAATAATAAAATGGGCAATATCCAGATACAGGGAACAGCTCCATCCGCCCTTCTTGAAAACCTGCTTTCATAGGAGAGTTTCTTACACATGAGTATATGAGTATCTCACACTGGACCTCCTGAAAAATAAAGATACTATTGGATTACTTTAATTTAAATTCTTTGACAAGTTTGCCTGCCTGCCTGCCTGCCTTCTTATTTACTAATAGGGCCTGCTCCTGTTCTGGCTGCACACAAGGAAGTACATAACTTAATTTTAACTGTAAATGTAGCTTCATTGTTATGTTTGTTGTTACAGATTTATTTATTTGCTTTGCATCTATATCACATTTTGTTGTACACCACCCAGAGTGGCCATTGGCCAGATGGGCTGTATAGAAGTGTAAACATTAAAATAAATCAATAATAAATATATGCAACAACCTGCGTTAAAAGTTAAATTAAATTAATTCAATAAAATATTGCAATGCAGGGACACATAGGGATCCCTAGGTGTACCTGGCATGCATTACCTTCATACATGAAAGTAATGCTTGGGAAATGTTTTGGACTACAACTCTCAGAGGTCCTCAGGATTTGGAAAGTTGTAGCCCCTAAACTATGACAGGAGACAGGCACCAGAGCTCTGTTAACATTGAGTAAGACACAAAGTGGGGAGGGGAGGAATTTCATAGCTTAAATGAGTGAGCTTCGGAATATTTGTTCTCTATTCTTGTTTTAATATCTTTGAAAATATTTTACAATGAGAATCCCTTTCCCAGTGCTAATGCTTGTTTGGCCAGGAAGGAGTTTAAAAATTCTAATCCTGAGAGTCAGCTAATTGGATCCTGACTGAAAGGATCAAAAGTTTAGATTGCCCCAGACCTGGAGCTGATTTACCCCTTGAAGACCCGTGTCAGGAGCCTGGTCTCAGAAATTCTGAGAAAATGTTTACTGAAAGCATTCAGGGCTGGGACAAACACAATTGCTCTGTGTTTTGGTAATGGAAAAATATTTAGCATACAAAATTGTATGCTAAATCCCAGGAGAGACATGACAAAATGTCCCTTTCTAGAAGTCTGTTATTCCATTACTTTCTTAGTTTAAAGCAACCTCTTTTTTAACTCTTCAAAGAAAACCTGTCTTTTGACTGTTTCTGTGACTTTTCATTGCTGTCCAAACAGCTTCCTTTCCAGCCCACAAAGCTGCAACAATGTATCTACTTTGTAACACTCTTGCTGGTAAGCCTTTTCTATGCAAGGTTAGTTTATACCAAAACCACTGGTTTACCCTTTTGAAAGGCATATTTGAGGATCAGCATTTCAGCCCCTGCAGCTGGATTCCTTCCAAATAAAAAAGTGGGTGGGAGCAACCATTCTCTTTCAAGATAAGCAAGACTGGCATTTTCAATTCATGTGATCTGTTTTAAATCTGGGGAAGTTAAAGTCTTGTTTCTGCATGGGGAATAAAACAGTTTTACTTTTAAAAAATCATAACTTGAACCTTTGCCCAAACTTCCCCAGGTCTGGTACAGATCAAGAGCAGACTGACTGCTACACCTGGGCCAAATTTGGTGCTGATCTGAAGTCCAGTTTAAAAGTTACAAATCTTTGTTTGGGCTGTCCTTATTTTTAGAATTGCCTTGTAAAATGTTGATTTCCGTGCCAGCACAAAATCACTGCTGCACTCTCATGCAGTGATAATTTATTCTAGCTAAAATATTCATGGATCTCCCCTCATCCCAGGGAATTGAATGAAGACACATAATGTGGCAGCATTGCTAGAGCCAAGCTGGCTGAACTCTGGACAGCATTCACCTGGATGGGATGCTGTCCATGTACCCAAGATTTGCTGCTTGGAGTTTTAACAAGGCAAGGCCATGGATCTATAAATCTAGGCATATCTCAGTCATCACCCTTCCTTCAACAAATTCAGAACTCTACTGACTCCTACTGACAAGTAACAGACCTATAAAACCTAAACCCAGATGCTAATTTCAATGAGTAGAGTCCTGTTTAATCAGTGGTGTTCAAATAACAGTTAATTTACCACTGAGCAATTGATTCCATGGGCCTAATCCAGCTGAGACTCTCAATCAGATTTAGGTCTGACGTCTAAGTGAGGATCTGCCTGCCTCCTGTTGGGTATCAGTGGTAGTGCAGGTGAATTATTCTATGTGGTGCAAAGCTGAATACACACCTAGGCCAGACCAAAACATTTTGCTACCTGAGACAAAGGCAGGGATTACCTTGGTTGCTTGACTATATTCACCAACCCATTTGCCAAATGGCATTTTTCTCTACCATGTTTTACTTACATTTGCCCAATATATATATATATATATATTTCTGAATTTGTTTGATTTTAACAATGCAAAAATGAAAAGGTGGGGCATGGGAAAGAGATCAGCCCTTAAAAATGAGGATCGGAAGTGTGATAACTGGGTCAAATGATCAGTTACCAAAAGGAAAAACTGATTGCAAAATATGTGATTGGCAGTGCCACCCCAGCAAAGGACAAGATGGTACAGATTTCATGCACAAAAGACACATAGACTGGTAGCTGAATCTTATGTCGGTGCTGATATTGGGACAGCATCCTTCAAAGTGAACAGCAGGCTAGCTTACAGGATGCAGGCCAGTCATTCATCACACAAAATTCCGCCTTCCTACGTGGTGCTGTTGCGCCACAACATTCACTGCACAAGGGTGGAGTCTGACTCTGCTTAAGGTAAGGGCTGTTTCCAAATACACCACAGCCAACACTTTTACAGGAATAGCTGGCAATAGTATGAAATGTCTGGTGAGGAAAGACGGTTTACTTTTCTCCAAATAGATTAGCATTTTCCAAATACTTTCATATTCCAGGAATCTGATAAAGTAGACAACGGTCCACAGAAGCTCAGCCAAGTAAAACTTCTTGGTCTTTAAGGTGTGGCAAGACTCGTTGTTGTTCCTACTTTCCATTCTTGAGGGGGGAAACCATGTCTTAAGGTCTACATTTAATCATGGTAATCTTAACACTTGAGTTTTCTTTTAAAATGGTGTGCGCACACATGTATATGCAGGGACTACAGCTTGAAAATATTACTTTCTCTCTTTTTTTGCTATAACTCCTAGAAACCAACACAGTCTAAACCTTTGCTGGCTGGGGAATTCTGGGTGTGGTAATAAAAAAAAACCTATAACATTTTCAAACATATTCTGAGTTTTTATTTCTGAGATTTTCAAGATTATATCTCAGCTCTGTTTTTTTCTGTCACTGCCTATCATTCAAATAAAAAGCACATCATACTTTGGCATGAATAACATGCATCCTGGACAAATCTCTCTGCCCCCAAATACTCAGGTTCCTGTGCTTTACACTGCTCTGTGACAAGCAGAAATTCAACTGGAGAAGCAAGACAGTGATAGGAAAAAGCTCTTCGGAAGTCTGGGAATCTTGCCAGGAAAAAAAACCACACACACCAGTAATTAGCAATGTAACTTGGAATTGCAGATTCAAAAGAAATACCACTACCATGATAAGATTTGCACGAGAGCTGCCAAAACAACACCCTGCATGGAAGTCAATAGCTGGGGGTGTAAGCAAACGGCCACACCTTCATCTGTCTGCACACAAAGTTAGTGAATCAACCTGCAAAATCCAGGATCGCTCATAGAATCAACAGTAGAGATTATTAAGTTTTGGTTTCTACTGTTGTCGTGCATGAATACTATGATTTTGGAGGAGTTCATGAGGACTAAAGAGGGGTTGCTTTGCATATCTATCCCACTAGATTCCATTGTCTTGGGATCTGCTATTAGCACCCCCAAAGAGAGAGCTACATTCTAGATAAAAACAACAAAAACTCCTTCAGACACCAAACCAAGAGTGGTAGTGGATGCAAAAGCTGACCGGGATCCTGCATCTTTCATACTTGTTCAGAAGAGGGGATTTTAGCCACTGGTGCTCACATGACAAGCCTCATGGGCTAAAGATCCCTCTCCTAAGCAGTTGCTTAAAGTGTGGAAGTCCTGCCCTTTTTTTGCATTTGGCCATCCTCATCCCTGAATCGTGGTTCTATTGTAGCCGACAACTCATCCCTGGACATGAAGGGGAATACAGTCCAACACATCTGGATTGCTCTAGGCTGGAGGAAGCTGGCCCAGTGGTAACCAAGGGTAGAATCTTTTGCTCATTTGAGAGTTAGTCCCACTAAATTCAAATGTAGTTCTGTATCTAATATCCTTGATATTCGATATAGAACTACATCTTAACCTTAAACACAGATTTAATTAATTAATTATATTTATTTAAAATATTTTACCCCACCTTTCTCCCTAAAAAGGCCAAAGGCAGCTTACATCATTAAAAAAAAAACCTGATAACTATGTTTTTTGCTATATCTCTGCCCGCCGTGGTTCCTTATCTACTGTGGCCTCTTCTTCCTCTACGATAAATAATAACAGATGTGTTGTGGCCTAAATTTTATGCATCAAATTCATGTGTGCCACCGCATGGTTATTATCTGTGAAGCCACATCTGACTTCTAGCAACCCTAACAGGGCTTTCAGAGTACCTGGGATGTTGACGAAGTGCTTTACCCTTGCCACTTCCCAGTCACATTTTCATGCGGATTTGAACCCAGAACCCCTGCATTCTAGTCCAATACTCTACCCGCTACACCACACTGGATACAGTACAGCTTGGGGAAGTGGTCTGCTGCTTGGGAATTCTCTAAAATGGAAACCAAAAAAAGGAAGTTTTCCAGGCTCTGATCTACATCACCGATGCAGGACTCGATGGGCAGCTGGGAAGCCGAGAGCCAGAACCCCGGGCCCGGCAGAAGTGCCTCTGCTGCGAAGGGCAGGACCTTCCGAGCACCCTCGGAAACTGCCTTGCACCAGACCCTCTCTTTGGTCCGTCCTACCCGGCAGGGTCTACGGCTGAAGCGCTCCAGGGTTGCGGGAACTGGCCTGCCGAGGTGACCCTTCTAGCTGGAGGCATCCAGGGGGCCGGGGGGGGGAGAGGCTCAGACGCCGCTGGTGTGAGACGCCTATTCTCCCCCGGGAGCGACGTCCTCCCCCCAGAGGCAGACCAGAGGCTCGGCTCCCCCTCGGGCACTCAGGGCGGCGACCCTCCTGGCACGGGAGGGCGGGCGGCTCACCTTCTTCAACTTCCGCGGGGGCTCCGCTCCTCTCCGCCGAGCTCAGCCTTCCCTGGCTTCCAGGGAGCTCTTCGCCCACAACCGCCGCCGCCGCCTCCTTTTCTTGCTTCTCTGCCTCTTCCTCCTCCACTTCTCCCAAGAAGCCCTTCAAGAACTCCTCGATCTCCTGGTCCGTCAACACCGACTGCCCCTCCACCCGGGCGGGACCGGGGCGCCCCACGAGCCCCAAGAGCAGGCAGAGCAGCAACGGGGCCCGGCGGGTGCCCATCGCTGTGCAGGCAGAGGGGTGCGGTGGGGTGGGGTGGGGGGGCTCAGGGGTGTTCCAGCTGGGGAGGAAAAATATGTCCCCGAATTCTTTTTGGCACCCGCCAGACACTTACCCGGAAAAGCACGTGGCTTCTGACGGGGAAGGCTGGCGGGAGGGGGGCTGGCTGGGGGGCTGGGTGGGTGCGTGGGGGGGCGGGCGGAGGGAGGGAGGGACCGCCCGCCCGCCCGTCCCGGCGAAGGAAGGACGGCGTTGCGAGGGACGGACTCTCCTGAGGGGAGCGGGGGAGCCCCTCGGAGGCTGTTTGGGGGAAAGTCGGGGAAACCACGGCGGAGCCTTCCTTCGAGGGGAAAGGCCTTCCCTCAAGCGAGGAGCCTCGGAGGGAGGAAAGGGATGCCGCGTCGAGGGTGCCTGCAAAGAAGGGGGAGACCGGGCAGAAGCCGCTGGGCGCTTCTCAGGGCACGGGTCGGAAGGCGAGGTCGGGCGGCCGGAGGGGGGCCCCCGAGGGTGGGGGTGGGGGTTGGGGGTCTGGGGCTTGCGGACCCCCGCGGAGGACGGCCCGGCCGAAACCCCTGCCCCGCGACCAGACGGGCAGCGCCGGCGGTTCCCCTGAGCGCCGACCAGACCGACCGACCGACCGACGGGCGGGGCGGGGCGGGGCTCCCCCTCGGCGGCCGAAGCCTCGTCCTCCCGGCGCAAAGGAGCAAAAAGCAGGCGGCTCGAGTGGCCCCGATCGCCCGCGGTCCCCTCTCAGCGCCCGGCCCACCTCCCGCCCGCCGCCAGGCAGCGCCTCGTCCCCTCCGCAGAGCTGGCGGGCAGCCGGCCCGGTCCGAGGGAGCGCCGGGGGCGGCGGCGGCTCTCCCCGGGAAGCCCCGGCGGCTCCTTGAGAGGCGGGACGGGCACCTGGCAGGGCTGGCGGACTCCTTCGCCGGGCAAGAGGGGCGCGGGCGAGGGGAGCGGGGCCACCGCCGCGGGTCCCGGCGGGCTGCTGCCGCTCCGCGCCCGGGCTCGCTCCCGCCCGCCCTCCTCGCTGCTCGCTGCGCGCACCAAAAAAGCCGGGAGCGAGAAAGCTTCTGGCAGCCGCGGGGAAATCCGGACCTGGCGAAAAAGGAAACGGATCTCCTCCCGGGGTTTTTCTCGGCCTCTCCCGCCCTCCGCTCCGCGCCGCTCGGCTCCCCCGCGCCGCCCAGATCCCCTTCCAGGGCGGTGGGCCCAGGGCTGCTGCTTGGCCCCAGGGAACCAGCCTCGGGTCACCGGGGCCAAGGAGGAGCCCGGCGCGCACCGTCGGCCCCAGGAAACCGGCCAGCCAGGCGCGCCTGTGTGCTGGTGTAACACTCGCTTTCTTGGAGGGGTCCGCAGTGTTTCCTCTCGCTTTACAGACACACGTCGGTTGCATCCTATTGTGTCGGGAAAGGACACGTATCTTCTGCCAGACTGACACTGCTTGACCACCTGGCCCAGTACTGTTTCCTAGTCTGGCTGGTTTACTAGAGGCGCTTTCGAATCACTTGTTAAGATGTATTGTCGAAGGCTTTCACGGCCGGGATCCGATGGTTGTTGTAGGTTTTTCGGGCTGTTTGGCCGTGTTCCGAAGGAACAGCCCGAAAAACCTACAACAACCACTTGTTAAGATCCTTGCAAGTCGAGAGGTCCACCCTTAGAACTCAGCCTTCCTTCCGTGCAAAGCTAAAAGACTTTTAGGAGAGAAGTGATGATGAAGGGGGAGTAAAGGTAAGGCTTAGGATAGGGTCAAAAGACTTATTTGCATACATAGGAAGGTAGGAAGCAGCTTTATATGATGTCCCACTATTGATCCATCCAGGCCATTATTGCCAGCTCTGAGTGGCAGCAGTGGCTCTCCACGGTCTGGGGTCGGGGGTTTCCCCCGACTTTTTTGGAGATCCCCGATATTCCCTCTTGGGTGCTCAGCCAAAGTACTAATCAGACGCAACCTGGTTGGCTTCCAAAATCAAACAAGACGAGTTATTCAGGATGGTACAGTTGAAGCCTGACCTCAGCAAAAATCTGAAGGGAGAAAAAGTTAGCAGCCCCTCCTATAAATTCTGCCTGGGGTGAAGACTGTTATTGTTTGATTAGAATGTGGTAATAACTACAATCTATTGCCTTTCTTAAAACTAAACTATACTGCCAAAGGCTATGCTCAGAGTTTCTCTTGAAGACTGTTTGGAGGGTGAGCTCCAAAGTATTGCTTTTGGATATAGGTCAGTTTCTGACAGGATGATGGAAATTCTCTTCTCTGTCATACAGTAGGCCATAAATCTTTGCCTTTCAAAAAGCATGTTTGGGTGGATGCAAGAGATTATTATTGTCAGTGTTCACAAGTATCCTTGAAATCTTTTCCGCAATATCTGAACATGAAATAAGTAACCTGGAAGAAGTAGGGCTTTTTCAGTAGGTTCCAAGAGATAATTCCTGTTCCTTTACTGAAGAATACCTGGGCCATTTCCCACACATGGGATTGAATATCACAGTATTTCTCAATATTGTTGTGTTGGACTCTTGCACTTTGCTAATTTACATACATACAGGTTACATTGCAGAATAGAACTGCAAAAACCTGCCATTTTGCAGGCAACAGAGATCATCGTCTGGGTCAGGAGATAGACCTTTTGGCCCTCCCATTGTTTCGGATTACAACCCTTATAATCCTGGTTTACTGTTCCCTTCTTATGCAGGTGCTCTGGGACGGTGCAGCTGGCCCAAGGCCACCCAGGCTGGCTCTTCTCTCAGGAGGCACAGTGCGGAATTCAACTCTCAACCTATGCCTCCACAGCCAGATACCTAAAGCACGGAGCTATCCAGCCACTTCTATGAATGTTCAGTGACTGCCATGAAGAGACACACTGGCTGTGATTTGGAAGCTGAGCACCTGTAACGATCATGGTTGGTAGTCAAAGATAGTTCGTGTCCTCTGACAGTTTAAAAGCAAAAATAAGGCACGATAGAACCCTAAAACAGGATCAGGTACTCATAATTGTACTTAATAAGTTACGTATCAGTTTGGAGATTTGGGGGCTGAAAAAGTCATATAAAAATAAACTGTTAAGACAATCTAAGAGTCTTTATTTTATTTTATTTTATTTTGAATATGATAGGACTTCCATAATAAAATCCCTGCACATGCATACACACACTGATGCTGTTCTGGCCAAATAATGGCCAACACTGTAGCTCTCTAAGTAAAGCTGGCAGCATAGTCTAGTAGTCAGAATGCTGAATTAGGATTGGGGAGATTTGTGTTCAAATCCTCAATCAGCTGTGAAGCTCACTGGATGAACTGTGGAAGGGCACTGTCTCTCAGTTTAACCTATTTTAGGGGCAGCAATAATGCTAAAAATGGGGAGGAGGATGTTGAGTTACTTGGAGGAAAGATGATGATGATGATGAGTATAATAAGCAAGCAAAACGTATATAAGGGGCTCAGCACAAAAGGAAAAGGGGTCAAGTCTACCAGTAAAAGACATTAAAAAACCCTATCTCAGGTCAGAGTATCTATCTATCTGGGTTAATGGTCTACCATGACTCTAGGAAGGAATCCTTCCCATCAACTGCACCAATTGGAGGTGCTGTAAAATAAGTCTGGGGGCGTTTTCTGTATGCAAAGCAAGTGCTATACCATTGACTTGTAGGAGTGTTATAATTCAAGTACTACCTGTATATATCCATAGATATCTGGTTAGAGAAGGAAGCATCATAGCTTCTCACAACAGTCTTCCTTGACTTGGAGATGGACATCTGGTCCATGACTTAAGAACACTGTGCAACACAGACTGTCTCCTTCCAAGATGGAACGAGCCACATGGCTATAATTTTCCAACCCACATCTCTTTGCAAATATAGCTTTGCTGAGCATTTTGGTTATATTAAAACCAAAGGCTGTCATTTGCTTGTACACCATCTCATTAATTAGATGGCTAGGCAAAATACTGTAAGAGATGGCCACTCATTGCCAGTACAGATATTTATGGAAATGTTTGTGGCTTCTTTCAACAGAACACTAACTGCAGGGAAAATTAATTGGATTAAATAAGAAATGCCAGTATGTTTTAATCAATTCTAGATTTTTTATAAGGTTATTCATATTTATGGTTATAATTATTCTCTGTTGTATCACTGTATTGTTTTGAATTGTATTTTTTTACAGATTTGAGGGTTGTGAGTTTTAACCTTGTGTAAAATACCCAGTAAAAAGCCTTTGACTGTGTGGACCACAGCAAACTATGGCAAGCAAGCCTTCCCTCCACCCACTGTCTGAATTTTTGTTTCTTGTGTTCTTTCCATCTTGGATTATTGTGTTTTTAGTAATATATTGCTATTTTAAATTGTAAATTGTTATATGTTATGTTGTTACCCGCCCAGAGTAGTCTATATGACTAGATGGGCGGGCTAAAAATGTAATAAATAATAATAAATAAATAAGTCCTTAAAGAAATGGGAGTGCCTGACCACCTTATCTATCTCCTGAGAAATCTATACGTGGAACAGGAAGCAACAGTTAGAACTGGATATGGAACAACTGATTGGTTCAAAATTGGGAAAGGAGTACGACAAGGCTGTATATTGTCCCCCGGCTTATTTAACTTATATGCAGAATACATCATGCGAAAGGCTGGACTGGAGGAATCCCAAGATGGAATTAAGATTGCCGGAAGAAATATCAACAACCTCAGATATGCAGATGATACCACTCTGATGGCAGAAAGTGAGGAGGAATTAAAGAACCTCGTAATGAGGGTGAAAGAGGAGACCACCAAAAATGGTCTGAAGCTCAACATCAAAAAAACTAAGATCATGGCTGTTGGTCCCATCACCTCCTGGCAAATAGAAGGGGAAGATATGGAGGCAGTGACAGATTTTACTTTCTTGGGCTCCATGATCACTGCAGATGGTGACAGCAGCCATGAAATTAAAAGACGCCTGCTTCTTGGGAGGAAAGCGATGACAAACCTAGACAGCATCTTAAAAAGCAGAGACATCACCTTGCCGACAAAGGTCCGCGTAGTCAAAGCTATGGTTTTTCCTGTAGTGATGTATGGAAGCGAGAGCTGGACCATAAAGAAAGCTGACCGCCGAAGAATTGATGCTTTTGAATTGTGGTGCTGGAGGAGGCTCTTGAGAGTCCCCTGGACTGCAAGGAGAACAAACCTATCCATTCTAAAGGAAATCAACCCTGAGTGCTCACTGGAAGGACAGATCCTGAAGCTGAGGCTCCAATACTTTGGCCATCTCATGAGAAGAGAAGACTCCCTGGAAAAGACCCTGATGTTGGGAAAGTGTGAGGGCAAGAGGAGAAGGGGACGACAGAGGACGAGATGGTTGGACAGTGTCACAGAAGCTACCAACATGAATTTGACCAAACTCCAGGAGGCAGTGGAAGACAGGAGGGCCTGGCGTGCTTTGGTCCATGGGGTCACGAAGAGTCGGACACGACTAAACGACTAAACAACAACAAAATACCCAGGGTGCTTGCTCTAATGGGGTGGTATATAAATTAGATAGGTAGGTCGGTCGGTCGGTCGGTCGATTGGTCGGTCGGTCGATCGATAGATCGATAGATATGGTCTGTTAAATAGAAATCAAGGCTGGGACAGAAACTATAGACAGCAGAGCCTTTAAAGTCAAGGGGAGAAGGTTCCCCACCCCCACCCCACAAACCAGTGAATTGAGAGTTCCTTTGCAGCAGGGAAGCAGCTTTTGGAAGGGGAATGGTATGACCCTTTTCTTTGCCTTCCAGTTTTCTTCTACAGCTTCTCCTTCAACTGCTTCCACCACCCTCATTGGGGTTTGTGGTTGAAACATCTCCAGAACTAGAACCATCCTGGAGAGGTGAGAAGCTGTTGAGGAAGGGTGAAACTGCAGAAGAAAAACGGCAGGGCTGCTGAGGAGTTAACCCCTCCTTCCCATTGGCTGTGGCTCTGTGGTAAACAGAGTGACTCTTACGCAGTGCAAATATAAAGGAAATCCATTACCGAGGGGGGAAAGGACAAAAACTGAGGATGATTTATGTTGGTCTAGCAGTTAGAATGCAAGGTTGTGACCCAGGAGGCCACAGTTATAGTTCCCATTGATCCACAGAACTTACTTCTTCTGAGTCTGACTTGCCTCCTAAGGCTATTGTGAGTGTACGCAAGGAGGAGAGCCCTGTTGGCTGCCTTGAGAAGAAAGATGGCTTATAAATGTAACAAACAGATAAAGTCTATGTTGATTAATAGTAAAATTAGAAACTGTGGGGGTGCCATTCCCAAGGTTGCTAAGCTGTTGGCTTAATCTACAGTAGAGGGCAAACTCTCCTGGATGATGTCACAGCTGCTTCTGAGGGGCATGACTGCCCACCATTCTTCTTCTTTCTCATAGGTGCTAGAGAGCTTGCATAGAGCCTTTCCTTAGGCCAATCCTAATGGCATGATGTAACCATTGTCCTATCTGAACTCTGTAACCTATCTGTATACTGTCCACTATCTGTGAGCTTGTAAGGTTAATAAAAGCACAGTCCTCCTGGGGGCAGGGCAGAATTCATTGGGAACCCATTCTGTGTTATTCTGCCTCTTCTACTAGTCGCCCACCAGGAGCACTGCTGGCAGAGATCCCTGTGTGTGTGGCTGACTTCTTTAATGTCTATCTCTAAGAGACTCTTTGCTATCCTAATTATCTGGTGATCACCACAAAGCCCATCAGCCTGCTAAGTTCGTGACTCCAACAAGAAACAACTGCTATCATTTAAACAGAAAGAACGTGACTGAAAATAGGAATATGTGAGCCTCCACTGTCCAAATGCGAGCTGGTAATGTGAATGGATTCTTCAGAACACCTCGCTGCCAAATCAGCCTCCTTCTTTAGATTCAGTGTCTCTCTGATTCTTGGGCTCTTGGACTCTAGAATCTGCCCTATAGCTGGGACGCAATCAGTCCCTGATCACTATTTCAAAATTTAAAAAAAAACAGACAAAAACATTGAACCAAAAAGGCCAATAATACGTTTTGATTGGTATCAATTTTTTCCTAATGTTATAAGTAACTCAGGTTGCCTTGAGCAGATCCAGCTGCAAGTATGTAAACAGCCAACATCAGAGGGGAATAGGATGGGATGTGCACAGTGAACTTTTTCCAGGCAGGCAACCAGCCACTAGACACTTTTCTGTGCAATCTTCTTCGCTCCCTGACCTGCATACACATATCACACCAAATATTTGCATTGCACTTTACAATGCTGGATGCTTCCTTAGAGCGTTATCACCATGAAGGGAAAACACAACTATGGCCCTAGTCATAACAAGATAAGAAGAGCTCCACCTTTGAGCAAGGTTCATTCAGTTTGGGCAGCTTGTTTCACACAGTGGCCGCTTTCAGGAATCCTGCAAATGTGCCCCATATGGACTACTTGGTTCAGCCCAAGGGGTAGGGACATCTTAGGAATGGGGCTGTAGAAGGGGTAGCTGTGTTAGTCTGTGCAAGCATTATAGGTAAAGATATATGTGATGATTCTCAGTCATCCAGGTGTGGTTATCTGGAAGTTGAGTCATGGCCACTGGACTTCTTTCTTGTTGGGTTGAAACATTTGGCTACTCATCCAAGTCGCTTCTTCAGTCTGAAGAAGTTACTTGGATGAGTAGCCAAATGTTTCAACTTAACAAGAAAGAAGTCCAGTGGCCATGACTCAACTTCCAGATACATTATAGGTAAAAGCAAAATAGAAATAAAAAGTCAAAAACATGGCGGCACCTTAAAGAGTAACTTTTATATTTTTTAGTGTGAGCTTTTGTGGACAAGACTGTGGTTCACAATTCCAATTGAGAAAGAGTGGTAGAGCTGGAGAGGCAGGAGCTGCTGTTCCCCCGGAGAATTATAGGGTCCTTCCTTACCATCTTGGTTTAGGTAACAGAATTTCCATATGTTTGTACAGGAGGGGCCCTGGAAGGGTGAATCCATGCAGTGATCTTATGCATTGGTGTTTCCATTCACATTTTATTTTAGGGCTTTCAAGACTGTATACTTGGAGCTGTTCCTCTATGTTGTGAATCTCCTGCCTTGGTTGATCAATATAATTGGGAGTTTGTTTTTATTTGGCTTCAGAGAGATATTTGTGTTCTTCTTTCTTCCAGCAACTCGTGCTCTGGTGCTGGTGAAAAGAACTTGGGGTGTACAAAATGTAGAATCCAGTTTGGGGCTGTGTTATATCACTGCTGACCAATAAAATATAGCTGTATACCGTTTGCTATTTATTTAGTTATTGCATTTGCATTGCCAGGGAAGTGGAGAGATATAGGCAGGATTTTCTGCCTCGTTTGCCCAAATATCTTTGTAAAACATATTAGCCACCATGATGGTTAATAGCAACCTATAAACCTATCCTCTAAGAATTTGTCTTGTCAGAACTGGATAAGGATACTTAACTCCTCAAGGAGTCTTCCAAAGACTTACAGACCTCCCAGGCAAAGAACAGGTTCTATGATTCATCATAGCTGACATTATCCCAGTAAAGGGTTAATTGCAGAATGGAAGCAGGCAATCAGGGATAAGCTTTTCCAAACTCGCCTGGGTATCTCATTATGACTTTTTTTTTCTTGCAATAACCCCAGGTAATTCAAAACATGTTAATTCTGTACAAGTTCTATTTATTTACATCATTTCTAGGCTCCATACTTAAAATAGCACATACAAAAAATATCAAAGATAGTCTTACAGTTGGGAGGGGAAAGGAGGTTACCTACCTGTAACTCTGGTTCTTCAAGTAGTCCTCTGTGAATTCACACTAATGGGTTAATCTGCGCCTGAGCAGAGCAGCCTCCGGAAACTTCCACAGCTTTAAGCACTTAGTGCTGGGACCTCCCCTACACCTGGCTATATAACTCCGCCCCCGGCCCAGTGCTTCAGTTCTTAAAGAACCGACCGCCGCTGCCCAACATGCCATGGCACACGTGACGGACAGCGGGGAGGAGGGCGGGACGTGTGAATTCACAGAGGACTACTCGAAGAACCAGAGTTACAGGTAGGTAACCTCCTTTCTCCTTCGTGTCCTCTGTGAATACACACTAATGGGTGACTGGCAAGCTGACCAACCAGGAGGAGGGATGTCACGAAAGTGCAGAGCCAGGACAGCTCGCCCTACTGCAGCCTGAGCCTTCGGCCGGACTACCAGGCGGTAGGGCGAGATGAAGGGAGACGGAGTGACACACGTGGCAGCGCGGCAGACATCTGCGACGTCCACGTGATAGAGAAAGGCCATTGAGGATGCCACAGCCCCAGTAGAGTGAGCTCTCACTGATTTTGGAAGAAGAGTCTCTGCCAAATCATAAGGAAGGCGGATGGACTGGACCATCCAGCTAGACGTGGTCTGAGAGGAAGCTGGTACTCCGAAGGAAAGCCAGCAAAGGTGACAGACGTTGTGAGACAGAGCACGCTTCACGTCTAGAGCGTGCAGAGCTGTTTCAAGCAGTGAAGATGGTGTGGGAAAGAGACCAGGAAGGACAGCTGGCTGGTTGAAATGGAAGGCAGAAAATACCTTAGGCAAGAAGGTAAGGCCTGGCCGTAAGGATGCTTTGCAGAAAAGGAGGACCGGCTCTTAGTGTAGCCGGCCCTGCAAGCTAAGGATAGTGCCAGGAGCAAGGCAGCCTGGAGGGTTGCCAAAGAATTAACTGGAAAGACCACTGAGGTGTCAGTGGTCTATAGGCAGGGCGCATATTCTCCGGGCCGTGGAGAAATAGCGTGCAGGTAGAACGGGCCAGTCCCAGGCAAACAAGTGAAGGAGAAACCGAAGGAGTGCGTCCAGAGACATTGGCCTAGTAGGCCAATGTTGTCGTGATGCAAAGGGACAGAACGCCTACCCATGAAAGGAGTAGGTCAAGGTGGTAAAAGGTGTGCAAGCATGATGGAGCACGTCCATTACTGTCGGGGAAGACTCCAAGCCGACAGGTAGGGAACCCGAGGTCCGGATGAAACCTCCGACCCCTGTCCCGAGGCAGTAGGTGAGGGACCAGGTGCAGTGTGATGTATTCTGCAGGTCCCGGGAGCAGGATCGAGAACCATGGCTAGCGAGGCGACCAAGCATGACGGTCGCACACTCATGGTGGACTTGAACAACAGGCCTTTGAAGAAGGGGAAAAGGTTGAATCTGTAAAGGAGGCCCCATGACCAATAGGTCAGGAAGGCATCCCCTAGGGAGGCGCGGCCGACACCGGCTCGGGAGCCGAACATGGCACACTTCTTGTCCATTCAAGATGCAAAAGCATCCATGCCTGGAGTCCCCCACCAGCGACAGAGGCAACGAAAGATGGTATCGTCGAGAGCCCGCTCGTGAGAGCAGGACTGTGGTCTGCCGAGATGGAGTGCCATGGAAGTGTTCTCGCCTGCCAAATGTACAGCCACTCGATAAATGTGGCGAGCATAACACCATCTCGAAAGATAGATGGTGTGAAAAAGAAGGCGTAACGAGTGAGTGCCGCCCTGCTTGTTTATATAATAAACTGCAGTGGCATTGCCTAATGCGACCTGGACCACCCGACCCCGGAGCAGGGACTCAGAGGCCTAAAAGGCATTGGTGAGTGCCAGGAGCTCCAGCACAATGATATGCAGGCTGGCTACTACCATGAACCAGCGGCGAAGGGCCACGTGGTGGCATGGACAAGCCCCCCACAGTGTGGCGGGCTGGTATCCAACAGTGACCGAACCAACTGGGTCAAGAGACCAGAGGGTCCCCCTGTCCGTAGGGTGTGGGGGCAGGGGGTTTCCACCCATCCAGTTGAGCAGCATGTTCCGGAGTCACCTGGAGCAACATGGATGGACGGTCGCAAGATATCTGAAAGAGTGAGAGAAACCAGGCTTAAAGGGACCACATCCTCATTCGAGCAAGCTGTCCCACATCTGCAGTAGATGTCATCAGCTCCAGGAGTTGCTGGACCTGTAGGGTAGGGAACCAAGCGCCTGAATAAAAAGGGAACATAACAAATTATGCATTGTCACAGACTTGATGGCAGAGGAAAAAGCCTGCTTCAAGAGAGCATCCAAAGTCACATTAACACAGTTTACACAGTGTGTAGGTGGTAACGTCAACTTCACTATGTTGACCTATGGTCCTAACGCTGACGAAAGGGACAGTGCCAAGGACGTACGCTTACCAGCCTGTGAATTGGACCCCGCGACCAGGAGCCAGGTATCCAACCATGGGTAAACAGTGATTCCCTCAAGTGAAACCCTGAGAAAGCAATGACGGTCTAACCAGATGCCTGCATGAAAGGGAGCATCTTACGAAAAACCAACCCCCTGGACGTAACCAGTGAATAACAGAGTCCAAGGAAGCCATATGGAAACTATGCAGAGTAATAAAAGAATTCAGGCTTCCAACCCCAAGGATGGGCCAGAGGCCTCCATCCTTGTTTTTTTTGGGGGGGAGGGGTGGGGTTAGGGGTGGAGGCGGCCATAACACGGCCTGTGACAGGGGCACATCGAATTCAGTGGCATAGCTGGGAAGACAAGGAGTCAAACGGACTAACTGGTCAACGACAGAGAAGTAAAGAGACCGCTCAGTCTTGCGGTCCTGCCTGCAATCCTGCCGGTCAGGGCACTGCCTGCCCACATGTCTAGGGGCGGCGGCTGGTAACTTTGGGGTTCAGGCCATAGACGTTCCCGTGATGCCCTAGGCTGATAGGACCATCGTCAGGCTCTTGCGGTTGTTACGCCGCAAATAACTGTGTCGCCGGCTAAAGCTTGAGCAGGTTATCAAGAATAACAAACGGCAGGTCCCGACCCGTCAGTTGTTTAGATGCTGGCTTAAAGGCGTAACGAGCAGCAGTGCGCTCGTGAGGCACCAGCAACAGTGCCTCCTAGTGACGTGGGAGGCGTGAACTGTAAAGGTGCACAGGAGCTACCTGCAGAATGGGCAGCACCAAACTCCATAAGTGGTGAAGATAAGCCCCCATGGCAGAGGAGTAAGTGGCTACATGGCGGCCAAAGAACTCCTCATCTGTTAATAGGAAAGGAGGGTGACCCTCTGTGACAACTGAGAGGGGTGTAGGAAGATTGGTTGGGAAATCTTCCTCCCCCTGTGACTCCCAATCCTGAATAAGGTAAGCCCTTCTGACGAACAAGGGAGACGACTTCCCTAGCACGAGCCCGACCAAGCTCAGGCTCAACACAGTTGCCAGAACGGAGAAAGCCGAAAGGGTTAACAGCAGGTTCGGTTGAACCTGCGAACACTGTGCTGCCGGAGCCGAGTTCGAGGGAGCACTACACCTGTGAAGCGTATGTGGAGGCGTACAGCACTCCATAGCCCATGGCTCAGAACGATGCCAGGCGGAGCGGGATGGTGGCGGTGGCAGAGAGCTCATAGCTCCTATACTGGATAAAGGGACTGGTCCTACACAACTTGTCAGCGTGAGAGGACCTACCTGAGGAAAATTACCCACCAGCGGCAGGGTTCTAGGGTGGACTCCTGTGAGTCCTTTACCTATGAGCCTATACTGGCACCGGCAGCTGAGGCAGGGCTGCAGGCTACTGCGTAAACCAGCCCATTGATAAAGAGGGCTGTTTTGTGCCAAATTATCAGCCACCAAACAGGTGCTACCCCAGCCAGGGATATCACCGACTAGCAGGGCTAGCGGTGGGAGTTGCAGCCCCCCCCCCCTTTTCAGAGGCAAAGCTAGGGCTGTTAATGTTGCCAGAAAGCTCTTGCCTTGGCACCTAACTGATTTTGGAAATAGCAGCTGCGTGAGCAAGCCCCTTGATAAATGAGGGCTGTTTCATGCCAAACCACCCAAGGGTGTTAACCCAGTCAGGCATATCACTGACACGTAGGGCTAGCTGCGGGAGCTGAAGGGGCCCATACCATCCCCCAAGGCTTACCGCATGTCGCCGGAACATCTACAGCCTCGGCGTGCAGCTCTATCCGGAATCGGCAGCGGCATGAATGCGCCCACGAAGGAGGGCTGTCATGCGCCAATCACACGCAGAGGCTTTGCCCCATGTCAGGAGAATCACTGACAGGCGGGGGAGGCGACTGGCGCTGCAGGAGGCCCTTTCTTCTTCAAGGGCAGGGCTCCAGATGCCCAACTCACTGCAGGTTAACAGCTATATGAACGAGCCCCTTGAAACAAGAGGGCTGTTCCGCGCCAACCTCCGAAGAGGCTGTACCCCACTGACAAGCGGGGAGCAGGAGCTACGAAGGCCCTTTCTTCTTCCAAGGGCAATCCTAGGCCGCGCAGAAGCCCAGCTCACTGCGAAACAGCTGTAAGAACGAGCCCCTTGAAACAAGAGGGCTGTTCCATGCCAAACTCCGGAGACGCTCTTCCCCTGTCAGGAGAATCACTGACATGCGGGGAAGGTGACCGGCGCTGCAGGAGGCCCTTTCTTCTCCAAGGGACAGGGCAACAGAGCCCTAACTCGCTGCGGGGTCAACAGCTGTATGAACGAGCCCCTTGAAACAAGAGGGCTGTTCCTGCGCCAACCTCCAAAGAGGCTGTACCCCACTGACGAGCGGGGAGCAGGAGCTACGGAGGCCCTTTCTTCTTCCAAGGGCAATCCTAGGCTGTGCAGAAGCCCAGCTCACTGCGAAACAGCTGTAAGAACGAGCCCCTTGAAACAAGAGGGCTGTTCTATGCCAAACTCCGGAGAGGCTGTACCTCAGTCAGGAGAATCATTGACAGGCGGGGCAAAGCTCAGAAGCCATCCTCTTCAAACCTGCTAGGAAGAGGAAATTGCAAACAGACAGAAAACTGTTGCTCTTAAGCCTGGGGGTAATTTTATAAAGAAGGTAAAAGAGACCTTATGTCTTTAAGAGAAAAGCCCTGAGGGCTGCAAAGCCGGCTTTGTAAAGGCTTTGTAAAGTTTTACAAGGAACAGCTAATGCCGGCTAATACCTTATCCCCAGGCAAAAGAATCAACTTGTTACAGAAGAAAGAACAAAGGGAGGTCAAAGAAAGGAACAGAATAATTTCTAGTTGCGAAGTTCCAAACGAAGTTGCTGCTACAGTGGCGGTCAAAAAAAGAACTGAAGCACTGGGCCGAGGGCGGAGTTATATAGCCAGGTGTAGGGGAGGTCCCAGCACTAAGTGCTTAAAGCTGTGGAAGTTTCCGGAGGCTGCTCTGCTCAGGCGCAGATTAACCCATTCGTGTGTATTCAGAGAGGACACGAAGGAGAAACTGCAGGCACATACCATATGCTTAAAAATCTGTAAAAACTGAACTTAAGCTTTGAACAATTACTTAAACCAGACTATAGCTGTACAAAGCCCAGACAAGAACTTTAGTAATATTTGAATTAAAAGGAAAAGCATTAAAACACAGGCGCTCATAGCCTACAAAGGCAGAGAATACATATAATATTTCATTTAAAAGTAAAAAGCAGTATAACGTCAACAGCTTTAAAGGCTTTCTTTAAAATACTTGAAAGAACATCAGAGTTCTTATGATAAGAAAATACAATAATTAGCCTCTAAGCATATCCAGACACCCAGAGAAAAATATTTTCTCTAAAAAGAGAAAATCTCACTCAGCCTTATGTAAAATCCATGGCTGGTAGTCAGTGCCATGCTGTTATCTTTCTGCTGTCCTAAAGCCGTTCACTTGGCATCAGGTCTATACTTCATGTCCTCTTTAGATGTTTCTCCATTCAAAACAGTGTCTGATCGTTCCCTATTTATAGTCTAGTTCCGCATTGGTAGTCAAAACTAAACCTTTGTCAGAGTGTAGACCTCTCAGCCTGTGAGAGATTCAAATGTTGAAGATCGCAAGACCTGCTCATCTCAGACCCAGCAAAGTCCAGCTCCTGGAGAGCCCAGTGCCTGCCCATCTCAAGGTCGGAGCAAAATTCCCCCTCCCTTGAACAGTACCAGCTATTAAAATGCAGTATACTGTCAATACAGTAGAACTGGGACAGTACAACACAACACAGATGTCTATTCATTCATAAATACTACAGAATCTACCTTATACACTTTTCAGAATTTAATTACTATTAATTATGAGGCTAAAGCCTTATAAAACAAATGACAACTTTTCTCTTCTCTACTTGCTTATAATTAAACAAATAGCTTAAAATAACCTTCATCCTTAGCTTCTATTAAACAATATGTTATTCTCATTTAACACAGGTTTTCACATCTATTTTGTAGTATCTCTTTGTTAATTAACATTATAGGTAAAACACAAAACAAGCATCATTTTAAAACGTACTCCCATTTTTTTCTGTTGTCTGTTCACATTACGTCAGCACTCTATTATTTAATTTTTCATGAAAACTGGCATGAAACTGAATGAGCTACTTCGGCCTTGTTATCTTATCAGTAGCTTTTGTACCAAAACAAGTGAAGTGTGTTGTTTTTGTAACACAAAACGAGCACTTTTCCAACTGTACTTTCACTTTTAATGCACCTCTGAGCCATCTTTTAAGAAACAGTTTTCATTTTTAGGGTAACACCTCTGCACCCCATAAAGGCATTTTTTAAAAAAATTAAACAGTCTCACCCACTATTTTTCTTTATTTGTGATTTATATATCATATTTTGTTTCCCAGTGTGGTGTAGTAGATAGAGTAATGCAGTAGGAGTCTGGAGAACACGGCTTGAATTCCCCAGTTGGCCATGGAAACTCACTGAGGGAATGGATCTGATAAAACCACTCCTTAAATATCTCACTTACCTGGAAAACCCTATTAGGGTCGCTATAAGTCAGTTCCAACTTGATTGCACAGCACATATATTTTGGTCTCACTTTTCACTTAAAATTAGCATTCAATGTGGTTAAGAAATATTGCTTCAAATAAATTAAACAAAACCATTATCTAAGACTAGTGATCATCATCACATCTGATGGCTATGAGTTCCATATGGCTTAGGTCTCTGAGCCAGAGGTTGGGAGTACAATTCCTCATGGTGCCTCCTTGAGAGGGACTGGACTTGATGATCCATAGGGTCCCTTCCAGCTCTGCACTTCAAAGGTGATGATGATGATGATGATGGCACATCCAGCTGCATAGCCATCTGCACAGGCTGCATTAATCACCTGGATTTCTCCTTTGACCACCAACACCCATGTGCAGAATTGGAATCCTGAAGCGTACATAGGCTAGGTAGGCATCCTTCAGTCTCAAGAGACTATGATAACGTGCTCTGAATCGACGCTGTATGCGAAGCTGGAGTGTCCTCTCCAGAGCACGAGGCCTGGGTAAAATAATACGGAGGACAGACTGTTACCCAAGCAGCAAATCCCCCCTCTCCACGTCATTGAAATAGCCCAATGGAAAGGCAAGACCAATACAACTGGTTCCAGCAACGTCACAGGAGTTGCCAGAGCGTGACTGTACACAGTCACGAACTGCCTCTGGGACTCCGGCTCTGGATTTTGCCTCGAGGTTAACTCCTGAAGCCTTTTCCATTGGTGGATATAGCCACAAGGCAGTGGAGGTTTGAAATCGGAGTTTTCCTTCTCCTAGATGGGCTGCCTTCCAAGGCTAACGAGCCCCATCTACCCATCTACATAGGCTAGGAGTAGAAGAATTCAGGAAAATGAGGCCTGCTCTGAGAGGTTAGCCACTTTCTTTGGGTGAGGTGTGCATTTAAGGTAGCCACTGATGCAACAGCAAAAAGAGAGAGCATTATCGAGAAAGAAAGAAAGACAAACAACAAGAGAGAGAGAGAGAGAGAGAAATCTGCATAAAACTAGTATGTACTTATTTTTATATATGGATGCCAATTTTAGAAACAATTACAATAATTTAAACAGTAATGCAATACATATCACTGCAGTAAGAAAAGCTGTGCAGAGGTAACCAGTCTGCTTGCTCAGTCCACTGTCCAGGTGTTAACTACAGATGGACAACTCCAAGGCCCTCCCGATCTCCTTTCTTTGGGTTCTTTCTTTTAAACCAGCCTAGGACTTAAAAAGCACTTCGGAGGGAATGTGTGGCCCTTGTGATGTTGCTGAACTGATGCTGGTAGCCAGCATAGCAATGGTGAGGAACAGTCAAAGTTTCAGTCCAGCAACATCTGTTCCTCAACCCTCCAATAGAAGAGTGTTCTCTGTAAAGTAGGACATAAGGATACCCTATAAACATTGGAGGAACCATGGAAAACGGGGCCAAGATGGTCACCATCAAGGAGTTACAAGAAGACTCTCCCCTGTTGCTAGTATTTAGTGGCAGATGATTAATAGATCCAGGTAGATGTGCTGTTTCAACCCAAGCATACCTAGAGACTTTGCCCAGACTTGTTGCGAGACCAACCAGGACCATTCTAAATTTTGTCTGCTGACATCATCAACAGAAAATGGAATTTTGTGGATCAAGTGTGTTAACCACGAGCAAAGCAGCACATGAGTGTAATGAATTTTCCATGCAGAATTTTTAAATAAAGATGCTTGAAAGAATTAAAAACTGCTAATGCCAGCACACACACATTTTGACTTGATATCCAGTGTAGAATTCAGTGGGGTTAGGCATAGGCAGACTCAGCCTATCTAGTGACTTAAATGGTTATTATTATCTTTGAGTCTCAGTGGTTCTGGAGAGATTATAGTGTCAAAATTGTGGGACTTTCTGATACTGGGACCCCGCTTGACATGCAATGAAAATTGAGCTACTGAAGGTTATTCCCGAGCAAGACAACATTATCAGGCATCTGATGGACTTCTTATTTACAGCCATGCATGCTGTCTGTTATTTGAGTGACCAGGAGGGGCTTTCCTGGGCTAGGTTGAATGTCTGTCGATTCAGTACAAACCAATCATTCCTTTCATATTTTGAAATTCAAAGAGAGACAAACCTCTCTGCTGAGTGTTCTATCCCTCTCTTTTGTCAGTTGGTGGCAGTTATTTTGTTGATGATGATCTGTTTGGTTGCTTGCCAGTATGTGTGCAGTAAAGAGAGTAGCATACACAAATATGTAATTTCAAGCAACTGTAAGTAAAGAAATGTTTTTATTCTTTCTCTTACCAATGACTTAGATTGAGTTATTGAGACTTTAAAGTGATTTAATGAGTTAATGAGAAAGGGGTCAACTCTGGGGAATGTAACTGTTTTCTTCTGTGGTTCTCTGTACTTCTATTATGTAGCAAAAAAAGGAACTTTATCAGAAATTCAAAACTTGCAACACCATCCAGCACTGAGAGGCTTCCCAGATACCTTGACAATGGCAAGCTAGTATTGCTTTTCCTGGGGCTGGGGGACAGCCACTGGCTTGTTTTGCTGCATTAAAACAGGATATGTGTTTGGAGCACTTTCACTCCCGTTAGCAGGTAGCCTGCAGTAAAAAGCTTACTCCAAGTTATCTACAAATGTGTCGTTCCTGCCTTAAGTCATATGGCTGCTCTCTTCTCTCCTGCACTGAACAATATTGTATTTGTATTTGCATTGTAATAGATTGTTCTAAATGTGGTGCTATATATATAATTTACTACAGTTTGTCACACATTTTGTTTTTATGGGAACAAAGTGTCTGGGGGTTGCGGGGTTTTGCTTCCTTGTACACCACTCAAAGTAGTGTGAATTCAGCAACTGGGTGGTATATAAAATACATACATACATACTTTATTATCACAACTTGGAGTGAGAGCTATCAACTTGAATGGCCTTAAAAGAGGTTATCTGTAGCTAGTGCTCGTGATGATGATATCACCAGGGCATGATGAACTAAATCCAAGAGTAATGAAGGAACTGGCTGAAGAACTCTCACTACCACTGCCTATTATTTCCTTGAAATCATGGAGGATGGGTGAAGTGCTGGATGACTGGAGGACGGCTAACATTATCCTTGTCTTCAAAAAGGGCAAAAAGGAGGAACCAGGGAACTGCAGACCGGTCAGCCTGACACCAATCCAAAGCAGAACTCTGGAGCAAATTATAATTTTCCTGAAGAATTTAAAGAACAGTTTAGAACAGATTTGCTTTACTAAACTCAACAGACTGTGAACCAGAACTATGGATTGAAACCAGAGATACTGTCAGAGAAGAATGCAAAAAGGATGGGTAACTGATGAAACTCTTCTATTTTCTAACAAAAGGTGAGAAGCAAAAGCAAAAGTGATAGAAATAGGGTCAGAATCTTAAATAAAACTTTTCAGTGACTTGCACATATGGATGGATAGACCTAATAATCACAGCAAAGAAAAAGAAGAGAAAAACAAAATGCTAAACCTAGAAATCAAAGAGAAATTTAAACCAAGACTGAGGATGCTGAGAGATCAACAGGGGAATATTTACAGTGTCAGGGGGTAAAGACCACAACTCAGTGGTACAGCATATGCACTGCTTTCCTGTTGAATCCCATCTTCAACATCTGGCATTTCCAGGTTTTGTTTTTAAGGAGCAGATGGCAGATGGTGGGAAAGACCATGGCCTGGAGTAGATCTGAAGAATCTTTTTGAAGTTGTTGTTTCCTAGAATTGCTATATATTGCAAATGACTTAATGGAACATAACAAAACGTCTACAAATCTGAGGGATTTTTCTCAGGCAAGTTAATTTGCTGCAATGCATCCAACCAACTTTTGTTGATAAGGTTGTACTTTTGTGATGTAGGCATTGTGCTCCCCAAAAGCTGTTGCAAAGGCATAGTACAGAAAGAGTGCTGTGCAAGATCTCAAAGACAGTTAAGTTTGCAACCCTGGGCCATTTAACTGCAGAGGAATTTCTGTGACTTCCCAAATTTTTGAGGCCATGGCCTTTGTCTTTTGGTTGTATTTATTCCATCTGGTATCAGCCCTGCTTAATATTCTTGTGGTTATATTATTAAAATTGGGGGAATGCACCATGAACCTCTTCCTGTGCCTCATTTGGCATTGAAGTAGGAATTATTTGACAGAGTTACAGTTTCCTTCCTCTCATCCGTGTTGTGCTGCTATTCACATCTGTGCAAGCACATATAATGGCAGCCACATCAGAGCTTTGGCAAGGGGGCTATCTTCTTCTTTTCCCTGTCTAAATTTGATACACTTTGGAAGGACATAGCGCCATCTTGTGGTGTGTGGTTGGCACAACTGTTCCTGTTTTAATCCACCTGCAAAGAAAGGAAGAGCTGTCAAAGAGGTTAAGTGTCAGGTCTCTAGAATATTCATTAATTCAAACCAGTTGGAGATATGAGGAAATAAGCTTGAGAGCTCTCATCCACAAAAGGTCCTATGTGAAAAATAAACAAATGATCGGCTCGGGTGCATGTTGGCTCCAAAGAGCAAGTTGTTGTTGTTTAGTCGTTCAGTCGTGTCCGACTCTTCGTGACCCCATGGACCAGAGCACGCCAGGCCCTCCTGTCTTCCACTGCCTCCCGGAGTTTGGTCAAGTACTGGATCTGAATTTGGGAGATTTAGGGCCAGTTACTAACCATGGAGTGATGTACTAGGACTCTGGAGACCAGGTTTCAAATCCCCACTTGGCCATGGAAACTCACTCGGGGAGAGGAACTGGTAAAACTCCTTAAATATGTCACTTACCTTGAAAGCCCTATTAGGGTCCCTACTTGACAGCACAGAATGCACACATTAACTGTGCTGCTGCAATATTCTGCAAACTGCAGTAGGAAGCAGCCTGGCTTGGATTCAAATAGTGAATGATGGGCATAACGGGTACTTGTAGCTTATTTGGCTGCTCTTAATCTAAAGCTATCTTGGAATACATCTTGAGTTGTATTTAGGTTTGTCTGGTGGAGTTGCTGAGATTTTAGGGGGAAATTGGTTGTTGTTGTTTCATTATTCCAGAGGTATTGAAAATGCAGTGGAATTAATGGTTGTTTCCTTCTGCAACTGCAAGAGACCAGAGACAAGCATTCCCACCAAATGGGGAACTGAATAGGGAAATGCAGGCCTCTGTTCATGTATAATGAAACCATGGAAAATATATCAGGCAATATCCAAAGAAACAAAGCAAAGCAAAACAAAAACATGTGGCACCTTAAAGACTAACTATTACAATCTACCTCTTCTAAAACAAGAAAAATATGAGTGCTGCCCACTTATGTTTTTTTCATGGAAGAAAGCTTGGCAGGAGGTTTATGGGAAAACTACACAATGTTAAGGGCATGTGGAATCCCAGTGATCTATTTAAAGGCTTAGTAGTAAGATCAACGCAATATTCCAATTTTTAGGAGATGTCAAAGGCCATTGCACCATATGGCCTGTCCTTAATGAGAAAAAGGGGTTTCTGTGGTGATGCCAAAGGTTGGGGCCTGCACAAGATTTGAGGGGCAGGCAGGCAAAGAGGTGGGCCCCCATCTTCTGTCAGTCAATACAGAGCCCCTGGAATCCTTACTTAATTGTGGTGGCAATGCTGCACAGCAGCATAGTCCCATTCTTTTAATTTCCCACAATGCCTCAATGTGATCTTAGCTCAGAGGTACTGTGGGAAATTAGAATGATGACTACCTCCAGCTATCTCGTACCATTTGTAGCATGAGCCTAAGGGTGGGGTGGGGGGGGGGATAAGAAGAACTGGTCTGGGAAAGATTTGTGAGTGTGCTCCATGGCAAGGTGTTTATGCCAGTCCTGCCACTGAACACCATGAGATGCCTCTTTCTTTTACTAGCCTTAATTAGGATTAGGAATTTAGCAGCCCTCCAAGACTTTGCTCTGCAGGGGGCCAGGACTAATGCAAGATCTGGATGAGACCTTGCTATGTGTGGTTGTCTGGATAGCTCAGTGAGTTATGCTCCCTGGGAGGAGAGCCAGCCTGTGTCCAAAGTGTTGGACAAGCTGCACAGCCCCAGGCCACCCCTAGAAGAAGTGTTACTGAATACTCTACACTTAGAAAACTCTGGAAAGGGTTGCCATCAGTCAGAAGTGACTGGACAGTTTGTTGTCATTGTCATTGTCTTTACAGAGTTGCATTCAGATGCCAAATACAAGATGGACTGACTCCCTAAAGGAAGGCTTGCATTTGTAAGAGCTGAGCAGGGCTGTGGAAGATTGGACATTTTGGAGATCATTCACTCATAAGGTCTCCATAAGTTGGAGGCAACTTGAATGACAACTGTAAGGAGGTGCATTCCCAACAGGCACATAACAACAACAACATAAGCAGGATCTTCTGGTTTCCACCTTCTTTGGCTGCTCTGGATAAAAGAATGCGGTGTGTTTGCATTTCTGTCTGTCTATGGCTGTGGCTACAAGTCTGTGTAGAGATGTACAGCAAGTAGTGATCCGGCCTTGGAAATGATACCGTCCTTGACAACTACAGAATTCTCCTAAGCCAGTCTGGCCACCTTGTAGTCCAAAAAGGTAACTTTTTAAAGCTGTACACATAATGTACGAACATAGTTACATATTCTGCCACCCACAAGAGTGGCAGCGAGGATCAGCTAACAGTTCTACTGAACTGGCCCAGGTCATTTTCCCACCTGTGTCCTCACCCTACCTGTTGCTCCAGCAATACATCCAAGCCCCTGGGGTCTAATTGGGTTACCCCAATATCTGACAAGATGCCAAGATGGACATTGTTGCCTTGCAAGAGACGAGATTGCCAGACTCGGGCTCTGTCAAAGAAAAAAAATTCTCATTCTTCCGGCAGAGAAAACCATTGAATGAGACCAGGGAATATGGTGTTGGCTTTGCGGTTAGAAATACTCTGCTGAGATCCATTGTTCCACCTACTGCGGGGAGTGAAAGAATCCTGTCTTTGCAGCTCCACTCATCAGCGGGACCGGTCACCCTCATTAGTGCATATGCACCAACACTGTCATCTACAACAGAAGTCAAAGACAAATTCTATGACGATCTGGCAGCTACTATCAAAAAAATCTCCGAGAGAGAGAGCCGCTGTTCATTCTTGGAGACTTTAACGCTAGAGTTGGCGCTGATCACAATTCCTGGCCCACTTGTCTAGGCTGTTTTGGCATTGGGAAGATGAACGAAAATGGCCAACGCTTGCTGGAGTTTTGCTGTTATTATGGTCTCTGTGTCAGCAACACATTCTTTAATACGAAGCCTCAACACAGAGTTTCCTGGAGACATCCAAGATCGAAGCATTGGCATCAGCTCAATTTGATCCTCAGTAGACGTTCTAGCCTTCCTAGTATTACGATCACACGCAGTTACCAGAGTGCTGATTGTGATACTGATCACTCCCTGGTGTGTAGCAGAGTCAAATTGTGAATAAAGAGATTGTATCATACGAAAAAGGAAGACCACGTATTGACATCAGCAAGACTCGCGATCAGAGAAAAGTGGAGGAATTTGCCCAAGCGCTTGAGGAAACTCTTCCAGGCCTGGCTGGTGCAAATGCACCTGAACAATGGGAACATTTCAAGAATGCTGTTTATAACACCACCTTGTCCACATTTGGCAAGAAGACCAAAAAGACAGCAGACTGGTTTGAAGCCCATTCGGAGGAGTTGATGCCAGCCATCGATGAAAAGAGGAGAGCTCTAGCAGCATACAAAGCCTGTCCTAGTGAGTACAACTTGCAGGTTCTTCGAGTTGCTCGTAGCAAAGTCCAACAGACTGCCAGGAGATGTTCTAACGATTATTGGCTTCAGCTCTGCTCTCAGATACAGACAGCAGCAGACACAGGTAACATCAAGGGAATGTATGACGGTATCAAGCAGGCTTTAGGTCCAATACAGAAGAAATCTGCTCCTTTGAAGTCTGCTACAGGCGTGATCATCCAGGACCGAGCACAGCAAATGGAAAGCTGGGTGCAGCACTATTCTGAGCTATATTCTAGAGAGAATGTAGTAACCGAAGAGGCATTAAATAACATTGAGTGCCTGCCTGTCTTGGAAGAGTTGGACAGCGAACCAACTTTAGCAGAAATAAAAGCAGCCTTGGATTCCCTCGCCTCCAGGAAGGCACCTGGGAAGGATAACATCCCTGCTGAAGTGCTGAAGTGCTGTAAAGAGATCATCACCACCGAGCTGTATGAAATCTTCTGTCTTTGCTGGAGGGAAGGTGGACATGAAGGATACAAACATCGTCACATTGTACAAGAACAAAGGCGACAGGGGCGACTGCAATAACTACTGTGGCATCTCTCTTCTCAGCGTTGTAGGGAAGCTGCTTGCCCGTGTTGTGCTGAATAGACTCCAGGTGCTTGCAGACAGAGTCTATCCAGAATCACAGTATGGATTTTGAGCTAATAGATCCACCATTGACATGGTATTTTCCCTCAGACAGTTGCAGGAGAAATGTAGGGAACAACAACAGCCACTCTTTGTGGCCTTCATAGATCTTACAAAGGCCTTTGATTTGGTTAGCAGGGACGGCCTTTTTAAAATACTTCCCAAGATTGGATATCCACCTCAACTCCTTAACATCATCAGGTCCTTTCTTGAGGAAATGAAGGGCACTGTAGTTTTTGATGGCTCAACATCAAATACCTTTGACATCCGAAGCGGAGTGAAACAGGGCTGTGTCGTCACGCCGACCCTGTTTGGGATCTTTTTTGCTGTCATGCTGAAGCACGCCTTTGGAACTGCAACAGAAGGTGTCTATCTCCGGGCTAGATCAGATGGAAAGCTCTTTAATCTCTCTAGATTGAGAGTGAAGACCAAAGTCCAGCTGAAATGCATGCAGGACTTCCTCTTCGCCGATGATGCAGCTGTTGTTGCCCATTCTGCTGCTCAACAACTCATGAATCGTTTTAGCAAGGCCTGTCAAGACTTTGGATTAACAATCAGCCTGAAGAAAACACAAGTCATGGGCCAGGGCGTGGACTCACCTCCCTCTATTACCATCTCTACACAAGAATTGGAGGTTGTTCATGACTTCGTGTACCTCGGCTCAACGATCTCTGACACTTTATCTCTGGATGTCGACCTGGATAAACGCATTGACAAAGCAGCTACCATGTTCTCTAGACTCACAAAGAGAGTATGGTTTAATAAGAAGCTGATGGCATATACCAAGATCCAGGTCTATACACTCCTGTACTGCAGTGAGTCCTGGACCCTTTGTGCATGTCAGGAGAGGATGTTGAACACGTTCCATATGCGTTGTCTCCGACGCATTTTTGGTATCACCTGGCAGGACAAAGTTCCAAATAGAGTAGTCCTAGAACGAGCTGGAATTTTTAGCATGTATACATTACTGAAACAGCGACGTCTACGTTGGCTCGGGCATGTCGTGAGAATGGCTGACGGTCGGATTCCAAAAGATCTCCTGTATGGAGAATTAGTGCAGGGAAAGCACCCCAGAGGGAGACCATAGCTGCGATACGAGGATATCTGCAAGCGGGTCTGAAGGCCTTTGGAATGGACCTCAACAGATGGGAAACCTTGACCTCTGAGCGCTCAGCCTGGAGGCAGGCAGTGCAGCATGGCCTCTCCCAATTTGAAGAGACACTTGTTCAGCAGGCCGATGCAAAGAGGCAGTCCCGAAACCAGCAAAATCAGGGAGCTGGACAGGGGACAGATTGTATTTGTCTTCAGTGTGGAAGGGATGGTCACTCTCGAATTGGCTTTCTCAGCCACACTAGACACTGTTCCAAGACCTCTATTCAGAGCACGTTACCATAGTCTCTCGAGACTGAAGGATGCCTACACATCCAAGCCCCTGGGGTCTAATTGGGTTACCCCAATATCTGACAAGATGCCATTTAAATCTCATGAGGTCTCTGCTACATCTGTTTGGGCAAGCTGTATTTTTCTATGGCTTTAAAAACCCTCTAAACCTAAACTAGATTTTCAACCTGTGCTAAAATGAGGAATGAAAATAATGCATGGACCTCACAGAGGCTAATCCCCTTCTTTGGCTGCCTCCTAGAGACACCCGCTAGACACAACTCAACACAGTGGCACTTACTCCTGAGGAATCGTGCATGGGCCAGGGATGTAAACACAATTCTTTCTGGCTTCACCTTATGTTTGGTTATGCGTCTGACTGTAGTCACAGTTTCCTGACTTGGTAGCAAATTTCCCTCTGCTAGAATAAGGATCCTGTTTATCATTTCCCCACTTTTCTTAAAAAATCAAGGGACTATTTTCAAAGAGCACAAAAACAAAAATCTTACCTTCAAGAGAATTGGGCTCATGAAATTCAAATACTCTTTGCCCTTTTTGGACACATCACATTTCACCCCGACTCAAATTCCCAGAGGGGATTCTCTGGGGTTTTGTTTTGTTTTCTAAGTTCAAAGAATACTTAAAAAAAAAAATAAACAGCTGGAAGAAGGCCGGCAGCTACATAAACAAGTTCTTGGATTAAGGCACACTGGGCTGCCATCCAGCATCTTAGACCACAAACAAGATTTTTCCAAAGCACTTGGGAGAGACAAGAGGGGAGAGCGGCATTTATCCTTCCTCCACCTTCTGCTTTTCACATTTACCTTTTCACCCCTCTTCAGACAATTACTCACCACTACTACATTGCCATCCAGTTTCTATATGCATATTGACTGGACTACAGACAGCCGTATACAAATGGGGAGAAAGAGCAGGAGCAGGATTTCAGAGTTACCAGCATGACAGTAAAAATGTCATTCACACTACTAGTAAATCATTGCAAGGAACTGGATCAGATACCCTGGATGTTATACAAATGAACTGGGGCCATTTGAGCTGTGCTCTTGCAATAAGGATTCTCTTTGGTTTCAGCTACCACGTAACAACACAGTCACCCTTTTATTGCTTTACAATGTGAAGAAACGTCAAAGGTAGAGTGGCATTTTATATCAGATAATAGATGCTGAACACATTCCATGTGCTCATAGGATCATAGAATAATTTCATAAAATAATTGAGTTGGAAGGGGCCTATAAGGCCATCAAGTCCAACCTCCTGCTCAATTTAGGAATACAAATCAAAGCAGATCACAGATGGATGTCCAATTTTCTTTTAAATGCCTCCAGTATTGGAGTGCTCACCCTCTCCTGAGGCAAGTGGTTCCATTGTTGTACTGTTCTAACAGTCAAGACGTTTCTCCTGATATTCAGCCAAAATCTGGCTTCCTGTAGCTTGAGTCCCTTATTACATGCCCTACACTCTGTAATGATCGAGAACAGATCTTACCCCTCCTCTGTATGACAGCCTTTCAAGTATTTGAAAAGTGCTATCATATCCCCCCCACCACCAGTCTTCTTTTCTCAAGGCTAAACATGCCCAGCTCTTTCAGTCTTTCCTCATAGGGCTTGGTTTCCAGTCCCCTGATCATCCTTGCTGCCCTCCTCTGAACTTGCTCCAGTTTGTTGGCATCCTTCTTAAAGTGTGCTGTCCAGAACTGGACCTAGTACTCTATATGAGGTCTAACCAGTGCTGAATAGAGGGGACCCAGTACCTCATGGGATTTGGGAACTATACTATACTGATAATGCATCCTAAAATCGCATTTTCTTTTTTTTGCAGCCACATAACACTGTTGGCTCATATTCAGCTTTTGATCTACAACAATTCCAAGATCCTTCTCACTTGTGGTATAACTGGTCTTAAGCTTAAGCCTAGCTTGTTTGTGTTCTTATCAAAAGTCTGGTGAGTGGCCAGTGAAACTGTCACTGTTGGTGCTTTCAGCATCGACATTTGCTCTGATCTCACTGTCACAACATAAAATCACCCAAATATATTTACTGTGTACATAACCTAGACTGTGAGATTGTACCCCATGCATTGGAGGAAGTAGGATGTTGTCTATGAAACCTTACATCTGTCAAGTCTCTTGCCTCTCATAGGACTAGCAGGTTTTCCTATGGCAACTGCAACCACCATTGTCTCCAGCTTTCTGGACAGAAGGGAAGGGATGTGACAGGACAGACAGGGCTACTATGGAATAATTTGTATGCCTCCATGGAGACCTTGCTGTCAGCAGATTCTTGTGACATCACAAGGGAAAGCCTGTGATGGCTGCAGAGCCAGAGATTCAGACTTCAATTTGCCATGGTATCTCCTAGGAGAAGGGCCAGGTGATGTGATCTTGGGCAAGCTATAAAGTCTCAGAGGACCCCCCAGAAGAAAGGAACGGTGAACCACCTTCTATATCTAGAAAACCCTCGAAAGGGTTGGCATAAGTCAGAATCAACTTGATGACCTGACAGAGTGCGAAAATGCGGAATGTTGTGGATACTAGATGGCGTAGCTTCACCAGAGGTTAAGGCAAGCCAAGAAGAATTTTGAGCAGACAGACAGCTTTTGCAATATAAACTTCTATTCAATTAATATTGCAGTATATACATACAGCATAGTCCATTTGTTCAGTCCTTGGTCAAACACAGTTTAGCAATTAGTCAGTCCGTTTCCTTGGTCAATAAATCAGAGTTCCGTGGTCAGTTCAATGCCATAAATCCATCCAGCAGCGTTACTCCTTGTTTCTCCTTTCGTCCCACAAGATTGAGTATGCTGGAACTGTCAGCTTTATCTCGCCATTCAGCCAGTCAGTGATTAGCTTCCGCAGGTAGCTCCGTCTGCATTTTGTTTCCACAGCTGTTCTAATTCAGCCTACTAGCTGGTTCCTATCTCAGCTGTACATCTTAAATCATTAGTTCTACAGACTTTTCTCTACTGTTTTCATCCTTATAAATACTTACAATCATGTACAAACTGGATTAACATTTCTACAGGTCTTAACAAATACCTGACAAACTCCTCCAATTGTTCATTCAGTTTGATTGTTTACATCACTTTTAAATCTTTATACATATATATTCATTCATTCATTTTTACTTTATCCCCAACATTTTACAGGATTGCTCATGCTTCGTTGGTCCAAGTATTTTTGTCATACAGTCTGCCACATTGTTTTCAGTTGCACAGTATTTCAGTAATATCAAGCCTTCTTCAACACTTTGTTTTACATTCTGGTACTTAATATCAACATGTTTTGATCTATTTTTAACTCCAGAAGAAGTAGCCATATAAATCACTGCTTGGTTGTCCTCCATCACTTCTATAGGATGATCAACCTTTATTCCTATATCTATTGCCAGTTGTTTATAGAATACCAATTCAGTACACATTTCTGACAGAGAGGCGTATTCAGATTCCGCTGTTGATAAAGAAATGAATTTCTGTCTTGATGTTCTCCAATTTATTAAGGAATTAGCTAAATGTATAGTCATTCCTGATGTTGATCTACGTGTGATAACATCATTTCCATAATTGGCATCTACATATGCTGTTATGATCAACTCTCCTTTAGGTTCTATATATAGACTTTTATCTATGGTTTCCTTTAAATATCTAATTACACGTTTGGCTGCTTGCCAGTGCCTTTCGCTAGGTTTGCTTACATTTCTAGATAACAGATTGGTTGCTGTTGAAATATCAGGTCTTGACCATCGACTAATATAGAGTAGACTCCCTATTAATGACCTGTATGTTTCAGAATCGCATTCTGGACCAGTAATAGTTTCTTTCTCAAATTCTATGTTCATTGGTGTGTTAGAACCTTTGCAATCTTCCATTTTATATTGTTTCAATAACTTTACTATCTTTTTCTTTTGTGATATTTTAAATCCTTTTGTGGTTCTTTCTATTTCAACACCTAGATAATTACTGATTTGTCCTAGATCTCTTAGATTGTAATTCTTTTTTAACATTTTTATGACTGATTCAGTAGATTTCTCATCTTTAGCAAATATGGCTAAATCATCTACAAATATGAGAATAATTATTTGCTCATTTTCTTTCATAAATAAGCACGGATCAGCCTTTCCTTGCTTAAATCCATTGTTTTTCAATGTTCTAGTGAGATGTAAGTTCCACTCAAATGCACTTTGTTTCAATCCATATAAACTTTTCTTAAGTAACCAACATTTGCCTTCCTTCTTTTCAATACTTGGAGGCATTTCCATATAAATCTTATGCTGAAGGTCAGCATATAAATATGCTGTTTCAATATCTATGTGCCTTGTCACTAAGTTATGCTTTGCTGCATATGTTAAAATGAATCTTAGTGTTTCAGGTCTTAGAGCAGGGGCAAATATCTGGTCATAATCATTTGTGTTTTGTGAATAACCTTTAGCCACCAATCTCGCTCTGTATCTTTCATTCCCATCTGCATCTGTTTTTCTCTTGAATATCCATCTGCACCCTATAGTTTTACTATTTGAGGGTTGTTCCACCTCTTCATATACATTCAGTTTTACAAGAGAATTTAATTCTTTTCTTATTGCCTCTTTCCACTTATCTTGTTCTATCTTGGGCATTTCACATATCTCTTCATATGATTGAGGTTCAGTGACTGATAAACAGTAATAGGCACCTGGTTTATACCTATCTGGGGGTTTACTTTCTCTAGTTGACCTTCTAGGAATTGTAATTTCCTCCTCATGAGTTTTACTTTCTTCTGATGTGCTAGGCATTTCTCTTTCTAAATTTTCAGTTTCACTTTCCTGTTTTATTTCCTGATCTCTCTGTGGTGTTGTATTTCTCTTAATTTCCTTTTTATTATTCATATCTGGAACATAAATACTTGTTTCTGGTGGTAAACTTATTAAATTCCAATATGCATGTTCATTGAATGAGGCATTGCTACTAATTACTACCTTATTGGAATTAGGTAGACCAAATCTGAATGCTTTCTTATTTTGCTGGTATCCAAGAAAATACATAAGTTTTGCCTTTTTTTCACCCTTTTTCCTTATGTTCCTAGGAATATGCACCCACGCTGGAGAACCAAATGTATGCAGAAATTTTAAATTTGGTTTTCTTCCAGACCATATAGAATAGGGAATATCATTAATGCCTGAATCCCATAGGATATTTAGATAAAAATTGGCACAGAGTATGGCCTCACCCCAAAATTTATCAGGTAGCTTACTACCTCTAATCATAGTTTCTGCCATGTTTTGCAGTGTCTGCCCTCGCCTTTCTATAAAAGCATTCTGTGTGGGAGTATATGGTGCAGCTTTTCTATGAACTATTCCATGTTTCTTCAATATGGCTTGAAATTTATTATTTGTAAATTCTGTCCCATTATCTGTTTGTATTTGTTTTAATTTTCTTCCAGTTTTTCTCTCTACAAATTTCAACCATTTTTCAAATTCAATATGTGTCTCACTTTTATCTTTCATTAGGTAGCAAAAGCCAAATCTGGATTTCTGATCTTGAATGGATAATATATATTTTGCTCCTCCTATTGATGGTTGTTTGGGACCAATTAAATCTATTGACACTAAATCAAGAATATTTTCTACTTGCACATTACTATATTTCCTGATAGGGGCACATTTACTCTTAGCTATTTGGCATGCTTGACACTTTACATATTTGTCACATTTTCTTATATTTGCTCCAAATGAGTTTTCTATAGTCTTTTGTAATGTTTTATAATTGGGATGCCCAAGTCTCAAATGCCATAAGTGTATACAATCTCTGTGAGGACATTCGTTATTATAAACATTGTTCACATCTAAATCACTCAGTTTGTACAAGTTATTCTTCATTGAGCCAATTAATACAGAATTGTCTGCACCTCTTATTTCACACTTTTCTTTGTGAAATGTTGTTGTAAATCCCTCCATAGCTAATGATCCTACTGATAGTAAATTATGTTTCAATTTGGGAACATACAAAACATTAATAGCTTTAGTTAAGCATGGAAGTTTAACTTTACCTTTACCCAATATATTGGTACTTACCCCATCAGCCAAAAACACTTGCTGATTTCCCACAGTTTGGAAGTCATATATCAGCTTTCTATTTTTACACATGTTTGCTGTGGCACCTGAGTCTATAACCCATTCAGTCCCATTATCCCCTGAATTGCAAATGGTATCAGTTAAATGTGATTCATTACTATATTGTGGCTGCTTTCTTCCTTTTTTCTTTTTCTTGCAGCTTCGATATAAGTGTTTGGTTGAACCACATGCAAAACATCTCTTTTCAGTGTGAGTTATTGCAGCTGTGTCTCCCTCCTCCTCCTCAAATTCTTTCGGTTGCTTCTTTTGAAGTTTATGCTGATAAGAACTCACGGAGTCTCGGAGTTGTTTATTGTCTTGTCTCTTTTGTTCCTCCTCCAAAAGCCTGCTTGTGACATTCAAAACAGTTAGTTCTGCTTGAGGTAGAACTTCTAAATTGGAGACAAATTGATCATATGTATGATCTAATGAAGAAAGAATGATGAAAGCTTCTTGTAGCTCAGTGAATATGACTTGTTTTTCCCTTAAGTCCATGAGCATTACTTTAATACGTTCTAAATGATTCAGCATACTTTCACCAGTCAGTAATCTTGTTCTGAATAACTTCTTTGCTAGCTGTATCTGGCTCCCCACGCTTGTTCGTACAAAGAGTCTCTTTAAATTATCCCATGCTTGCTTTGCTGAAGTCAAGCCTCTGAGGTGGATTAAGAGACGGTCGTCTAGAGTCAGACCAATTATAGCCAAAGCTTTGTTATTCTTTTCTCTATCTTCTTCATCTAATACAGCTGGTGGGCTCTCAACAATATCCCATAAAGTTTCCTTTTGCAGGAGTAACTGGACCTTTTGCTGCCACGTAGAATAATTCTCACCATTTAACTTTGTTACAGGAAATCCTGACATCATTATTGCATTTGCCATTCTGGACTGTAAATAATGTTGACTTACTGCTGATACTCTCGTCTCTCTGGACTTCTTCCTTTGGTTGTCTACCTTCTGGCACTGCGTCCACCTTGTCTAGCGTCCACCTGGGCCCATGACCTTTGACAGAGTGCGAAAATGCGGAATGTTGTGGATACTAGATGGCGTAGCTTCACCAGAGGTTAAGGCAAGCCAAGAAGAATTTTGAGCAGACAGACAGCTTTTGCAATATAAACTTCTATTCAATTAATATTGCAGTATATACATACAGCATAGTCCATTTGTTCAGTCCTTGGTCAAACACAGTTTAGCAATTAGTCAGTCCGTTTCCTTGGTCAATAAATCAGAGTTCCGTGGTCAGTTCAATGCCATAAATCCATCCAGCAGCGTTACTCCTTGTTTCTCCTTTCGTCCCACAAGATTGAGTATGCTGGAACTGTCAGCTTTATCTCGCCATTCAGCCAGTCAGTGATTAGCTTCCGCAGGTAGCTCCGTCTGCATTTTGTTTCCACAGCTGTTCTAATTCAGCCTACTAGCTGGTTCCTATCTCAGCTGTACATCTTAAATCATTAGTTCTACAGACTTTTCTCTACTGTTTTCATCCTTATAAATACTTACAATCATGTACAAACTGGATTAACATTTCTACAGGTCTTAACAAATACCTGACATGACCTGTAATTTGTAATTTGCCTGGGAAGGCAGCCCATCTAGGAGAAGGAAAACTCTGATCCCAAACCCCCATGCCGTGAGGAGAAGGAGGAGGCGCCGCCATCACCCATGCGGTGAGGGAGCAGCCCAGGTAGGTGGGGCTCGTTAGCCTGGGAAGGCAGCCCATCTACGAGAAGGAAAACTCCTATTCCAAACCTCCACTGCCTTGTGGCTATATCCACTGATGGAAAAGGCTTCAGGAGTTAACCTCGAGGCAAAATCCGGAGCCGGAGTCCCGGAGGCAGTTCGTGTCGTTCTGGCAACTCCTGCGACATAGCTGGAACCAGTTGTATTGGCTATTGCCTCTCCATTGGACTATTTCAGCGACGTGGAGAGGGGGGGATTTGCTGCTTGGGTAACAGCCTATCCTCCATATTATTTTACCCAGGCTTCGTGCTCTGGAGAGGACACTCCAGCTTCGCATACAGCGTTGAAGTCCTCCATACAGAGCACGTTACCATAGTCTCTCGAGACTGAAGGATGCCTATGTTATGTGTTATTATAAATTATATAAAATGGCAACCCAGCATCGCAGTGGGAAAGGCATTTTTGGCTGCTCAAGTGGCAAAATGCACGGAACAGATGCAACATGCTGTTCTTTCTGAGCTTGCATCCCGCATCACACACACAAATCCACTTTCTCCCCTTCTCGTTCCACTCACACTGAAATCTCCCTACTTGGGAGTTTTGGGGAAGCAATGCCATTTCCTGAGATTTCAGCCAGCAGCCTGAGACTTGGTAATACTAGGCTTAGGGCTGATGGGATTTGGAATCCTGCAACATTTGGAAGGCTGTCTGTTTGCCATTCCAGGAACAGAAGACTGTCTTCTGTAAAGTAGGATTCATGGCTACACTTCCCTGCCCCATAATTCAAGCTCCAGTTTTGGTGACCAAATGGCAAACTTATTTCAGCACAACATTCAACGTGTTGTAGTGAGCAGTTAGAAAGCAGGAACTCTGGGACTTAAGGATTCCTAATGTAGAACATATTTTAAAATTAAAATATGACTTTATGATCTATTTCATTGCTGGCAGCCAGTCTGAAATGCAGAGGATCTTTTAAAGATAAAAATAGTACAGTGTGGATGTATTTTACTACTAATAACTAGAGACCATTAAAAAATATAGCAGCTCTTTTAATTTTTCTTGGTATGAGCTTCTAGGAGATGGTGTTTGCAAGAAAGATTTTCTGACTATGCTGCAGCTTTACTATATCTTTTACTAGTTTGTTTATTTACTTCTTTAAAATATTTTTTACTCCGCCTTTCTGCTTAAAAAGGACTCAGGGCAGCTTACATACTTAGAAGACAATATTTAAAGCTGCTAAAAACAGTAAGTATACAAATACTAAAAATATCAAACAAATACCACTCATAAAAGGTAAACAAAAGCAACACAAAAACACATTAAAAGCAGTAAGGTACAACAATCCATTTAAAAACCCTATTCAGGCAGCCAGTCAATTAAGAGAAAGCTTGCCTGAAAAGGAAGTTCTTCACCTGTCTGCGGAAGGACAGCAAAGATGGGACCAGCCTAGCCTTCTCTGGGAGGGAATTCCAAAGTCTTTAAGGGGGGGTGTTATGTGATCCCTGTGACCAGCCCCAGTTAACTGCCACTGCTGAAACCTGGGCATCCAGGCTCAGAGACAAAGCCAGGAGCACCCCCTAAGCTGTGCACCTGTGTTTTTAGAGGGAGTTCAACCCCATCCAGCATAGGATGCTTCCCTGTTGCTTGATCTGCCTTTCGATTGACCAAGAGCACCTCTGTCTTGTATGGATTAAATTTCAGTTTATTCCCCCTCATCTAGTCAATTACTGACTCCAGACACTGATCTAGGGCTGAAACAGCTACCTTGGATTTAGATGGCAAGGAGAGATCGAGTTGGGTGTCATCCGTATACTGGTGACACTGAACCCCCAAACTCTAGATAACCTCTCCAAGCAGTTTCATGTAAATGTTAAATAACATAGGAGACAAAATAAGATCCCTGTGGGATCTCGCAGGCCAGTGGCTAGGATGTCAAACAGGAGTCTCCCAACACCACCTTCTGAGTTCTCTCCTGCAGGAAGAGCTGGAGCCAACGTAAAACAGTGGCTCCAAGTCCCATCCCAGAGAGATGGGTCAGAAGGATACCATGGTCAAAAACCACTGAGAGGTCCAGCAGAACCAACAGCGACATACTACCCCTGTCCAATTCCTGGCATAGGTTATCCAAATCAGTCCCATAATCAGGCTTAAAACCAGATTGAGATAGATCTAGATAATCTGTTTCATCCAGGACCCTCTGAAGCTGAGAAGCCACAACCCGCTCCAGTACCTTGCCCGAGAATGGAATATTAGAGACTAGCAATTATTCAGTATTGTAGGATCCAAGGGGAGCTTTTTGAACAATGGTCTCACTATTGCCTCCTTTAAGCATGATGGGATCCAACCTGTTGCAAGGAAGTGTTCACGACTCCTCCTACCCAATCGGCCATTCCTCCTCTGGCATCTTTTATACGCCAAGAAGGGCAAGGGTCCAGCAGACAGGTGGTAGCCTTCACCTCTCCAAGGGTCCTGTCCACATCATCAGGCTGCAGAAACTGAAACTCATCCATCAACACAGGGCAAGCAGGGACCAAAGTTACATTCACAGGACTTGTATCAACTACAGCACCCAGGTCAGAGCAGATCTGAGCAATTTTTCCTGCAAAATGTTCTGGAAATTCTTCACAGATTGTACTTCACAGAATGGTCTGCATTACCTTCCCTCGGGCCATGACCACTCAAAAGAGCTCTGTTGGATGACTCTGTACAGCCGCAATGGTGGCAGAGAACAACTTACTTGCTGCCACCATTGTCACAGAATAGGCCTTCCAGTGGGCCCTAGCCTGTGTTTAATCAGATTCACTCCGGGTTTTGTGCCATCGTTGCTCAAGTCTGCATCCTGATTGTTTCACCTCCACCAGCTCCCTGGTAAACCAGGCAGCCGGTTTGGCTCTATTTTGTGGGTGAAGACCTTTAGGAGCAATCCTACTAATGGCTTTTTTCCATTTCCCCATTCCAGAGACGAACCAGGGTTTCAACCGATGATCACATTACTAAAAAAAAATAAAAAAGCCCTCTATTTAAATCAGGTTTTGCATGTTTTTTTGTTGTTGTTTAGTCGTTAAGTCGTGTCCGACTCTTCGTGACCCCATGGACCAGAGCACGCCAGGCCCTCCTGTCTTCCACTGCCTCCCGGAGTTTGGTCAAATTCATGTTGGTTGCTTCCGTGACACTGTCCAACCATCTCGTCCTCTGTCCTCCCCTTCTCTTCTTGCCCTCACACTTTCCCAGCATCAGGATCTTCTCCAGGGAGTCTTCTCTTCTCATGAGATGGCCAAAGTATTGGAGCCTCAGTTTCAGGATCTGTCCTTCCAGTGAGCACTCAGGGTTGATTTCCTTCAGAATGGATAGGCTTGTTCTCCTTGCAGTCCAGGGGACTCTCAAGAGTCTCCTCCAGCACCACAATTCAAAAGCATCAATTCTTTGGCGGTCAGCCTTCTTTATGGTCCAGCTCTCACTTCCATACATCGCTACTGGAAAAAAACATAGCTTTGACTATGCGGACCTTTGTCGGCAAGGTGATGTCTCTGCTTTTTAAGATGCTGTCTGGGTTTGTCATCGCTTTCCTCCCAAGAAGCAGGCGTCTTTTAATTTCGTGGCTGCTGTCCCCATCTGCAGTGATCATGGAGCCCAAGAAGGTAAAATCTGTCACTGCCTCCATATCTTCCCCTTCTATTTGCCAGGAGGTGATGGGACCAGTGGCCATGATCTTAGTTTTTTTGATGTTGAGCTTCAGACCATTTTTGGCGCTCTCCTCTTTCACCCTCATTAAGAGGTTCTTTAATTCCTCCTCACTTTCTGCCATCAGAGTGGTATCATCTGCATATCTGAGGTTGTTGATATTTCTTCCGGCAATCTTAATTCCGGCTTGGGATTCCTCCAGTCCAGCCTTTCACATGATGTATTCTGCATATAAGTTAAATAAGCAGGGAGACAATATACAGCCTTGTGGTACTCCTTTCCCAATTTTGAACCAATCAGTTGTTCCATATCCAGTTCTAACTGTTGCTTCCTGTCCCACATATAGATTTCTCAGGAGGTAGATAAGGTGGTCAGGCACTCCCATTTCTTTAAGAACTTGCCATAGTTTGCTGTGGTCCACACAGTCAAAGGCTTTTGTGTAGTCCATGAAGCAGAAGTAGATGTTTTTCTGGAACTCTCTGGCTTTCTCCATAATCCAGCGCATGTTAGCAATTTGGTCTCTAGTTCCTCTGCCCCTTGAAATCCAGCTTGTACTTCTGGGAGTTCTCAGTCCACATACCGCTGAAGCCTACCTTGTAGGATTTTGAGCATAACCTTGCTAGCGTGTGAAATGAGTGCAATTGTATGGTAGTTGGAGCATTCTTTGGCGCTGCCCTTCTTTGGGATTGGGATGTAGACTGATCTTTTCCAATCCTCTGGCCACAGCTGAGTTTTCCAAACTTGCTGGCATATTGAGTGTAGCGCCTTAACAGCATCATCTTTTAAGATTTTAAATAGTTCAACTGGAATGCCATCACCTCCACTGGCCTTGTTGTTAGCCATGCTTTCTAAGGCCCACTTGACTTCACTCTCCAGGATGTCTGGCTCAAGGTCAGCAACCACACTATCTGGGTTGTCCAGGACATCCAGATCTTTCTGGTATAATTCCTCTGTGTATTCTTGCCACCTCTTCTTGATGTCTTCTGCTTCCGTAAGGTCCCTACCATTTTTGTCCTTTATCATCTCCATCTTCGCACAAAATGTTCCTTTAATGGCTCCAATTTTCTTGAACAGATCTCTGGTTTTTCCTTTCTCTTATTTTCCTCTATATCTTTGCACTGTTCGTTTAAGAAGGCCCTCTTGTCTCTCCTTGCTATTCTTTGGAAGTCTGCATTCAATTTTCTGTAACTTTCCCTATCTCCCTTGCATTTTGTTTCCCTTCTCTTCTCTGCTATTTGTAAGGCCTCGTTGGACAGCCACTTTGCTTTCTTGCATTTCCTTTTCTTTGGGATGGTTCTTGTTGCTGCCTCCTGTACAATGTTACGAGCCTCCATCCATAGTTCTTCAGGCACTCTGTCCACCAAATCTAGTTCCTTAAATCTTTTCTTCACTTCCACTGTGTATTCATAAGGGATTTGGTTTAGATTATACCTGACTAACCCAGTGGTTTTCCTATTTTCTTCAGTTTAAGCTTGAATTTTGCTATAAGAAGCTGATGATCAGAGCCACAATCAGCTCCAGGTCTTGTTTTTGCTGACTGTATAGAGCTTCTCCATCTTTGGCTGCAGAGAACATAATCAATCTGATTTCAGTATTGCCCATCTGGTGATGTCCATGTGTAGAGTCGCCTCTTGTGTTGTTGGAAAAGAGTGTTTGTGATGACCAGCTTGTTCTCTTGACAAAACTCTATTAGCCTTTGCCCTGCTTCGTTTTGAACTCCAAGGCCAAACTTACCTGTTGTTCCTTTTATCTCTTGACTCCCTACTTTAGCATTCCAATCCCCTATAATGAGAAGAACATCTTTCTTTGGTGTCAGTTCTAGAAGTGAGTCCAGTTCAGCTATCTCAGGAAGGGATACTGTGAAGCAGTACACAACAGTGTACACCAACAGAATGTAAGTCTCCATAGAATTGGTCAATTTCAGCCTCTTCAGCATCGGTGGTTGGTGCATAAACGTGGATTACTGTGATGTTGAAAGGTCTGCCTTGGAGTCGTATTGAAATCATTCTATCATTTTTGAGATTGTATCCCAGTGCAGCTTTTCCCACTCTTTTGTTGACTATGAGGGCTACTCCATTTCTTCTACGGGATTCTTGCCCACAATAGTAGATATGATAATCGTCTGAATTGAATTCGCCCATTCCTGTCCATTTTAGTTCACTGACGCCCAGGATGTCAATGTTTATTCTTGCCATCTCCTGTTTGACCACATCCAGCTTACCAAGGTTCATAGATCTTACATTCCAGGTTCCTATGCAGTAATTTTCTTTGCAGCATCGGACTTTCCTTTGCCTTCCAGGTGCGTCCGCAGCTGAGCGTCCTTTCGGCTTTGGCCCAACCACTTCATTAGCTCTGGAGCTACTCGTCCTTGTCCACCGCACTTCCTCAGTAGCATGTTGGACGCCTTCCAACCTGAGAGACTCATCTTCCAGCGTCATCTCTTTTAGCCTTTTGTTTCTGTCCATGGAGTTTTCTTGGCAAAGATACTGGAATGGCTTGCCAGTCCCTGCTCCAGGTGGATCGCGTTCAGTCAGAACTCTCCACTATGACCTGTCCGTCTTGGGTGTCCCTGCACGGCATAGCCCATAGCTTCTCTGAATTACTCAAGCCCCTTCGCCACGACAAGGCAGCAATCCGTGAAGGGGCTTGCATGTTTTAGATAGACTTAAATTTGGATATATACATATTGAATGTGCAAGAACTGATTAATTTGATAGGGAATCAGGGGTTTCTGAGCAGCAGCAAGTCTTTTTTTACTCCTCTGCCAGAGGTCCATTTATTTTAACACAGATGTGGAATTGATCCATTGAAGTCAATTCCCCCTATGTGAGTGCTTCACATTAAATTTTAAGTAGTCCTCCTGCTGGCTGATTCACACAGCCACTTGTCCCTGCTGTTGTTGTGTTGGTTTTATTATTATTATTTTATTTCTATTTGATCCAGTGTGATACTAGATAGCAATAATTTTAAAAATAAATGGTGGCCAGGCAGGCGCCTGCCTGCTCTCTGCACAGTTCTCTTGGTGCTGGGCTTCACCATACTCGTAGCCTCCTGCCTCATGGCCTCCAAAGTCACCCAGCTATGAAAGGGAGAGGTGAGACGGTGGTGATGGCGGTGGCGGCAGCAGAACAACAACAACAGTGTTTTACCAAACAGTGGTGGCAGCAGTAACCGTGGCCTTCCAAATGGTGGTGGTGACAGCAATAGCCTCTGCACTTTCTGTGGATGAAGGGGGGGGGGGGGCTTCCCAGCAACAGAAGCTGGCTGCGACCAGAGGAAGGAGAGAAGCAGCAGCAGCCACTGCCATCCAGCAGCAGAGGACCAGCCAGTACCAACTCTCCTCACAGGAGCCACTGGGAAAGGTGCCACTGCCACCAAGCACTAAAGCGTTAGCTCCTTTTAAAACAAACAACCACTAAAACCAGATAAGCTGTTGCTCCAGGAGACAGAAGTAACAGAAGTATAGTCTCCAAATCCTGGAAGATACTAGTTGGGCCTCATCTTGAGTACTGTGTCCAGTTCTGGACACCACACTTCAAGAAGAATGTTGGCAGATTGGAGCAAGTTCAGAGGAGGGTGACAAGGATGAGCAGGGGGCTGGAAACAAAGCCCTATGAGGAAAGACTGAAAGAATTGGACATGTTTAGCCTTGAGAAAAGAAGACAGAGGAGTGATATGATAGCACTTTTCAAATGCTTGAAAGGCTGTCATACAGAGGTGAGGCAGGATCTGTTCTTCATAATTCCAGAGTGCAGGACATATAATAACAGGTCCAAGTTACAGGAAGCTAGATTTTGACTGAATATCAGGAAAAACGTCCTAACTATTAGAGCATTATGGCAATGGAACCAATTACTTTGAGAGGTGGTGAGCGCTCCAACACTGAAGGCATTCAAGAGACATTTGGACAAACACCTGACAGATATCCTTTGATGTGTATTCCTGCATTGAGCAGGAGGTTGGATTCAATGGCCTTATAGGCCCCTTCAAACTTCATTATTCTATGATTCTATGAGATGTGCAGTGATTTTAAGACTACATGATTGCCTCGTGACTATAAATCACTTTTGTTAACACTGCAGCATATTCCAAGATATATTGTCAATGTAGCCAGGCTCAGAATCACCTGCCAGGGTGATAGGAAACTCTGCAAGAGCTGTCAGGAAAACCTTTGGATCCATCAGCTTTCTGGGATGGATCATCTTAGTCTGTCCCCCCCGCCCAGCAAAGACTCTGAGTTCCAGTGAGTCCAAACCCCACCAGACATTGCTCTGTCCATGACAACAGAACTGCAAATAGCCCCTCCATACCTAGGTCACCAACATTTACTCTAGTACAGAAAAACAGATTTAATTTATGCCCCACAGCATGGATGGGGGCCAGATACTATTTGGGACAGACCCATGATCGTCATGGAGGACATGAAGTCCTGAGCCATTCCTGGAAAAACTGCCTTGGCATGGACATTGGCATTCCCATTACAAAAAGGCAAGGGAATTTCCAACACCACCGGTGAGTCCAGTTCAGCTATCTCAGGAAGGGATACTGTGAAGCAGCAGGGTGAGTGGTACACCAACAGAATCCCTATTCTGTCCCAGGCTCCCACTTTCAGGTACACACATTCAGCCCCATAGAGGTGGGGAATGCTACATCTGGTGAGAGGAATGGAATCGTGATAGACCACTGCCGCTCCTATTTCCTACCCCTCAGGCCTTGCCTGTTGCTGCATAGAAAACCCTGGTGGACCAAACTGAGTGAGATTATTAACAGCCCCAGCCTCATCCAACTAAGTCTCTATAATGCAAGCAAGGTCCATGCAGGATCAAGCCCTGGATGGCTGTTCCTTTTCCCATTTACCAACCTGGCATTTAACAGCAGTACTTTCAGATGATGGGTTCTGTGGCTAGGGCTATCCAAACTATTTATATTAGGGGCAACCAAACCCTCTTGCACTTCTCTCTTACATAAGGCTAAAGCCGCCATATCATCTCCTCCCCTGAACAGTTCTGATGGGTACTCCCTGACTCCCTCCCCCGCCTTCTTCTCCCTCCCCATTAAAAAAAAGCATTGTTCCGCAAGCAGCCCAAGGCCCAAGTTGCCAGTTTTTCCTCAGGTACATAAAGGAAAATTGGCCGTGGGAGGCAGTAAAATAAGCTCTGCTGGAGGCTCAGCACTCACATCTCTTGACTTGCAACGTCTCCCGAGACTCCAGGTGTGACACCAAGTGCACACTTATAGAATCATAGAAATGTGAAGTTGGGAGGGGCCTACAAGGCCATCAAGTCCAACCCCCTGCTCAATGCAGGAATACAATCAAAGTATATCTGTCAGGTGATTAAGTTTTTCTTGAATGCCTCCAGTGTTGGAGCACTCACCAACTCCCGAGGTCACTGGTTCCACTGTCGTACTGCTCTAACAGTTAGGACGTTTTTCCTGATATTCAACCGAAATCTGGCTTCCTTTAACTTGAGCCCATTGTTGCGTGTCCTGCACTCTGGGATGATCGAGAATAGATCCTGCCCCTCCTCTGTATGACAGCCTTTCAAATATTTGAAAAGTGCTATCATATCACCCCTCTGTCTTCTTTTCTCAAGGCTAAACATGCCCAATTCTTTCAGTCTTTCCTCATAAGGCTTGGTTTCCAGCCCCCTGATCATCCTTGTCGCCCTCCTCTGAACTTGTTCCAGTTTGTTAGCATCCTTCTTGAAGTGTGGTGTCCAGAACTGGACACAATACTCAAGGCGAGGCCTAACCAATGCTGAATAGAGGGGGACTAGCACCTTGCGGGATTTGGAAACTGTACTTCTATTAATGCAGCCTAAAATAGCATTTGCCTTTTTTGTAGCCACATCACACTGTTGGCTCATATTCAGCTTGTGATCTATGACAATTCCAAGATCCTTTTTGCTCGTAGTTTTGCTGAGCCAGGTATCCCCCATCTTATAACTGTGCAATTGGTTTCTTTTTCCGAGGTGCAGTACTTTGCCCTGTTGAATTTCATTCTGTTGCTTTCGGCCCAGTGCTCCATGCTATCAAGGACATTTTGAATTTTGTTTCTGTCTTCTAGGGCAGTGGTCCCCAACCTTTTTAACCCCGCGGACCGGTTGGGGAAAGCGGGGCACCCCCCCACGCTTGTGTGCATGCGTGAAGGTGTGCGGGCACTCTCGCGTGGGTGGGCGCACACTCGTGTGCATGTGCGAAAGAGCAGGAGGGTGCTTGGGCAGGCACGTGCGTGCTCTTGCGCATGCGCAAAGGGTGACGTGGTGCTTGTGCAGGCGGGCTTGTGTGCATACGCGAAGGGCACCGCGGCGCTCGGGGGCACTCGTGCGCATGTGCGAAGGGGTGGGGGAGTGCTTGCGTGGGCGCAGGCGCACGCGCGCAGGCGCAAAGGGGCTGTGCGGGGGAGTGCATGCGGGGGTGGGTGGGAGGTCTCTCTCCACGGCCCGGTCCGGCTCAGGCCACGGACTGGCACCAGGCTGCGGACCGGGGGTTGGGGACCTCTGTTCTAGGGTATTAGCTATTCCGTCCAATTTGGTATCATCTGCAAATTTGAGAAGCATTCCCTGCACTCCCTCATCTAAGTCATTAATAAAAATATTGAAGAGCACCGGGCCCAGGACTGAGTCTTGGGGTACCCCACTTGTTACCTCCTCCATTACTTAGCACTGTTCTGATTTATTGTTGGATTTAAATTGTTTTTGTGGTATGTTATTAGAATAAAAACAGTGAGTTTCCATGGCTGAGTTGATTTTTGTGCCCTGGTCTCCAGAGTTCTAGTCCATCACTCTATTCACTACACCACACTGGGTCTCTTTTTAGTCCTCAGAAGTGAATGCCAAATAAAACTTGATAAGGTACCACAAGACTACTCATATTTGCTGTTACCACAGACTAAATGCATTTCTAGCTCCCCACTAGAATTGCATTTAATCTGTGTTTTATTATTGTTAGTTTGCTAGCCTATAACTGAGTGGGCTCCCCATGCTTTTCTAAACCACACCCAAAGAAATACAGCCTACAATTATTGGGAAGATAAAAGGCCACAACTTGATGGGTTGCAGCAGCAGTCCTGGGCTGGCAGGGAAGAATTGGATGCATCGCATTGAGAGGCCCAAGCCCCCCCCCTCCCCCAGCCCACTACTATTCACTTCAGCAGCCACTAAAAGTTCCACCAGAAGTAACCATCTTCTAGAAGCCACATGGGCATAGGTCACTCCATGACTCTCAGCCACTTGAGGGCAAGGCTGGGCCAGTGGGCTCCTGAACTGGGTCAGACCATGCCCTGCTCCAAGCAGGGGAAGTTCCTTTGCCACCCCAGGCAAACTGGCTCCTGTTTTCACCCTCATGCTGTCCAGATCCAATCCCATTGCCCCAAACGGCCACAAGAGCTGGGCCGTGGTGAGTGGCGAGCTGAAAATGGGGGTGGGGTGGGTCTTCCCACTTTTATGTTGGGCAAATGGACTGGAGTGGGAACCTTCCTTTTCCAGTCTGCCTGCCCGCTGCTTATCATTTGCATTCTCTCACCAGCCAATATGAGGTTGGCAAGGGAACCCCGGCCCATGCTGGCCAATCAGGAGCCGGGGGGGGGGGGCTGGGGAATTCTCTACAGCTGCCCTCCCCTCACCCCAACAGATCACGTGGTCACCGCCATGCTGGTTTGCCCCGCTCTCGCCCTTCTCCAAGGGCATTCGGTGAAATACAGGTGATGAAATATACTACATAGAGGTTTTGATTTGGAGATGCAGTCTTACTGGCTACAGGGACACAAGTGATGGGAAATGGTGCTCACTGTGGAAAAAGAAACCTACACGTTTTTCCAGCAGTGCATTAAAAAGCCAGGGACTTCTGGCTTGTCTTTGCATTACATGCAAAAGAATTCCTTCCTAATCCTTCTGCCAGAGAGCTGGAATGTCAATAATAGATACCAGGACAATAGCAACAAATCCTGGGTCCTTTCCAGCATATCCCACCCCCAGAGGAATTTAGTGCCAAAGAGGAGCATGAGGTAAAACCATCAGAGGGGTCAGTCGCCATCACTTGGGGCACCATCCCCCGCAAGAGGCACTCACAGTTCAAGTAGAGAACAATCACCATTGGGAGCAAGAGTCCAGGAGGCTCTCTGGGTGTGAATGGGGATCCCGTTCAGGCCTGTTTGCTTGCTTCAAAACTGCTGTAAGGTACAGAGACTTTAGCACTGGGGCCTGTCTGAGCCACAAGGGACAGAAGAGGCATGTCCTTGGCTCTGTGCCTAGTTTCATCTTTGACTTCACGTCAGCACCGTGCTCAGTTTTGGAACCACTGCACCGCTCCCCTTTTTGGGAGCCTGGAAGTGTTGTTCTGAATGCAAGCTAAGCCCCTTCAGGCTTACAGTGAATGAGAAGATTCGTTCACTTGTGATCTTTCAGAGTTCCACAAGGAAACAAAAACAGAAAACAAAGTCTACAGTCAGCTGACACTCTAATTAGGGCCCAAACAAAGCATCACAAAGGAGTGTCCAAGCATTCAGGTTTTGCAGAACATTTCCTGAGGCTGGATGATTGGCAAAACACAAGGGGGAAGAATGCTGCTGTGTTGTTGAATCCACATAATCTGCATTTTATCATAGTCTGTACAAGATGAAGTGTGGGAGAAGATAGCAGATTGAGGCTACAATCATATATGTACACACATACAAGACCAGCATCAAGGACCAGTGTAGCCATGTACACCTATCTCATCAGGGATCCCACAAACCAGCTCTTCTCCTCTTTGTCACTGCAGACTCCTTATTCACCCATCTCTCCCTCGGGCCCAAAGGGAGTGAAAAAACAAGCAAACAGCAGTGATGAGAACAGGTGTCTTTCTCTCTGCTTGGCCAACAAGCAGGTGGTAAAACTGAGGAAGGACGAGAAGGAACAGCAACAGCAGCTGATCTAGTAACAATTCAATTCTTCAAAAACAACTCTAGTTTACAAATGTGGGCTACTGTGCTTCTGTATCCACCATTCAAAAAGCCAGGAAATAGCCCAATATTGCTGCACAATATTGTTCCAGTGTTGCCAGCAGGAAAAAGCTTTACATAGCAATGGGCAGCCTGAATGTTGACAACACCAATGGCAGCAGTCAGGGTGGTCTGCAGGATCCCCTCTTGCGCTCACTACCATTCACAAAATGACACGAAACAAGGAAAAATCCCAGAAGCTGACTCCTTTTTTCATCAGTTAACTACTTCTCACTCAAACACAAAGAAATTGTCAGGGCTGTTTTTCAACAAGTGTGAATGGAAATGAGCAGACAGTAAAGAAAGACAGGGACAAAAATAAACTCATTTGAAATGTGGTGTTAGTACAGATACTAAAGACATCCAGAAAAGCAGAAAGTGATGCTCAATCAAGTCAAGCCTGAACTCTCACTCAAGCAAAAATGAGTCACCTGAGCCTATCCTGCCACACACATTTATTGGAAATACAGAATGACCAGAATAGACCATATTGCTGGGAAAAGTGGGGTGGACCAGTAGACAAAGAGGAAGATCTAACATGAGATGGGTTGACTCAATAAAGGAGCTGTAGGTTTGCAAGATCTGAGCAGAACTTAATGGAAAAGACAATATGACTATGAAGAAGGGTGCAGCAGGAAGAGAGAACAACTGAATCTGAGATGTTGTTGGTTTACAAGATCTAAGCAGAGCTCTTAACAGGACATTTTGGAAGTCAGTAACTCATATAGAGTTAGAAAGGCAGAGGGAAAGGGGAGGTTACCTCCCTTCTGTTTCTCTAACCTTCATGTCGATGTTCTCTCCTCACACTGCAGCTGTCCTTGGCTGCTGTTGCCTTACCAATGAGTAAACTGGGTAAACGTACTCTCAAGTAAACTGTGTAAAACTTGTTTTGAGATCATCCCCAGCCACGAAGCAAAAAAAACAACAACTAGTAATTTCACAGCTTAAATGACTGATCTTCTGAATATTATTCTAAATTTTTAAAAATATCTTTTTAAATATTTGCACTGGAAGGAGTTAAATACCTGGCTAGGAAGGAGTTAAATGTTTTATTTCACAGTAATTGAATGGGGTTCTGTCAAAAGTTCAGTCTGTTTAGAATATTGGCAATTTATAAGCCCAGAAGCTCAAGAGTTTTTCTAGCTTTAAAATGACTTTTTTCAAATTCAGTTTTAGAGAAATGACTGGCTGAATTTGCTCCAAATTTTTAAAAAAGTGTCTGACAGTTTGTTCCATGTATGCAAATTTGGTCTTATCATTGTATTTGATCTGTTTTAAACCGGCTGGAGCTCAATATTGCTTGCTTCTGCACGGGGGTAAAACAGTATTACTTTTTAAAAATTCGTAACTAGAAAACTCTTTGCCCAAACACCCCCAAATTCGGCACAGAGCAAGAGCAGATGTTTTGCTACATCCTTGCCAAATTGGGTTCTTATACAAGGGCCAATATAATAGTTATAATTTTTGTTTGGGGCACCCCTATTTTTTTGAGTTGGCTTGCAGAATGCTGAATCCTGCTGTCAGGACAATTTATTGGTGCCCTCCAAGGCACCAATAATGGTTCATGGAATAAAGGAGGCCCATTGAGGTTATCTCGCTCTTCAAAACCTGGATGTTTACCTGGGAGTAACCCCCTTGGTTATATCTGAATAGATCAATAGTGGTCTTCCAGATGTTTTTGTTCATAACTCTCATTAGACCTACCTGGCATACCTACTGGGGAAGAATTATGGGAACTGTAGTCCAAGAACATCTGGAGGGCCACAGTTGTCCACTCCTAGAAGATGTAAGGATAGGACTGACTTATACTGCTGATTAGAACAGGTTGTGAAAAATGCCATAGCTCTTCCAGGGTTAGGTTAATAATTCAGGATATTATGGCTTTTTCAGGACTAGATGAGGGTGCCTGGGTTGCTGAGACCAAAAATAGCCTATAATGGATGATTTCCCCCTTTTAAAAAAGGATGAAATCCAGCTGTTGCCCAGATCTTTCTCCAACAGAAAATGAAGCACACACGTTTCTTGTAAATATCAGGGGACTTAACCACTCTGTCTGCTTTTTCACTGTAGTTCCCACCCTCACTCTCAGAAACAAGTGGACTGGAATAATTCATCCTGTCTGCCTTTTTCAGACCCATTCACCCCTGCTCTGCATCCAGTATGTGCATACTTTTTCCCCTTCTTCTTTCAGTATGTCAGGCAGGCAGAAGACAAATATGCAAGCACTGCCGAGATGCCAGGTCTCTGGCCTTGGTCCCAAGACTGGCCATTCCAGCAAAATGTCACCCATGCACCTGATGTCTTCTTCTGTGTGTGCAAGTGTGGGAAACTAGCTGCTGATTGACTGTGCCATGGACTGCTTCTATGACACACAGCACCAAACTGCAGTGCAGAAGGACAAAGGAAGTCCTGGCTCCACACCTCTGTTCACCTCCCAGGGTGGCCGTGTGTTCTGCTTTCCAGAGGACAGTTCTCTGTTTGAAGGACTCTCTGGCTCAAGTCTATGCTGCGTGTGCACGTATGCTTGTTTGCATGTTAGCATAAATCATCAAAGAAAAACAGAAGGAACAGAAAGAAAGTAACCCTAGGACGCACAACAATGGGGAAATCTACAAATAAGCTTCAATAAAAGATGACCAAGAACCCAGATATCTGCATGGAGCTGTAGTCTATATATCACATGTGCAGATCTTGAAAGAGCAGTAAAGTCCTTGGTGCACTGAATAATAGGAAGTTGAAGGACAGTCCTTGTGAAGAATATAGAAGCATAATAGTAAGAGAGAGAAGGGCCCCCGAAGCTGCCCCTCAAGGACAAATGGTTATCACACTAATCAGCAGGCACACAGGGCATCTGGTCAGTCTTTCCTACTATTGTGTGTGTAAGCTGAAGGCAAGCCAGTATAGCTCAGTCAGGTGGATGCCTGCTTGCTGAGACAAGGGCCAGGAGTTTGAATCTCCTGGGAGAGAGGTCAGCCAAGATCACTTTTGAGAAATGCATGTGGCTGGTGTATGCTGCTTATATATCGGCCTATAGTGCTTAAAGCACTCTAGAGTGGTTTACAGTTTAATTAGGCAGGCTACACATTGCCACTCCAGTGAGCTGGGTACTCAATTTACCAACCTCGGAGGAATGGAAGACTGAGTCAACCTGATCCTGTCAGGATCGAACTCAGATTGTGAGCAGAGTCTTGACTGCAGTGCTGCGGTTTAATTACTATGCCACGAGGCTCCAGAGATTAGGTGCTCTGCCGCCTGTGCGGCTTTAGACAAGCTGTACGGTCCCAGAAGGAGGAACTGAGAAGCCACACCTGAGAATTTTATGCCCATGGGAAGGTTGTCCATAATTGATTCAATTGGGCTGAAGGTTTTTAATTCTGGACTTTCAGGGTCCGCTCAAAGCACAGCTGTAAACCATCAGTGTCCCCTCTGGAATAAATGTACAGTACTTGTAAGAAGTGGTCCACACATAGACAACCCTTTGCTGCTGATAAGACCTTCTTCCTGATACTGTGTCCTTTAGCAGGAGAGCTAGATGCAAAAGAGAACAGGGCTTCTACCCCCACACCTTCTGTAGCTGATGATCCATAGGGTCCCTTCCAGCTGTGCAGTTCTAAGATGATGATGATGGTGATAATGATGATGGTGGTGGTGATGTGTCGAAGAGGGAATGGCAGCAAGTGTGCCTTCCCATGCAACTTAAACCTGCTAAAATTTCTTCTTCTATTACATAAATGGAATTCTTTACCTCTTTTATGTCTGGCCACTCTGCTGATATAGGAAGGATAGCTCAAGACATTTTGCTGCCAGAGGCAAAAGACAAGGATGCCCACCTCCCATGATATGTACAGAAATTGAGTGTACTGACAGAGTCCACTTGATTTCTTACATCCATACCGACAATTGGACAACATCTGAAGACAGATGTTTAGTTTAAGAAGCTACACGACAGGGTATGTGGAACACACAGTTATGCTTTCTGTTAAACTGGACCAGGCAGAAAGCTCAGGGAAAACAGCTGCCCCCAAACCTATTTGAGTTGGCTGCCTTTTTCTGCTGAATCATGGGGCTCACTCCGTAGGCTACAATCAGTTGGTCCATCATCTCATCAGTGAGGAAGGCAGGATTTGCTGCATACACACATTCTTACTTTCCATCTTGTTGCCAGAGTATCTTGTTACTCTAGCCAAGCCCACGAGGGTATGAACTTACTGCAAAAAGCTGGTTGGGATCCTGGCCTATGGAGCTGTTCTGTTTACAGCACTCATTTCCAAAAGCCCAGACCAACACTCAGGCCACCGGCTTTGTCATGCAATAAAATAACAACAAAGGAAACATAACTAAGCAGTGAATCTGAGCACAAAGTATTTTTGCTGATTTTTTTATTATAATCTAGTGGTTGGAGTAATGGATTTAGGAAGATCAAGCTGAGGTGGATCAGTCAGTATAGGTCAGTGAATATGATGGAAGAGTGGTACATTCAGAAATGCAAATGTTCATCATGTCAAACTCTACAGAGATGTCCTGAAGGGGGGTTCCAAAAATGGATGCAACTGCACTGCTCCCATCCCAAAAATTAATTCACCGTTTTTTCATTAGGAGGGGTGTCTTTTGTCAAACTAATGGCCCTTAATTGTCAGTTCAGGACCAAAACACTCAACATACTTCAGATTACAAAAGGTATAGCCTGAAACAAGACATTGTTGCTAAGAAAATCTATCTTTACCTCCCCAGCTACTTTGAGGCCTGCATCTAACTCAGAAGGTAGCTTTGCTCTGCTTAACATATGCAAATATAAGCTATAAATAAGGTTGTTACAGTTGTAACGTTGCAGTAGACAAGTTTTCTTTGACTGGAGAACAAAAAAAGACTCTCTGGCTTGTCGTGTCAGCTCTGGGGACCAAAATCACTGGGCGGCTGTAGCCCCCTGCCTCCAGGAATAACATCATGGCAACAGAGAAACCAACCTGAAGCATCAGTCATGGCCAGAGAGGGAGCAGAGGCACAGGGATTGCTTCCCCTTCCCTTCCTGAAAGAACTTGCCACTCACTTTCTCTTGGGAGAATTCCTTTCCTCTTTTTGGCTGAAGCATAAGTGGCCACCATGCACTGGGTGTCCATGTTGGAAAGCCCTCCCTGTCCTCCATTTATTAATTTTTGTACAAAATTTTTATTACTGTATCTCTGTTCCTTTAGGGCAGGAGTCTTCTGGCCCAGAGTTATGGCATTATGATTCCCATTATCCCTTGCCGGCATAGCCAATGGTGAGAGCTGATGGGAGTTGCAGTCCAACAACATCTGGAGGGACACAGTTGCCCACCTCTGCTTTATGGGATGGTAAGGAAAGCTGTACCTAGTAGAATTTCCTTGCTATGCCACCCTTTAAAGCAGTGGTCCCCAACCTTTTCGGAACTGCGGACCAGTTGGGGGGGTGGGGGCACCCCCCCTGCCGCACTTGCGAGTGGGTGTGGCACATTTGTGGATGAGCGGGGCGCACTCGCAGGTGGGTGGGGGTGTGTTCGTGCGCATGCATGGGTGAGTGGGGTGCGATCGCATGCATGCACAGATGGGCATGGCGTGCTCGCGGGTGAGTGAGGCGCGCATGCGCGCCATGCCCACCATGTGTGCGTGGGGGGGGCGTGGGAGATCTGTCTCCACGGCCCGGTCCTGTGAAGCCCACGGACCAGTACTGGGCCGCCGACCGGGGGTTGAGGACCCCTGCTTTAAAGTACTTTCTCTGGCAAAAATATGCTTCAGGATCTTTGTCCAGAATCCCATGTTTCCTGAGGAAATTTCTGTTTGGAATTATTAGCTGACAGATGTTTTGTACTATCTACAATACAGATATGCTCTTTGTTCGCTACAGGAAGCTGTAGCTTTAAACACTAAGATTTCACAGAGTTGGAAATATCTTGCTGGGGGCCTCCGCCAACCAGAAAATAAATAAACTGTTGTCTATAAGCAGTTCATGTGTGCCACAAGCTGTTTGCTTGCTTCATCTAACATCTGTGCTGATTTTTGCTTTTTGTTTTCAAATGGAAGAACACACACAGACAAGGCTCAGAGAAGGAAGAGGGAGAAGGGGAGAGGAGAGATTCAATACAGAGCCTGAACAAATAATTTTTGAAACTACAACTCCCAGAATCCCCCAGTCAACATACCCGCTGACAAGACCGGCTAAAAGTTCTGGAAGTTACTTTCGAAAGAACTGTTTTTCTGACTTCTGAGTCAACATGTGGTACAAGAGACCATCACAGTTACTTCTTACGATAATGCAGAAGAGGTATAAGAAAGTTTCATGTCGAAAAATTACCTCCCTCAAAACCTGTCATGACCCGAAGTCCAGCAACAGGCAAGACCAAACCTCAAAGTGGGGAGGGATACAGGTGTGACTCTACTTTTTGCTTAACAGGCACCAAGGAAGCAAGAGGCTCCCATCCAAGTCCCAATTTTTTGATAGGTTCACCCCATCAGCTTTATAGTAGGACAGCAGAGCTGGCCCTGCTCTCAGTCAGAGGGAGGTTGTTACTCAGGTGGCAATTGCTGGGAGTGTGTGTGTGTGTGTGTGTGTGTGTAGGTGCCATGTACTCCACTCTGTGCCCACAAGCTACCCTGCTGCCAAGGGGAGGTTTTCCTGCTGCCTGTGCTCAAGGAAGGCTCAGTTACCCTTCTGGTTGTTTTTTCTCCATGGAAGGGGAAGGAGACTTGTTCCTTGCCACTGGGTCTTTTGCTCCATAGGTCTTTTGTAGTGGTGGGTACAGCTATTTTCATTTCTTTGTACACATTTGGAAACATGTTTCATTGTATGGCAGCCCAGGATTACCTTCTTTTTTGGTAGCATCCCTTTACCCTTTGGTCCTTTAGGCGAGAACTCCAACCATCGCGTCCCACTAGCCCAGTTAGGTGAGCCTGATAAGAGCTGTTAGGTTCAAACCTAAAAGTTCCCCACCTGGGTGACAACTACATGGTAGACAGGGAGGATAACATGGACACCTTTTAAAGCAGCTGTGAAGAACCCATGACCCTGCAGATATTGCTGAAGTCCATGTTGCATCATCCCCAGCTAGCATATTCCGTAGCCAGGGATCATGAGAGGTAAAGTTCAATAGTATCCAGGGCCCCAGGAGTCCTGCCAGGAATAAAGACAACACTCCCAAGGGCTTTGACTCATAGACAGCATTGTGAAATCTAGTACTCCAAAACTGGCCCAAAATCACAAGGATCTGCCAGCGACTCACACCTCGTGCCTCATGTAAGCAATCATGGAATTAAACAAAGAACAATTACAATCACAAAATACATTCTCGTGTTTGCAAAGGAAATGACTGTGTGAGTGCATCAAGGCAGGTAGTGGCATAAGGACCCTGGCGTGGCAATGATTACTGGTTATTTTGGAAGGGGCTTACCAGGAACCTCCCCATCCCACTGCTCCTGATGCAGTGGGGTGGGGTGGGGAATGCAGCTGCCATTGCTTTGATCTTTGCCTTGACAGTCAACATAGTTCTCTGGTTGAAAATTGCTCTCTCTGTGAGTTCACAGTGACGAAAGCCCTCTTGAGTCATAGCCAGTTGGTCCTTTGGACAGAGAGAAGAAACCCAATGTTTCTGTTAGAAGGCCAATCACAAAACAAAGCAAGCTAATTTGCAAAGTGTTGGAGGGTGCAAAAATGCTATGACCATCTGACATCCTTGGTTATTAAGAAATTCCTTCTCCTTGTCATTATCATTAATGTACCATCCCCAAATCATCCAGCATTTCCTATCAGCTTTACCTAATAGCTGGGCTGGCCCTCTTTGCAAAGGTGCTGCCTGCCACCTCTGCTTTGGATTCATCCTTCTCTGTATTGAAGAGCTGGGGACAAAGAGCCCTTAACTCTAAGAGCTTACATGTTGAAGGAGTATGGGTGAGGAGGGAAGGTCTCTGAAGCAAAGGGAAGATCTACGGATAGAGCCAGGAGCTCCTAAGAATGGCGCATGGTCCCAGCTTCATGTTTGGTGGGGGGAGGGGGTTATCTCTGTTTACTTAGACATGTCTGTGTGGGCCCACCTTCTCCTCAAGACCAGGGATCAAATTCTGGCCTAGAAATGAAACTGGGCAATTGTGGGCAGATTATCTTTCATAACACTAATGTGAGGTAAGAAATAACCCAGCTCTATGCATGTTCCGAGGGATGTGGTGGCGCTGCGGGTTAAACCACAGAAGCCTCTGTGCTGCAAGGTCAGAAGACCAGCAGTCGTAAGATCGAATCCACGCGATGGAGTGAGCTCCCGTCGCTTGTCCCAGCTCCTGCCAACCTAGCAGTTCGAAAGCATGTAAAAATGCAAGTAGATAAATAGGTACCACCTCGGTGGGAAGGTAACGGCGTTCCGTGTCTAGTCGTGCTGGCCACGTGACCACGGAAGGTTGTCTTCGGACAAACGCTGGCTCTACGGCTTGGAAACGGGGATGAGCACCGTGCCCTAGAGTTGGACACGACTGGACAAATTGTCAAGGGGAACCTTTACCTTTACCTTTATGCATGTTCCCCAATATATTAAGAGGGACAACGCAGCTGAGAACATTCTGCTACCTGTGACAGAACAACAAATGGTGTGTGTGTGTGTATGTGTGTGAGAGTGTGTGCATGCATGTGCATGCACCCACATCCACACAAACAAGCATCTTCTGTCAGTGTGTATAGCATCCAAAGCTAGGCAAACAATACTCAAATCTGAGGGGAAAAACACCACACATTCCTAAGAATAAAACTACAATAGCAACAAATTAAATACTGTAACTATTTGGTATAATGTCATGGTAACATACAAAATCAACTGCTTGAGGCAATCACCTAACTTTGCCTAATGTTAAAGCTGGCCTTGCCTGTGTAAGAAAGAACAAACACACGGGTCAGTTTGGTGGGCAAATGAGGAGAAAGCTGCAACTTAGCCAAGGTGCCACATGGGTGAGAGGTGGCCTCTGATAATCCACCTTGAAGGCCACTCCTCTAACCCAACTAGGCCACTCTGTTTGCAATGTGGAAAATCACAGGATGCTACTGGCTGAAAGGCAGCCCTTTCAACCTCAAGCAGCTGGGTTGAATCATGCAGCTGGTTCGCCTTCAGGTTTATCCAGTTCCTTCCGCTTTTCATCAAAGCAAATAGCAGTTTTGTTTGAACCATGAGAAGAACTACCTTGCCCCCCCTTTTTTTCCTTACGAGAAAGAGGAGGACAGAGAGCCTGTGATGCAAGAAAAGAAGTGTGTCAGCACTATTATCTGTTGCACACGCTAATGAGCAACAATGTGCTACTTTCTGAACTCTGTAGTGAGTAAAAGGAACCAACAACTTCTCTCTCTGTGTGTGTATGTGTATTTAGGAACTTCCACGACTACTCATCTTTGGGCCTTTGATGGGGGTTCTGTATTGCTTGCAGTGTTTCCAGAGTTGGGCTACAGATGGTGGGAAAATCAGGTTGTTCCATTCTGACCAGACTGTTTGCCATCTCATTTCCTGCACTTCTTGTCTCAGTAGCTTCACCCTCCAGTCCAGATGTTCCTCCCATCCTGCACCTGGGCCCATGAGAATCCCAGTCCCCTTCACCACTGTTGCCCTGCTCAGATCTGGTACCTATTACTCATCCAGATGCCACTTTTTCATTCAGGAAGCACCAATGCCCCCACCTGACTGACCAGAGGGCAGATCTGGCTTTTTAAACAACAACCAACATCATGTATTTATTTATTTATTTATTCAATTTAAGGTATTTCTGAACTACCTCTCTGCTCAATGGGCAATGTCTGTCAGTTTCAATTCCACCCACATTTATTTTTTCCATCTGAAGTTCTTCCAATTGTATTTACAAAAATATGTGAATTTTGGAAAGTTAATTTTTTTAAAAAAAAAGTGAAAGAAATTTAATACTGTCTGAACAACATTCTGGCTTAATCCTAGTCTTTACCTGCAGTAACCAGGAGACAGAATCAGTTTAGGAGGATGCCCAGCTTTCAAAGACTAGAGAAATTCTGTTCACAGTGTCTTATCCACATCTGGACATATGGGTGAGGTGAGGCAGCCTCCGGTTCTGGGAATTTTTTCAGTGCTTTTTTTACTAGGTCAGCCCACCATTCAGGTGGTCCAACTAGCAAACCCTTCTAGCAGTTCTATGTGGAGTCTGAAGACAGTGGAGAGGCAGCACAGAGATTAAGTAACACAGCTTTTCCTGAGGAAAGGCACTAAGGCTTCTTCCATCACATGCAGACTGACATCACAAGACAACTTCCCCTTGACTGCTTCTTCATCATAGCAGAATGGTGACACCTTGTGGCCGTTTTTTACTGGTGCAGCCACTACACCATTATTAATGCAAGAGCAGGTGGTCCCTTTATTCGACCACTTTAAAATGCTATTATTGTAACACTTTTCTTCCAAAACATCTTCACCAGTACCAGCCACAGCACGAGCTAGTGAAACAGGCCTGGGGCTGCCCTGGGAGGGTGGTGGAGCTGCCTCCACTACACACTCACCACCATTACGGGTGATTGCCTCCTACACCAGAGCTTTCCTTCACTATGTGACTCCCTCTATAGTGCAGTCAGTTCTTGCCCAGCTGTTTGGAAATGCTAGACTCCAAGGGGATCCTTGGTACCAAGGCATTGTGGAAAGAGTTAACAAACAAACAAAAAATCACTGTGCGTTTTGACCACTTGTTCCACAATGCCTTGAGCCCAAGGACCTTCAGAACCAGGCATTGGCTGAGAAGTGGCTGAGACAGTGATCAGACAAGGTAGGCTTTTACTGGTGGCTTCTTCCTCTTCTTCCTCCCTCCTTCCCTCCACAGGAGTCTTGTGTATGAGGAGAATGGCAGTGATATGAAGAGGCAGCAGTTCTGTTCCTGTGGCAGGAGAGCATAAGCCAGGTCCAGTCTTAATTCTAAGGCAAAAATGGGGAATGTGTGGCCCTCATTCACTTCAGCTTCCATAATCCTTCACCATAGTTTCTATTGACTGGGGCTCAAAGATGTTGCAGTTCAGCAACATCTAGAAAGCCATACTGTATGTTCTCTATCCATCCAGATGACAAATGCAGCTTGAGAGTGGTTGGTTGGTTGGTTGGTTGGTTGGTTGGTTGGTTGGTTGGTTGGTTGGTTGGTTGGTTGGTTGGTTGGTTGGTTGGTTGGTTGGTTGGTTGGTTGGTTGGTTGGTTGGTTGGTTGGTTGGTTGGTTGGTTTACTGCCCAGTTAGTGAATTCACACTACTCTGGACGATGTACAAACAAGCAGAACCCCACAATTGCCACCCATTTCATTCACATAAAAACATAATAATATAATCAGAATGGTGATAGAACCAACTCAATTGTGGTAATCCACAGAAACCTGAGGTTCAAACATTAAAATGAACATCATTTCAGGGTAAGATGTCCTTAAAGGCTGCTTTATATAACTCTGTCCAGAGTAATTTCCTGAATATTGGGAGGGACAGATCCTGGCATACCTCAACCAGTAGTTTATTCCACAAAGTGGAGGCTGTTACCATGGAAGCCTGACACCTCATTGTGATCTTTCTGGCCTCCCTCGGTGTAGCCACCTTTAGCACTGTGGATGGAGGGGAGTGTGTTACATGGGAAACTCATTTTGGGGAGAGACAGTCTGGCCAAAAATTATGTCACCTCCCAGTTGTTTCTTATATCCAAATGCACAACCCACTTATGGAAGCTTAAAGACTTTATTGTGTATTATTATTTATTGAAACATTTATATACCAAACCTTCATCCTTTCTGAGTTTCAAGGCAGTGTACAACATTACATTAATATAATCAACTGCAGAATCCTTAAAAGGAGTCTAATGTTTTCACAGTTTAACAGCACAAATTAATTGCACATTGAGGGGAATTGCAGGACTGCAGCTTCCATCATGACTCACCATTAAGCATGCTAGCAGGGCTGATGGGAGGTGACATTCAGCAATATCTGTAAGGCCATAGGTTCCTGCTCTACAGATCAGTTCCTATAGCAAAGTCAGTCTCACTGAGTTCAGTAGGTCTTGCTTCCATGTAAATAGATATAGGATTGAAGCCTAAAGGACAAAAGTAAATAAAAACGGACAAGTGCATGCATATTGTCTAGAACTGACTTTGTTTGTTTGTTTTACTCTATATTCCACTTTGTCTGTCTGTCTGTCTGTCTCTCTCTCTAATTTATATACCACCCCATAAGAGCAAGCACCCTGGGCAGCTTACACAAGGTTAAAACTCACAACTCTCAAATCACCACACTGTCAAAAATACAATTCAAGACAATACAGTGATACAACAGAGAATAATTATAACCATAAATATGAATAACCTTATAAAAAATCTAGAATTGACCATAACCTGATGTGAGCAAATCATCACTGATTTGCTAGCAGAAGAAAATGCAAAATGGGGAACTTACTGTCCTTTGGTACGAAATGTATACAGACTAGATATTTTTTTAATCTGTTATCTGACTGGCCCCCTATTTTTGACAAGACTGGCTTGGACTCTGGTCTGAGCCCTGATTTCATCAGCTGATGGCCTCCAGTTGTTTTGGACCACAACTGCCAGCCGTCTCCCACAGTTGATTATCAGGAGTGATGAAGATTCTAGTGAAACATCTGGATGGCCACAGCTCTTAGTAAGACTTGACAGGCTTCTTGCATTGCTGTCTTGAATGCCCATCACTCTCTTAAACTGCAGACATCAGCACCATTTTTTAAACTAATTTTTTTCTGACTTATATTTCCTTTCTTTATTTAATATCTTGTGCATGGAAGAAGCCCTCTGCCATTCAACTGTTCACACAACACTAAAGTTGCGCAATTGGGAGCCATGTTGGCATAAATCTGTCATATGCCCTGCCATTCTCACAGACTGATTCATTCTGCTGCTATTTCTCATGCTCATCTGTGGAAACAGCTTGAAATACTGGGTTGTTCGGTTTGTTGGTTTGTTTGACTAGCCACGTTGGCTGGGGAATTTGGGGAGTTATAGCCCAGAAAAGCAACTTGTCCCAGTTGTACAGGGATCCCAAAACTCTCCCGGTTGTAGGCAATTTTCAGTGTCAAACAAAACTTACTTTTAAGTTAGGCCTGTGGTTTCTTGCCCAAGAGCTGTATCGGACAAGTCTCCTTGGAGAGTCTGCCCTTAGAACTCTTTGCAGCCGAACAGATTAGTAGCTGGAAAGACACAAAAATGCAAGAAATCTTCTCTTATCAGCAGCTGTCAGAGGTCATAGAAATTGGAGGCTTGTTCTAAGCCAGCATGAGAATGACGCCATATATGTTTGTGAGCTAGGGCCTCATTCTTTGTACCACCAGGTCAGCTCTGAGCTAGAGAATATGTCTAACAGTCTGCTGAGTAACAACAGAGCAGGAACAGGAGGCCAGCTAGGGTTGCCAGGTCACAGGGTGCTGGATGAAACATCAGAGGATTGTTACAATTTCTATATTTGTGTGAGGTGGTTTTAGAGCCTGGGTACCCCTCTGCACCCCTTCCTCACTGGCACCAGGAGCACCAACCCTGTGAGAATATGCTTATGGGCATGGTATAGCTGAACAATATTTGCATGCAAAAACAAAAAACAAAAACCAGGAGCTAGAGGAGAAGACCAAATGCACAGTTACAAGATTGGGGATACTTGGTTTCGTAATGCTTTGAGTGAGAAGGATCTTGGAATTGTTCTAGATCAAAGTCTGAATATGAGCCAACAGTGTAATGTGGCTGCAAAAAAAGGCAAGTGTGATTTTAGGATGCATTAACAGAAGTGCAGTCTCACGTGAAGTACTAATCCCCTTCTCTTTGGCACTGGTTAGGCCTCGCCTTGAGTATTGTGTCTAGTTCTGGACACCACACTTTAAGAAGGATGCCAACAAACTGGAGTAAGTTCAGAGGAGGGTAACAAGGATGATCAGGGGACTGGAAACAACACCCTAGGAGGAAAGACTGAAAGAACTGGGCATGTTTAGAACTGAGGAGAAAAAACCTGAGGGGAAATCTGATTGTTGTTGTTGTTGTTTAGTCGTTAAGTCGTGTCCGACTCTTCGTGACCCATGGACCAGAGCACGCCAGGCCCTCCTGTCTTCCACTGCCTCCCGGAGTCTGATAGCACTCTTCAAATACTTGAAAGGTAGTATTAGAGATACTATTAGAGATAGTAGTCATTAGAGACTTCAAGAGATGGGCGCTTTGTATTCATAGATGAATACGAAATCTGCTGGCACAGGTGACCAGCCTGATTACCTCCTGCACCCAGAACTCACTAGTCCACTTACAGCATGGTGCGGGTGGTCAGCGTCATCATCAGCATGCCAACCGCAGCAGTAACCCAGCTGCTGCAGCCTTGTCACCCTGCTCACACGGCCACTCCAGCAAGGGGGTGGGAGGACAAGTCTCCCCACTCAGCCACGGAGTGGTGGGGTGAGCAGGGAGATGGGGCTGTGACAGCCAGGCTACTGCAGTGGTTGGGGCGCTGACAATGACACTGGCCACACGGGTTGTGCTGTAAGTAGACGAGCGGGTTTTGGGGGCAGGAGGTAATCAGGCTAGCCACCTGTGCCAGCAGACTTCGTATTCATCTATGTATGTACTAGAAGTCATACAGAGGAGGGGCAGGATCTGTTCTTGATCATTCCAGAGTGCAGGGCACATAATAATGGGCTCAAGCTACAGGAAGCCAGATTTCAGTTGAATATCAGGAAAAACTACCTAACTGTTAGAGCAGTACAACAGTAGAACCAGTTACCCATGGGAGTTGCTGAGCGCTCCAACACTGAAGCCATCAAGAGAAAACTGGACAGCCATCTGTCAGATCTGCTTTGGTTTGTATTCCTCCCGTGAGCAGGGGGTTGGACTCAATGGCCTGACAGGCCCCTTCCAACTCTCTGATTCTATGATTCTATGACTGGAGAAGGGGATGTGCATGGCACAAGTTGTTGTGTTCCTTTCCATTTGGGCTCTTTCAGGAGGTGCCTCTTTTCGTATTTTTCATGTACTGGTCCTTTCAGTTTGCATGAGAAGGAAAGTCTCTTTCAGGTGCCATTAACATCTGACTCTTGGAACCTGTCTGTTTCAGAAATGAAGCTTAGAAAAGTTACATATTTTGGACTACAGTTCCCTGGCCAGCATGGCCACTGGCCATCAAGCTCTCCTGAAGAGACGTACAAGCCTACTTGTCCCTCCATGGTCTTTCACACTGTTCCTTCTACCAAGACCTTCGTAAAAACCTTCTTTTATCTATTCTCCCAAAATTCCCCAGAAGAATAGAAAAATTCTACATTTATCTCTTACTTTCTGAAAAGGTCCCCCATACCACTAACAAAGTGGCCAAATTTTGTACACTATAGCCTGCTACAGCTCCTTGATCACCTAGTGAATTTTCCGCAGAAGAGGTCTTGGATATTTTCGATATAAACTCTGGCATAAATGTTATACCCTTAGGGAGCTATCACTTGGTATAATGCATGTTGCAAGTTTTGTATAGCTTATTGTTTTACTGTTTTATTCTCCTATATTGTTCTATTTGGTTGGTCTTTGACGGTAAACAAATAAATACAGTGAAGCTACTTGTTTCTCTAGACCACTGTTGTCTGTGACTGGCAGGACTCTCCTGGCTTTCAGGCAGGTAGTCTTTCATCTCACTTTCTCCCTGATCCTTCCAACTGGAGATGTAACAGAGAATTTCTGTATGTGTTCTATCAAGCTTTGAACTTTCAGTTCTGCATCCCAGTGCTCAGGCTTCTGGCTTCAATGCCAGGGCTCAGAACTAGAACCTGAGATGTATACACAAAGGTAATCCCAGCAAATGATGAGATGCAAAGTAAGTAAGGCAATGCCTTCTGTGGGACTCATTTTTGTTATTGAGGCTTATATTGTATGCATGGAAAGTCCTGAAACCTTAACTAGGTCTGCTTGCTTTAGCAAAGAACAGTGGTGGTGTTCTTGGACAGAATCTTGGCAAATGTCACAGTGGCTTCATTTGGAATACAGGTGTGCACACACAATGTCCTGAAATGCAGTGGCAGATCAGAGGAAGTACTGAAACATGACCCAATTGTATTTCCATGCCTGCTTTGTGCAAGAGAAGTCTCATGTTCTCCTTCATTAAAATTGCAGGATGTCTGTAACATTTCTCCTCCATCAGCCTGAGCCAGGAGGCAAATCCCACAGACAACAAGACCCTGCGTGACTAGGCATTGCTTTGGGCACATTGGTTGCAGACAAGACGGTTCCTGAGCTGCCTTCTAGCAAACTGGGGCTGAGAGAGTCAAAGGGAAGCAGTTCAGCAAGCAAAGCACAGAACGTATGACAGGAAGAAATAACAAAAAACCACCAAGTGATGACAAATCAGAAGGAAAGTGAGTCACTCGTTCCGCATTTTTCTCTCCCCTGCAGCCACAAATGAAGCAATGAATGGTTTGATGGTAGAGACAAGGAAGAGCCCCACCCAGGAAATCTAATTTTATGTTGCTCATTTTGAAAAGTTTTCACTGAAGCAGAAGCTGCCTGTGTGAGTTACTACCTTGGTGAGTGTGAATACAATCTTTTACAACTGTAGTATGCAGATGTTAAAAACATGATAAGAAGTGTGACTGGGTGTGATTGAGGCTCGGGATAGGCAGGCAAAGATCTGGGCCAGAGCCTCACCATTCTTGGTAGCTAGCTTTGTTTGCTTTGTCTTCATCTGCTCACTGGATACTGAACGTTCTTCTCCCTTTCCTTGTGGGGTAAGGTAGGGAGCTGTTCTGCACTCAGCTGGGAACCTTGGTTCACCTCGCCCAATACTGCCCAAGGTTTCGGGCAGGAATTCCTCAGCTCTTCCTGGTGACACTGAGGGATGGACTTTGGCACACTGAACAGGAACTGGAACTCAACTTTTTAAAATGGGAAACATGTGTTTAAGGGAATGAGAAGATACGGTAATAAGATTTGTACGACTCACACACACACACCATCTTATAGTTTTCACTAAATCATATTCACATACATTCCTGTTGCCTTTTTTTTTTTTGTTTTGTTTTTAAGTATCTAAGTGGTTGCCAAAGGAGCTCAGGGACTTTTCCCATCTTCTCCCTCCCCCCCCCCCCTGTTTTCGCTTATTTTACTGTTACAATTAAAGCTTTTGGCATATTTTTAAGCCAGAAAAACAAGTGGAGGCCTGCTGCAACAAAATCCAGTAGCATATTATCCCCTAGCCCAAAATGTAATGCTTCCATTTGAGACTTGAGCCAGCTGAGAAGAGGAAGCCTCAAAGTCCTGTTCAAACCTTGCTGGAGAAGGGGTTTCCAAAAGAAATACGTCTCTTCCCCCTGCCCCCCCTCCCCACCTCCGGGAGCTTTCTTCTGCTATACTGAAAGGATCAGATAGCAGCTAATGTAGAACATCTCTAGCTGGAGTACGGGAAAGCTATTGCCAGAGTCAATATTGTATTAGACAAACAGATAATAGACCTGATATGAAGGCAGCCTGCTGTGTGATATAGAGGGCTCTTGTGTGGGGTTGCCAGTCCGGCACCTGCTTGCAGAAGTTTCTAATTCGGATCAAAACTTCTGAAATCCCCAAGCCAGTACGACCATGCTGGCTGGGGAATTCAGAAAACTGTTGTTCCAAAGAGTAATTTTCCCAAGCTTTGGGCAGTGGTCAAGGAAAACACTTTATTAGCAGAGGTTGACATTTTCTTTGCTTCCTGTAAAGGCCTCCCTGTACAGCTGAGGGGAAAGGGGATTAATCCTAAAATGCAAAATGTTGCCATAGCTCAGAGACAGAGCATCTGCCTTTGCACACTGAAGGTCCCATGTCCAGTTCCTGGTTTCTCTCAGGGCCTCATCACACAGATCGTTTGAATCATGCTTATTGCTAAGCATTTTATTAAAAAATAATAATTTTAAGGGTACAAGCGTGGTGGCCATGCAGTGCCCATGGTGCCTGAGAACCCAACTTTTATTCACACAATAAATAAAAATTGACAGTTGTGTTCACATGGGACAAATTGATAAGGATTGAATTGGTACAAGGATCTGATCATTTTTAAAAGGACATACTGGTGAGGTCAGAAAAAAACTGATTGACTGGTCAAATAAATCCGCACCTTCTATGCACAAAGCCTTAGTCCATCACTTCCATATTTTTTAACCAGTGGTAGGTGAGGTGTGGCCTTCCAGATGTGGCTGGACTGAACTTCCCATAAGATCCAGCCAGCATAGCTAATAGAAGGAATGCTGGGAATTGCAGTCTGACAAGAGTTTACAAGAGATCACTCACTCAGTGAGTTAGATTTCTGGCTGTGAAGCCAGAGGTTGGACATTCAATTAGCTGCACAAATCCAGGATGTCCCCAGAAGAAGGAAATGGAAATTCTATACCTAGAAAATCCTGAAAAGGTTCACCATAAGTCAAAATTGACTTGATGACATGCAATTATTGTTGTTATTTCCAAGAAGTACAATTTCCCAGCTCTGCTAAGAGTGGTCTATTCTGTGTCTGACAACCATAAGTAAGATATTTGTTTATTGGCAGATTCCTGGAACCATGTACACGGCAGCTCCCAAAAGGTAAGAAGCTCTTCATTTTCTGTTCAATCAAAGCCTAATAACTATTTTAAAAGGCAGAGGGCATCTTTAAAAGGAGTTCTAACTGACAGTTGTTCTAGTTGGTGCAGTTTAGCTGGTTCTGCTTAGTCTTTCTAGGTATTCTCGCTGTGTTTAATTATAGACAATTGGCCAAAATTCCCTGGTGCAACATACACTGGTGTAGGAGAAATGACACCATCACCAACAGTATATTGTTAAAGGGTCCCTGCTTTGATTCTTAGTCATCTGTGACGTGTGCACAATGAGACAAAGTGGAAGCAGTTAGGAACCGAAATGGGACCCTTTAATTAGCAGCAATATCTTTCATCAGAGTAAGTTATGCAAGAGGATTTGGGCCATGCTCTTTTGTTGTCATGTTCTCCAGGTACCTTAAGAATCCCCATCCTATACCTGAAAGAAAGACAGATTTGAACCAATATGAATAATTCCTGTAACAATGCCGTGCCCATTCTTGCTTTTCGAGTCCCTACTGATCTTTGTTTGAACTGAAAAGAGATCCAAAGGTTGATGGATTTTTACAGGGGTAGCTCTGTTCATCTTTTGCATCAAAATAACAAAGAGTTGTGTGGCACATATAAGACAGATCAAACACTTTGGAATTATTTTACATCTCTCCCAGAAAGGTAACATCAGTTTCTGGACAATTTTTCTGCACTGTCCATGAAGGGGGTGTGCTTAGAGCCTGAGGAAGTAGATTTCATCCAAGAAAGATTGCCATTTGTTTTATTTTTTAGTGGTCCAATAAAAGGTATCACCTCCTCTTGCATTTGGATTTCTTGTGATTCATTATGGATTTTTATCTTATGCAAGCCTTCTCCAAATGACCATATTCCAGGTGGACTGGACTACATTCTTCCTCATTCCCAGCCAACATAACCACAAATGCAAGTTGTAGTCTTATGCTATTTTAGGGTATAATTGTGTAGCAATGTCTACTCTCTGTATGAACAAGTATGCCAAAATGCAGCCATTTTTGTATTTCAACCAAGGAAGGAAAGATGGAATAACTGCCCAGTGTTTTTTCATTGGTAGCCATAGGAACTGTCCATTAGCATCTGTAGTCATAATATGATCAAATGATTTATCAGCAACACAATAGTTCCTGTGCCTGGCCAAAATTAAGCTATTAAAATAGCAAATCTCTCAGATTAAGATTTGTACTTGTATAAGCAGGTCATTCCAGAGGTCAGCATACTTATTATGATAAATACATTGCAAAATCCTTTTGCATAGATCTGTGTGCAACAGTAATGACATCAACAGGAGTGATAAATCGCTGATGATTAAAGGCAATTTTGAGGTGCACATAATTCATACAAAATGCAATGAAGTCATCTGCATTCCAAAAATCACCAAAGGAAGACATTTATCTGCAGCAACTTGCCACTGTTGATGACATCATAACCGTAGTGCATGCAGAGCTGTGCAACAGGATTTGAGCCAAATAATTTACAAGCATAGCCATGTAGGCCTTCAGACAAAATTCAAAATCCTTTTCTGGTAATACTTTTAAGAGGACAACCAAAACAGGCAACCATGCCCTAACCCACCCCCAAATACTGTTCAAACTTTCAAGAACTCCAGCCCCCTTCTTCAGTCAAAGATGCTATAAATAATAAGCAAGGGAAACAGAGTATGCCTTCTAAAATCAGTAAAGCCATGTTTTCTGCACATCTATTGAGATGTTATGGGAGGAAGGCATTGCAGTCACTCACACAGGCCTCATCAAATACTGGATTTAACACTGAATATCCCCTGGACTTGCTGGAAACAAGAACAAAAATAAATGGTCATAAACTTTGCATCACCATTTTGAAAATATAAACCATCCTCTTTGTCTGGGCCCAGTGCAAGTCTTACAGTCCTCTTTGTAGGAAGAGGTACAACGTACAATGTTCAGCAAGAACTCGCAAGTCTGGGTAAAATTTTAGATGCTGATCAGGCAAAGCAAGTCAATAGATACAAAGTTGGGTAGCTGGGTATAGTTTTGGTTGGGGAGAATGAAATCCTCCATATTTTGAATCTATTTGAGCATGGAATAGCAGAAGCGTCACTCACCAAGTCCTTTTGAGAGATCAGACTGTCAGTCTGTAATTGTTTGACAGGTTTTGGTGAGGAATGGGAGCTGGCTCTTGCTCTTGATCTTTTTTTCCTCCCCGTGTCCTTTGGACATTATTTTTGAAGACTTTCTATTCAGCTGCTGAATCCAATTCGTTCTTCCCATTAGAGTAGACTCTTCCTGCCTTTTCCTCATCTTGACTGGAACACAAAGACTGCTATCATTGCTGTAAATGCTTCTTACCTCCACTGGAACACAGAGTTCCTACCAAAATTTCTGTTTTCAGAAAGACCACTATCTCAAGCAGCAGTCCGGGTGTTCAGCAGTTCAGTTCCCCTTGGCTGCTTCTGCTTAATTTTGTCTTCAAATCCCTCAACTTCAACTCCCTGCTTTGTCATTAATTTAAAAATTATTATATCCTATTTTATTCCACATACTCCATATAAAGGCTCCCTAAGCAGCATGCCGGCCACATGACCACGGATAGTCTATACAAACGCCAGCTCTTTGGCTTACAAACAAGGATGAGCACCAGCCCCTAGAATTGGACATGACTGGACTTAATTGTCAAGGGGAACCTTTAAGTGGCATATATAAGATGCTAAAAATGAAGTCATATTAAATGCTTCTGTAGGAACATCAGTTGTGCAGTGTGTCCATATAGTTATGAGGAATGCTAGACTGTAGCCCTGATTTCCTTCTCCTTCTTCCTTAAAAGAAGATAAAACTGTTTGGGGGGGGGGGTGCGTGCAACCCAACAGAACATGCTCCCAGTCCATATTGAGACCACCACATACTAATTGTATGCCTAAAATCTAATCCTCCTGGCGGCTGCTGTTTCCCTCTCTAAAGTTGCAGTCTGAAGGGAGGTATATAAGGGATGGTTTCACTAGTTTCACCTCACACACACACCCCGTGTGAGTTTTCATGGCAGAATTGGGGAATGGAACCCAGATCGCCTGAGTCCTAATCCATTATTCTGTCCACTACAGCACACTGGGCACCACAATTTTGTGTTTAGACCTGGTGTGTCTCCATTTTAGCTGTTACATTTTTTTTAAAAGAAGTGACACATTCATCATCATATCTTGTCCAACATTCCAGTGCTTCACTTTCTCCCTTTCTGCCTTACAGCGGCTCTCCTTTTGATGATTCCGTCAAGGCACTAGGCCTACACATCTGGCGAGTGGAGAAGATGAAACCTGTATGTGTCCCGGCAGAAATGCACGGCATGTTCTACACTGGGGATTCCTACCTGATTCTCCACAACGGATCCGAGGAGCACTCCAATGTGCACATCTGGATTGGTACATAAACAGCAGCAAACCTGCTGGTGTCAAAATGAACCATAGGAAGCCACCTTATACTGCCTGAGGCCATTGGTCCATGTGATACAGTATTACTAACACTGACTTCTTTCAACCCTCTCCAGGGTTTCAGGCAGGGATCTTTCCCATCCCTAGCTTGTGTAGCTAGGGCTTGAACTTGTCACCTTCAACTTGTGAAACAGCTGTTTTACCACTACTGAGTTATTCCTTCTCCTTATGCCTAAACATAGACCCCATCAGTGAATTGATTAGGTAGAGAAATCTCATCTACTCTTATCTATGTGTAAAACGCTATAGATAACAACCTAGTGAACAAAGGCAATCTTTCTCATGTGTAAAAGGGTGCTGGTGAAATGTCTCCACCAATTTCAGATGTCTCTTTCAATTTATTTAAGAGAAATTGAAATATTGCTTCCTTAATACAGCCAAAATGTCCAATTTTTATTAGATAACTGATTTCTCTCTTTTAGGCCAAAACTCTTCCCGAGATGAACAGGGAGCATGTGCACTGCTCTCCACCCATCTCAACTCCTTTCTGAAGGAAAGACCGATCCAGTATCGGGAAGTGCAAGGCAATGAGTCTGATGTTTTCATGGGGTACTTCCCTCATGGCATCAAATACCAGGTGAGAGATGAAGTTGCAGATCAGTGCTAGCACCTAATTGAAGCATTCTTTTATGTGCATATACAGTGGTGCCTCGACTTACGACCATAATCCGTTCCAGAAGATGGACGTAACTCGAAATGGTCGTAAGTCGAAGCACCATTTCCCACTGAAATGCATTGGAACGTGATTAATCCGTTCCGGAAAAAAAAAATAACCAACCAAAAAAAAAACAACCCACACACAGCAAGCCCCATCGGAAGGCACTGGGGCTTAAAAAAAAAGACAACCAAAAATAAAGCACACAGCAGCCCCGTCGGAAGGTGATGGGGCTTTTAAAAAAAAACAACCAAAAATAAACAGCACAGCAAGCCCCGTTGGAAGGCGCTGGGGCTGAAAAAATAAACACACCAAAACACGAAAAAAATAACAGCACAGAAACATAACCCCCCCAGCCCAAACCCACCCTGCAAAACCCTGTAAACTCAGAACCAGAAAGCAGCACCAGGCAGTCCCAAGCCTCCTCCGACGCACACACTCTAACTGTTGGGGCGAAAGAGCTACAAAGAAGCTCTTCGCCGACCAACGGTTAGCCCTCTAATTTGAATTCCCCGCCTTTTTTCCCTGCCTCTTTTGATCGCAACTCGAAGCTCCGGCTGCAAGTCGAAGCAAAATTTTGCAGCCGGAGCTGGTCGCAACTCGAAATGGTCGTATGTCAGGATGGTTGTAAGTCGAGGCACCACTGTACTATCAATGGGAATCTAGGGGCTTGCGGAAAACGTGTGGCGACAGAGCCATAGACACAATCTTGATGGGAAATAACTAGAGATGGGGGTATTCATATACGAATTCGAATATCCCCGTACAGGTGGCATTAACAAGGGTCCAGCCCCATGGGGCCGGACAGTCCACTCACCGATCCGACGCAGACGGCGCGATTCTACGAATGGCTCTGCAGCGCACGATCCGCTCGCTACTCCTGGCAGGAGGCAGGAAGACAAGCCTTGCTGCAAGGTCGAAGAGTGGCAAGCGGATCGCGCGCCACCTGTGCGGGGATATTTGAATTCGTTCCCACATCAATCTAGTTTTCCTCTGGATGTTCTGCTTATTAGAATGAGCCTCCCTACTCTACCAAACCACAAACTCTTAACATTTTTACTAGGAATGGAAAAGTAATCTGTTGGGTTTACAATTTCCAGTGGGCCTAAATATAGCTTGCCTCAGAAATATATAGAGAACCTGCTAGATAGCTTTAGATATCTGGCTGCAGAGCTGGAGGTTGGGAGTTCAATTCCCGAATGTGCCTCTCTGACAAGGGCTGGGCTTGATGATCCATAGGGGCCCTTCTAGCTCTCCTGTTCTAAGACTTCCACAAAGAGAAAAACCCAGTGGGGTGGGGGCACAGCAGGAAGACAGTCAGAAGGAAATCCATGCAAGATCCTAATCTGGATCATGTTTGAGGCTCATATTCCATGCAGAAAAATGTGTATTTTCAAAAGATATGTATAGATATATGCACTAAATTCTATCTCATGGGATGTGTGTGTGGTGAAATGTCACAATCTAATGCAGAACTGAGGCTGCTATCCGACCAGCAAAATGTTCTCTACTTATGCCCCAGTAAGATTGCTGATACCAACTCTCCTCAGACTGAAGAAGCTACTTGGATGAGTCGTGAAATGTTTCAACCTCACAAGAAGTCCAGTTGCCATGGCTCAACTTCCAGATAACCTCACCTGGATGGCTGAGCATCTTCACAGATATATCTCAGTGTGGATGGACTGCTTCTGTAAACTGTCCTGAAATCACTCCACCTACTGTCAGGGAAGCAACACAGCCCTGGGCAGGGGTGCCTGGTCCTTTAAGTGCAATGCACTGCCTTCCAGAGGTGCTGGGGCAAAAGAGGAAATTCTACCCATCAGGAAACACTAGCTGACATATCGATGTATTGTTAATTTTTTTAAAAAATTAAAGTTAAGGGACTTCAGTGCCCCATAGAACAAGAGAGAAAATAATTCTGTATCACGGTGTAGCTGGCCATAGCTATTCAAATTCAAGGAAATTAATCTGTAACCCCAAAACACATTGGGATGTTCATCCAGGAATATATACCATGTGACCACAAAGCACAAGAAAGGGATGGAAAGTATCATTAACAGAGGGGGACTTTTTCCTGGTGTCATCACGGCCTTTGATAGGTTAAGAATGCTAGAAAAGAAAAAAATCAGACACACCAATTTTCATCTCCCTAACCTGGATCATCTATTTCTAGACCTTACCTCCTTCTTCTGTTCTCCACAGGAAGGTGGTGTAGAATCTGCCTTCAATAAAACACAAGCCAACCAACAACCCAGCCCCATTCGTAAACTCTACCAAGTGAAAGGAAAAAAGAATATCCGAGCCACTGAAAAAGAATTGAGCTGGTCTAGTTTTAACACTGGGGACTGTTTCATCCTGGACTTGGGAGAGGTGAGTCTGAAAGAGGCTATGTAGGTGTAGGGCAGGAAGAGAACAAATATGCCTGCTAGAAAGGAGCAAAACTTGGAAATACTTGGATTTGTTTTTTAGACTGAGGAGGCAAGTACATGGACAATGCAGGAAATGCTCCAGAATTGGGATGGTCAGATTCACATTATTTTCAATTGACTACACAACCTACAAGTCAACAAATCAACCCAGAGTTTTCCCACGAATCCATACTTTTATCCTCTGCCACTGGGGCTTTTATGTTTTTAAAAACAAATGCATTCGCATTGGTATAGGTAGTGTAATTGTGCTAATGCAGAAAACATCTGCCATTGGTATATACCAAAATGGAGCAATTCATAAATTAACAAATAGGGAGCAAGGTTTAAAAAATTGCTCCTGTTCTATTTTAAAGTGAGAGTTTTAGCCCTGTCCATAATAAAAAAGCATTTTCCTTCAAATTGTTCTTCTCTTCCCATTTCATTTCTTTGTTTTTTGTAAAGGCTTGGTGCCATTTCACTAAGGCACCTGGGAAACCAAAGGGAGGGGGAAGAGTGAGGAGTCAGCAGAGACTGAGGAGGAAATTGCTAACTGGCACTTATTTCCAGCTTGTTAAGGTGGTTTTACTGTAGCTGTGCCTTTGGCAGAACTGGATGAACATCTTAACAAGATGCACACAAGGCTGATTGCTAATTTTCTCCTCTCTTCTCTGCCGATACCTGCATGGTTGGCTAAAGCAAATTCAACCAAGGAAACCCCACTTCCTTGGTGTAAATTCACAGTGGATCCATGTGGATATTTCCTGCTGCACAGTCATACCCTATGTTTCACAGACAGCTAGCTGGATAGCTCAGTGGTTTAGGTAGAAGTTGGGAGCCACAGATTGGGAGTTCAATTTTTCACTGTACCACATGGGAGAAGAGCCAACTTGTATGGCCGTGGGCAAACTACACAGTCCAGGATAACCCCAGAAGAAGGGAATGGTAAAACCACTTCTGAGTTTACTCTACCTAGAAAACCCTGGGAAGGGTTGCCATAAGTGACTTGAGAGCACTTGATGATTATTATGTCTCACAAAACCCAACCCCCTTAGCAGTAGTCAATGGCCATGCTGGCTGGGGAATTCTGGAAGCTATAGTTTAAAAAATTATTTCCCAAGGTCTTTGAAGGAGAAACGTACTGTATATAATGAGTTTATAAGTATATGTGCATTCTGGGGAGTGAAATATAGTTCTTAAGATGGAACTGCAAAATGGATTCTGATAGATGTATTAAGTGGGGATATGGTGTTCTAGCCATAAATCAGACAGAGAGTTTCTTTCTTTTGACCTGTCTCCTTCAGAACATCTTTACATGGTGTGGGGTAAAATCCAATATTTTGGAGCGCAACAAAGCCCGGGATTTGGCCATCACAATCCGAGACAGTGAGAGGAAAGGGAAAGCCAAAGTTGAGATTGTTGCAGATGGTGAAGAGCCGGCTGAGATGACAGCGGTAAGATAATTATGCAAGAGTTAAAAATACAAATGTACAGGCATTGTTGGATGTCTCAATAACTAAAGTTGAAGGCAAAGTTTGGAAACGTTACATTTCTGGGCTTCAGCCTCTGGAACTCTCAGCCAGAATGTACACTGATGGTGTTGGCTGGGGGATTTTAAAGCCGTCAGTCAAAAGAGGAACTTTTCTATGGTTGGTTTGGAGGCTATGCAGCAGCAACAGAACGTATACAATGGTTGGCTTATATCTATGATACTCCCTCCTAAAGGCAATGCATTTGCCCTTCTCTTCATTGGTTTTAAATGGGCCTTAAACTCCCACTTTTTCAATCTGTTTTTAGAAAAGATGTTGGTCTCAGTTTTTAAACTTATCTATTTGCTGACTTCCTTTTAATGATACAGTAGCTCTGGGGACTGTATAGTTCTGGTTGCTAAGAAGTCTCCCTGTCTCTCACCCATAAAAACAAACGGTAGGGACTGTGAGGTGTTTTTTATTCTTTTTGGCTGCATGTTTATTACAATTATTATTCACTGATATTGCAGTTTTATCTCCAACTCTTGACTCCTGTACCCTTCTAAACACGTAAAGCCTCTATTTATGCCTCATACTCAAGTAGAAAATGGCCACTGAAAATTGGGTGAAGATGTAGATTTCCAATACTCCTCCCTTTGGGTAGAACTAGTTTTTGGAGGAATGTCTCTGATCCTGGAATTTCCCAGGGAGAACTCTGACCACCACTATTAATGGGGGCAGGTCTGTAAGGAACATCTTGTAAAATTCATCATCTCTTTAAGAGGCAGAATAAAAATATTAAGGAAAATATGCAATGTAAACTGTGATGCCAGTGTGGACATTTTCCTCCGGGGGTGGGGGGGGGGGGAAGGCTATACAGGTTGTGTTTTAGCCCCTAACGTCCTTATGGGAGAATCTAGGAAAAGAACCTCCACGAAGGAGTATACAAATTGGCCAGTGAATTTATTAATCTGTCTCAGGCAACAATATGTCTTGGATCAGGCCTGACTCTACTGCTAACATCAAATTTGAAGGGGGCAATTATTAAAGGTTACGAAGCATGGAGACCTGGGGTTCTAAGGCACATCATGTACATGTCATAGGGAGATATTCATATTCACCAGTAGCTGTTGCTTCCTCCTAGGTTTTGGGTCCTAAGCCAGTTCTGAAACAAGGCAGTCCTGAGGAAGATGTTGTTGCTGATCAGAAGAATGCAGTTTCAGCTGTGCTGTATAAGGTATTTTTCCTTTCTTCATGCAAAAGTGACATGTCAGGAGAAAGCATCTCTGTGAAAGCTCTCCATACAAGCAGAACATGGAAAAACCAGGTGTCTGGCTCATGTGGTGATCCTCCATGGACAGAACAAACCTTCCACCTTCACACAGCAGTGTTGACATGATGACAATGATGATAGAGGCGGTGGGCCTAACTCCTATCCCTCACTGCATGTGCAGAACTCGTGCTTTGGTAACGACTGCACCAGGCTTTTACTGTATATTTCTCACAAGCCTGGAGGAGCCTACACCTAAATTTCAAGAGACTCACAGACCTCAGCATCATCAAGACACTGACTACTGTTTCCTTTTTCAATCCTCAGGTCTCTGATATGACAGGGAAAATGAGTCTGACAAAGGTCTCTGAGGCCAGTCCGTTCCATCAGAACCAGCTCATCACAGATGACTGCTTTATCCTGGACAACGGACAGTGTGGCAAGATCTATGTCTGGAAAGGTAAATCTGTGAGCCATATGCTGCCATAAGAACGTCAATATCTAGCGCAAGACCAAAAATGTAGAGTACTTATACACTTATAAGTAACACCAGCTCTGTGGTGTTGGCCATTCTGATAGATCTACTCAAGAGTGACCATCATCTGTGCCTGATCAAGCTCTCACTTTCTAGAAAAGTATGCTTCTGACAAGTCTTTCTATGCTGTAGGGATTTATCATGTCTTTTCCCCATTGATGAGTGTATTTCTTAGGCTTCCGATTCACCTATCCATGCTATGTATCCCTCAAGACTACTGCTGGAAGAAACTCGCAGGTTAAAATGTCCATCAGTACACACTCCATCTCAATATTATTTACATGTGTACAATTATTCATCACCTATGTGACTAGGACAATGCTTAAATACAAGCCTGAACTACAGAAGAATCCTGTCTTTCTTACCGAGGAAGCCAGTTTCCCATTTTATTTGCCAGAAAACACCGGCTATGCTTAATCAGCATCAAATAAGTTATTATCTGAGAACTTATCCTTCATTCTTCTTCTCTTGAGCAGGTCTTAAAGCTAATGAGCAGGAACAGCAGGCTGCTCTAAAAGTGGCAGAGGACTTCATCTCCCAGATGAAGTATCCCCTGAATACACAAGTAAGTATCTGGAGGCTGCACAAATGGCCAATCAAAATGTGCAGAAAGCTCTAATGAAGAAAGAGGAACCCTCCATTCTGAATGTAGACAACACAGAACATGAACAGAGTAGCTCATCAGAGAGTATAGGAAACAAGGGAAGGTTGAAGGAACTGGATACCTTTTAATGCAGACAAGAGAAGACTTGGGGAGATATGATAGTACCTTTTTCTACAAGCTCTGGCTTGTCTGCCACCTGCATTCCTACCTGGAGCCGGCAGACTTCGCCATAGCTACCCAAACAGTGGTCACCTCACAAATAGTCCACTACAATGCACTTTACATGGGGCTGCCTTTGAAGAGAGTTATGAAGTTTCTTAGGTATGAAAAAAACAGGCAACTGTATGCTGGTGGAGGCCAGAAAAATTGAGTGCAGTTCTAACTTGGTACCAACTAAACTGGCTACCAATACGCCTATATGCTCCATTCATAGTTTGCTGGTTTGAATGTTTAACAACTTTAATGGTTTGGGACCAGGCTTTCTAAAGAGACACCTTCAACCACGTAGACTTACCCAGATGCTTTTTCTCATAAAGGCAATATTCTGGCCACCCTGGTTGCCTCCTTCTGTACTTTTCCATCTCTCTGATATCCTTGCAGAGATAAAAGAAGGAAAACTGCACACAGCATTACAAAAGAGAGATAGAGATTTGTGTCTGCATTGGCCTCCTTGTCTCACATGGCTTTATTTCTGTTCCAGGTGGAAATCTTGCCACAAGGCCGTGAGAGTCCTCTCTTCAAACAATTCTTTGTAAACTGGAAGTAAAATTTGAGTTTGTAGCATCCTGGGTTGACATTATTCTGTGCATGTGCCTTACCATCCATGAACCTCTATGCCTTATTAAACTGGAGCCACCATCTCCTCTCTGATATTCTGGTTTTGACTGAATTTAATGTGATCACGGCACACAGGGCACACAGACAGAGGTAAAAAAAAGCGGGAGAGAGCTCAGATCCGGAATACCTTGTTTTGAATCCACAAGATGTCTCGTTTAATCCCTGGCATCTCCACCTAAGGAGGATTGCAAACAGCACCTGAGACCTTGGAGCACTGCTACCAGTGAGATTAGACAATACCTAGCAAAATGGTCTGTCTTAATATAAGGCAATCATGCTGGCTGGGAGTAATGCGAATTGTAGTCCCACAAATCTAGAGAGGAAAGGTGTTTTACCGTGAAACAAAATATTTTCTCCCCTTTGCTACCTTTCATTTTCTGGATGTTCTGGGAAAGGAGAAAGTTAACTACAGCACTATTTACTGCTGTTTCTGCACTTCCAACCAGGGTTGACCCAAATTTTGCTGCCTGAAGCGAAGGACAAACTGGTATCTCCTCCATTTTTCAGACATACATCAGATTGTACAGTGAAGTAACTGAACCGTCAGCTGAAACTTCCTTCAACGAAAGCTATCAGAGAAGGTCCTTCATCTCATCTGAGGCAGTGGCCAATGGAGGGGCAATGCAGAGCTGGCCGCATAGCGTACCCACTTTTGTCCTCTGAGAGAGGAAAATGGGGGGGGGGTTGTTTTCCAAAGAAGTTGGGGGCTGCCACTGAGGCCCCCTAGGTTCTGCTATATGAGATGGCTGCCTCCCTCTGCAAAATGGAAGGGCCCAACTACTACTTTTGCATTGCTGCTCTGCACAGTCTTTTTTTAAATGTTGTGAAGAAAGTGGTTTCTAATAGGTTAAGAAACTGAATGCATACAACAGCAATCTCTATGGTCTGCTGTTATAGGAAATAGAAAATCCGGTGTGAATTACGGATTTGTAAGCATACAGAGCTGGTGCTATTCTAGGTTTGCCTTGGCCGGACAGTTCATGGAACTTGAAGGTTGCTATTTTCTAATTAGGAAGGGCTGGTCACCCTAAGATCTCTGTTTTCCTCTGCTGTCTCTAGCACTATACGATGTGCTGTATCACCAACTACCATAAAAACAGGTTTGGTCATCCAAAACTAAAATGAATGGGGGGAAAATTACATAATTTAACATTAACTTTAACAACTGTCAATATATCCCCACGGCCTTTGATGCCCGTTTTGTACCAAATGGTAGATACTCCATCACCCCTTTTAATGCAGACAGGGTAGGTGTGCTAGAAATAGCATTTGCTTCTGCTTCCTTGGGATGCCGGGTGGTGGTGGGGAGAGATACATTCCCAGACATACCATTCACTCGTCTCAACAACAGAAAATCTAAAATGCCTGGTAGAGAGGGAGCAGATCGACACACCCTCCTTTCCTTTCCAATTCTTGTTTTATGCCGCACATTCCGTTTTAATTACCTCTGGCCTTTCAACAAAGTCTATGGTCTTTAAGCTACAATGATACTTTGTCAATCCGCCAGGCAGGCTCCAGCAAGTGATTCTGAGTCACAGCACAGCTGGGCCGACAGAGGAAATTCAAGAGAGAGGCTGCCATTGTGCTGTTCTTTGAGGCAAAAAGTAATGCATGGCTTTCCTTCCCAACCAGCACATCTGTTCCTCGCACCAGTCATTTGAGCACGTGTAACTGGTGGCTAAATGCACCGCCGAAGGAGTGTGCAAGGCCGTGTTCTTACTGTTAAGGAGCATTGGAAACAAAGAAAGAACTCTCCAAAAGGATGGCTGGGAAAGGTAATCTTTAAGCTCTTGGAAACAAAAAGCTCAGCAAGGTTCCCTTCAGCAGCAGTGAGAGACCTCAGGTGGTCCAGAGGCGAAATCTAGTTCTTCTCATGGCCCAGTTCAGAACTTTGAGGTTCCTCTGATGGCCGTATCCTCATGGCACCATTATTTGGTGGTTGCTCAGCTTTTGTACAAGACATGCCCCCACTCCACCCCACTAAAAGGTAGAAAGGCTTAATTACTGGCAGTAAGAGCCTTAAGCAAAAATATGGTGTATTTTCGCCCCACCCACAACTGGAATGCAGTCCCTGATAAACTTCTCTGACACTGAATTTATCCCTTGGAAGGAACAAGATTTCCTACCTTGACAGGAAGCTCATAGATCCTACAAAACCTTTTGTATTGTGAAGGGATGTTCTGACTCTTTTTGGACCCCCGTTTCCTGTTCAATTTCATCGGTATCCAAACACTGCTTTTTGAAGAATGCGCCCTCAACAGGCACAGAGCCTCGCTATGACCTGTGTCGGACTGCAGCCACAGCCTGCATCCAAGGTGTTCATCACCACACATCTCATTTAACTGGGATATTTCTCTTTTTCTTCCTGTCCCAGTCACAAATGTACAACATGGCTGCTTCAACTGGTACCATAAATTATGCTTAAAGAGCAAACTTCTGAAAACATTTCTTGTCCTTCCTAAAGAAATCCACGTAGGGTCAGGAGAACTACAGGTAAACAGTTGAGCAGGGTTGAAGAGAGTACTTGAAAGGCAGAACAAAAGCACACACAGCGCTCAATCTCCAGCTGGGGACCCCGCAGGTCAGGCTGAAGTTCTTCTGCACCTGATGTCGGGCTGGTGGGCATGCTTCTGGGAGGATAAGTTTCACCTGTGCAATCCAGCCAGTCCTTAGCTATGGATCGAGGATATCCTGTCTGGGGTTTGAGGTTGTGCTGGTCAAACTTCCAGTAATCTTTGTCCTTAAAGACATACAGTGTTCCTGCAGCAAGAAAAATGTGTGAGGAAACAAGGGCATTGGGAGTAAAGTAAGAGAACACTCTGGCAAAGTCTAAGGAACAACTTTTCCTCCCTGGGAAGCACCACCATCCCCATCTCTAGGTGGCCCCCTTAAAAACTGACTATTATATTTTAATATGAGTTTTCATGGACAACTCCACTTTCTTTTTGATGTACAGGCATATTCCACTGAAACTTGTGCTGTAAAGGATATAAGAACCTCCACAACAATGGTGGAATAACATGGATGTTAATTATACTGAGGAGACTGGCCATTTACAGACGCTAATCATCTTTTCTTTATAGGAGGTTTTGTAAGCAGCTGCACATTAGCAACTGTAAAAGGCCAGTCTCTTCAATGTAATTAACATTCATGTTATGCTGTGACAGAGGTTCTTACAGCCTTTACAGCCAAAGCTTCAATGGAAAACGCCCGTATGTCAAAGAGGCTATCACCCCACTGTTAAATACCCGCTGGCTTTCTCATCAACCAGCCATAATCTCTGTATCTTGGCACCATGTATAAATATATGCCATGTTATCTCTCTCTTATTATGTCTGAGGAAGTGGACTTGTCCACAAAAGTTCACATTAAAATATAGCAGTTAGTCTTTAAGGTGCCACCATCGGTTTTGTCTTTTTTATTTGTTCTTTTATTTTATTTTATTTTATTTTTTTACCTATATTAAATAATTGTTTAGTCTTCCTTAAGGGCAAACCAAGGCAGAGAGGACAACAGGGATCTTGCAAAACCAAGAGTTGACAAGGTATGCCCAAGTAGCACTAAATCTTAGCTTAGCACAGAAGTTGGCAAATTCCAGATAAGCTGAATTGCAACTCCCATCATCCCCCATCATCGGCTATATTGGGGAGATCTGACAAAAACTGAAGTTCAACAGTATCTGGAGGGTCACACATTGTCCACCCCTGGTTCAACATCATATGAAAACCAGCTTCAGAGGGCACTACAAGAAATGGGAACCACCATTCTATAGAAGAGAATGTTTAAAAGAAACAAGCACTTCCTGGCAATCCTGCTCCTCACTTCTGCTGTTTGGCAATAACTGGAAGGACTTATAGGTAACTCCAAATAAATCCAAATGTAGTTGGAAAAATCAGAGCAAAGCTTGGAAGTGTAACTACAACTCCTAGTGGCCATGGTGGCTAGAGGATTCTGGGAACTATACGCCAAAAAGTAATCTTCCCAAACTCTGCATCAAGACAATAAATGACAACTCAACAACACACACAAGCTCACCATCGTTTTCACTCAGCACAGCATCTGCAGAGTCAGGCAGCTGCTCCCAGGGTGTCCTGTGGATGGAAGGGCCTTCCTCCATGTGCCCTGTGGCTTCGTCATAGCTCCAGTGGAGATCTCCCTTGAAGAAATACGTTTTCCTGTCCAAAGGCCACGAAAAGGCACCATCGATGCCTCCCTGAGGCAGCCCAAAGTCTGTGACAGGCCGAGGATAGCCCTCTTCCACACCGTTGTCCTTGAAGACCCAGTACAGAGGCCCTTGCACAGTGAGAAGGAGAGAAAAAGATCAATGTTCTCCAGCCAAAAACAACAACAGAGCCCCTTGGCACCTCAACGGTTATGATATTCTAAGCTTTTGTGGGCTACAAACAACTTTGGACTCTTTTTTTCCAAGCCTTTTTTTTTTAAAGCCTGAAAATCTGTTTGACCGACTCGCATAATCATTGACTTCGCTGGATGGGGATGCCATGGGTTTTTGTTCAACATATCTGAATGGCAGTAGGTTTTAGGGAGATGGGTCTAATTCATTAAAGGCAACAGATCAGTTGCAGATATGTCTGCATGGACATGGTAGCTGAAGGGACAGTGCAGTATGGAAATGTCAACAGTTAGGTCAGGAAGAAATGAAACCAGGAACAAAATTATACAGACTGTGCAAGTTCTGTGGAAGCTTATATGCAGGCATCATTTGCAAAAATAAATTTTAAAAATATCTGTGTTGATGATACATTAACAATATTTGAGGAAATGGAAGTAGGTGAGGCACAATAGAGTTGTGACAGCCAGCAGAACCCAGAATGGATGGGATACAGATGTCAGTTTAGGTCTCTTTGCTAGAAAGCAGCCTTGCTCAACCTGAAGGCCTCTAGATACGTACGCCAGACCACACCTCCCAGCCTGCTGGACCAGCAATCACTATCACTGGTTCCTTGTCCCTCTGTTCCCAACCTTGCTTTATCAAGGTTTCCATTACATGGAGGGTCATAGAGCATAGAGGTACATAGAGCAAGGAAAATTTACTTTTTTTGAGTAGAATTCCCAGAATCTTCTAGATATCATGACCAGTGTCTATACTGGCTGGGGCTGGCATGTTTGTGCATGTGTATGTGTGTATTGTGGCAGTTGTCATCCAAAAATTAAACACTTTACCAGCACTCATTCTACTTATTTACAAATAAAGCTTTGGAGAGCAGATTCATACAGCAGGGGGAAACTTTTCGGACCAGATGTATATAGTTGATTTGTTTAATTTATTTAAAATGTTTTTACCCCACCTTTCTCCTTAAAGAATCCAAGGCGGGCGACTACAAACATTCAGATTTCCTGTTCTGCAAAATGGCCAAACAGGGTTTTACAACTGCTTTGGAAGCCGTCTTTAGTTGCTCATCATCACTACCAGCACAAAAAAGGCTACAGCCTAGGGTGCTGCAGTTATCTGTGCAACAGAAGCTTGCTTTAAGCTGGAGGTAGAATCAAGTAAACAAAGTCTTACTAGTTGCTTATGAGAGATTATTATAGGTCCCGTTTGGGGAGAGGAGAAATAATCTCTAGTTTAGAAGTGATGAAACAACTCCCCAAGAACTTGGAGACATTTCCTAGAAAACTATGATGACCAGATGTGTGCAACACAGAGGATGTACTAGAAACACGACTTTTTAACATTCGAAGTGCAGCTTAATATAAACATGGATGGGGCTATATGGGACGTATACAGTATACACTGGACATCAGCTGCCCAGTGATAACCACAGGAAAGGGATATTGCCTAAATGCCCCACTTGCAGGTTTCCCAGAGGTCTCTGTCTGGGTAGTGGTTGGAAACCTGAGGGGGCCAGTTGAGTCTGACTGGAGATTTGAAATGTTACACCTTTGGGTCAAAATCCAATTGCTAGTGTCAAATCGAGTAGGCCCATTAAATCATCTGTGCTTCTGTAAGTCGTTGATTTAATGGGTCTACTCCAGCTGGATTTAGTAGTTGATTCCGGCTTGGATTCCAATGCCCAGAATCAGAATTCCAAGGAAAATGGGAGTTGGAGTCCAAGCCCCAACCTCCCCCCTCCCTTTTCCAAGCATTTTATTCTGATACCAGCAACAGCAATCAATCAGTTCATGCACATGACCTCTTACCACTGAAGAAGAGGATACGGTGATCTGTGTGCCTCTCATAAACAGCATCTACTTTGCGGAGAGTGGAAGGGAGGCCTCGCCAGAATCCAGTGATCAAGGCCGGGCGTAAAGAGGTCAGGTGTCGACTCTGGGTCAGACGCCAAAAATACTGACCTGCCACAGGAGAAAGGCATTGGACTCTGATTGAGATCAGAAGCTTAGCTCTGCCTGGCTTAGCTCACCAAGACAAGGGGGATCTTTCTCAGAGGATTATTTTGCAGTCATGGATAAAGCTCAATGTAGGAAAACATCTCAAAAAGGATACTGCAGAGGTAAGGAAGAGCAAGCAAACAGTAAGGAAACCAGTATAGAAAAGTTTTGCCTGAAGGTTTCCAGGATAGGAAGGGGGAAAAAGTGAGTAAGGAGTGTTAAGTGGAGAAAGAGGGCAGGGCTAAGCTTTTCTCATTTTGCCATAATACTAGAACCTGGAATCATCAAAAAAAGCTGAACAGTGGACGAGTCAGACAGACAGAACAAAGAGCTCCACACAGGACATTATGAAACTGTAGAATTTGTTACTGCACAATGTTGTGATGAAGACCAACAAGAAGGGAAATTAGAAAAATTCATGGTCCCATCACCAAAGTGAGACCTAAAGCTGTCCCTTGCTATTAAGGATAAAGTTGGCTATTATACGCAAAGTTCTACATGAGGTCTTGTTTCCTGGCCACTCTGGAGACGGATAGAATGTGGGAACAGAGTCCAGTAGAGGTAGAGACTGGCAAAACACTCTTCCCCTCAAAGTACTCTGAAGCAGTTTACATACAGTTCTGGTCTTCAATAACCACAACATCAGTTACAGCTGCCATACATTCCACAGCAGCAGCTGAGTCCTTTTCAAGTGCTCTGTAGCATATATTTGTAAAGATAACAGGATTGTTGTTCCCTACGTCTTTCACAAGGACTTAAAACATAGGGAGATGGTCCACCCTAGCTCAGTATCTTCTACATTGACTGGCAGAACCCTGTTTACAGGGTTGAAGACAAAAGGCTTATGTAACCCTGCTTGGAGAAGTGGGGACTGGAATACAAACGGGAGCTTCTGCACACAAAGCACATGCTCTAACACTGATCCATGGCAAGGAAAACTTGCTTCAAGTGCAAAGCCACAGACCTTTGAAGAAGAATGTTTCCCCTCTGATCTGAGCCACAGCATCAACACTGGAGGCGCAGCGGTCTGGGAATTCCTTTCCTGATCTGAAGCAAAGAAACGGGGGTGGGGGTGGGGGTGGGACCAAAAGATCACACAATGTGAAATCCCAGTGCTGTAAGGAGGAAATGTTGGCCACCAGTTGTCTCTCACATCACACCCATAAGGGCACCACTAACCTGCTGATGAAGCAGCCAATTTCAGCAGTGGTATGTTTTCTATTCCACCACACCACATAACAGCAATATGGGGTACTTTTATTTTATTTTTAAAATCCTTGTTATTGGAACACCTCTGCATCAGATAGCAGGATTTCTTTTTTTTAAAAAAGCAGCAGGAGCTCTCACATGTGTTATTCTGCTACCCCACCCCAAAATAAATGGACCTCTGACAGGGGAGGAGAATAACTCACTCCCCCTGGCACAAGTGCCTCGTGTGTAAGCTTAAATTTAAACCATGTTTTTAAAGGAAAACCCGGTGCAACAGCTGGGGGGTTTTTTCAGTAGGATCAGGCCCAGAGAGGGAAAATTCAGACAATCATATTCCACCTTAATAAATGAATCTCTGGGGTGCAAACACAGACCCCTTCCTTTGCAAATGGGGAGTTAATCAAACGAGGAAGTCTTCCATTCATTATTTTTATTTTATTGAATAAAATTTAATAAAATAAAACTATAAATAATTATGAATAATTGCGGTTGCCTGTTTCATCTCAACTGAGTTAACAGGTAACAGGGATTGTGGAGGGAAGAGACACTTCAGTGGTAGTGACCTGCATGTGTGCATAATGTTTGTCTCTGTGTCTGAGAGCAACACAGCAATACATGCAGCAAGTGCAAACTGGCAGTGCTGTTGGAAGAAAACGTAAAAAAACTGGGACAGCAAGTGGCCACACTTAAGGCTAGAAGAGAAGATGACGAACTCTGAAGCAGCTGCAGCCAAGGCAGATCATGGAGGTGAAAGAACAGCAAGACAAACAGAAGAGGAGAATGCTGAGTGGAGGAAGCACCACGGAGAGTCACAGTTAGGAGCAAAACAAGGAGAAGATACTCATAGAATCGTAGAATAATTGAGTTGGAAGGGCCCTATAAGGCCATCAAGTCCAACCCCCCACTCTTCACCGGTGGAACTGCAAAACCTCTTTCGGGTTCTTAAAGAGGAGTCTGGCAGACAGCACGAAGAGGAAAACATACTCCACCGGAGGACATAAGAGCGGCTGAGGATTAGCCAAGCAGACTAACTGAACCCTAACCCTACAAAAAGAGAAAACAGTAGTTGTAGGAGGAAACCCCCTACTGCATGGGACTGAAACTGAAATATGCCAGCAAGAGCAATGGACCCACCAGGGATGCTGTCTCCCTGAAGGATTAGGGATGTGATGGAGGGACTGCCATCACTCATAAAACTCATGGGTGCACATCCCTTTCTTCTCATCCACGTGGGAACAAATGACACAGCCAAGAAGAACTACAAACGAATCACAACAGACTTTGAAGCTTTGAGAAGGAAACTCAAAGACTTTGGGTCCCAGATAATCTTTTTGTTCATCCTACCAGTACTCAGAAGTGGAATAGAAAGGGAAAGGGAAATATTCTGGGTGAATGGGTTTGTTCACAGCATGAAAAACTTCATCAGGAGGGCTTTAAACTGAATTGGAAGGGGGAGGAGAAGGCAAACTCAAAGGTAAAGACAGATGAAGACTTGTCTACAATAAGAGGAACAGATCGAGCACCTCTAACGGGGCCCAATAATAATCTTCATAAAAATGTTCAAAGGAAAGCAGAGCACAAATCACACAATCTCCAGTGTCTATATAGAAATGCCAGGAAACAAACAAGAACTGGAAATCTTAGTTCAGGAGGGTAAATATGACTTAATAGGGATAACTGAAACTTGGAGGGATGACTCCCATGACTGGAATACAGCAATTGTAGGATATAAATTGTTCAAAGAGAACCGAAAGAACAGAAAGGGAGTTGGACTCGCAGTATATTTAAGAAAACAACAACATATTCCTGCACAGAAATACAGGAGAATGAGCATGGTTGTCCCATCAAGAATACCTGGATTAATGTAACTGTGGTGAAAAAGAAGGAACGTGGTAATTGGAGTTTATACCTGACCGCCCAATCAAGAAGATGTGGACAAAACCTTTGAAAAACAAATTGCAAGAATTTCAAAGAGAAATTTCAATTATCCTGATATCTGTTGGAAGGCAAATTCTACCAAATATGACCCTTTCAAAAAAATAGCTGGCTTGTGTTGCTGATAATTTTCTCCTACAAAAAGTAGAGAAAGAAACTAGAGGAGTAGCTATCCTGGATTTGATTCTAACCAATAGAGATGAATTGGTGGAAGAAGTGGCAATAAGAGGAACTCCGGGGAAAAGTTAGCCTATTCTACTTGAATTGTTGATTTCAAATGAAACAAGCAGAGTGTAGCTGTACATGGATGATGGATTTTAGGAAAGCCAATATTAGTAAGCTCAGAACAATGAAAAGTAAAGTCCCATGGCAAGAGATCCCAACAGGAAAGAACACAGACAAGTAGCAAAGAATTGCAGGGATTGCATTAGGAAGGCAATAGCTGAGAATGAGCTGAGGTTAGCAAGAGATGCTAAAAGCAACAAAAATGCATTCTTCAGGTATGTACATAGCAAAAGACAGAGAAAAGAAACAGTGGCTCAGCTACTCAATGGGGATGGAAACATTTGAATAAGTTCAAATCTCCAGGGCCTGATGAACTGCATCTAAGAGTAGTGAAGGAACTGGCTGAAGAACTCTTATAACCAATGTCAAGGTTTGAAACCTTGTATATTTAAAAGAGCTAGAAAAATAAAGAGAGGGTGCAGGAAACTTTTTCCTAAAGGGAAAATACTTTTAAAACATGTGACTTGAAAAGATAGTTTACACAAGTCACTGCAAAATAATTAGTTGTCAAAACAAAATGTATGAGGCCAAAGACAGAGAAAAGAAATAGTGGTTCAGCCACTCAGTGAGGATGGGAAAATGGTAACAGATGACAAAGAAAAGTGTTCAATTCCTACTTAAGCTCAGTCTTTTCCCAAAAGACAGTCTATGACCCTCCAAGCAAATGTGAAGTACACATGGAGGAGACAGGATTGCAGCTTGAAATTTATAAACAAATGGTCAAAGAATACCTTATTACTTTGAACAAGTTCAAATCTCTTGGACCTGATGAACTGTATCCAAGAGTAATGAAGGAACTGGCTGATGAACTCTCAGAATCACAGCCTATTATTTCCTTGAAATCATGGAGACTGGGTGATGTGCCAGATGTTGGAGGCGAGTCAACATTGTCCCTATCTTCAAAAAGGAGGAGCCTAAAAACTAGAAACCAGTCAGCCTGACCTCAGTCCCAGGGAAAATTCTGGACCAGATTGTAAAGTGGTCATTCTGTAAGCACCTTGAAAACAATACGATAATAACTAGAAGTCAACATGGATTTTTCAAGAGGTGTGCACTGCTTGTGTAATTGCATAGTTTATGTTTTTGTTTTGTGCTTTCTTTTCTAAACTGCATTCTTTGTATTGCTGTGTTTTTTCTTCGTATTTTTTCTTTATTGATTTAAATAAAAATGTAAAAAATTACTAGATGCCAACATAGATTTGTCAAGAACAAATCCTGACAGAATAATCTCATCTCATTTTTTGATTGAGTAAACTCAAGGAAAGACAGTGGGAAGGCTGTAGATGTAACATATCTTGACTTCAACAAAGCCTTTGACAAAGGGCCCCATGATATTCTGATGAGCAAGCTAACTACATGTGGGCTGGATGGAACAACTGTCATGTGGGTACATAGTTTGTTACAGAATTGTACTCAGAGAGTGCTTATCAACTGCTCCTTCGCAAACTGAGAGGCAGTAACAAGTGGGGTACCCCAAGGCTCAGTCCTGGGCCCAGTGTTCTTCAATATTTTTATAAATTACTTGGATGAAGGAATTCAGGGAATACTTATCAAATCTGCAGAAATTTGACAGGGGTAAGTACAAAGTTCTACACTTGGGGGGGGGGGAAATACACTGTTACAAAATGGGGGATACTTGGCTCACTAATACAGCAACGAGAAGGATCTTGGCATTATTGTAGACCACAAGTTGAATATGAGCCAACAGTGTAATGTGGCTGCAAAAGAAAGCAAATGCGATTTTTATTCTTGCATTGAGCACTGTTTGAATCTGGCTTATTTCTAGCTTGTTTGAAATTGTTAACTATTATTTCTTGGTTTGGACACATGTTAAGCTGTTATTAGTGGAAGACCTCCTGGTATATCTACTTGGCTAGCATAAACAGAGGAACAAAGGACTATCTGCATAGTCTGTTACATGATGGGGGACACCTGGCTCAGCTATCTTATCCCATATGCTGAGATATCACTAACATGGTGATTTTGACTGTCCCAAAGTCTGGTCCAGTTAGTTTCATGGTTTAGTGATGATTCGAACCACAGCCTCCACAGCCCTTAGTCCAACACTCTATCCCAGAGCTACAGGGAGTCCAGAAAGCTCAGTGTCAGAGGATCAGGACTTTTATATTTCCAGGAAGAGTGATGTCATCTACCTCTACCACCACCACCACCACAGGCTTTCCTGTTCCCTTTGAGCTTCCCTCAAATTCTCAGGAAGGAGATGATTAACTTTCTCAACCACAATACATTGTTGTGAGTTATCTCTTTAGAAATACAAAGTATTTGGGAGTGTCTTAGTCTTGAATTGACAGTTGAGACTCACTAGCTTTGCAAAAAAAAAAAACTACTCCTGAAAACTAGTCATGCTGGATTATTGAGACAGATCGTGAGAACTGCCTGCATTTTTACAATCTTTTGGGGGGATGGGGTGGCATGTAATATGTTGATAGGAGCCTGCCCATCAAAAGTTAGCATTATACTGCTGCACTAACTCCAACATCAGACTAGTTGTAGGAACTGGAATGTCACTTAAACCTAATTAATTGCTTAGGGCTCAATGATGGCTCAGTTAATTGAGCATCATTGGCCAAGCGCAGTGAAACTAGTCAACCACAATAATACTGAAAACAGAAGTTGGATTTTAAACACAATGCTTGTACTATCAAACTTGATAGAGAGATATAGGCCAAAACCCTCTTTCTCAAATTTGGATGGTATAAGAGAAATTATCGTATTTTCCATGTATAAAACGACACTTTTCCCTAAAATAATTAGAGGAAAATTTGAGGGTCGTTTTATACATGGTAGTAAGGGGGGGAAGGATCAAAGTGCTTTGATCCCTGCTTTTTGCAAAGAAAGTAGAGGGGGAAAGGACTTTCCTCTCAAGAAAATGGAGGGGGAAAGAAGGAATTGCTTTCCCCCTCCACTTTCTTGCGAGGAAAGTGCTTTCCCGCTCCACTTTTTGCGAGGGGGAAAGCAGCTTTTTGCAAAGAAAGTGGAGGGGGAAAGCAGGAATCAAAGCACTTTGATCCCTGCCTTCCCCCTCCACTTTCTTGCAAAGAAAGAAATTTTGGGTTAGAAAAGTGGGGGGCATCTTATACATGGAGGCGTCTTATACACGGAAAAATACAGTATACAATCTGTAGAAGCAGAATGCCATTAGTTAAAGCCACATGCAAACCCACCACATTCTCTCAGTGAGATTTAAGTGGAAAGCAACGAGGAATTGAAACAAGAAACTAGTGGCACTCTACCAGCACAAGTTATGGTATTTCCCTTACGTCAATATAATTTACATGAGAGAATTTTGGCCACTGTCTTGGTCCCAGAACTTCCAGAGTCAGGGGGAACTCATATTTACATATATCCAGAGCTTGGGGAGGAGTTTTCTCCTCCTTTTAACTACATCTTCCAGAATCCCACAGTCAGGACAACCATGGATCATGCCAACTGGAAGAGTCTGGAAAATGGAGTTCAAAAAGTAACTGTACCCAGCTCTGGATACATGCCAACTATTTACTTCTACCATACCACAGGCCTATGCTGGCATAAGTAAATACAGTAGGTGGCTTTGGAGGCCTCATAACTTTTTGCACTGGTCCCATGTCCATATTTCCACAAATCCAGCATTTTGAAAGTGCCCATTAATAGGCTTCTCAAGCTCAGATTTATTAAGAAGTCTCAACATGATGCATCATTTGAACACAGGTGATCCAAGCGGCAACACTGTGTAGGCCTAGGACTGTGAGACAACTATTGTGCAACATCTTTCTACAAGCATTCTACAGTCACTACTTCTGATCTGGCAGATCCGTAGCTACTGGGAACAGCACAGGAGTCAAGGGGGATGCAACGTACGTATACGGCATAGAATGCTCTCGCTATTTATCTCTTCAAGTTTACTGTACAAAAGACACTTTCTAACCTGAGGGCAGGAAAGTCATTTGGCAAGGAGAGAAGATCTGGGAGCAGCGAGATTACTTCTGGCTTCTCCGTAGAATGAAGAACTCTACTTCCTGAGTGATTGATTTTAAAAGAAAGAGAGAGAGAATTTTAGTGAATGCTCAGAAAAGCCTACGGTTTGTTCAGTACACTTCATGGATGCAGGAAAGTGCAAACACATGACCAGGGCAAATAGAGGAGGCTTATTTGAATGAAGTCCACTGCAAACTAGTGTGAGGCCAAACAGAACATTTCATTGCTATCTGACCTAGAGTAGCCTGCAAAAAAAAAAAAAGGATCCTTCACTAAAAACCAGGCTGGAGCTGCTTCAGGTTCTAACAGAATGACGGCATGCATGCTGCAGTTACGGCAGTTTGATAGCACTTTTGTTGCCATTATAGTAACCTGGAATTTGCTCTTTGCTGAGGTTCTTACAATTCCTTCCAGAAAATTCAAGGATACCCTCTGAACTGTAGCAGAGAATTCAACCTCACCCAGCTACAAATCTCAGGATTGTGTAGGATGGGAGCCATAACAGTTAAAATAGCTATTGAACTGCTATAACTGCATAGCATTGATACACTTAGTGGCTACATTCATACACAGCAACAAGCCAGGATTCCTTACCTCACTTCCTGTGAATGAGCTGCATGCCTCCCATTCAGGCTTCCCTTTGCATAACTGGGTAAAATTCATCAGGTTTTGCTTCTTGTGAAGCCTGAACCCAGGACACTGGTTAGCCCTAGCCAGCTCAGCCACTTCCAAGGGATCATGGGAGTTGCAGTCCAACAACATCCTAAGGGTCACATCTTCTCTGTCCCCAATTTTCTTTTTTTTTAAAATCCTATTCGTACTATAGGAAAAGCAGAGTTTGGAAAAGTCTCTTTTTACTACTATAATTCCCCAGCTAGTATAGTCAGTGCCCATGCAGTATGGGGGACTCTGGAACTGTAGTCCAGCAAAGTTATTCGTCTATGCTTGGAAGAAAAGTGTTCCATTTCATCAACCAAAAAACTCATAGTGCAGTGGCTAAAATGCAGTACTGTCATGATGACTCTTTTCCTGACCTGAGCTGGCTCAAGGTTAATTTAACCTTCCATCCTTCCAAGGTCAGTAAATTGAGTACTCAGCTCATTGGGGGAAGGGGGGCAATGTGTACCCTGCATAATTAAATTGTAAACCATCCACAGAGAGCTTTAAACACTATGGGGTGGTATATAAACAGCACACTTTGCTTTGCTTTTACCAAAGTTTCAGATGTGGACTCCGAAATGCAAGCATCATGTGCTATTTGCATCAAAGACATCCTCACCAAGAATTCCATTTTCAAGCAGTTTCTGTTTTAAAGAGATCTGGGACAAATTTTTCCTTTCTTTGCCGTGTGATTTTCTGTGATTCACAAAAAGGTTGTTAAGATTCTGTGGTCACAGGAAGACAAATCAGACAAGCCAAAAATGAATTTTTTATGGCTCTCAGGGAAAAATCCCCCAAAATATACTAATCCAACTGAGCTCCATTAGAAATTGAGCAACTCCAACCAGGTACTGCTTACTTTTTTTTTTTACAGAACACAAACTTATTAGATTTTTGGGCCAAATTCTCTTTAACAAGCACTCTTTAGAAAAAAGAAAAACACTACTGTTCATTATCTAGATTCTACAGCATGTGGGGAACACTGTAGATCTCCAGATGTTATTGGACTCAAAATGCCTCTCATCTTTCCCTAAAAGCTCTGCTTGTATGAATTTTGAATTCCAACTCCCATTGCTCCTGGCCATGGACAGTTTTTGGCTGGGAATGACCAAGCTGCAGTTGAACATCTGGAGGGCCACAAGTTTCCACTGCAGTGGAGAACTGATGACTCCAAAGTCATGGAGCCAGCGGTATGTGTTCTGGGTTTTAGTCTAAACTTTAAAGACACAGCCCAAGGCCCTGAAGCTTGGATAGCTCCTGTAAAGTTCAGAGTAAACTCTAGGGCAGATCCCTGGGACATTGTTGACACCAACCCCCACTTACTTCAAGGCAGCATGACCCTGCTTTTTTTTATGGTAATGAGCAAAACTGAAGTAGCCTAGCACTGTGCATACCATAAAGCTTCTGGATCTCATCGCCGTCGTCCACATGCAGTTCATACTGCAGAGGGTCTCCCACTGGTCCCTGGTAATAGGGGCGCATAATTGAATGCTTAGAAGAAGAATGCGCTAGGCCAAGGCTGTGGCCAAATTCATGGACAGCCACAGCAAAAAGGTCAGTACCAAAATCATCTGTCAAAAGATGAGAAAGTGATCTGTCAATGGCTTTTATCTTGGCAAGATGAAAGAAGGGAACACAACGAAAAATAACTGGGGCAGATCAATCACCTCAAAAGAGACATAAGCCCACTTAGTCTAACCTCTTGCCCTAGGAAACAAGCCCTTGAACCACTGATCCATCAATGTATGACATTTTCTCTTGTAGTCATTTGGAGCTGCAGCACTTCCTATGTGAAATATTCTTCCCTCTAAAATCTGACATACAGCAACAATTCTTATTCTCAGATACACGTTGAAAACATTTTTGTTCTTGCAAGCCTTCCCTATGTATTCCACCCCACCATCTTTTTCATGGACAACATAAATATTGCATTTTAATCTTGCATGTTGCATTATACACACTGAATCTTTTACTCTTCTTGTACACAACACAACACTGAATTTAAGTGATTTATAGTTTTTTAAAAATAAATTCATAATATATAAATGTAAGCCATATTTCTGAACAAAACAGAGGAAGTGCAAAAACAGGGCTCCAGAAGAGTACTCTAAATGACCCTACCAAGTGAAATGCTAAAAGGATTCCAGGATTCTGGAGGCTTTATCCAAGAAATCAAGGACCTCACCCATTTCCCATTATATATAGAATGGAAGCCAAGGCTCCACAACCATAATGACCCATGGAGAAGGAAAAAGGAAATGGATGGGGTTGATAAAAGTCCATGGCAGCTGCAGAGGATTAGGGGACTGGTAGTTATTTGAAAGGCATTATGTACACAGACTACCAAGTCCTAATAGCTTGCTGCTCCCATGGAGTTTAACCACCTCCATCCATTTCCTCTTGATTCCTTACAGGAACATAATGGCTGACAGAGCCTTCATTCCCCATCTGTGTTTAACTGAAAACTCTTGTGAAGATTTTGATTTCATAGCTAACACCTCAAGAATTCTGGCTAGGGGAATTCCTGTTGATTTCTGTGGTCTGAAGTCCAACAAATCTAAAAGTCTAAAAGTCTTCTGCCTAAATGCCACCTTTTTGTTCTTCAAATGTGACATTAGTCAGAATCCAAACCCAAACAGACTAAATTAGGGGGCTTAAGACAGGTCATATGGCATGTAATGCTCTACTTTCCAACAGAAGGAGGTCAAGATGAACAGTCTAGAGCAGTGGTCCCCAACCTTGGGCCTCCAGATGTTCTTGGACTTAAACTCCCAGAAATCCTGGCCAGCAGAGGTGGTGGTGAAGGCTTCTGGGAGTTGTAGTCCAAGAACATCTGGAGGCCCAAGGTCGGGGACCACTGGTCTAGAGCACTTGCTGTCATTGACAGCTTTTCTGCCTGTGGTGATTGTCTCAGTCTTCCTAATGGCAGGGCCAGCCCTGCCCCTGAGCATAAAACAAAAATCTTTCACAAAATATATTTGGAGTACAAATCTTGCTTTGAGTTGTAGTGATGACCCCACCCTGACTGTCATGGGCTCACCCACACCTCCTTCTTCAGTCCAGAACTGTTCCAACCCACTCTCATTTGCTGTGAACATCAAACTACCTGGAGAGCGAAAGGTCCAGTCCTCGTCGCCATCAAAGTGAACATTACCAGCCCTCTGGGGATCTCCAGGAAAGAAGGCATGGGCCACCATTCCACCTGGCCCGTCAAAAGGGTAACCATCGCGATGGTCGAGCCGGAGAAACTCCACTGAGATGTCAACACTGTGGCTGCCCACCTCATGGAAGTTCAAGGGTGTGACTTCACTCCAAACCTTTAGAGCATAATACATCAATGTGCGCATGGTTTCTCGGCTAAGACGGGATTCCCTTGGGTAGGTCTTCACCCTAAAGAAGAAATGCATGAAAGTAGCAAGTTTCACACTCCTGTTCTGCCTGGAGACAGGTAAGAAGACAACAGCCTCTACCAATCAGACTAAAAATCCATACACCCCAAAGCATCTTGTTTACTGTGGCAAATCCACATATCCAGAATACAGATCAAGGTGGACTGAGATAAAAAATTAATGCAGATCAAAGTGGATTGAAATGAAAAATAAGAAAGCCTATCACACGACAGTTCTTGCTGGAGTTCCAGCAACTGTTGCAATGCTGCCTTTAAGAGATTTGGCTGGCAGGGACTTTTCTCCACTGAGGTGCCTCTGATTTTGAAGAGAGCCATGCCTCTCTGCTTAAGAGTATTTTTCCCTCCTTTTTTTTAGTCACTTATGCAGTGGTCTGCTGGCAGTTAGTGATACGTACTGTGTTTCCCCGAAAATAAGACAGGGTCTTATATTAATTTTTGCTCCAAAAAACTCATTAGGGCTTATTTTGAGATGTTTTATTTTACAGTCATGTTATGTTCTTCTGGTTGCTGCACAATGTTTCATTTAACTGGGGCTTATTTTTGGAGGAGGGCTTATATTACAAGCATCCTGAAAAATCATACTAGGGCTTATTTTCAGGTTAGGGCTTATTTTCAGGGAAACAGGGTAGTACAGTCATGTATGCAATTAGCAGTTTATGCAGTTTGTAGTCTGCAAGAGTCTGCTGGAAGCAGGCTATGAGTCAGTTAAGGCTTGTTCATGTAACCAGTCATATTTGTACATTATGCCATTGTAAACATCTGTTCAGAACTGTGAGTAAATAAAACTTTTTTTATTCTTTCTCTTACCAATGTCTCAGAGTGAATTATTGAAACTCTAAGTGCCAGTTGATGAAAACCAAAAAGGGATGGTATACTCTGGGGAGACCTGAAGCAAATTCTGCTCTGTACATCCTCTGTGTAGCTAGAGATTTTTTAACTAAAATTCACACTCTGCCAAGCGTTCTAACACAAAAAAGTGTCTGTCTGTTGCATCCAAGTAGATGGTAAATCAGAGAGACCCCTAAGAACTGAAGTCAACTGAGCTTTAGCTATATTTCTTAGGACCTAAACACTTCTTTCTGTAGAACTTGTGTATATGATGTGCTATCAAGTCACACCCAACTTATGGCAACCCTAATATTTATTTATTTATTTCATTTATACCCCGCCTATCTGGTCAATTGTGACCATAATAGGGATTTCAAGGCATGTGAGATACTAAAGGAGCGGTTTTACCATTTAGTTGTTTCTACCCCACTGATTATAACCCTTCACCTATTCACCCACCACAGAAGCATGTGTATCATAATCTACCAAGGGTGGTAACACTTTATGAATCTGTAATGGGGAATGGAGCACCAAAGTTTGTGTGTATGTTATATGCTGTCAAGTTGCTTCCAACTTATGACAACCTTAATAGGGATATTAAATCTTGTGAGATATTTAAGGGGTAGTTTTACCATTGCAATTACGTTTCTTTGGCCGACTGGAGATTTGAACCCAGGTCTCCTGCGTCGTAGTCCATCACTGTATTCACAAAAATATAGAGTATAATAAAACTTGCTAATTTTTAAGCTGGTTGATATTTGCAAAATCTTGAGTCAATGAGCCTCTAAAACGTTGCAGTACTTTCTGTCCTCTATCGCCCCCTGGTGCTACTTTGAGGGTGCTGAAAGATCAATAGATGTCCACTGGAATCCTATGTGTTATTATTCAGAAGCACACACCGCTAAGTTGAATGAGACATACTTAAGAGTACTCACTGTGCTTAGATTTACAACATGAGGGTATTCTAAGCATTAACTGCCTTAAATAAATTTGTGATCTAACAGGTCTAGAATAAGAATTTCTAAAACCTAGGCAAATTATATATAAACATTTATTTTCCATATTCCACCAAAAAGTTCTTTTCACTGGCCCACATGTACCGCAATCCCCCGTTTCCCTATTCTCATAAGGGGGATTTCAGAATTTCCACCAGCCAGCTGATCATGTCCTCTCCCCAAGATCTCCGCTCCATTCGTCCTCACCCGTTTCCTATCCCTTTTGCCAGTCAGTTCTGCTGGCCAATAAGCGCTGGCTGTTAGGGGGCTCTTCACCTCTTTGTTGTCTACCCCCAGTAGATTGGTTTCACTTCTGTACATCTTAGTGCTTTCCCAAGCCTGCTGATTCCTCTAAAGTGTATGAAGGATGCCATTTTTCCTGGAAGCACTTTTGTTAGGGGCTGAAGCGCAGAAGTTGATTGGGGGTTCATGAGAGGGGGTGGCCTGTGTTTCGACAAAAGGCAGTGCACATTTCACTGAGTGACTGGCTCCGCTTTGTCTAAAGAGATGTATTAAAGACAAGTGATGCTACACAGCCTGGAGTGAAACCTGATCACCAGTTTGCAGTATCTTGTGGAACTTTTAACAAATGATCCTGCAACTTCAACATCTAAAAAAAATATTTTCTGAACTTTTCTATTCCTTACCACTGCCACCACCAGTTCTGTAATTCTCTGTCTGGTAAAGATTCAAAGCTCATCTTTGTATGATATATGATATTTTAATGGTCGGTAAAGGTATTACAAACCCCAGCTTTTGCACTATACATCATTTTGCTAACAGCTTTGCTGTATTAATTTTGAGTGGCCACGCATATACATTTTGCAGCATTTTCTACTTTTCTCCCTTTCCACCAAACAAATCTTAGAAAGTTCCTGCCTTCTTAGCTGTATCTATTCTCTCTCCTTCACTCTTTTCTCGTGCACAGAATCCTTCTTTCTGTAAAGCAGTTCAGCTTTTCAGGGCCCCTTGTTCATTTTATTATGTGAAAGCAACTTTGAACACAGCTGGATTAAAGTCATGAGGGTCGGATTGGTTTCTTTGGCCAATCCCCAAGTAATCTTCTGCTCTACATGTGCTTGAGTGACATACTAGTGTTAAAGGCTTGTTCTACATCACACAGCAGTGTGAGGGATTTCTCCTGACATGAATTTTTTACCCCTTGTAGTATCAACAATACTAGTAGTTGTATTTGGCAGGGAGTAGCAGCAAAGGCATTTAAATATATCACACTGCATAAATCCCTTTCATTTCTGACATTAGCACACAAAAAAAAGCCTTTCACGATGAGTCAATCACTTCAAATATATTTCTTTGAAGCTTTGCTTGTTCTTTTGACTTATATACTGCCCTATAATGCTAAAGCACTCTGGCAGTTTATAACATAATTATTCAAATAATGCTTTGCTCACCTATCCCCCAGCAAGCTGGGTACTCCTTTCACCAACCTTAGAAGGCTAAATCAACCTAGGGCCGGCTACCTGAATCCATCTGGATCAAACCGAGCTCATAAGCAGAGGCTTGACTGCAGCACTGCACTTTAAACCATGCACCATGGGGAATGTGAGCTTCGCATCATAGGAAGCTCAAACTGGACCAGCGCTAGAAAGCACGAGGTAGTAGCCTGAGGCACCAAATTTTGATTGTTATGAAAGGGCAACAAATGGTTAGCTTCTTAATTTTTTGATTATTACATTTTCCGTGCCATGGATTTGGAGAGGTGATAGGGATTTCTTGTCTCATGTAAAGTCACTTCTTTGGTTTTGAGTAGCACACATCACAATTTGGGTGAGTGGGGAAACTGGTATTTGGAGCTCCAACTTTGCAAAATGTCTCAGGCTGGCCTTTAAGTCCCTTTTTCTGTTCCTCCTAAATTAACCGAAAGGGCATCTTGTCCAACCTCACACTGTGAAAAGAAGCCACCCCTACTCTCCCTTTCATCATGTGGATCAAACTATGCAAAGCAGAATACAAACTCTGGAGAGCAGCACACAGCAGGCCACATAGCAGTGGACTCAAGAGCTTTGTGGCACGCTGGCTGAACGACTCTCAGAACTGTAGTCCAAAAAAGTAACTTTCCTAACCTCTGACTGGACTAACACTACTAGTTCAAATTCAGTAGAAGGTGGTTTCAAGGTGGGAGAGAGCAAACCACAAGGGAATGCCAAAATCACCAGTAAGAATAAGCAAGTACTGCTGTCACCAGAAGTCACTGAAAGTTTGTTGTCTGTTGGATAAGAAAGTCTGAAAACTAACAAGATGGGATGCAATCGGGCTGAAAGTGGCCCGACAGCACCCTTTAACAGCTTAACTGTTATATGACCTGAACAATCCTTTAGCATTGCAAAGGTTAACCGGTACCCCTTACAACAAAATGGCTGTTCATTTGAATCAGTCAACACAGCCCTTGCTCATGCTGGCCAACAGGGTTCTGTGAGGTGAAATCCAAACTAGGCAACTTTTCCAAGGAGGGGCAGAGGGCAGAATCCCATCTCAAAGCCAGTTATGACCTCTCTTTTCAAGGTACCTGCCTTCTGGCTACTTACCTCCAGGTGATGTTCCTCTTAGTCCAAACAGAGCCGGCGTTCCTCCTACTCCGACTCTTCCTTCTCTTCCGCTTTTTTCTCTTCCCACTTTTCCTCAAAGGGAGTTTTTCTGGGAACGGGGTGATAACATCAGGCAGTGAACACCGAGGCATTCGGATCAGGGCCAACGTGGCATCATCTGTTTGAATTCAAAGAAAGGACAAATGTAATTAAAAGGAACAACATATGGTAAGAAATAATATCGACTTGAACAAATATTCTCAGGCATAGCAAGAATAAATAAAATAAATTCTAGGATTCAAACTTTAGATTTCAAAATTATATAAGCCTTAGGGGGAAGAAATCTAAAGGTCGTCACCTGGTACGAGAAAGATCGTTAAGGTACCAGGTGAGCATCTGTGAAGTGAGCATTCCACAGCTGGGAAACCACCATTGAGAAAACCTTTCCTGGTAGCAGACCCATATGGCTCCAAAAAGTCATCTTTTCTGGAGCACTCCATGTTCAGACTTTTGAGAACAATTGCCTTAATTGTCCCTGAAGTAGCAAACCTATGCCTGGATTGTACCACTTTAGGGGTGGGGGTGGGGTGGAATTTTCTTCCATATTTAAATTCAATTTACAACTCAACAAGAAAGGTCCTAGCTAGCCTTCCCTGATACACTGTTTTTTTTCCATATGCAATGTGCTTTTTTGTTTTTTGATAGGGAAACATTGCTGAGTTATGTCTACCCCCACCTACAGTCTGAAGTGGTGTGGTCCTGTTGCCAATCCTGATGAGGAATTTATCATAGGAGAAGATAAAGATTCTCTGGTCTTGACAGTCAGCTGCGGTTTACATTACTACAGGCCATGGGAGGATGCTGACCTCTGCCTACAATATGTCAAACTGGACAAAAATATTTCAGTAGGTTGATCAGGTCTGTGTGGAAAGTTCTGAAAACCTTAAGAGAAGGACTGAACAAGCTGGTTATGTTTAATTTGGAAAAGTGAGGATTAAAGTTGGTGTAACAGTTTGTCTTCAAAACATCTGAAGGGCTGACACACAGATGCCACATAATCATCCTCTGCTCCTCTGAAGGGCAATGAGTTGACAAGCAATGAATGGAAATTGCAGAGATGTTGATTTTAGCTAAACATCACAAGAAACTTGCTAATGCTAAAGCAAGGGCAGGTGATACCTTTATTAGATGATGAAAAAATAAATAAACAAAAAAAATAGCATACCTGTCCTTGCTTTTGTATTATCTAATGGCTACATGGTTGTATTTGGTTTTTCCCAATGGTTTGTTTTTTTTCCAGCCATGGAACAGGCTTCGCAAAGTCAAATGGGTTTTGCTCAGAGATATGTTGTACAAATTGCAGAAACCCCTCTCTCTCACACACACACACAAAAAAACACAAATCGAACCTCTTTCTTTTCTCGTTCTTGTGCTGGGGTCAAGAAATATTTCAAGAATCAGCTCTTCCTTGATAGGCTATCTCAACATGTATGTATGCATTTTCTTTCCCTGAAACAACAAAATGCTGCCCACTCCTGCAATATAGGACAATATATATATAGCTCCAAAGGTCACTTTCAATTCTGCGATTCTGACATTCCAGTAGAAGTGTGGATGTCAACGTTTAAGACACCTGGTGGAACTAGCAGGAACTCCCAGTTCCTCAGTGTTTTAGTTTACCTGGGATCCCAGTCTCTGCAATTCCTGCAAAGCGCTGCATTATGCGGATGGCACTTGTCACAGCCTCCCAGGTCTGCAGCTGGCCTGTTACTGGATCAGCTGGAGGAAGGTATCCATACTGAGTCAGCCACTCCTAGACAAAGGTAACAAGTAGAAAACACTGGTCAACATAGGCTCCAATTTTGCCTTCTGGGAATTCCCACACTTTCAATCTGTCCTTTTATCTTATCAGGAAGTTCCAGCACTAAAATCTAGATTGAAGGATGGTCCTCACTTTAATTGCTGGATAGCTTTATAACTGATAGTCCCCCAAAATATGTTTTCTATGCTCTAGCCTAGAGAGGATCCATGTAAGGAGGAAGAATGGTCATATGAACATAGTATTCTATCGTCCACCCTTCTTCATCATTGTTCTCACCACCCTCTGCATGCAGAGAGCAACTGTCTGTAGCAGGGAGCTTTCCCTAACTATAGAGATTCTCCGAACTATTAAGACTCATAGAAAATCAGGCTTCTTGAGTACAGCCTTTATGGAGCCCCCTTACTGCAGAAAATCCCTCTCTACACATGGAAGATGATGAGAACACCTTCCATGTGTGTGTCTCTCTGTGTGTGAAGCTACTAAGCTCGTTTTGCTCTCTCTCCTCTAATGTAGAGAGTGCACTGTTTGCAAAGAACTGAAAAGGCTTCACAAGTTTCCTGAATGGACTATTAGTTGCTCTGTCTCTGCTCGGGACCAGTCCTACCATTAAGTACAGTGATGCAAATGCCTCTGGCCTTAGACGTTGGGAACAGGAGCAGACATCCTTGACTGTTCATGCCACAGCTCCCAGCCATTCCTCTCCTAGGACTACTGATGAATGCTATCCCACCTGCAGCACTGAACAGGTAGTCAGGTCAGTTTTAGTACACAGAATGGCAGCCGGGCACCCTCTTCTCCTCTTTAGGAGACAAAACTTCTTGGAGCAGACACGACTGTACCTTGGAGTGGTACCCAACTACAGTCCAAAAGGGACCAGAAGCCAATTTAGCATGGTACAGTGTGTGCAACAGAGGTAAAAAGTCATTTTCAGATTTAACTAACATGTTTAGATTTGCAAAGTGCTCATGTCCTTGGGGATCAAGCCTGACTTTGTGCTTGCTCCTCTGCTACTATAACTGCATATGCAACCTGCACATTTGTAAAGGACAATGATATTACAAAGGTACCAATGAAAAGATTGATGTGGAAAGACTGTCCTTAAAAAGAGAGATGGTGCTGGAGTCCAACATATCTGGAGGGCTGCTGGGTTGGAGAAGCTGATTTAATGATGACTACCCACGTTTGTTTTTGCATTCCAGAAAGTACCTTTGATTTTATAATGCCCTGGATCAACTCACCACAACCTCTCCACTTTCATCAGCAGGAGTGGGCACAGGGTTGGCATAGGATGGCAAAGCCAGAAGCAGCAGCTCTAAGGAGAAAGCCAGGTACACCAAGGGAGGCGAGAGTGTCTTCTCTTGTCTGCACTTCAGGTGGTGGTGCTGCTGCATGAGATCTTTCTTAGGCAGACACACCTTCCCAGTCTCCATCCAGCTGGCACGGGCTGTTTTGGTTGGATTCTCCAGCTGACCAGCTCTTCCAAGTCTACAATAAAGACTCCAAAAGTAGCAATCACGACTTGGCCAATCTTGCCTGTTTTAGTTGGAACACCTTGCAGTCAGCTCCAATTCCAGCCTGGAGATCTAGGAAAGCTGTTGTGTTCCTTGGGCTGGCAACTGGGCACAAAGAATAACATTTCTCCAGCTGCAAGCATCACCTCCCATGTCCGAGCCTAAGTGAAAGAAACAGCAATCAGAGGAACACAGAGCACTCAGTTTCCACATGTTTTCAAGGCTAACTGTTCTTCCCAGCAGTCAACTTTATTCTTTCCAAACATTGCCACCACACATTCCAAATTTAGAAATGTTGCTATATGGACTACAGCTCCCAGAATCCTCCAGCCAGCATAACCGCTGGGTGCTGTATCCAAAAAGTAACATTTCCAACGTTTATTTATTCATTACGCCAGGAGGCCATTCGTTATTCTCTTTACATCACCTCCCTTAGGAAGGATAGGTAGAGAAAGACCAGAAGGTTTCACAAATAAATAAGATTTTAGAGTCATGTCCATCTGCCCCTAGTCTGGCATTACACCCCCTCGAGTTTCAACAGGTTTGTTTAAACTCTGAACTTCAATCAAGAATGTGGAAAAGTTATTTTTGGATATGGAACTCCAGGAAGCCCTCAGTCAGCATGACTAGGCAAACAAATGAGCTAGGGATGGGATGGGATGGGGTGGAACCCTCTATGGTTTTCTGCAGGTATATCTAAACTAAAGTGACAAACTAAAGTGTGTAAGCCTGCGTGTATAAGTTATGTGCTGTCAAGTCAGAACTGACGTATAGCAGCCCTAATAGGGCTTACAAGATATATATCCCCAATAGTTTCCTGGCCAAGCAGGGATTCAACCTCAGGCCTCCTGAGTCCTATTCTGTTATTCTATCCGCTACACACAGACACACAAACACACACACAGCCACACTCTTTAGTTTACTAACACATTGTTTCAGATTTTATGGTGGTGAAATCCTTTTTTACAAAAAAGTGACCAAAGAATTTCAAAAATATATGTTTTGTTAACTTGCTTGTGAAAGGAGGGCCAGAGAAACCCCATTTCAGCTGCTAAGCTCACCAGGTAACTTTAGACCTGTCACTATTTTCTTGATCAAAACAACCCCAAAGAACTGCCCTCAGCTCCTGTGATACAGGTCAAGATAACAAGTAAATAGATCATATTGTCAGTCTTAATGAAAGGGCTTGTGTGCGTTCAGAGGAGACCATGGCAGGATGCTCTGTTTAACTTGGACTTGGTTAGGTGAAGAAGGGAAAGATTTGCAAGGAAAGCAAAGCAGGAGAAGGTAAAGCTGCTGAATTGCAAGGAAATTTATTCAGGGTTGCCAGCCCAGCTCTTAGCATATTATCCTCCATCAGGATTTCTGGCAGCCGACAATAATAACACAGGATCAAATGCCAGGACAGAGCTGCAAGAAAACCTCTTGAGTTTTCCCCCACACTCTCTTACGCATATTAAACTATGTTAGAATCCATTTCATTATTAAAAAATGAACAATGCCTCCATAAAGAAATTTCCAATGAGAATTTCTAGCAACCTCCACTTCTGTTTCTTGAGTTTGGGAAGACCGACTGACTACTGAATCCACAGCCTGCCTGGATGCTACTTTCTTATTCTGCTCACCAGCCTCAGCAGCCTGCTCCCCACAGAGTCAAATAAACCTGAATGAGGTGCACAAACCGAGCACAAGGCCACTTACAGATTCCCAGAAAAGTAGAAATGCAACACAGACACAGCAAGCTAAAGGGTGGCATGAAGCTCATAAGAGATGCACATTAAGAAATCACTATATATATATATATACAATACAGCCACTATAGTCAACCACAGAAGATGATGACAAAGTACCAACTTAGTTTACTGTCTAGATCAGGGGTCTCAAACATGCGGCCCGGGGGCCAATTGCGGCCCGCGGGACGATAGTTTGTGGCCCCTGCCTTAATATGAAAGTTTAAGGAGCGGGAGCAGCGGCGGCGGCACCTACTTGGCGAGCGTGGGGCTTCCTCCCCGCCTCGTAGGGGCTGGGTCCCGCCTCCCCTCCCCGAAGCGCCCACGCGTCCAGAAGGGGGGCCCTCTCCCTGCCCGGCAGTCTTCTCCCTCAGGGGTCTGGTGCCACCGGGGCTTCTGCTTTTAGGTCTCTCTCTCTCTCTCTCTGTCTCCCCCCCCCCCGCCCGCTCTTCGCAGATCACCTGGCGAGGCTGCTGCTGCTGTCGCCTTGTCCTCTCTGCGCTTCTCCTTCCCCCCGCCTGGCGCTCCTCCGCTCCCTGCCCAGACGTGCCGCGGGAGGGGGTGCTGCCGAGAGAACAGCCTTCTCTCGCGTGCTCCCCTCCCCCCTCCCCCCCCCCCGGTCTCCCTGAGCCACCCTGGGCAAGACCAGGGCATCTTGCCAGAGTGGGAGTCAAGAAGCCCCAGGAAGCCCCATTAGCCCTTGGGTAGGGGGGAGAGATTACTATACTGATGGGGCCAGCCTTGCAGAAGGGGTGCATGCAGCTGCTAGGGGTGTGGGTGTGTGAACAGGGAGTGGAGGAGCGCCAGGCGGGGGGAAGGAGAAGCGCAGAGAGGTCGAGGCGACAGCAGCAGCAGCCTCGCCAGGTGACCCGCGAAGAGCCGGGGGGGGGGGGGGAGAGAGAGAGAGAGAGAGAGACCTAAAAGCAGAAGCCCCGGTGGCGCCAAACCCCTGAGGGAGAAGACTGCCGGGCAGGGAGAGGGCCCCCCTTCTGGACGCACAGAGCCACATTTCAAATTTTTGCCGACCCCTTCTCCTTTGATGTGCAAGATGCCCCTCCTGTGCTTCAAATGGAGCTCACTGACCTGCAGTGCAACTCTGAACTCAAAGCGAAGTTCAGGGAAGTGAGTGGAAAAGCAGACAAGCTTGGGCAATTTTTGAGAAAATTGACCCCCAGCTTCCCTGAGCTTTCCCGAATGTTCAAGCGGACCATGTGCCTTTTTGGGAGCACATACTTGTGCGAAAAGCTCTTCTCCACCTTGAACTTCAATAAGTCCAAGTACAGGTCCAGACTGACTGATGATCATCTTCAAGCCATACTGAGGGTCTCAACTGCTTCCTCCCTCAAGCCAAATGTGGCTCCGCTATGCAAGAGGAAGCGCTGCCAGGTCTCTAGCAGCAAGGAGTAGGCAAGAGAAGCCATGTTCAGAAGAACAGTCCATGTTCTTCAATGTTCCATTCATGTTCAGGACAATTCATGTTTAGAAGATTAAAGGTTAAAGAACTGTTAATGCAGACATTTGAATCTGAATACAGCAGATATAGAAGACTGAAGAAACCACATATAGTCGCTCACTAGAGAAATTATTATTATTATTATTATTAATTATTGATTGATTGATTGATTTTCTTATTAATTCTTAATTTGTTTATTTATTTTTTTCATCTTATTTTGTGTTAAAAAATAAAGAGATTTGAGAAGATTGGAATTTTTTTAACAAAGCTTTTCTTGTGGAAAATCTGATGCGGCCCAGCCTCACCCAGACTCTGCCTCCAGCGGCCCCCAGGTAAATTGAGTTTGAGACCCCTGGTCTAGATACTCAGTACTGATAGGGAATTCCAAGGCATTTGCTGCTTCCCTTTCTTGTGGCTTTCTAGCTTGAAACTGAACTTGCACTAAAAATATTTAGAAATGCACTGGATGGCCCATAGGCCGTACGTGGCCCCAGGGTCAATAAAGGGCTCAGGCTACAGGAAGCTAGGTTTCAGCTGAATATTGGGGGTGGGGGTGGGGAGAAACTGCTGGGTCTTCCACTGTTTTGACAGCAGATCCATTTCCATTGATTCAGAAGTTCTGATCACTTGAACCAGTGAAGAAAAGTGTGTGCAGGGGTGCTGGTGGTTGGTGTGATGACATGGCAATGGGGGCAGTGTTCAAACACCAGGAGGACTAGATCTTTGAAATAATGCAATGTACCCTCTAACTTTCTAACTGGGCAGGGCTCTGCCTCTCTCTCTCCTTGCTTTGCCCCTGCATGCACACACAACTCCCCCCCCCCAATGCTCTGGGTTCTCTAGCAATCGGAACCTAATGTGATCGCTGCACGGAGAAGGAAGAGAGTTGCGTGGAGGGAAGTGGAGTTGTGCACATGCGCGCCCATCTTAGCAGGAACCTTGAAATAACGTTGTTTTTTAAAGGCTTGGTGTTAGGGCCACTTGACACCAAAAAAGAGGGGAGGGATTGCTACTTGGCCCCTTTTTAAAGCTTATTAAGGTAGTTCCCCCATAGCTATGCCTCCTCCAACTCAGGAGACCTAAATTAACAAGCTGCAAATAAAGATACTTGTCAATTTCCTCCTCTCTCCCTGTGTGGCCAGTCAGTGCAAATTTACCCGGGAAAACTAACATCCCAGGTCAATTCACATTTTTCTCACTGTGTAGTCACATCCTGTTAGAGCACCACGACAACAGAACCAATTACTTCAGGAGGTGGTAAAGGTTCCAGCACTGGAAGCATTCAAGAGAAAGCTAGACAGCCATCCGTCAGATATATTGTACTGTGGATTCCTGCATTGGGCAGGGTGTAGGACTCAATAGCCTTACAGGTCCCTTCGAATTCCACTGACTCCATTATTCTATGATTATTACAGATTTCTCTTGAAGATGTGGTAAAGGCATACTGAAATATTTGAATGGCTTTGGCAATTTGAAAAACATAGAAAGGGTAAGCAAATTTTTTTTGCATTTTTTGTTTTTTAAATAATAACAGACTTCATTCAGCAGTTCTGTGCTCTCGCATGCTCTTGTGTCTCTGTTCGCTAGAGAGGCCCACCCACTCTTCTAATGACGCTCAGGGCTTTTGTTCTGGCTGCATTTTGAAGCAAAGCAACCTGTTCACACTTTCTTTAATAATATGTGAATGTTATACTCCTTTAAATTTTGTAATGGAGTTCTTGGCTCAAAGCAACAACAGCAACAACAAAACAAACACACACACACTGCGCACAAAATTGATTTTCTGCTTCTAAAAATGTTTAGAAATGCATATTTTGGGAGACGTTGATATCTTTTTAAATATGCATACTTAAATATGAATGTTAATGTTTCTTGTTCATAAGAAAGATTGTAAATGCATACATGAATGGATGGGATGCATTTATGAATGAATAGGTAAGAAACCAACATGGCCTGGAAACTGGCTGAGGGATCCTCATGCTGCCTTCCAACCACATCAAAACTCAACCCCTGTGATTGTGTACATGAGGGTCATTTCTCAAGAATTAAAGAGATCAGTCAGGATCAGCAGCCCTCTCCCCTCATTCCAGTAGGATTCTCTCTCCAGCCCACACTTGCTTCCATTTCTGCTGGCCTCTGATTCACCCTCTTCCATCTGTAAGCATATTGGAAGTTGCCGAGAATTTACGGGAGTGATTACGATTTCAGGATTACAAAAGGGAGAACTCTTACTCACATTTTTAAACGAGCCGGGGGAAACCCTCTCCTCTCCTGGCTAGTCCCCAGTTCTTCTGACGACCATCCCACCGGCAGAGCGGACGACGCTCTCTTGACAACAGGAGCGCCGGGGGCCACTCGTTTCGAGAGGGGACAAAGACCACTCCCTGCCAACCCAGCGCAGAAGTCCAGCTTGGAGAGGCTGCGGAGCCTCTCGCTCCTGCTGCTGCTGCTGCTGCTGCTCTAATCTGCTTTGCGCAACTTAATAAACAGCTGCAAACATCTCCTGGCTTTGCACTTAACTATTATTGCCTCTGGCTGCTTTACATCCCCCCCATCCCCCACCGCCTCCTCTCAATTTTTTTTTTTAAACTTCCTTCCTTAATTGCCTTACTATGCTGGAAGACTTCAGAAAAAGTCTGTGCCTGTACATATATATATACATACATATTATACAGCCTGTTAGTCTTCGGCAGCAAAAGAGTTCTGTGGCACTGTGAAGACGAACAAGTTTATTAAAGTATGAGCTTTCACGGACTTGCTTCCACATTTGTGTGTGTGTGTGTGTGTGTAAATGCACACAAACATACACGTGTACTTGTGCATATATGCAAAGCGTGCCAATGCGTACACACACTAACATCGCTTACATACACTATGGGTGCGAGGGGGGGTGCGAGCGTGCTTGTACACACGCACACCGAGGCGTTCTCGTTCGGTGTGCAGGTGTACACGTGCGCCAGCGTGCGCACACACTCATATCCTAACTTCCCGTCGACGACAGGATTGTGCTCAGCAGGGGAGCCCGAAGCAGGTTTGGGGTAAAGCGCCACCCTCCCTTCTCGCAAACCCCAGAGAAAGCACTGACACCTTGCGGCGCCTCGGGGCGTGCAAAGGACCCCTCGTCTCGCCTCGCCACTCCGGGCCCCCGACGGCTCTGAGCTCCCTTCCCTCCCTCCACACAACCGCCGCCGCCGCCGCCACCCCGATTCCGCCGCCATGCCTGCCTGCCTGCCTGCCGCTCCGCTGGCGGGCCGGCGGCGCTCTGCACAACCCGCTTGGCGCCGGCCAGCCACCAGTCCTCGGGACTGACGACTCCGCCCGGGGGGTCAGAAGGGGGGAGCTGGGGCGGCGGAAGGGGACCGACGGGGCGAGAAGGCTTGCTAGGTTGCCTCCCGCCATTCCCGCCATGGGGGCAGTTGTCGTATGACGCCCTTGCCACGATTTAGGAAGGAAAACCTCCTAGACCTGTTGAATTCTTTATTTCCCGCCACCAAATAGTTCCTACTTTGAGAGAGATGGCTCGGCTACCAGGCAGAGGGAAGCAGCTGTCTGGGGCAGTTTATTTAAGTGTCATGGAAGGGGAGCAAAAACCAACGGTGACACCTGTAAGAGAACCTGTTTGGTTTAGCTCAAATGTCCATGAACTGCAGTCCGCTTCTTCAGATAAGGTGCAAGCCACAGAGATCGGACTGGCTCGCCTGTAAGGTGCCACGAGACCCTTGGTTGGTTAAGCTACAGCCGGCTGCAGACTGATTGTTGTGGATTTCCTGACAGAAATGAGGAAAGGGGCCCATTTGCTTGGCTGGCTTTGACATGTGTGGCTGCAGAGTGCCATTGGCTGTTCTACAGCAAGCAGCAACCTAGTCTTAAGCTAGGTAACCTGATTTCTTGTTTCTTCATAGGAATACTGTTATGCCACACATTTGGTGCCTATGCACCATTCTGGGTGGCAAAGAAGAATGAAAACCAGTCATAAAAGGCGTTTTTAAAAACATCATGCAATATAATACAAGCACAAACCACTATGAAAGAGAGGCATAGGATAAAAACCATAGGGAAGATAAATTACGTGGTGAAAAAATTCTGTGCAGTTTCAGTCCAGTCACAGAGAAGTCAGAAATTCACTTCCAGTTTCCTAAGAACATGGACGGAGAAAAACAAGATGTGGAGGTGGGGTCTGTCTTGTTTTAAAGAAGACTCCTGCTTCCTGGAGGGTTGGGTGTTTTTTTAAGAAAAAAAGAAACAAAATTAAAACTGGAGGCCAGAAAATTGGATGGGCTCCACAACTGGCCTGCAAGGTGACTGTTGCTCACCCCTACCCAGATCCCATCATCATTCTGTGTGCTAATTCTGCACTAGCTGAAGCTTATGGAATATCTTAATGAGCTTTAAGCACCATGTACGTGGTTTAAAACAATTCAAACTGAAGATTACCAAAGCATGAATCACAGGATCTAGGTTCTCTATGTCTAGGAAAAGTTGCTGCTGGTGAACAAACCGAAGCCATCAAGTCCTTGTCACTATGATGTGCAAAGTGCTCCTTGTGAATGATCCAGTCAGTCATGCCCCCTCTGTCAGGATGCTCCTTTCCGTTCCTACTTCCCCAGCAGGTAGCCAGCTTTCCACAACTCAGTCCTCCCTGTGATGTTGTAAGTTCTAGAAATGTTTGTTTACTTCTGTACACCTTTGCATTCCCTCGAGTCTGTTTATCTTCTTGGTGCATCAGAAGTGATCAATGTTTTCCTGCAAGGCTATAATTGTGGACTTCAGCCCTCCCCTAGCCACCTTGTTGTCCTTATAAAAAAGGAAGGGAGTGAGGGGAAGAGGAATTGCAGCTCATGGGAGCCTCACTGGCTTCTCTACCCCTATGGTAGTGTTTATTGCCCCAAAACAATTATTTATCAAAACTGGAGGTGGACCTCTAGACAGGTCTTTTGTTTTTACATTTTCAGCAGTCTTGTGTTGCCCTCTGACGTGTAGGTGGGCAGAAAGTTTCTCATCCATTTTAACAATTTGATTGTCGGTTTTTGGACCAAATAGTGTTTTACACCCATCTGTAACTTTTAGAAATGGAGGGAATGATATATATGTTGTGCTGCTGAGCACAGAAGAGACCAGAGGGCCTCTTTCAGTCTTGGGAGTGACTTTTAGCTATGTGAGCAGAACAACTTGCCAGGTTGGACACAATGTGTGAATTCTTTGCTAATTGTTTATGGCTAGATAATGTCATTTATTGTGTAAACTGTGGACATAAGCCACTGAGAACCAGAAAGTGACCATTTTAATTAAGATAGTAAAGACAACCTGAACATTAGAATGGACGCCCCATGTATATTTTATCTACAGTATTTTAGTGAGAATATGTTGCTATTTTCTATCAATTTGTCTACAATTGTTGTTTTCAATGTCTATGTTTCCTGGGATGGTATGTCAAATGGTTGTGCTTTTAAAAAAACCTTGATGACAATTGTGTTCCCATCAAGATATGATATAGATGAAGTAGCCTAGCTTCCTAATTCCACTCTTTATACTAAACACAGACTATCTAAAGTGCCTCCCAACCCACTCACACAGATCATCTTGACTTCACTGACTGTTTTTCTCCCTTTCTCTTCCTCTTCCATCATATAGCAAGTGCTTGTTTGTTTATCCATTTGGTAGAAGCTGCTCATCGTTGTGAACATGCAACCTCAGAATTAACTGTGAGAGGGAAGAAGGATTCTGTATCTGTTCCTTTGTCCTACTTTGCTGCAGTTCTCGGCTATGCACATGAACCTCCGAAGGGTACAGCTAGCGACACAGCCCAAACTCTTTTGGTGGCTCATTGGAAACAGATCTCACTGTGGTGTGTACCATTTAGGAAACTATGGGTCCAGAGCTGCTATTTTGGGTGGCAGGGTCAGTTGGGGCCTCCCTGTGAGAGAACAATGATGTCTGACAATGTAGCCATTAATCTGCTGTTGGGAGGCCTTGCTCTGCCCAGCTAGCCTGGAGGTCATCTCCATGGTTACATAGACTGTAGGGCTCTTATACCTAACCAAGATCTCAGCAATGAGAGGGAAACTCACCCACCCCAACATCCTTAAAACAGAACGTTTAGAAAACTAGTCAATGGAGTTTGCCTTTTGCTTCTTGAGTCGACTGTTCCACTAGAGAGGACCCTTTGACTCATTTGAGATAAATTGGATAGTATTCTATGGGATAAATTTCTCGCAGCAAACATGAACATAGTAATGGTGTTAGAAGGTTGCCCCTTACCTTTTATTTATTTTTTTTAAATATTGGTAATTGGTAAAAAGTACCCACCCCATACGATTAAGGAACAAACAAAGAAAGCAAGATGCATACCCAGAAGTAATTTACTGCAAGACAGACCCAGAAGACAACATGACAGAACACCACTAGTTGTCACTTACAATCCACAACTTAGACCACTCAGTTAAGCGATCTCAGCCTATCTTTGACAAGAACATTTCACTCTCCAAACCCCTTGGTGGTAGACCCATACTTGCCTACAGACAAGCAAATACTAACACATAATGGACCACAAAGCAGTAACACAGATGGGGACTAAACCCTGCCAACCCTGCCCACACATCTATTCTGGCAACATTACTACAGGACCTAACAATGCCACACACAATATCCAAGGCACCTTCCCTTGCTTCTCAGCTAATATGATCTACGCCATCTTTTGCCAACAAAGCCCCTCTGCACTCTACATAGGACAAACAGGACAATCTCTATGGAAATGGGTCAGTGGTCACAAATCTAACATCAGAAACCACAACACACAGAAACCTAGAAGATTTAAAAGTCATTTTAGAACAGAACTATTACAAATCAAGAATACAGAGGGAAACAGCTGAGATAAAATTTATACGCATGATGGACACCCATATAAATGTATTGAATATAAACTTTGGTTTCTTAAGCCATTACCAAATGTAATACTTCTGCTGTTATCTACTGCCACGGTTATTTTCTTCATAACTACCAAGCCCATTTCTCATCCCAAAGCTCAAAGGTAAAAACTGTAAATATTCCCTGCATTAACACACGTGATTCCTCTGCTATCTTCTTTCACTTTTATATCTACTTTTATATATTATTTTTCCTCTTGATTTTAACATGGCTACCTCCTCCAGAGCCAATGAATATTTAGAATATTCTACTTGTGAAACTGATATTTCATTCAACATTTAATTCTGCTTCCATATGTCTGATGAAGTGGATGTGTCTATGAAAGCTTACATTCAAATATAATAGTCTTTAAGGTGCCACATGGTTTGGTTCTGTTTCTTTCGACTTTGCCTGATATGCTTACACATACTAACAAGGCTATATCTTCCAAAACTATACTATAAATTGGTACATTTATTAGTAGAGGCATAACAGACAAAATCTGAAAACAGTATTCTGGGAGTTTAAAACTCAGAGCTTTCAGCTCACCTCAGGTTATCTTGAATTCAGAGCTATTCTGGCAGCATCCATCTATCTATCTATCTATCTATCTATCTATCTATCTATCTATCTATCTATCTATCTATCTATCTATCTATCTATCTATCTATCCATCCATCCATCCATCCATCCATCCATCCATCCATCCATCCATCTAGACTGCCCGACTTAGTGAAATACTACTCAGGGCAGCATGGATATAAAATTTTGAAAACTTCAAAAATAAAATAAAAATAATTACTGACCAAGCATATGCAGTATAACCACACACAGGGTCTCATAAACCAGGGCTTGTCTCGAGACATTTTCCTGCCTCAGCACAGGCACAGGGCACCCTTGCATCCATTACGTACGTATACAGAAACCAACCAGACTAGCAGTAGAACATTTGCAGTGGGAGAAGGTCTTCTGCCCACTTGTGTCTTCCAAGAGAGAAGAATGGCCAGAAGGCTCAGAAAGAGCAATGGTCAGATTGCCAGGATTGCCACTCTTAGCATCTGACATTTGAAGCAATTGCTTCAGCCACATTATGGCCCCAGACCTAACATCAAAAGCTTTCTGCAAGTGATCTGTTCGATCCTGTGGAAAGAATTATCTGTCCATCCTTGGATGGAGACAGAGACAGAGATAGAGCAAATGGGAAGGGAAGGGAAAGAAATTGGGACAGAAGGAAACAATAGCATAGCCTTATCTGCCACTGACCTAAACTACTGATAGATTTTCCTGATCTCTTCACTGCTCTGTCTAGTGACATGCACGCTAGAGTTTGCCATGTCTAAATGCCCACAATGTTTTTAAGATGTAGAAAAGTAATCATCAATGCCCTTATGAATAAAAATTGAACCTGCATAGTTAGAAAGAGACAGAGCTTTTAAAAGTTCCTTTTTTTCATGTTGCACTACAAACTCCTAATCAAATTCTAGGAGTAGAAGCCTAAAAAGTAACTTTAGAGTTATGGGAGCAGCATGTATCTTTGGGAAATTAATAAAAGAGCAATGTTTGGCATCTTCTTTGCCTTAGGTGTGAGCATCCAATGACAACAGAAACACAGCTCTGGACTAAATTCTAAACAGCACAGTTCTTAATCATCATGTAACTATGTGCTACACATCACCCAAAATGTCTGCAGAAGGATAAATTGGACAGACAAGAAGTGGCACAGTGCCCAGGACATATATAGCATATGAGTCACATCCATAATATCCTGCTGGTGCATTGCATGTCAGTGTTAACAGTACACTATTAACAAACTCAGAATATCTTGTTGGGGAGGGGGATAATGGATGAGCCCCATCTGGTCAGGCCTCCAAACTTCTTAAATCTCATTACGCTGATGCACAAGCCGTTGGTACTGATTTAAAACAAACTAGCTGTGCAAGTCTCAGGCAGTGCCTCTTTGATCTTTTGGGGAGAACGGAGGCAGAAGGCAGGAAGAACAGAAGAAACATTAATGTCACCGTGTTTGTTTTTTTAAAAATAAATAGTCACAACATCCTTTATATTGCAGAGGCTCCTTTTTATACCACTCTAGACAGTAGTATCTAGACACACCTCCCAACTGACCAACCAACTACATATGTGACTTGTATCTTAATACCCTTTCAGAAGGTACATTTGTCTAGACCTGGAACACAGTAGTTCAAATGAGATAAGGAAGCATTATGTGGATGACAGCAGCCTTAGAGTGGGAAAAGGAAACATAGATTCTCAACATCAGCAGTGGAGGACTGCAACCAATAGGTAATATCATGTTGGCTTTAATCTGACCTCAATGAGGCCCTCCAGATGTTGTTGGACTGCACTTCTCCCAGTCTTACCTCTGGCTATGTTTGCTAGCGCTGGTGAGAGCTGCAGTCCAACAACATCTGGAGGGCTGCATATTATTCATCCCCAAGACAGAGGGAGGGTGTCTGGAACATTTCTGAGTGTTCTTGGATAGATGAGCAGGATATAAAAGAAAATAATAATCAACTAAATAAAAAAGCTATAATCTGAACACTGGGTTTAAAGCAAGAGATGGAGAAGCAGCAAATAAAGGAAATAGCCAGACATGAAAGAGCAATATGGGACGGGGGGGGGGGGGGGGAAGCAGGCAGAGCTGGCCTAAGACATTTTGCTGCCTGAGGTGAAGTTGGCTCATTCCCATTCCTTATGCTGACCAGACTGGTTAGTGGACACTGATGATGCAATAGTGTATTCTGTGGCACTTGTGGACAGCAGACTGGCTTAAGGGGTCGACAGGCTGTGCAGCCACTAGCATTTCACCACTGCTCCCCATGCAATAGCATCTGCCCAGAGCAGTGGCCTCATTCTGCCTAGTGGTATGGCTGACCCTGCAAGTCAAGGCATTATTTACACTTGGACAGGGATATTGAATGCCAACCTCAATCAGGCAAAGCTATGATAATGCAGATAAGAAGAAACAGATAAGGGATATCTAAGAGAAAGGGAAAACACAACCAAGACAAAGCTGCTCCAAGCCCTGAGGTCATCCTCAGGCAGATTTCTGTCTGGGAAATGCTTAATGTGTACAGTGGTGTGCGGAAATGAGAGTGAGGGGGCTGACATGGATTTAGGAACTGATAGAGGGAAGGCCCAGAGAGAGAGGAGAAAACAGGCACAACAGTTCATGTACTGTACTTGATAGTCTACTCTAGAGCAAGAGCAAGAGATGGAAGCCTCTTCATGTGGACAGCTTGGCATGGGTCCAAGCATGAAAAAGGTCCTTTCGTTCTTAGTAGCAAAAATAAGTTGGCCTACCTTGCAACATTGAAAAAATAAGGGTGGCTAATACAGCACTAAAATCTCAACAACAACAACAAAAAAAGACTGCCTTTCAAACCAAAGTTGGGGAAGGGGAGAAAAATAGACAAGCATTCTGTCTAAACATTCTGTCTAGATATTGAGGCCAGAGTATCCTAATTTAAAGTGAAGTTCCAAAATGGAGGCAGCCAGCTTATAGAATAATCAGACTGAGATCTCCGGTTTCATCTCAAGGAATGTGTTTCCTTTCTCCAAGAATTATCAGTCATTCAGTAGCTTCCTCATCGCCTTGTAACGAAGCATCTAGCAACCCGAGAAGCTTCAATATAAGCCTGTTGCAAAAGGACTGGCAGCCTTTGTCTACTAAGAAGCAGAAAGATAAAGAAGCCTGATGAAGACTCCTGCAAAACATGAAAACCAATCTGTTTCTGAGATTTTAGTAGTCTAAATAAAGATATTGAGAGCCGTTGTGATATAGTAGATAGGGTAACAGACTCAGGAGATCTGGGTTCCAATTCCTGCTTGGACATGGAAACTCATGTTAAACCCATGACAAAACTGCTCCTTAAAACCTCACATACTTTGAAAGCCCTGTTAGAGTCAACCATTAATCAGATGCAACTTGATATCACATAACAAAAATAGTAAAGCATTACCCACACTTGCTCTTCCATTTTGCACAAGCACCACACAACTTCTTTCCTCTTTTCTGTTGGCTTGTGTTGTTCCGACTTATAATTTTATCCCAGATGTTTGAGCCCCCTCGGTTGAGGAACAGAGGCCCAGCTCCCATGGGATTATGCCCTTTCATCCCTTTAAGAGGATTGCTGATGGACTTGTGCTAGGAAGCCTTGCAACTAGTATAATTTCACAGTTCTCCTGCTAGAAGCTTATTTTATGCTGATATCAGCTGCATGGGAAAGCACAAGTCTCTCATCACACAATCGTGGTGCTGCTTCACACCACTGCTCCTTCACACTGGGGACAGAACACAGGCAGTCTGATAAGAGTACATATATGGCACATGCAGGTCCTCAGTTTCAATCGTGATACCTCCAATTCAAAGAGCCATGTTGCAGATGCTCAGAAAAAACTTATTCATGAATACTTGAAGAACTGCTGCCGGTCAGAGTCAATAATACTGGACTAAGCGATAGACCTGAGATGAGGCAGCTTCCTATGTACAACCAGAAATAACAACTTACAATCTAATGCAGGAGTGGAAAGTATTTGGCTCCAGATGTTTTGGGTTTCATCTCCTAGAAACCTCAGCTATTAAGGCCAATGGTAAGGGACTCTGGGAGTGGTAATCCATGGCATCTGGAGGACCAAAGCTCTTCATCGCTGAAGAATGTCACAAGAGAGCTTTAGTCAAGTCATCTCATGCTCTACCCTCAGGCAAGTGACTACAGCTAAGAGGACTCGCTCCGTGGTGGCACCAAAATTATGGAAAACTCTTCAGCCATGTTTGCTTGGTTCATTACTATCCATTAGGTCAGGGTGGGCAATTTTGGCAGATCTGAGGCCCATATTCTTGCCACTAGTCATCTAATGCCCATAAGGAGGTAAAAAGAACTGGGGCAAGGGAAAAACAGACATAGAGGGAGAAAAGCAAAGAAGAGAGAGAGAGAGAGAGAAACATGGAGAGTCAGAAAGAGAACATATATAGAGAGGGAAAGTAAGAACAGTGAGGGATCAAAGAGCAAACTGACAAACAAAAGTTGGCTGACCAACTTTCAGCAACAAGCCTCAACATACCCACAGCTTCCAAAATAAAAAAGAGGGGGGGGGGGACTCAAAGCAGTCTTTGAACTCAGAGGCAGGAGGAACTGTTTGTTACTGCTGGATAGACTGACAGTCACCCCAGCGCACAAAGTTCCCTCTCAGCCACACTAGAGGCAGCATGTGAGGCTGCAATAACTCCAGCACTGAGTTCTCAGCATTCAGTTCTGTTTTCCATTCTTTTGATTTCCCTGTATTTTAAATCTCTCAAAGTTAAGTTCTGACATTGCCCTGAATTCATTTCTTCAGGAATCTACCTTTCTTCTTCCACTCAGGAAAGGACAGATTTTCTCCTCTCCAATATGGGAAAGCTGGAAACTTGTGTCCCATGAACCAGTGGAGAGGCTAATGTGTGGTGACCAGATTTCTTATATTTACTGGATGTGGCCTCCAACTTTCCTTACACCTGCTCCATCCTCTGCCCTCTTTGGGCTTTGAATTTTCTTTGGCTTCTGGTTCATGTCTCCCGATGTTGTGCATTCTGACACTGGCTGCTGGGTTTAAGCTTTAGACCTCTGACTTCTGCCCAGACACTCTTCACTTTGAGTCTCTGACTTTGTACCGACGCTTCTTTTCTGGCTTGGCCCTCTCAAATTCTGGGCTTGGGTTCTCAACTTTCATGTTTCACATTCATGGCTTTGGGCTCTTGGAATTGGCACTTGAGGTCTTCTGTTTCTCCTTTCCAGTTTTCTCTTATAGATCTTGTGACATCTGCTTTTGCGCACCTTCACTTTAGTAATTGGCTTATACATTCTGGGCTTCCGTTACTCTGTGCTTTCAGGCACCCGGCTTCTTAATTTGGGCTTCTGGTTTTCATGTTTTTTTCACTTGTCTGGCATTTGGCCTGCCACTTTCTGGCATTTGCTTCTAGTCTCTCACCTTCAGCTTTGCACTTTTGCTTCCAACCTCTGGCCTCTTTGCTTCCCTCCATCTTTCCACTTCCAGCCTTGTGCTCTTTGCTTCTAGCGACATGTCTCCAGATTAAGCACTTTTTGCTTCAATCCTGTGGTGCCCAGCTGAGTTCATCACTTCTAGCCTGTGGCATCCACCTTTGTGCTTACTGTTTACTGGTCTTGAGGTTTCAGCATAGCTTTTGCCTCTTATAAACTGCCCAACATTATGCACTGTTCTAGCCCCCCCCCCCTTTTGTAAAAACTCTTCACAAATGTCCCAATTTTCTTAACATCCATCCTGACCAGAAATTCTGGATAACTCAGAGATGATTGTTAGTTTGTAGCATTTTGGTTGAATCTACGAAAAAGTATTGTCCTGCTGTGGATTTTGGATTTCTAGAATCATTGAAAGCTTTACAGTTTTTATTTTTTTGTTTTACAATTTTTTACAATTACAAAATGGCTGCTGTGATGAAGGGGGCCATCTCTAGTAACAAAATACAGTACTGGTCGTGGAGTACAGGAAGTCACAAAATGTCGGGACTACCCCTATTTGCTTTCACTGTGTATTTCTCTTTGTACAGAAAGATAAACACACACAGAAGTGAGAGAAAATGCAAAAAGAAAAAGAAAACACACAGAGTACACAGAGACAACACACACAGGGAGAAAGAAAAAACAGTGAGGAGAAGATGCACTTAAAAGAGAGGAAAAGGACATAGAGACTCAAACAGAAAAATTAAGAGAGAAAATATAACAGGGGAAGAAAATGAGAGAAGGAGGAAAGATGGAGGGAAGGGTTAGGGTCACACAAAGAGAGACAGGGAGAACACAAACACATATGTATCAGGAGAAGAGGGAAGGAGAGGGAAAAATGTATGGAGAGAGCAACTGAGTATTTTCCCCTCAGCATGCAAGTCAAAGTAGACATTGCTCTGTTCACGTGTATAGGGGAATATCTGCACCATGCTGTGCCTTACATCTGGCTTCACTCCAGCTTTTTGATGTCTGGTGTTGACTTTGGATTCCTGCTATACCCAGGATTCTTTCCCTGTGGCTTCTAACTTTACCCCCAAGAGCAAAGGCTGAATGTATTGCAATCTGTGTCATGCGCAACCAGAGTTTTAATTCAGATTCCAACCGATTGGGGCGGAGCAAAATGTTTCTACCTGGGAGATCACATGATGAGCAAGGAGAAGGATCTTAACTTTTTCTTCTCTGCTGACCTCTCATCTCTAAGTTGCATTTGCTGCCTTAATCTTTTGACTTTATTCTTTGAAGTGGTAGAACATGTGGGGTTTTTTGTTCCATGGTTGTAAATAACTCTCTTTATATTACGTATTATAATGGTTATAATTGAAATCCCAGAAAACCCTATTTAAGATTTTAAGAAACTGCAGCTTTATTTTTTTGTCAGCAAGGACTTTGCCCTCAGCAACCCCATGCCTGTTTTTTTAAATATATATACTAAAAAAAATATCTAGGGGCAGAGACACAGTTTGAACACATTTTGGCATTCTCTTAAGCTGTCTTATACCTGGTGGGGCTTTTTTTTTGTTCTTTTTCTTTTCCAAAAGTGAAAGTGATATTTGATTTCAGAAAAAGATTTCTGCTGAGCTTGGGACCTCTGGAAGGCTGCAGCCCCTACTTCAACTGGGAGGTGCCATAGATCATTGCCTGGAATGGGTCTCCAACAACCTTGGATGAGCGAACGTTTCTGCAACCATAAAAATGGTTTCTAAGGGGATATGCTGGTCACAAACTGGATATGGATGATTACAACGTGTGGGGAGCATCTCGCCACCCCTGTCTTTTCACTCCCTTGTTTCTGTGTGTTCTTTTCCCCCACTCTCTTTGGGTGACACAGGTGTACACGCATGCGTGCACACACACACACAACAGAGAAGAAAAGAGAGAAGGACAGGGCAAGAAATGAAAAGATAAAAGGAGACACAGGTAAGAATATGCCGAGGGAGAAGACCAAGAGAAACAGAGCCAAGGAAGAAAACAAAGGGGCTGAAAAGAAAGGGGATAGCGTTTTCCACCCTGTGGAAGTGAACAGAGCGCTTCATTAGTTTACTGGGAGCGGGGCTGTTGCTGCAAGAGGCTTTGTCACAAGTCTCTTTTCTCCATCTCAATGTTCCACCTACCTAACAAAGTAGCTTTCTTCTGTATTTAAGTGGATGGAAAAATCACTCCATTCACTTGAGGAGATGGTAGCAAAATTGCCATGCTCTTTATGGCCCACCTTACCACCATGGACTGTTTTTGCTCCACTTGCTCTTAGTGGCAGGGTAGCTAACATTGTTTTCACCAGATCCGTTTTGATGAGGCAGCTTTCTTCTTTCATGCAAAGTGAAAGGAGAGGATTCCATTCACATGAAGAATGGCAGCAAAGGCCTGGTGAGCCCTTCAGCAGGGAGTCGCCCATCTAGTGGCACCACAGGCCCTATTTGTGTTCCTTTTAAATACTTTTCTTGCACACAACATCACAATTATTCCATTCCCCTTTGTTGTACCTCAAACAGTAGCAAACGTAGCCATGCTTAAATATTTGAGACTGCGGAACTTTAGCCTCGGAAGTCTCACCTGCTCTCTTCTTAACTTGAATTATCCAGCAATTCACAAAACCGAACATTACACACAATGATACAAACCTATATACACCTCAATATATGAAAGAAGTTTAATTAGCAGCAATTTGCAATGGTCAGTGACATCCCTTCCCTTGCACAGGCAAAGCTATGGAACTGATGGAGTCTGATGCTACCTTTATGATGGGCAGATTTTATTTCACGAACCTTTTTGTGGACTGCAACCACTTCCTCACATACAAATGCCCACTTATTTAGTGCAGGATATAGCTACAGCATTCTTGAAAGTCATCCAGCCTCTGGATTATATACAAAGGAGAAACCCATCGCCTCAGAAAGCAGTGTCAAAATAGATAAACATTAGATTTCTGACTTCCAATTATGTAATAACATGAGTCTGTTTCACCCTATACTAAACAGTCATAATCTGTGTCACACAATAACTTGAATGTAGACCTGCCCTTGTCTATGCATGTCGAAAGAAAT